>CM021107.1:229182972-229815402 GCA_007115665.2 Sequoiadendron giganteum | reverse complement strand
TGATTTGCTCCATTCTTTGCTTCCACCCAATGTTTTAACGTATTTTTTGCCCATTTTTTGAAAATGTCGGTGCTATTTATCGGGATGGTGCTATTTTTGGCATTTATTTGCACTGATCAGGACTAGTCGGTGATAATTTAGGCACTAATTTATGCTGGAATTATCAACGCCTTTAGCACCAATATTGGCTTTGAGTATGGCATCGTCGTTAGCGCCACCTTTGGCTTCGAGTTTAGCTTCGAGTTTAGCGTCACTTTTAGCTCCCGACTTTAGCTTCGGGTTTAGTGCCGGTTTAGATACCCCTATGTTGAAGAGACTTATTTATATGTCTCATCAATGATGTAAAACAGTGAAATGTCAACAAGATACGGGCATATCGAGGAGAGAATCACTTATGTCACATCGACAAGGTATATCTACAAGTGCTCGACGAAACACAACTCTTTGATATAACAAAGTAATGTAAATGAGACATTGAGATATCGGTAAGGCAAATAAGATTGTCTCATTGAAACTCTTCAAGTAATTATCAAAAGCATACACCACTAGACCACTGGGAGGGTGAGAAACATATGCGGTAGAGCGGTATACACCACAACCCTGCAACAAGAATCCTTGAGCAAGGCGGTAGTGTGGTAAACAACTGAAGAGAAGGGAAAAACACCGCCATACCACAACGATAATCATGAGTCTCCCCAACATGGTAGAGTTACACTGATATATAAAGAAATACCGTCGAAGGAAAATATCGATGAGATAGTGACATATCGGCAAGAGTATTAACTTGTCTCATTGACACCGACAACCAACATCAGAGGAACATAAGATCTAATGTTGATGAGACATTGAGATATCGGTAAGACAAAGAAGATTGTCTCATCGACACTCTTTAGGTAATGATCAAAAGCATACACCGCTATACTGCCAGGAAGGTGAGCAACATATGCGGTAGAGCAGTATACACTGCAACCCCACAACAAGAAGCCTTGAGCAAGGCGATAGTGGGGTAAACAACAGAAGGGAAGGGAAAAACACTGCCATACCACATAGGGTATAATAAGAGACATCAGTAGTACGGTAATCGTGGCAAAAAATCATGTCAGTCACAATCCATTTGAATAAATCATTTAAAGAATCAAGAATATAGCCCGCCAAAATACTCTAAAACTCTAATAAACATACTCTAAAAATTTCTTCAAAATCTTATTTTCAAGCATAGCCAGCCAAAATGGAGTTTTCATTTTAATAAACATACAATAAAACCTTTGTTGAAACCTTATTTTTAGGCGTAGCCCACCAAAATGGAGAAGTGTTTCAGTAAAGAATGACAAAGAATGGTAAGGAGATGTGTGTGATAGGAGGCATATGATTCATTGTTGTTTATCAATTCCAGCTATGATCAACAAGGGTTACAATGTTTACGCTACTATTTGTAATCTAGGTATTTAATTGACATATGTTTGCATAATCTCAAATTCCTTCAGATGCTTTTGAAGTATCAATGTATCCTATATAGGGTTTAGAATGACTTCTTTTAATTTAAAAAAATAAATCAGATGCTTTTGAAGTATCAATGTGTCCTATATAGGGTTTAGAATAATTTCTTTTAACTTAAATAAATAAATAAATGATTTATTTTCCTATGATTAGATAATGTGGAGATTTCCTAAATCTGCCCTAGCACACTATCCTCTTTCACACTGTGTTCATTATTCCAGCTGCTAGGGTTTTGCATTTGACATCTTTAATATCTTCATGATAGTGGCTTTTAAAAAGATCTCAGTCTTTGCTTTAATCTTTATCATGGTAACCCTTGAGTTCCATAATCCACCTTCAATCTCTTCTAAGAACGTTGTCTTAAGCTAGACTGCATAGTATGCATATAAGAAGTCCTTCATACCTTCCATTGTTCCAAACCACCACTCACCGCTTTGCTTAAAATGTTGCCTCCATAAGCACAATAGCATGTTTTAAAATCACAGTTGCCAGTGATTGACCATTAAGGTCACTACTTTCATCAAGATACAATGAGATTTTTGTCTTCAAACTTAAGGCATTATGCAGGATAACATTGTGAATTTCTTGTTGTGTACAATTTGATTTTCTTGCACATTTACTACTTTGCTAACTGCCTTTAAGACTAGATATTGCACCATCAGTTGCAATCTCAAACAAATCACTCACTACCACTTGAAGATTCCTTTCATGAGCATCCTTGTATAAAATCAAACTATGCCCTATAGACTGCCTACTTACTTACTAATATAGGGGACTCATTGTTTCATGGTATTTTGAGTTTTATTTAGAAGGGGTTAATATGTGGCATTTTTATGTGCAGGAAGAATAGATTGTGATGCAACGTTCGAGTATGGACAGTTCAAGAAAAAGTGGATTGCTATTAGTGTCATAACTAGGTTGGATTGTACCTTGAGCCGGTGTGAAACACTTCTGGGTGTTTTCGCTCTGAAGCATAACGTGTGTGTAGGAATTTCCAAATATCCGACAAAGGAAGCTCCTACATTCTAAAGATAAAATCATAAATCTTCTTATCCATTTTTTGATCCAACCTTACATCTCTAATATTTGATAGAGAAATTTTTTACATTCTAAAGATAAAATCTTAAATTTTATTGGTCCAATTTGAGATCCAATTTCAAGTCGTGAAGCTCTGACAGAGAAAGATCCTACATTCTAAAGATAAAATCATAAATCTGTTTGGTCCAATTTGAGGTCCAATTGTAAGGATTTGTCTTTTTAATTATACTTTCTGACATTTTTCTTGATACAAATTGTTACTTTAGAATTATGGTACTTCTTTTCTTCTGATGTTTTCAACCCTCATTTTAGGGAAGAGCTCTGAAGATGGTTCCCTCATATGGAGACTACACTTTTCCGCTATAGGTTCCATCTAGAAACACCAGAAGCTCAGGTACTGCCATACTTAGGTACAATAGATTTTGAGGTTACCTTGTTCTCCTTGATACAAAATGTTGTCCTTCAATCCCTCTTAAGCAACATTCACTATTATGGACTTCATCATTGTACCTTTCATGCATTCGATTTATTTTTTATGTGGAAACATGTTGTCTCTGTCTTTGTAAGTGATGGTCCTATTCTATAAGCTTTTAATCTACATGACTACCCCTCATGTTCAATTATTGTGACTATTATGATGCTTGGGGCTACTTACTTTTAACCAGACTATTAATGAAAGCTATCTTGGAATCCTTGATGATCATTTTTTTCAGAATCATGGCTATGTTGATAGTGGAATGTTCTTATTAATAAGGATAAATCTTTATCAATAAGGAGATTACCCCTTACCAACATACTCCACTATCTTTGCAAAGATTGATCTTTAATGCTTCATGGATGGTTTACTTGTGATTATCCTTCTCAAATGAAACAATAGGGAAGCAGGCTAGGCTCAGCCCTTGTGGGAGACACATTTCACCCCACATATTGTAACCAAATAAACAAAACAACAACCTAATTTTATCTATACCTACACAATGAGAAAACATGTTAGATAGAACCTAGCATATGATAGATATGTTTGATAACTTTCTTTTTTTCCTGGACATCTATGGTATGCAAGTTATTTGAATGCACATAATGATCAAATTATATATTTATAGATGTATGCACATATTTTGACTGGTGATCCTTCATTGCTCTAACAACACTCTTCTCACTCAAATGTAGGGAACCTAGGAGCAGCAAGGAAGACATCAACTTGGAGGCTTAGACAAGCGGGAAGACTGAAGATGAGGCAAAACAAAGCAACCGAGATTCGTCATTGAGGCAATGATGGGTCCCCTTTCTCTTTATGTGCATTTTTATCTTTTGTATCTATAAATATATAGTTTTTTGATTATATGCATTCAAATAGTTAGTTCCATGACTTTTGTGGAACAACATACATTTACATTATCAATAAAGACTACATTTTTGAAAGGATTGTGCAATCTTTCCTATATTATATGCATCTACATAAGTGCAATCTAGTAATGTAATCTTCTGATTTTGTTTATGCACATGAATGTAATGTAGTAAAAATAAAAATGTACCTTACTCTTCATTTGAAAATATAAAAAGCTCTACCTGATTGAGCTATTAAATTTTGTGTCTTCACGAACATATGTTGATACAAAATGAATGGAAGAAGCATCCAAGTAATCCTAATTTTTTCTGCCAACAATTCATACCAAAGATTGAACAATTTAAGGATATTGCAATAGGTAATTTGTATCGACACAAATAATATTATAGAAGCATTTCAAAGTTTAGGCCATAAGAATCATCCTTTTTTAAACATGGATTGTGTTGTAGCCAAAATTCCATCCTAATTATTTTTGCATACTTCCATTTTCACTCATCTCTTACATCCACCATATGCATATAATTCCTATCATAATAACTTAAATTTAATAAAATCCCTCACGTGAGCTTCCAAATAAAACCCTTGATCACAGCATCAAAGTGTATTCCTCCTTTGAAATACTCCTATGATTTCTCATAGCATATCGCCAAGACAACACCATGTCGATGAGAGTTCCTCCAAAGTCTCCCTGACATTAGCACAAAGCACAGATAAAAAATGTAGATGAGACACCCCTATGTCGAAGAGACTTATTTATATGTCTCATCGACGATGTAAAACAATGAAATGTCAACAAGATACGGGAATATTGAGGAGAGAATCACTTATGTCACATCGACAAGGTATGTCTACAAGTGCTCAGTGAAACACAACTCTTGGATATAACGAAGTAATTATCGATGAGACAGTGGCATATTGACAAGAGACATTAACTTGTCTCATCGACACCGAAAACCAACATCGAAGAACATAAGATCTAATGTTGAAGAGACATTGAGATATTAGTAAGACAAATAAGATTGTCTCATTGACACTCTTCAAGTAATGATCAAAATAATACACCGCTATATCGCAGGGAAGGTTAGCAACGTATGCGATAGAGTGGTATACACTACAACCCTACAACAAGAAGCCTTGAGCAAGGCGGTAGTGTGGTAAACAACATAAGGGAAGGGAAAAACACTTCCATACCGACATATCAAAGAAACAATGAGCATTTTAATTAAAATTCTCTTCAATAGTTATGAAATGATGATTAGTTTGATTGATGTGACTAACAAAATATTGATGAAACTACCGCTATTAATGAAGAACTTGATCATAAAGGCGGTGCGAGCACCATTTATGAACCAGGGTTGGATGAAGTGTCCTGAAATTTGATAAATACGGCCTCAAAGAAGTTGAAATCATTGTGAATTGTAATTGAAGGATTTGGAGAACCAAGTTGGACGACAATAGGCAGCTGGAAATTTGCAGCATTTATCCAAGTAAGTGGTCTAGACTCAACTCAAAGTATTTTCTTAGTAAGTAGATGAAAGCATTGCATGAGTAGGGTTGAGATGGAAAAAACCCTAGGCAAATAGAATGCAAAAAGATAGAAAAATTGAAGCTAGGAAATTGAATCAAGACTTAATCGATCAGTGTCCTAGATATAGGCCAAAATACAGAAGAATAGCACAGCTTAACCCATCATGTGTGACATTACAAAATAAACAAAAAAATTATGGGAGATGTATGGAATCCGTGTAGGGGTTACGACCTCTTTATTTATCATTATAGGAAGAAATTTCGACATAGCCCAATGTCAAACCCATGGAATTTAAATTTGGGTAAACTTGTAGTACCGAACGTCTTTGTGAACATAGAGTTAATCAAGGTGTTGGAAAATAACTACAATCCGAAGAAGAGAGAAATTCATTTTCCTAATGGGTCACAGTTCATGGTCATAAAGCCAGATTATATTTCCATGATTTTTCAGCTAGACACTTCCCTGAAAACAAAATTATGAATTAGAGACTTGTTGGAGGAATACCGCACCATGGACACAAGTTACAAGAGGTGGAAATTGCCTCTACATAGGGTTAAAGGTGTGGGTAACCAAACTATGAGGTTCTCTAGTGAAGATAACCCCCCATTCTCTGTGGCTTTGTTTGAAGAATACTTTCAATACACTTATTACTCAGCTGGTCAAGTACTGGGAATTGATGTTCCTAAGAACATGACAATTGCTCCCATGGTTTTAGCCACAAAAATCCAGAGCCGTAATGTCTGACCCTATGATTATGCAGAGTATTTATTAGAGGCCATCAATAATGCCCTCAATATCATCAAGAATGATAGTTAAGCCATTAGTTTCAAGCACTATTCTCTTTTCATGCACATGATATTATACGAAGGGCAGGTGATGGGGATATGGGGTGAGGAATTAAGAATAAAATAATTAGATAATGATGGAAATTCAAGGCCTATACAAATGTGGACATTTGTACAGGATAGCAGGTGTGGGAGGTCCCACTACCTATATTTTGAGGAATATTTTGTAAAAACACTAGATGCTAGGCCACAAATATGACTACAACCTCTCCCCAGATATCTTAAGATTTCTCCAACCAAAAGATATGGGTCATGAAGCAAGGATAAATCACAATTGGAGGGACTGGTACATGTTTAGGGATTGTACTATTATCAGGGTTTATGGATTTGAAGTTGCACCTTATTTGCTGCCTAAGACTGTGCCAGACAAAGTTTCTTATTTAGAGATTATAAGGCAATTTTCATTTTCAGCTTTCATGCATTTAAAGAGCTATGGGAGGAAAACTTTCATGCCTTCCACTTTATGATTTGGTGATTTCACTATTATCTCTTATTCAGGCTATGACTTGGTTAGTGGTAAATTGGATTATTATGGCTTGTCGGTTGGCAACAAAAGGGAAACATTTGATCCTGAACACTTCATTTGTGAGGCCAAAATTTTTCAAAAATTGAAAGGGTATGAGCATAGTTTCCTTTTAGAAGATGTCATCAGAAATTGTGAAGAAAAAAAAACATGATGAGAATGAATGCCTATAGTAGGGTTATGATGGTTGAGGCTTGGAAGGTGAGTAATAACCCAGGCTACGTAGGGGCTTTCCCTGAGGTACGGGATCCCACAAAAAGAATTGAACAGTTAATCCTCCATGAAGAATAACTGATAAGAGATGTGCCACTTGTGGCATTTTAAAGAGGAAGGGGCATCGGTCCTAGGAGGCAAGTAGAAAAAATCACACTACTGTATCACTTATCACTTTAGCTAGCTTACTCCTGAAGTGAGATTTTCAATCGGTTCCCCATCCATGAAATAAGATAACACTGAGGAGGAAGAAGAAGTCTCACAGTTTAATGCTCCTATTATACCCCAATATGAGATGCCATTGGAAAGAAGTGTGATCACCTTTGAAGCCTATGATGAGCTATCAAATGATGTGAGGCATAGTGCAAGTCAGGAATTTGTTGCAGATGATACTTTTGTGCAGACCCCTGAATTTAAGTCCTTTATATATGAGTATAAATGAAGACTAATAAGAGAAAGGTTAAAGGACATTGACCCTAAGAAAGAGGCTTATGCCTTGAAAGAGTTGCAAGATAAAGTTGATAGGGAAATCAGAAACATGACTGCTAAGAGAGGAAGAGCATTATTGCAAGAATTTGGAGTTATGCTCCTTCTTGGGTGGGATATTAGTTCATCCATTGTGTTTGAAATTTTTTTGAAGAGAAGAATAAAAATTTGCAAATAACGGATGAAGCAGGTGACACGGTCTATACAGGGTCAGGGTACAATCCTGATAATACCACCTTGCGAATTTGGGATCTTTACCCCATAGGCAAGAAGACTTCTCTCATTGACCATGATCAAATTTTTGGACATCTCCTGGTGCAAAGAGTAGGGGAGACAGATCCCATGGAGATTGTTGACTTGAATGTGAATGTAGCCAAATTCACCAAAGCCCAGATCCAAAAGCTAGTAAGAGATAACCAATGGCTGATAGAGGAAAATGATAGGTTGAAACAAGAATTAACCAACTACAAAGATAGGTTGCCTACTTCTCCAAGGCTTTACTCTCCTTTAATTGAACATGAAAGAAAAGTGTTAGAGGCCATGTCTGAGATTGCTTAATGGAAGCATAAATTTGAAAAGTTTCAAAAGGAACACGAAGAACTAAAAAGAAAATTGAAGGCTACTACTTTTGAAGTAGCATCAGGGATAATTTGTATGAAATTCAAAGATATGTGCCAACATGCAAATGGTGTCTAGTGTGCTCACAGTGGAACATACAAGGCCCTCGTGGATCATGGAAGACTTCTTGATAGGATGAAGGAAATGGAATCCCATATCAAGGAAAAAGATGGAGATAATAATGCTTTGCTCCAAGAATGTTAGAGCCTCATGAATACACATGAAAACTTCTAGAATATCTTGACACAAGAATTGAGTGACTTTAGCCAACCACTATTTATGGCCATGCCAGATTTCTTTGAAGAAACAGGTTTGAAGGATCGGGAAACTTGGAAAAATGAGATATCAAAATATTTGCTAGGCATCCTTGATGACATCAATGATGAGGATGAGGTACTCAAGAAAACGCATAAGCAGCATGGGAGGATTGTTGGATTGGACAATGTAATGACAGACACTCTATAGAATGCAAACACTTATGCCCAGGAGAAATACATTGATCACATGTCAAAGGTTAAATTATTCCTTGCATGAGCTGTATGAGGAGGTAGTCAGAGTTTGGTTGTGTGGATGCATTAACATGGTGCTTGAGCCTTGAATAGATCTTAGGTGGTCACGGGTGCTTGCTAATGATTAACGGACTACGGTGCATCCAACAATAAACTCTTTTTATGTTTCTATGTTATGTTAATTATGCTTTAGTTAAGAAACGATGTAACTTTTATGAATGAACCTAAAGCTTGTTGCTTCCCGTACAAATAGGGAAACCAAGGTCCAATTTTGATCATCATATCATCATCATTTCAATCCATTAGAATAGATACTAGACCATCTCATCCACTTATTCATATCAAAAGAACTCATGTTATGTATGTTTATATTTTGAGCAATATAATGGAGCAGATACATTATAACTCGTAATTCATTTTTAGTGTTCAATTGTTTTGTTGATTTTCATTCTTATTTATTGCTTTTCTATCTCCAAAGTGGTCTTTTCAAGTTGTTTAAATCTGCAAGATTTATCAGGGCACATTTGTTGTTACTGTGTGGATGCTTTAATTGGTTTATGGTTAGGTGTGAATTAAATTCCTTTCAAATAATTTACTTTGATTGGTTTGTATTAAGGATTAAAGTCCTCTTAGAGGTCGACAGCCTCTTATGGTCTAAAAACCTACGTTTTTGAGACCCAACAGATTGCAAATAACTCTGAAAATTTAGAAGTCTATGAAACAGTGTATATATTCTATGAAACAATGTATATATTCTTGTACTTGTAAATATTCTTGTATATATTATTGTACTTGTATATTCTATGAAACATTCCTTATTTTCTATGGAATAATGTATATATTCTTGTACTTGTAAATATTTTTTACTGTTATGTCTATTAAAGAAAATAGAGTTTGAATAAAAAATACTTCACCCTTTTTTGTAAGTGAGTATGTGAATTATTGTTTAAGGAAAAATCTTACAATGTTTATATTTTCAGTTTAGTAGTTTCAAATCTTCATTTTCTATGTATATAAAAATTTATGTGCTCTTTATCTCTAATGACATAAAACAGTAATGTCATCAAAATCAGGGTTTTCAATTTCAGCACCATCATTGTCCACACTTTTCATATCCTGTTCACTTTTAAGTACAATCATCAAAATTTTATTTTTATTTCTTGTCCCAGTTAATCTTGATTCCTTTTAGCACAACATAGTAGGTTGCATGTTAAATTTCAAACATTTTCTTTGCATTTTTTTGTATACATTATTTTCTCAGTGCATCATTATGTAACAACAATTTCACTTCTGAGATATACAGTAAAAATAAATGAAAGCACATGTTTGCTTTGTCAAGGGAAATGTATGGTGAATACCCTATGTCTTTCAGATAAGTGTGCAAGAAAAATAAGACATAATTGATTGAATCTAATTTTCTATTGTACAATTGGTTTTTTATGTGCTTTTTATGTTTTGCATGTGGATTACCCTTAGAAAAAGACTACTTCTATTTTCTTAAATGAATCCTTTACATTTCCTATCTACGAAAGGAATTTATTGCTTGACAACAGGTTCGTGAACTTCATACAAATTAAGATTGGTGTAAAGGCTATCCCCGAAAATGTTGTTTGGTCTAGAATTATAATGGAAAATAAAAAATATTGCTAGGAGAATAAAATAGGTTTTCAATTGTCCAAGTACAACATAATATTATTGAAGCATTTCAAAGTTTAGACCATAAGAATAATCCTTTTTTAAACATGAATTACAAATAATTCTGAAAATTTAGAATTCTTGGTCATTAACATTATTGTATGCTACAATCTCATCCAGTGTATGATTGTCAATGTTCATATGTTCTTTCAAGTATTTAACATTATCATCATCCTCATCTTGACCTGCATCATCTTCATCATCATTGAAATTTGACTGTAGAACATCTATATTGTTACCAGATGTATTTGGATCATCATTTTCTATACCATCCATATTGTTGTCTTCCATAACATCATCTAACTCTGGATTGTTGTCTTCTTGTGCCTCAACATAACCATCTTCAACATCATCATGGATGCCAATTTCTTTGATGTTCTCTAATCCCTCTCTCTCATTTTTTTGGCCAACATTGTTTTGCTCAGTATCCACTAATGCATCGTCAAATACATGCCTTAATCTTGGATCATAATGTATGACAAATATCCATTTCGGGTCCAAAATATCTTCATAGAAAAATACCTGCACATGAACGACATACATATATTAGACGTATGTTATAACAATTTTATTGATTAATAAACACATGTATATATTCGCAATAAGCTATGAATTAATAGATTAATGATCATTACCTCTTCTTGTTTGAGTTAAAGAAATACCTGCTCACAATGAATTAGTAAAACATAAGGCTCCTTATCCTCCGGTAGGAACGATGAGGAATCTATAGAAAACAATCCACTATGGCTATCATGTCTTCATGTCCTCTCAAATGCTTCATACCATCTACACTTAAAAATACAACATTTAAAAGAACGGTAATCCAACTCAATAATTTCTTGTTTTCTCCCAACATATTGTAGATTCCCTTCAATTATATTCTTATCTTTTGAGCTTGATCGACTGGATTGCTCGAAGTCAATCATGATGCCACAATCGAAGGATCATCTCTTTACGTCTACACTTTTTACATGATAATGTCAACCATATGCCCACATTGTTGGATATGTCCTCGCCTATGAAAGAACATTTATTTAAGTGAAAACACATATAATGACGAATATTAAAATAGTTAATACTGTCAAAACTGTAAGGAAACAACATTTTGTAAAATTCCAACTGTACCTTTCTTTCACATCCTCTAGACATGTTGATTTCATCTTCTGTTATGTTTGAATTTATACTTGCATCTTCTATTTGATTTTGAATTTGTTTAGTAACCCATTCTAGTGTGCAATATTTTCCCCATTCCCCAAGCAGATGAGTGGGAAGTGGAGTATTCCTTGGGTTCAATCTCTTAAATTGTCTCCTTGCTTCTAACACTTCTTCTCTCTTTTTATCATACAAATCAATCTATTTGTTCATAAATTCCATGTGGTACATAATTAACTTGTCGAGTATAGAAATTTTGTCTACACCTATTACATGTCAACATGTTTATTTCAAACTCCAAATTTCATGCTGCTAATTTGACAATTAAATTACAGAGTAAATTAATGATTGCAAGAAAAACAATGGCATTGATCATGAATTTACTTACTAATTTCTATTTAAACACCACTAGACTATGGGTTTTCTCCATCAATAATATCTGATGCTCGTTCTTCATCCCAAACACATGGGACACCTTCAAAATCCTTACCAAGGAATTCACACAAGAAGAAAAATGCTTCATTCAATACATACCCTTCAGCCATGCAACCCTTTGGATGTGCCTTTTGTTGGACATATATTTTAAGAGTTTTCATATACCTCTCAAATAAAAACATGCACCTTGTTGATACGACACCCACCAATTCAATGTCATTGACTACGTGTATAAGTAAATTGACTTGTAGGTCCATGAAACTTGTAGGGAGCTCCTTCTCAAATACACATACAATTTCTGCAATTTCCTTCTTCCACTTTGGCACTTCAAATTCATGGATCTCCTTGGAGGTCACCCACCTAATATAAGAATAGTAAATTAGTATGAACCTTTAGTCATAAATTAAAATGTAATATAATATCTCTATGTCTCTCACACATGAACATTTCATATAACCACATACCTTGTAAATGCTGACAATCGACTTATTGCATTCCTTAAGTCAACTGTAAGACAAGAATCCCCCCTAATTTCCAATGGCATGATATGCTATCAAACACATTTATGAAAAGGTCATTAGTAATTTTCTCAAAAAACAAAATATCAAAATAAATTTAGTGCTTAATCAATGTTACCAGTAAATGTTAAATGCTAATATATGATACCTTCATTAAATTATGAAAATCATGTGTTTTAAATCCTGTGATATGTCCATCAACTGTAAAAGCTTTAGCCAATGATGACCCATAGCTAGTAGGTGTCCTTATTGAATGGATGACATTTTTTAGTTGGTCTACATCTTTTTTTTTGAAAATCCATGGAGCTTCTACATATGTTTCATTTTCCTTGCTTGGCCACAAATGTTCTCTATCAAATTTGGTATGCGAAAGAGCAATATCTCTCCTCGAAGACAAGGTGTCCTTCTCTTTGCCTGATATATGCTGAAATATAGAATCTGGGACATTTTTGAAGATGTGCATAGGATCTAATAGGTGATATATTAATAGATCCTTCTAGTAAGGGACCTCATAAAATATGGATTTCCTTTTCATTCCTTCTGGCATATTAACTACAACTTGTATTAGTTATTCAATTGAATCACCTCGATCAAAAAAATCCTCCCAAGCTTTCAATTCAACATCTTCATACTTCTTAAGCCAATCACCTAGACCCATAATCATGGGAGGGCCTCTATTTTCAAATTTTCCATCAAATTGATTCTTTAGGCGATTTCTAAGCCTATGATCTAGTGGTAGAAAAACCCTGTTGTTTGAGTAAATAAATTAATGTAGATCTTTAGAATACCACCCTTGAAATTGTTCTGCACATCTTGGACATGCAAATATACCCTTTGTTTGAAGCCCTACAATTCAATAAGTAATCTTAATAAAATAAAATAAATAGTATAAAACTAAGTATGAAATTTGGGATGAAAATAAATTATGAGTGTAAATACATAAATATTTTATCTTACTAGAACAAACACCAAGTCCTAGGAAATCATGAATAATCCAACATAGCACACCATACAACATGAAGGACCTATTTGATGGAGGATGTGATATGTCATACATTCTTATGCCTTTCCATAGTAGTTGCATCTCATCAATAAAAGGCACAAGATAAACATCCATATTTTTAACTTGATGCTTTCCTGGAACAATGAGAGTCAACATAAGGTGCTCCTTTCTAACACTCATCCATGGGGGAATATTGTATACTATCAACCTGATTGGCCAAACACTATAATTTGAGCTCAGGAAAGAGAATGGGCACACTCCATCAATTGCAAGACCAAACTTGATACTACAAGGCTCATCTTTGAATTTTCTTGGCCATTTTTCTTCTATGTGTTTTATTGCTTTGGAGTCGACTGAAATTTGCATGAATCAATCTTTACTCCCGTTCTTTGCATGCCAGTCCATCAATTGTGCTAGTAAATTGCAACAAAACATTCATTGAAGTCTAGGTATAATTGGCATGTGACGTAAAACCTTCTTTGGAACTGTAGGACCTTGTACATCTGTACGATATCTCTTCTCTTTGCATACATGGCATTCTACCTTGTTTTGATATTCATCTCTAGATAAAATGCAATCATTTTTACATGAATGAATTTGCTTATATTCAATCCCCAGCTCAACCAACAACAAACACACCTCTCTGCAAGTTGATGGAAACACATTCTCTTCAGGGAATATTTTAGTTTTTAGTGCCCTGTAAGATTGCTAGAGATTAAATCAATTGAATGTTTGACTTATGATGAACATGTTTGGTATGCCAATCTATACTAGGATTGTCTATATACAATATATGGTTTTAAAATACCCTTAAAGAAATATAAATGAAGTTGATGAATGTTTATGAATTATGTACACCAATTGACAATGCAAAGTAAGAAATAAATTTCAACTCACTTTAGTAGGGTAGTGAATCCTTTGTCTGACCAACCAAATAGTGACTTGATTTCTAATAATATTAATGTGCATGCCAATTTTGAGGTTCTACTTGCACCCGATTTGAACATGGGTGTCTTCGCTGATTGCTTGATGAAGTCTTTGATGTTGCTATCATCAACATTACGTTGGTGGTAATTACCCCTGCTATCATTCTTACTGTCAACCATATCATCATTATTGTCATGATTGTTTCCATCCCCAAAGAAACCTGTAAGCATTTCATTCAATCCTTCTTCATGCATTGCATTTTCACTATCATGATCATCATCATTAAGGCTAGGTGGCATGTCATCAGTGTATGCGACTCTCATCATCTCTTCAAATTTCTCAGGTGGTAGTGTTCTCTTCAATCTTTCTCTTCTCACCCTATTGTGGTTTAAAGGATGGTTTGAATCATCTCATCCAAATCTTAATAACCCAATTTGATCTTGGGTATTAGTATGTGTTTCATCAAAATCTTCTATCTATCAACAAACGTAAGCATTATTTAATGCTTGGAAACAATTGGATAGATCATAAATGTATCAATTTCAAAGAAATATAATCAAATATGGCTTAAAAAATAAAAATAAAAATTGTATGAACATATATACATCAATGAATAATGGAACATTATTTTATAGGCTACCTTTTTTGTACAATAATTTAAATAAAACACAATTTTGACAACATAGCTTATAAAACATCAGTCCACACTCATTTATTATTCTTTGGTTTTAATCGTATGAGGCATAATACTGACTAGAAGCTCATCATAAATGTAATGTCTTTGTACAATCGCTCGTCTGAATTGTTTCTTTCCATGACATACATAACATCCACAAACAACAATTTTCTCAAAGTATTCATCCCATGTACTATAGTCCTGACCTACCTCTTCTTCAGTGCAATCATTTTTTGTGTCTACAATATCCATTGTCATATCCTCTTCCACCCGCTATCATCTACATGATTTCACAGTTTTAGGTCCACATCCACGTACATATCTTCTTCTTTTGCTAGTTGAATGCTTAGGCTCTGCATTTTCTCCAATCTCCATCTAAAATAATAAAAAACATGCATTAATTTATGTCAAGATTGGATAATACATTATAAATTTCAATAATACTGTGAAAAAAGATGGACGTATCACAAAATGCCATCAGATCATTTTTTCCTAAGTTAAGTCAAAATTTGAGTACCTGATGTCCTGCTTCATTTGTTGTGTCCTCATTTGATATGACACGATTTGTTTCCATGGCCTCGTCTTGCCCCTATAATACACAACATAGTAAATAATGTTTAGTACACAAATTATATCATTTCAACGAGTATACTATCCAACACAAAACATCACTTTAGTCATATATTTGACATATTGATATCTCCTCTATGTTGTAGCATTTGTGAATTAATAAACACCTTCCTCCTTTAATTGAGGTTTCTTTCTCTTCTTACCTCTATTGTATCTACAAATTTTGTTGTCTCATCTATTTCCACCCACTTTCCTCTCAGTGATTTAGTATTTCTACGCCGTCCACGTCCTCTCTCCATGGCCACCTCTGTGAATAAAAATTCTTCCACAGAAGCTTTCACCGCACTACTGCTGAGAAGGAAGAAGAAACTTGCGGGACCGCAGTAAAAACCGCTCTATTGTACAAAGCTGATGAAGGAGACGTGGGACAGTGGTGGTCACTACACTACCACATGCCTTTTGGTCACCGCACTACTGCAACACTGCCAGGAACAAAAGGAAGACTCACGTGCTGCCATAGAAGCTTTCACCGCACTACTGTCGAGAAGGATGAAGCACCTTGCGGGACACCGGTAAAAACTGCTCTACCGCACCGAGCTGATGAAGGAGCCACGGGACAACGATGGTCACAAAAACAAGGCAGGAATTGGAATTATTTCCAACACTCTGGATCTTGTGATACACAACAATGAAAATAGTCGCTATACAAAAATAATAGGCACTCAATTAGGCACACTTGGTGCCACCTTAGGCGCCCCAAACAGATTACATTAAAGACCAAAATTCAGTGCTAAATTTGGCGTTAACTAACACCGACTAGAGCGTCGACTACTAAATCAAAATAAAAAATTAAAAAATTTCCCGAGTGAAGGAAGAGAGCAGGGTGCTACCAGCAACTGATGATAAATTAGATTTAGTTTGCAACACCATACGTAAGGTTACAATTTTTTTTTCTTGGTTGAATTCGTGATTGTTTACTTCTCTTTGTTTTGCATTTGAATTCATGATTGTTTACGGGTTCATGGCCTAATCTATCTAGGCAACCTCTCAATTATCCCATCATTATAAATTGTAAAACCTTTGAGAAACCAACAAAAAAATTTATTCTACCCATTTGAGCTTTGGCTCAAAATATTATAGCATGAAGCCAATATGCCTCTGTATTCTTTCCCTAACTTGGGTATCAAGGAAATAGTGAATTGCTTGGAAAATCTGGGAATTGGGTCGGTCATTGCTGAGCAACTGCTGAAAATAAATGCAAAAACCATTTGGTTTTGCCTAGTCGTGCCATAGTCATCGATGCCATGACAAATTCATGCAAGATTGCATTATGAGATATTTTTCATGATAAGGTTACCAACACTAAGAAAACCCAACGAACATATTTTCCCTAGGTTATCAACACTAAGAAAACCCAGTGAACATATTTTCCCACAAAACAAAACTTTCATACCACAAAACGGACGAAAAATTTCATACCTGATAGTGTGTACTTCGTTTACCTCCACAAATTGGACAAAAATAATTTGCCCTAGGTCACCTCAAAAAGTCAAGCAATAGAAGGAAGTGGGCATTGTCAGCAGACTCTAGCCACAATGAGGTAATTCATTGTCACTTTATAGATTTGTAAATGTTTCCATTGTTTCTTTGAATTTGAATTTTTACTTTTTACTTTTAAAATTTTAAAGAAGAAATATAATTTAAATATATATATATATAGGGACATGAGACTGACAAAGATAAAGAGGAATTTTAGTTTTTAGTTTTTTATTTCTAAATGTAAAAGAAGAAATATAATTTATATATATATATATATATATATATATATATATATATATATATATATAGGGACATGAGGCTGACAAAGATAAAGAGGAATTGGCTTCCATATCCTTGATCTGACTCTTCTGAATTATCATAATCAGAATCACTAGCTTCCATATTCAAAAATTCCCAACCACCATCTTCAATAAATTTATCTAGATCATCAATAATAATCTTCAAAATTGGCCACCAGTTCAAGTTTATTCTGCTTTCATAATACTTTATATCCATGGAGTTTGGCCATTCCTTGATGGCATCAAGCAAAGATTGAGGAATGATGTACACGTGAAGTACATCTCGCTTAAATTTTTTGAAAACAATATCCATACCAAATGCCTTTTTCCCAAGTCCTACTCTCTCAAGGTTAACAATTCACAATCTCACTAATAGCGATTACTAAGAAAGCTAATTCCACCAACTCCACCAAACATTTTACCATAGGAACAATAAAAGCAGAGGCTTTGAAAGGAACTCCATGAAAACCAAGCTCTCTATATGGTATATCAAACTCTAGTTCAAAATATTTTAGATGAGGTTGCTCCCATAGCTCTCTTACTCGCTTGACAAATCCTTGAAACTTTGACTTCTTAACATTCAAAAGATAATTGGAATGTTCTCAACGCCCAATAGATCTATCCAAAAACACTAAGTAAAAACACAAACATGCTCCCACACACAATGGCCTAATGGTTGGTTGTCACAGAAGTCAAACTACCAAAGTAACAACAGTGATAGAGTTAAAATATATGCATCATTTGCATAAACAACTGAAATGTGTAACAAATTTTAATCAATACATTGAATTTTGAGATGCGTTGAAATAATTAAAAAACACATGTTTTGGGGAAAATATCAACAGCGTGGGGGAAGAAAGCATTAACCCTAATAAAATCATTTTTTGTTGTTCTTGATACACCATCTGTAAGTTTTCCTTAGATGACAGTACTAAATTTCTATATGTTGTACCCCTTAAATGTCCTACATGTTAAAAATATGGAATAACAATGCACAACTTTGTATTGAGTCCAAAGACCGAGGAATTCTGAATAAGGGTAGCCAAACTTGATAAGGATCCAGTCACTATTACACATATTGACAATCCAGAATAGTCATGTAAAGACAACTGCCTATGAAAACAATAATCAATCAAATTATGCACATTCAAATCTAAGTTTGAAAGCTTGAATTTCAGGCCATGCATCTAAGTCCTTGTTGAAGATTGAGGGTGTCAACAAAAAAGCTAGAATAGCTGTCCTTAAACCATAGCTAGTTTTAAAGTGCAATATTTCCAAATTCAAATTCACTTCTCAACTAAGGAAAGGAGGTAGGATTGTCAGGTGCTACCTCAAACAGAGAAGGCCATAGAAAACATTGAAATAGAAGATCCAATATGTGAGAGGACATAGATTTATACCATAGATAATCATAATTATTGTAATGCACATATGCTTGTGATACAAACAAAAGGTTCTTACACATTGACTGAATATATCCTCATGAAAATGACCAGAAAAAAATTTCAAATTTGTAAGTAAACTCTGACAGTCAAGAAAAACAGTCATAAAAATTGGAAGTAAAATTTGGAAGACATGTAGGTGAACTTAATTCATCTAAATTTATTCCTCTTGGAAAACATTAGGATCTCCCCTCCTAAAGTTTGGACCATGTCCATTACCTCCACATAAAACTGGACATCCTTGGTCTTCTTGGTTCCCACGCCATGATATAGTTATGCAAATGAAAATGAATCAAAGTAAGCATCTCCTTCTTCGCTGACTAGAAGAATGCATGCTTAATTTTTTGATACATGATATCAACTCTCTCTTTTGCTCTCATGGTTGAATACCAAAATCCATTATGGTGGGCCTCCAGAGTTCCAATCATCTTTCATCCTCTTCCACCAAATGTTGGCCTAATCCACACCTCTGCTAGGCTAATTGGCTTTGTTTTTGAAAGTTGAAGTTTCTCCCGAGTCACCAGTGTAGCTCTCTCTACCTTTTCAGACTCTTTCATTTCTATAGATCGTCTCTGGGATTTAATCACCACATGGTTTATGTGCTTTGAATCCTTGCATCTAAAGGAAATTTTCTTAATATAAATACTGCTAGGGAACTTCAATATTTCCATTGTGGTTGGCATTAAAGCCGGTACCTGCAACATTGAAAATTATCCTTATATAAGAATTCCCTCCATCTTGTTGGTTTGTAACAATCTTAATGGTGGCTACATGAAATCTGATTCCGATTCCTCTTCTACATCAAAGGGTTCATACTTCATATCCTTGACCTGACTCTTCAAAATGATCAAAATCAGAATCACTAGCTTCCATATTCAAAAATTACCAACCATCACCTTCAATAAATTTATCTGGATCATCAGTAATAGTCTTCAAAACTGGCTGCTAGTTCAAGTTCATTATGCTTTCATAATACTTTATATCCATGGAGTTTAGCCATTCCTTGATGCCATCAAGTGAAGATTGAGGAATGGCATCAATGCGGAGTACATCCCGCATGAAGTCTTTGAAAATAATATCCATTATATCAAATGCCTTGCCCAAGTCCTACTCTCTCAAGGTTAACAATATCAATATCACTAATAGTGATTACTAAGAAAGGTAATTCCACCAACTCTACCAAACAATTTATCATAGGAACAATAAAAGTAGAGGCCTTGAAAGGAAATCCATGAAAACCAAGCTCTCTAAATGGTATATCAATCTCTAGTTCAAAATATTTTAGATGAGGCCACTCCCATAGCTCTCTTACTTGCTTGACAAATACTTGAAACTTTGTATTCATTTTATTTTTCCTGTCCCTCTCTTGTTGTTATTCCTCAATTTAATCAGGATCATACATTGACCTTCTTTCCCCTCTAAATTTTGGACCACATCCTTTACCTCCACATAAAATAGGACATCCTTGGTCTTGTTGGTTCCCATGTTGTGATATGTTTATGCAAATGAAGATGAAGCAAAGCAATCATCTCCTTCTCCGCTGGTTGGAAGAATGCATGCTTAATGTTTTGATACATGATATCAACTCTCTCTTCTGCTCTCATGGTTGAATGCTTAAATCCATTATGGTGGGCCTCTAGAGTTCCATTCATCTTTCTTCCTCTTCCACCAAATGCTAGCCCGATCCACAAGTCTGCCAACCTAATTGGCTTTGTTTTTGAAAGTTGAAGTTTCTCTTGACTCACCAGTATTCGTTGTAACTTTTTTGAAATTTTATAATGGTATGTGCACTTTGATATGATGTAATATGATTATGGTTTCATCTCATATATTGTAATATTAGATATATAACAAAAAAATAAATTATTGAATGAAATAAATAATAAATTTTTATTTTAAATGTTTTTTTTTTTTGTAGAACACGGGTCTTCCAGAAGATCAAGATGATCCTCAACATGATATAGATCCATAAAATATTGGTTCTACTAGTACAGATCACATGGCAAAGGATGATGATGACACAGCTACGGAAGATGTCGAGGCCAATGACAATGACGACGATGACAATGATGACGACGATGACGACGACGACGATGATGCTGATGCTGATGATG
This sequence comes from Sequoiadendron giganteum, assembly GCA_007115665.2. NCBI lineage: Eukaryota > Viridiplantae > Streptophyta > Pinopsida > Cupressales > Cupressaceae > Sequoiadendron > Sequoiadendron giganteum. The sequence continues at coordinate 229,794,427 of CM021107.1, read as the reverse complement.
ATGATGATGATGATGATGGTGGTGGTGGTGGTGGTGGTGGTGGTGGTGGTGATCATCATCACCATCATGGTGATGATGATGATGAGATAGCTGGTGATAGTAACCAGTGACATTCATGATCATATAGTCTACATCATGGATCATTGTTGATATATCGTTATGATGACTCTTTTCATGGTTACTATCATATGTATCATTTTCACGGCCTATAGTACTATATTGTTGAGTTGTATCATATTGACATGTATCATTTTTACTATATCATTTGGACATGTATCATCTAGACTTGAAACAATTTGTGTTACATGATTTATCAATTTTATTTATATCATTTCACTATATCATTTGGAGATGTATCATCTTGACTTGTAACAATTTGAGTTACATAATTTATCAATTTTATTTATATCATTTGTACATGTATCATTTTCACTTATGTCGACTGTTGGACATGTATCATTTTGACATGTTTTTGGTGTACTAGCATATTTGACTTTCACTTGTTTTAGTTATATATGATGATGATCTTATCAGTATTGACTTGTTAATTTATATATATTAAAAGTGGTCGATGATTTTTGGATGGTTATTTATTAAGTATGATGATTTTAATTTACTGCTCAAGATGGATGTTGTCATATTCAATTAAATTATAGATATTTGAATCACTTGTTTTAATTATAGATGATGATCATGTTACAATAATTATATTATTATTTAATTATATGAGTTAAATAATTAAATTACTTACTCTATAATCATATGAGTTATTTAAGAGGCATGATATATTTAACTAATTAAATTGAAATAAAACATATTAAATTAATAAATGGAAGAAAAACAAGAAGCATTTTTAGAAGCAAAAAAGGAAGCAACAATGGAAGCCAAACTAGAAGAAAACCATAAGCAATCTTGGAAAAAAACCGGAAGCAAACCCGGAAGCAAAAATGGAAGCAAATATGGAAGCAAAATCGGAAGCAAAACCAGAAGAAAAACTAGAAGCAAAACTGGAAGAAAAGATGGAAGAAAAAATGGAAGCAAACTTGGAAGCAAAATCGGAATCAAAACTGTAAGTAAAATCGAAAGAAAAACCGGAAGCAAAACTGGAATCAAACTTGGAAGCAAAACTAGAAGAAAAACCAGAAGAAAACTTGGAAGCAAAACCAAAAGAAAAATCGGAAGAAAAACTAAAATGAAAACCGGAAGCAAATCTGGAAGAAAATCTAGAAGCAAACCTGGAAGAAAACTTGGAAGAAAAATTAGAAGCAAAACTAGAAGCAAAACTAGAGGCAAAAATGGGAGTAGACATGGAAGAAAAATTGGAAGCAAAACCAGAAGCAAAACCGGAAGCAAAAATGGAAGGAAAAATCAGAAGCAAATCAAGAAGCAAACCTAGAAGAAAACTTGGAAGCCAAATCGGAAGCAAAAATGGAAGCAAAACTAGAAGCAAAAATAGGAGTAGACATGGAAGCAAAATCAGAAGCCAAATTGGGTGCCTATTTTGATGCAATTTACTACATTTCTTCTCAGTGCTATTTTAGGCGCTAATGGGGGCGTTGTGATTTTCAGGGACTAAAGTTGGCACTAAATCCGACAGCAATGTCGGCACAAAAATCGACGCCGAACTTACCATGCTTGTTTGCACCAGGTTGAGCACCAGCCAAATTTTTCAATTCATGAACTCAAATACACTAAAATCCGACACAAAAGTTGGTGCTAATTGCTTGTTGTGTTGTTGTGTACGGACGCCAACATGCCGCACTATCATCCTAGAACTGCACTTTTTTCCTTAGACAAAGAGCTACTTGAGACATAGAGTTGACTCTGGAAAGTGACTCGTCTAGTCTCCCTTCAATTCTTGGGATTGCAGAGTGATCGAAGGACATACAGTCTTCATCATTCTCATCCTTTTTATCCAAACCTTCCTTTGAACTGAGGTAAGCTAGGGTAGCTTTTCCGCTCTTGGCCTTTTGTGACCTGGGGCCTTGCAGTGATTGGTCACCCTCTTTTATAGTTACTAATGATTTTATCCATGCCTAGTGTACTAGTGTTAATAATAGGAGTGGAAGCTCTAGATAACCCAAGATCCATAATGATTGCACTATCACAGAATGACACGAGTCTCAAACTTCTTCTCACTATGGTATTAGCAATAGGACATCAAACACTCATGCGACACTAGAAGAATCTACACAAACGTTCTCAGGTTTCCACAACAATGCTACGTAAACATACACTAGAAGAATCTCACATCATAAAACTATATACATAAAATACAAGAATATATCATATCACTGAAGAATAATACCATTTCATAATCATACAATGATAAGCTACAACAAGTGAGAGTGTGACAAATCTCGATACATCAAAATCATATTACAATAAGATCTCACATAATCATCATGTATGAATACAATAAATATGATGGTCATGACACAACTGTCAATCTTGTTCATGAGCACACTCAACATCCAACTCATCAAACGATGTGAAGTTAGGAACCTATCAAGAACAACATCGTATCATATTGCATCACTTGCAAGGGGACCCAATGGAGGATATAGCACATTCCTCCCAACCATGTGGTACTCAAAATTCCACCCCCCGTGCTAGGAGATAATGTCAGGCCCACAAGACAAACATACAAGAAGACATAACATAACATCACATGGCTTGACAATCACATAACGACATAATGATATATAAACCACATGATTACAAACAAGCTCCCATAGGCAACAACAAGGCAATCAGTAACTCTACACAAGAGACCACATACATATATAAGGATAAGAGTGTCATCACATAGTTGTTTTAGGTCACCCTGGTGAATCTTCCTAGATTACTGGCCCTCATCCTGAGTTACCTTGGAAATCTCTATTGATTCCCGACCCCTAAAAAACTCATGTGGAATCGAATTAATTTTTGAAAAGACAATGTAAACAATCATGCCATTCCAGGCCATCTCAACCTACCCTTAATCTATACAAGCACTAAGGGGTAAGGTGAGGCAATCCAATTATCTGATTTAATATTGAACACTACCCAACCCCTAGTACATTAAATTAAGGTTCTCACTGAATTACAACTTTCATTAGGTTACCCTAGTAACTCTTAGGTTTTCAGCCCTAACGAAAACCACTCTTCCTACATAAAAATATCATAACTTACTGACAACACATGGGATAGCCATCATGCACAAGAAGAAAAACCACGGCTATACACATCATGAACATGACGTAGACCATTAATTTTCCAAATTCTTCCAATGTAAAATCATAAAGTGTATGGCTAAGTCCCAAGTCAAGTTATTGCGAAAGAATAACAATAAACAAGCATTCTATGCTTAACAATACAAATTACCTTTCCCTAGCTTCTGGAAGTTACAAAAAACATAATAACACCAATAGTGCACTTTTAAAATCATTGAAAAATACATATAAAGTTTTTCTCCAACATAATTATCTTTCAATACATCATGAACTTAAAGTTCAAAAGATAATACAATCGACATAACAAAATGTCTAATTTATTGTTTTTAAATAAACAAGATAAATCAATATTCATTCTTACTAAGAATACTATACATATTTATTCATTACATTAAAAGACCAAACAATTTTATTTCAATGTAAGTATTTAAATATATATAGCCAATATATTAAAATCCATATTTACATTAGAATTTTTTTGCTCACTCTACACTTAAAAGAATTAAATCTCAAATCCTATATATATATGTATATATAGAAGAAGTAGAATCTTAATCGAATTCATATTCCACATATAAAGGAACCATAAAACTATACACGCATAAAATTAAGTGGAATAGAGTAAGAACTATAGATTGATTCCATTGACGACTCAAGTAAAAATATTGCATGGTTTCTAACTTCAGATAGACACTCATTTATTGCTGGTGATAATATGAGTAATACACAAAGATTAGAATATCACAGCCCATGGCTGAGGTAAGGTATAGCATCCAACATCCAAAATAAACATCAAACTAAGAAATAAATAGACTACCAGCATTCAGTGAATTTAGACAATCACACACAACCGCACCAAATCAATGATTCCATCGATGATTTTTAAAGATTTCATGTAATTTACATGCATATATTCACAACCATTTCATGCATTTTAGAAATAAATGAAAGGAGATAGTGCATGCATTTAAAGGTAAATATATAACCTACACACTAGTATTAATCGAATTCAAAAGCAAGTTTGTGATTGCACCGAAGGAAATTTTCTACGGGCTAAAATGAAATTCTCAAAGAACACACAAATTCCTATAAAAAAGACTAAGAACATTTGCAATATGATAGGTTCAAATATGTGGAGGCAAAGCAATGGATACTATCATCAATCGAAGGCATACACAATTATTATGCACAACAAGGAAAAGCGACAAACCTGATTCCCATTATTGTCCATGCCAAGGAAAGCATTTAAAATCAAAGTAACATTGCAGAGAGATAATTTAGTATACGGTTTTCCAATAGAGAAAATTAATTACCAAACATTACATGCAGGAACCGAATCGACAAAAGAAGAGGCAATTTATAGGCAGTGGTGGTAAGATCTACATGCAAACTACGAATGGAGAGAGTTGGCGTCCCCAGTAAACACCAAATCTAGTTATTAAAAGAAGGCTTGATAGAAAACAATGATGGTATCATTTATTTTGAGTTTGCATGCTCAATTTTGAGAGGAGAGATATAGGTAAATCTGTACACATGCCTAAAGAAGATAAGTTGAGCATCAAACATAAACCAAAACCAAATTCCTATAGCCTATAGCACTTAAAACGACTGCAAAAGAAAATCATTGAACAACCATTGAAGGATAAGGAGAGAAATTTTTGAGACTCAAAGAAATATCGTCTAGACAGAGCGGGGGTGAAAAAAGATAGGAAAAATTCATTGAGAATTCAAAGGTTTCAAACACAACAACCATTTGGTACAATGATTAAATCTTACAAATGATCTACGACAATAACGGTTTATTCAATCCACAGACCGATAATGGAGTTAAAGCAATTATTTGTAGATTTAGGGATACAAAGCTAGGTTTCCATTTCTCTATAATTTCCCTTTAATTTAATCAAAACTAGTCAATAAAGTTTGTGTTTTCTAATGTTTGTGCAGGTTATGTAGCATACAGGTTCAACATAAAGTAAATCAAATCCTATAAACGACATTTAGAAGTTTCAAAATTCAAGAAACATAACAAAAAAAATTCATAGAAGAAAACCTAGACTACTTTCTCGAATTTTGGTGAATACTAAAGTAAGGCACGAAAATATGAATATGGATACCTTTTGACAAATGCACGCCTTCAGATTCACTATCTAAAATTCTTTCCACACAAAATACAAAAAGAAAATGAAAATATTTTTCCCAAAAAAATACTGCCGTGAAAACAACTTTTCCAGAAAAACTCAATTTCCATGCACAAATTGCATCCCAATCCTTTTTAATTGATTTTCAATCAACTCTCAATTTCAAAACTTAACAGATAGTCAACATGCAATCAAAACTGAACGAACAGTTCTAATTAAATAACTACTCCAGATAACATTTTCTCTTTTCCATTCAAGATTTCAGATATTTTCCATAATCTATTGAAAACAACTATTTTAAAATATCTATTTTTAAAACATTTAAGTTTGCACAATAAATCAACAATTACATTTAATTAATATTCCATTTTAATGATTTTAATTAATCAAATCTTTTAAACATTTAATCAAATTTAATTAGAAAATAATCTAAACATAATTATTTTAATCTAATATTGCAATTAAAGTACAATAAAATCAAATAATTTAACTAATTAAACAAATCAAATTCCAAACATGATGAAAATAAAAATGACACGACGAAACAAACGACAAACAACAAAGGGTAACAAACAGGTACTCATCTTATAAAAGAACAATGGATATAGAAAGAGGACCTGACATTATCTTTGAAACAAAATGTTTCTATTGGGTCATGGTATGCTCAGACCTAACAAAGCAGGTGGAGTCGATGCCTATACCTGCAAATTGCATACAACAACATTGTCAAACATATCCACATATATCGACAATCACACCGTGAAAGAGAGTCGTAGTGTGGGAGGGTACTCACGAGTGAGTAATGCTACACTGTCTCCTTCACCAAGACTGACATACAACAATACATCATAAACAACATCATATATATCATCATAAACTCATTAAAGCTCAAAAACAACATGAAATTATAACACACTCAATGTCAATCATAATGTCACCACACGAACATAATCAGATGATCACAATGTATCTAATGTGTCATCAACCAAGTATAAAAACTTAGTAGCTGTGTCGTAACTGAAATAAAGTAATATAGTATCCAAAATAGCTAAACAACTAGCAAACGAACATAAGAAAATTGAAACAAATAGTAGCAATTGGAGGGACACTAAATAAAAGGAGAGAGATCAATTTTCTTGTTATTTTCATTCAAGCAAAAACCCTTGAGATTTCAATGCAAAAGAGATTGAAATTTGGCAAAGAGAATGTTCTAGGGAATTGAATGATGTCAAATGAGGGGTTCACCACCAAGTGCAAACTTGGAAAAGAAGATTTTTGAAAACATAGTGAGATATGAAAAATGACCTAGAAAGATAAGTAAAATACAATAAGAAACTATGAAACTGAAATGTGGTGCACTTGGGAGACTGAAAAAGGCAGAATGGAGATCTAGATCACTGAAAAATCTATTGTTTATGTTGACTGGGAATCATTCGCCAAGCTGGGCGAACTAGTCCAATTTTTGGGAAAATGTGTAGGAACAGGTTTAAGCCAAAAGGGTATCCAAATCTGCAAAGATCATGTTCAGGCCTGTACAGTGGGACTCATTCGCCAATAGTGGTGAACTAGGCCCCTTCTTCTTTTCTAGAAATTCTGAAGTGCATTATGTGTCTTTCGGTCTGCTTTGGATTTTTTGACTGGTTTCCAGATCCGGATATGCAAAATAACACCTATAGGTCTTCTCCAAGCTTCTCCAAGGTTGAATGGAAACTTTAACAACTTTAGAGACTTGACAAATTTCTCTCCTTGATAAATCTATAACCTAGACCTAAAAATCACGCAAAAGAAGAGGGGAAAATTTTGTGGGGGTTAGAGAATATGGGTTTCCCTTGGTCAAACCCCTTGTTGGTAATTAAACCTTGAAATGAAATAAAATGTAAAGGGAGAATGATGAATGAACAAAAGACAATGTTGCAACTCACCAAACCCTAGCAATAAGGTGCTGCAATTATGCTTGAAATGGCTGCAATGGATGTGGTTCTTAACTCTTGCTTGATGTTGATATCTCTTGAATGCAATGCTTTCTTGTATGATCATGAACTCTACATCACAATTGTTAGCATAATAACAAACATGAATGATGCAATCTTTGACATGATGATTGATGCTTGAATATTGCTCTTGAATGCTTGATATAATCTGCCCTTGAATGCCTTGAATTCTCTTGCGAACTCAATTTTCTATAAGGATGAGTACTTGAATGCTTGGGGGCTAAAATGAGAGAAAGAAACAAAAATTCCCTAAATTACAACACTACAAGCCGACATTAGATCTAGGAGAATAAAATCCCATCATAAATTTGATTTAAATTTGAATCTTGGTCAAATAGGACTCATTTTCCCAAGGTGGCGAATGAGTCCCATCACACATAATGTATGGGACCGAAAATCAAAAGTGTCTAGAAATGTGTGAAACCTGCATCGAGGCTAAAAAGACCTAGGTGGGACTCATTCGCCCAAGGTGGCGAATGATTCTGAGACACTAAATCTAGGCCACACAAGCCAAAAACACCTAAATTATGATTGGTTACTGGTTGGTGTTAGGATTATCCTCAAAAAGCTGCAATAACTGAGGCTTGTGGATGCAAAAAAGGGCCAATTAAAGCATGAGAAAGCCCAACTATTAATGACAAGCCTAGATGAATGTGAAAGTGTGTTACAACACTTTACAACACTCCAAATAAGGCAAGATTAATGTTAATTATGATTGAAATTATGTTCATTATGCTTAGTTAATTGATAAAACCCTAGAAAAGTGTGAAAGTGTGTTACAACACTTTACAACACCTTTGCAAGGTACCATTAAAATACACAAGTTCACAAGGGCCCAAGACCTAATGTAAATGTGTTATCCACATTAGAACACTAAATCAAGGCAACATTAAGCCAAAATCCATAAGGAGGACCCAAATGAGTGCAAAAAAGCCGAAGGACCCCTTTTTCGACACTACATTTATCCCCCACTTTAGTGAGAGGAGGAACCTGATTCAAACTCACACTAAAGTAGACAAACACGCATCAAGGGAGGGTTCCACTTTACTAATGCTATTAAGGTGGTGAATGAGTCTGAGACACTAAATTTGGGCCACACAAGCCAGGAACACCTGAATTATGATTAGTTATTGGTTGGTGTTGGGATTATCCTCGAAAAGATGCAATAAATGAGGCTTGTGGATGAAAAATAGGGCCAATTAAAGCATGAGAAAGCCTAATTATTAATGAAAAGCCTAGAGTAATGTGAAAATGTGTTACAACACTCCAAATAAGGCAATATTAATGTTAATTATGATTGAAATTATGTTCATTATGCTTAGTTAATTGATAAAACCCTAGAAAAGTGTGAAAGTGTGTTACAACACTTTACAACACCTTTTCAAGGTACCATTAAAATACATTAGTTCACAAGTGCCCAAGACCTAATGTGGATGTGTGATCCACATTACAACACTAAATCAAGGCAACATTAAGCTAAAATCCACAAGGAGGACCCAAACGAGTGGGAAAATGTCAAAGGACCCTTTTTTCGACACTACAACAAGAAACAAATATGAGATTGATTTCGTCCCACCTAAGCACCATTTAGTGAATGGATGAACTTGGAAACAACCAATCTCAGCCAAAATCATTGCCAAAATTCCAATGTGAGATGGTGTGATCTTTGAGGGGAAATGCGCATAAACTACAGGGTGATCCCACAATAGTGGTTTACAATTTTTGGCCAAACTGGACATTGCAATTATTATTTTTAACTAAATCTTCATATTTGGGCACCTATAGCGGCTAAACTGTGAGGAATTTGAAGATGATGAAAACTAGAGTCTCATCATATTTTGTCTGTACATTCTAAAAATATTTATTTCAAAAATTTTGGAATCAGATTGCACTTTTTTTCCATCTCCCACGAAAACAGGTTTTTTTTCAGAAAACAACATTTTTAAAAAGTGACGCTCACCGTATACAACAGAAATTTTTTTGTATAAAGGATAAAATGCTAATTTATTCAAATTTAGATTTGTAACTATGATATCTAGCACTTGCATTTGGTCTCATAGTTTTTTATTGAATATTTTTTCCTTAATCAAGTTTCGAAGTCAAACCAATTGCAATTCAGACATAGGCGGACTATATACAACATAACTTTTTCTGTATGTATCAAATTTTTTAATTTTTTTTAATGGATCAAGGACATCAATACCCAGACTCAAAGTATTTTAAATTTTTTTATTTTGATAATCTGCTATTTTTCCACATGTGCAAAACAGAGAGTTTGACTTTCGGTGAAAAACCTATATTTAATAAAACTAAAAAAATACATACATAATAAAACCAAAACATATTAAAATTTAATTCGTTGGATAGATCATTCTGAGGACTACCATCTTCCAATTGGGTTTGTGAAGTATCCTCCATTTTCATCCTCAACCCGAGCTTCGAAGGGTAGAATTCTGCTAAAATTTGGTGGAAGAGGGGGAGAAGGGCAAAAAGGGGGGTTCGAGCGAACCCCCCTTTGAACGAACCCCCCTTCGCTCGAATGGGTGAAGGGGGATTCACTCAAAGCCCCCTTTTTTTGAATTCCCCATAAGGGAATGTGGCATCACAGGGTTCAAGCGAACCCACCATGCAAAAGGGGGTTCGCTTGAACTAGGGGTTCGACCGAACCCCTCTTTTGGGTTCGTGCAAACCCCTTGGTTCAAACGAACCCTTTAAAACATGAAATTTTCAATGCGTGAGAATTTTCTCAAATTTCCTTCCTCATAAAAATTGTACACCACTATTATGGGTTTACCCTATGGCAATTTACAATGCAAATGTGTTGAGTCAGCCATACAAAATGCTTGACTATTAGCCAAGTGTTAATGGTATAAACATATAGTCAAGGTGTCATCAATATTGATTGAATTAAATTTATAATTTTATATGGTAAGAAATACAATTTGGAGCTTGGAAAACACCATTAAATAGAAAAATAATCAAGAAAAGTGGATGTAAATTAGGATATCTATAAAAAAATTAATTCCAAACCTCATGAGTTTTCCATTGTTTACAAATGAGTTACAAAAATGTATAATGAATAAATTTGGATGGGAAGGAAAACATCTCTTCCCTCCAAAATGTCACAAAATGATAAAATAACCTTCAAAAATAAAAAAAGTCACAAGTTATCTCTTCACATTCACCTTTTCCCTCCTCTTTGAAAATGACTTTGTTCCTTTTTGAGACAATTTCACATTTGCATAATTGAACCAAATTGCATAGATTTTTTGTATTTGCACAATCAACTTCATCTTTGACTTCTTCAATTTAATATTTATTATTTCATTTATTTAGTAATTTTCATTCATTTTTTACAATCTTAATTGAATACCAAATTCTACCATTATTTAAATCCTCGATTTGTAGTGTTGTTCTACTCAAATGCTAAACTTGATAGTTACGTGTTCTAGTGCTTTCAACAAACCTTGAGTGGTGATGGAATAAAATATGTTAATACAAAGTATATATATGCTTCTAGGATGAATTTCTATATGGAAATTGGAGTTGAAGAAAAAATTAAAAATTTTCATCGAATTATTTTGATTCTAGTGTTGAATATTGAATATCTCTATAGCATTTACACTAATTTCCTTCAATTTCATATCAAAGATGAAACCATTGGGTGCAAACCCAACATTATTGATAACAATAATCATGACTAAAGTTGCCTCCAATATCCATAAGAAATTGATTAGTATCCTTTAAACTGTTGCAATTTCAAAATCATAATAACAACTATTCCCTAAGAGAGTTGCATAATTAGACTCAATATTCAATTTGTAAACAATCCATAGTAGTTACAACATCTAATCTATACAAGTGTTCCATAAGTTCTTATAGCTTAAATTCTACCAGAAGTGTCCATTAATATTCCTCATTATTCTTCTCCAACACTAACTCATAACATTTATAGAATTAGACTTTTTTTTTTTTATATTGAAACAAAGTATATTATAAATAATAGAAGCTACTAGAAGGTAGCTGAAAAAAATATACTTAGCTGACCATCAAAAAAAAAAAGCCACAACAAGAAGGCTGAGAGTTCATTACATATATTGAACAATTTTGCTATGACAAACATTACTAATGTGCTGAAATTGTATCACTTGTTCTTTAATTTGTTGAAGTTGGTCTTTGGCTTTCGCATTCCTATTGGATAAAACTAGAAGCTGCGAGAACAAAATAGCCACTTGAAGAAAAATGTCAGAGTAAAGTCTTAAAGTTTCAGTTGTCTGATGATAGTTTTTAGAAAACACTGCAAAACATCTAGTACATCTGACATCTACTTTTATATAGAATTTTAAATCTTTCATTAATATTCCTCATTATTCTTCTCCAACACTAACCATAACTAGATCTCTAAAAATCCTCCAAACCTTCATAAAATTAGACTTTACATCTACAATCTACTTTTATATAGATTTTTAAGCCTTTCAATAATTCCAGTTTGAATTTATATGACATTTAATGAGATCACATTCCTTTGAGGCATGCTCTCAAAAATTTCAAAATACCTTCTTTTCTAGCCATGGCCTGTATATTTTCAACCTTTCATCCTTTCATCTTAGAATCTGCACAATAATTAACTTCTTCCTTCCACAACATTTATCTTGTTTACTAATTCATTTATTTTGATTATACAAACACCCCATCTTGTGGGAAATGCTAGGTGTGGTCTGGTTTATTTCTAATCTTTTATATGCTTTGGCCTATATAATATGTTTGACGTCCATTATCCCCTGCACAACATGTATATATTTTATTTAAAGACTTCTGTCAAACAATCCACTTGCCTTATGCCTACCTTGTTGGTCTCATCATTTCTGGTATTCAAATGGTCCCTCCATCGAAGACTTGTATATTGGAGTACCCAGATAAAATGTAAATAATTCAGACGATAGAGCTATTCAATGCCTCAATATATTATTCTCCATTTAAATCATGTTTTTATCAATCATCCTACCTGCTACTTGCTTTGTCTATATTGCCATGCTTTACATGCATACTAAAACCATTTCTTACACATGAGTTCCCTTGTGCGGCCTCTGATCTCTATTTTTAAATAATTTGATAAACATTTTTGTCAAATGGTTTTCCATGACCATACATCAAATAAAGTGTGGCCTTTCACATTCTTAAAGAGTTGTTTTATGAACCACAAATTCCAATGAACAATTTACTTTTAATTTTGATTTGATGAATATTCATACATTCATCAAATTTAGATTTGACTTGAGTTTATGGAATAATACATTTGTGAGACATTTTGTCAAATGGTTCATGTGTTGTATATGTATTAGGAGATTGAATATGAAGAATTATGTCAAATACTTTAAAAATATTTGCAACACTCTTAGATGGATAATTAATGAAAACCATACCTTGACAACTAATCCATCATGAATGCAAAAGGAGAAGATTATTAACAATTATATCGTAAAACTCACTTAGATTAATTTGCAAGATCATGTTATTTAAAAATTGTGTTGATAACACCCATGGAATGCGAAAAAGGCACAATACACATTAGCACGATGCTCCAAAAAAATTAAAAAAACAAATAAACAAAACCAAACAACAAAGAAAAACTAAAACCAAAATCACAAGAATCAACCCATAATTTCCTATTCTACCCAATGAATGTCAACTAATGGTTCATGGGCATGAATAGAAAAAACCCTGCTCTTTCAAATTTTTACATTGTTTTTGTAGTCCTAAACACTAGAAGTTTACCTTTATATTATGTAATAAGTAGCTTGGGTCATATTCTTAACATTTCAATGGTAAAAATACATCCATAATAGACATATGGGTCTACACACAAAAAGGTTATGGATCTTCACTTACAGTTGGCCCTTTCACAAATATGTATGTTATAAGGTATTTTTGTCTTAGGTTTAGAATCCCATATATAATTTATTTGGTGGTTTGATCTTGATGGTATTATTTCTTGAGTTGTGTTTCACAAAAAATCTATTGAATAATTAGCTACATATTGAGTTGGTACTTCTTTTACATTGATGTTGTTTGGTTTACTTTTGGAAGAATATATTTATTTTATAACATAATTTTATCTATGTGAATGATGATTAAAAATGAATTCTACCATGCACACATTAAATTTGAAACCAAAGTGTACCATCACTCTATAGATAGGCTTGTATTCAATAAATAATTTCATTTATAATGGTCTTGATAGTAATTATTTAGGATTTCATCACGAGTAAAAGTGATGGAGTGTAGGGAAGTGTGTTAAATTGGTCTTTGATATAATGAACATAGTCCTCATATGTTTTGGATAGAGATATTAGTGTGTCCTTATTCTCTTCTTCCTCAATGATCTCTATATTGTTTGATTTAAAGGGGTTAGCATAGGTTGGTAAGTTTTAATTTGGGGGATAAATATATTTTTAATTCTCATAAATAACTCCAAAATGGATCATGGTAGTGTCATCAAGGTCTTGTATCTAATTCATAATATTTATTTTTAGTGGAATGACCAACCATTCAATGATTACAATATACATCAACAACAAACTATGGAGGCATAAAGTGAGAGGCCAAATGTTCTGATAGTTTTCAACGTGATAATATTGACACCTAGAATATTTTTCAGTATGATATTAGTAAAACAAAATGAACTTTAGGGTTAATTGAGACAATATTGAAAACCTTGTTTAGTTTAATAAACACGATTAACATTAGGTTTGGGCAACTGGATAGTGTCAAAAATTTGAAGTTATTATATTTAAGTAAGTTTAAGACATACAATTTTATCATTAGAAATTTTCAATCTTATCAAAATTTGAAGAGTAATGGATCATTATGTAAGGTTGTCCTTTCTTTTTCTAGAATTGTAATTTTGAAAGTGTGTCACTCTTCTTTTGGTTTTTCATAAAATAAATGTTAACATCATATATGGAAGTCTATAGATTTGTAATAATAGGGATAGTAGTGAAAGGCATAGGAATGAAAGTGTTAAACCTAGGATTTTGCTAAATATGGTCCTAAAATTGCTTGAAAATTAGAAAAAATAATAGTGAACACTCATACTAGTTTGGATATTAAAAGCGAATAAAAGATACTAGAGGGTTAATTTCTAGATGGTGTAAGTGATATTAAGGTTCACCAATTTATGTGAGGAAAATAAATACTTTCCCACTAATAGAATGATCTAGATAAAAAAAGATATAATTTATTATGAATAAACAATTAGATCTAAATCAAAGAGCTAATAACTAAGAAGCTAGAGAGGGATAAATGGTGGTTATCCCTTTTTTTTATGATGTGGTGATATTGAATTATGATTTTGACCTATTAATTATTTTGATAGGTTAATCATTATTTAGACTTTTGATATTGCTGAAAATATTTTGAAAAAAATCTAAGAGGACTTGAGTGAACATGTAAATGGTTGTTTCTTGTGGTCTAGCTTGTATGGTCTAACCTAGTCCTATATGTATGTGACATTCAAAATAGGTTACACATTTGTCTCGTCACCTATTTATTTGAAGGGACTATTCTAAAAATAATAGCATTGATTGTTTTCATGGTAAGAGAGGAAGCATTAGACTTGTCTTGGTCACACGTCAAGCCCCTAGATGATGATGTAGAAGATCATAATAGTGCCACATGTGATGTAAATACAAAGAAATGGTGAATTGGTATAAATGTAAACACATAACTATAATTTAGTAGTGAATCAAAATTTCTAATGTGTGTGATTCAAAAAATTCCATTTGAATCCCATGTCTTTTCAAAGATAAAATTGTTAATGATCAATGATTTTTTTTAAATACATGTCCTTAATTTCACAATTCAAGATTTTTTGCACATGTGCTAATGGAATAATAATCAATTTCTAAGAAGGTCAACTCATAAATAGGAAATTTGGATTCTCAACAAGGGGGACTGGGTTACACCATGATGCCTTATCCTAAGTAGGAAAATTTTGGGAATGGTGATTTTTTCTAGACTAGGTGGATCTATAGTACCAATTTTCTAGTGGATTATAAATGACTATGGAAATATTATATGACTTGTGCTCAAAGTGTTGTAAAGGAAAGTTTGGAAGTGTAGGGTTTAATTGTCAATGATAATAGTAGATGAAAGTGTGTTGGATTGATCTTCAATGAAACTAATAGCATCCGATGGAGATATCAATGTGTCCTCTTGATGCTCTTTTTCATTAATGGTATATATGTTATTTATTTAGAAGGGGTTAGAATCTATTTGGTAAGTTCTTATTTGGGGGAGTAATAGATTCTATTTATCTTATTCTTAAGACCAAAACATTCTTTTTAATGAAACGATTAGCTACCCGATGATAGTTAAAATATGCTTTAGAATAAACTATAAGGGTAGAGGGTGAGAGGTTTCAAAATGGTCTAATAAGTGAAAAAGTAATCCGATCAACTCCTAAAATATTTTGTAATTTGAAATTGAGAGGATAACATAACTTGGTAAGATATATTTGCACTTGAAGCTTCGCAGAAATAACATTGAAAACATCATAAGTTTGCTAAGAATGATTACAATTAGGTTTAATTTTAAATATGCCATCAATAATTTTGCATACATTCAAGAAAGTCTATGTAAAACAATTGTGTCATGAGGAGATGTTGAAGCTTATAAAAATGAATATCATTGTAAATTGAACTCTCTAATCTTGTGATATCCTTCTTTATAATTTATAATTTTGTAAGTATGCCAAGTTTTTCTTTTGATTTTCAATCAAATCAATACAAGCAACACAAATGGAATGTAAAGGAAGATTTGAAATAATGAGCATATTTGGGAAATTTATAGGAATGAAAGTCTTTAACCTAGGATTTCACTAGACATGGTGCTATTATGGGTTAAAAATTAGAAAATATAATGTAAACACACTACGATATATTTGGATACTAAAAGCAAATGGAGAATAACTTGGAGATAAGTTTTATATGATGTAGGCAATGTTAAGGTTCACCAATTTAGAACAAGAAAATAAACACTTTCCCACTATAATATATATATACATATACATACATATACATATATATATACATATACATATACATATACATATATATACATATACATATACATATACATATACATATATATATATATATATGTATATGTATATGTATACATATACATATATATATATATATATATGTATATGTATATGTATACATATATATATATATATATATGTACATATGTTTAAAAACACACACACACACACACATACACACACACACACATACATACATACATACATACATACATACATATTTATATAATGATTTGGCAATATTCACTTTTCATGTTAACATGTTGATTCACTAATATGACAAGGAATAAAAATATAGAGTTTGCATTTGGAAGATTGATTAATACACTATGATGTAAACCTGAGAGAATCAAAGTTAATGCAACATACAACCTAGAACTGCATTCATGTCATCTTTGGAATCTATTGCATGTTCATCTCCTAACTTATTTTTGTAAAGGAATAGGGCTAAAAAATATAGTGGGGCTTTCTTTCAAGGAAAGAGGAGAAGAACTTGACTTTTTTTTTGTTGCAAGTCAAGCATTTGGAGTTTTGGAATGGTAAATTACACACACACACACACACACACATATATATGTATATGTATATACTTATATATACACACATATAGATATACATGCATACATATATGTAAATGTACACATATATACATATAAATATACATATGCATATATATGCAGATACTTACACATGCATAGGAGTGATGCAAAGGAGGCATGATGGAATGGCTAAAATATTGTGGTGGTGTTGTAGCCACCAAAGTTCAAATTTGTATTGAATTGTTAAGCTTGCATGTTTCATACCCCTACTCTTTATATATAAAGGACATGGTGCAATAGTTAAAATGTGACAGTAAAATTGTAGCCACTATAATTCTAATCCCCACTAAATTATTTGAACTCATGAACATCTTACCCCTACTAAATTGCTATACTTGTAGATTTGAACAATTATAATTAATATAAAAAAAAGACCCTTATATTAACTAAAATGTATAACTTCCTTCTACATAATAAATAACTTGCAGACTCTCCACCCACATAGATGGTTTTCATCCAAATCTAAAGTGAGAAATATTGAAAGAACGAACTCTCTCAAATGAAAAGTAGTGAGGGAGTAATGTAAACCAAAGTGAATTAAGTATAAAAAATAGTCTCATAAGTTTCTTCTACATAACAAAGAGCTCACAGACTCTCCACCCACATACAAGGTTTTTATCCAACTCTAAAGTAAGAAAGATTGAAAGAATAAACTCTCCCAATTCACAAGTAGTAAGGGAGTAGAGTAAGCCAAAGTGAATTAAGCACACAAAACAGTCTCACAACTTTCTTCTACATAATAAAGTGTTCACGAACTCTCTACCTACATACGAGGTTTTCATCCAACTCTAAAGTAAGAAAGATTGAAAAAAATGAACTCTTTCAAATGACAAGTAGTGGGAGAATAGTGTAAGCCAAAGTGAATTAAGCATACAAAATAGTCTCATAAGTTTCTTCTACATAATAAAGAGCTCACCACCCACATACAAGGTTTTCATCCAACTCTAAAGTAAGAAAGATTGAAAGAATGAACTCTCCCAATTGACAAGTAGTGAGGAAGTAATATAAGCCAAAATGAATTAAGTGTACAAAATAGTCTCATAACTTTCTTTTACATAATAAAGAGCTCGCAGACTCTCCACCCACATACAAGATTTTCATCCAACTCTAAAGTAAAAAAGATTGAAAAAATGAACTCTCCCAATTGACAAATAGTGAACAAATAATATAAGCCAAAAGTGAGGTAAAGCATAAAAAATAGTCTCCCTTGCAAGTTGCACAGGAAAACCTCCCCATCTCGTTGACCCAATTTAGCTTTATGCTGTGCCTTTACTCCCATCATCACCAGTCCCACACTGGCTCATATTTCTTTTGGAGAGGGCAGTCAAAGCTGTTATTGGATGGACGTTCATCTCGGGCCAAGTAAACAAGTATTAGTGCATCCATGTGCTTAGCGTTGGATACCAAACCCCTCCTCCACCCTAATTGGAGACACAATTTAAAGATGGGGAGGCATTGATTCTGCACTTCTCAATGTTGGGTTAGTTGGCTCAAAGTCTTAGGCAATTTATACCTGTCAAACCAGTCTCTCCACTACATCAAATCTCTTCTATTTAAACAGCAAAATAGCTTTCAGATGTTCCCATTTGATCAACTGGTTAAATTTTTTCATTGTAATCCCTTTCAATAAGCTTAGAATGCATTATTTAAACAGAAAAATAGCTTTCAGATGTTCCCATTTGATCAACTGGGTAAATTTTTTCATTGTAATCCCTTTCAATAAGCTTAGAATGCATTATTTAAACAGCAAAATGGCTTTCAGATGTTCCCATTTGATCAACTGGGTAAATTTTTTCATTGTAATCCCTTTCAATAAGCTTAGAATGCATTATGGCTAGCTGTCTTCACAGTCTTTCTGTAGATGGGCTACCTGGGTATTAAGTTAATCCACATGCTTAACCACCAGTCTGTCTACATAGACAACTGTTCAGCGATGTGCCCACGAGAATGATTAATTGTTAGCGATGGTCCCAATACAGAAGAAATTTTGCACCCCACGTTTTTATACTAGATTATGATTTTTAAATCTAGATGACTGATTGATGCTCAAATTCCAATGTACTTGAATTATCTACTGTTCCGAAACTCCATGTGAGGTGTTTTGACTAGTTTGGCTTTTCTTGATCCAGTCACAGCATTGTCCTTTCTGAGGACAAATGTCACATGGTCTAAAGGTATAGTTTTTAAGTAGAGATGATTATATGTCATCATTTGGAAAATTGTTTAAACAATGGCTCTTGGTCCCATAAAAGATAAATAAGATGGTATTGAGGATTTCTGTTAGGGCTTAGGTCTTAGTTTTGTTTGTCTTATTGATATCATTATGTGTTGAAGAGGAGGAATTTGTATTAATTTTCTATGTTTATTGTGGGGCCTTTCTAATTGTCACACTCATGAGTATTATTGTTTTCTTTTAAATGGTCTTAAATTTTAATAATGTGGCAATTGTTGTTGATGTTGAAAAGTTGACAACACATGAAGATAACTCTATTCCCAGTGTAATTCAGAAAGTTCGTATCTGGAGGTTTTTATGAGACATATCTTTTGAAATGCGTTTGTATGTGGTTTTTTCCATTATAGAGTTTGATAGTGCTTATCACTGACTTGGAATTTTTATCTTAATTAGTTATTTACTTAGGAGGGTTACCCTTGAAAGTATACTTAAAGAATGTGTGACTAAAGCTTGTGTTTGTATGAGGTCCACCTGGATGCTATTAAAAAATTAATAAATGGATTTTTTTTTATGCTTCACTAAACTTACTCACATGGAGGCCATCTTTGTATGTATTAATTAGTTAAACATGAACCCTTGTTTGTATGTGCATCTTTTCTTGTCTTCACACTCTAGAGGAGACATTGCCATGTCAAAGGAGAGAGCTCTATATATCCCTATTTGGGTAGCGTTTCATGGGTTGTCTTTGTCATGTTGGAATTATTTACTCAAAACAACAAGTTTGCTAGGCAATGTCATTTATGTTGAGCCAAATATTTATTTTCTCAACTTGTCTACAAAAGTGTGTTTGTGTTGATATGGATCTTTCAAAATCTTTGAAGGAGATTGTTAACATATAGATTGGCCAAGTGAGGCACACTCGACATGTTATTTAATTCAACTTGTCTGATGTTGAAGAGTTGACAACACATGAGGATGGCTCCACTACCAAAATAACCCAAAAAAACTGTCCCCAAAGTGTTTATGAGGCATGTCTTTTGGAACACCTTCATATGTAGTTCTTCCCATTCTAGAGTTTGAAAGTGCTTGTCGTTGAATCAAAAATTTTACCTTAATTAGTTATTTGCTTGGGAGGGTTCCCCTTGAAAGTATACTTAAAGAATGTGTGACTAAAGCTTGGGCCAACATGAGGTCCACCTTGATGTTATCCAAAACTTTATATTAGGAATTTTCCTTTTTTGCTTTGCTAAGGATAGTCACATGGAGACCATCCTTGAACATGGTCCCTTGTTTGTATGTGCATCTTTTCTTGTCTTCACACTCTAGACAAGAGACATTGCCATCTCAAAAGAGAGAGCTTTATATATCCCTATTTGGGTGCAGTTTCATGGGTTGCCTTTGTCATGTTGGGATTCCTTAACCAAAATAACAAGTTTTCTAGGCAATGTCATTTATATTGAGCCAAATATTTATTTTCTCAACTTGTCTACAAAAGTGTGTTTTTGTTGATATTGATCTTTCCAAATATTTGAAGGAGATTATTAACATATAGATTAGCTAAATGAGGCACACCCAACATGTTATTTTCTTCAAATTTCCCAACACATATTTTAGGTATCGATATTTTGATCATAAGATTAGACATTTCACACTTTCTATTCCTCATAATAAGCCCACTCTTTGTGCTATTAGTGATATTCTTCCTAGAAAAGAAGAGGGATGGTTAATATTCATGATTTGTAAAAACAATCATAATGTAGGCAATGGTGGTGTACCACCCAGAAACTCATTCAATAAAGGTGGCCAACCACCTATATTTTAAGGTGGAACAAATTCAAAACCTTAGGACATGGATAAAATTGTTGTTCCCTCACAGGTGAATCATCCAATGAGGTGAATAATTCTAAGTTCTCTAGAATACCACTTCTATCATTTGTGTTATATTCTCAAATAGAAGCTATTATTCATTCTTCAACCTCTCCCCCCCCCCCCCCAATGGTCCAACATCATTCTCATATTCCATCTAAGGATTTAGAAGAATATGAGTACATTCTAGATAAAGACATATTCCACCTATTATTCAATTGAATAATTTTAATGCCTCTTCAGAAAATAAATTACTAGAAAATAGTTATGCTACTCTTGATGGGATGAATAACAACGATATGACTCTTAATTCTTACTAATAAAATTTATGTGCAAGATAGTCAAGGTTTCCACATTTAGGCATTCTCTATTTTTAAGAAGTGAAAATTTCTAGCCTTTTATTTCTTGCTACCTATTGTGTAATTTGGAGAGAAAATCATTTTTTTATGTAGCAATCATGATGTAGGCTATGGTGGTGATGTCACATTTTTCTCTCCTAAATGGAAATTATATTTAGTTGACCAAGTATATGACCTCAACAATAGATCTCTATGGTCCCTTTTCAACAATGACAATAATTCATTTGGAGTTATTAATACTATGCTTCTAATGATATTGTTGAAAGATGATCATCCCTTTGGCACGATGGATCATTTATTCAATTACTGTCATCACTTGGGTTTTATGTGGTAATTTTAACATGGTTGAAATGAAGTTAGTGATAAATGTGGGGATTTGTGTATGCATTAGATAGCTAGTGAAATAGAGGCATGGTACTACATGCTTAATAAATTGTGCCTTTTTCATCCCAATATTGGTCATCACCTTGATGATATATCATTTATTGCATATATCAATTTGAGGTCAAACTTTAATAAAGTGTATGAATAGCTTGACAGATCCATGATGTTATCACAATCTTTTTGTTCATTTTCTAGTTGTTCCCGTCTACTAGTGGAGGTTTACTAGACATTGTCCTTTTAGATCACTTTCCCATACTATTTTTAATTGAATTAGAATTTTCTACTCCTAAGGCTAAAAATTCACAATCATTCCTTAACATGTCTTTGCTAGCTCATTAGATCACATTGGCCCATATCTAACATGTGTAAAATTTAGAACCATGTTCTTCAAATCATACAAGATAGATTGATTGGTGGAATCATGCCCTCCAATGCAAATCCTACTTCCTTAAAATATATGGCCACTAGCTAGCTAGAGTTTTCTACCACTTGTATAAGGCCACTATGGAGAGCTCTGCCAAGCCACAACTACTTTGGATGATTATCCATTTGTTCCTATCTTGCAACTAATAGTTTTTAGACTTTGATCACAAAATCAAATCACTAACAACCATACTACTAGAGGATTGTATATTAAAATGAAGCTTCACTATCTCAAGATTGGTAATAGAATTTCTAAGGAATTTTTCTAGGCCCTATGATCCCATCATACTTCTCAAGCCATATTTTTTTACAGAATGTAAATATATTTTTAGTGACCTACCTAATATTCTCTAGGATTTCAATCATCACTATATTTATAGGTCTTCAAAACTCTAAAATCCACTCATAAACAAGACACTACTGTATGCCAACGCTTGATTATTATTCACTACCACGTCTATCAATCCCAATAGGTCTTATACATGAGCAACTTATTAACAAGAAAGCTTGAGGGAAGCTATCTTTTTTATGGCCAATGATAAGGACCTTTGTGGTAATTTTCCCTATAAATTTTATAAATCTCATTGGGAATTAATTTTTGAAGATCTTTATAAATTTTAACTTAAATATTTCCATTATAATTCCTTATAAAATATTATGAATAAATGGAATATAAAGTTCATACCCAAGTCTTGTGAGTTGAGGACATTTTTAGTTAGACCAATCACTTTTCTTAAGGCCTCTTACAAAATCATTGCCAAGGAACTTTCTCTAAAGCTTCACCATCTTCTTCATCAAATTATTCAACTTGAGAAAATTGGATTCATAAAATCCAAGTATATTCTTAATAATATTATTATAGTCTAGGAAGGAATAGAATAGAAAAAATTGTCTCAACAAGAAGCCATGCTTATTATGAGTGACTCTTCCAAAGTGTATGATCACATTGAGTGGTCATTTATCCTTGTTATTGTTAAAGTTTTTGAATTTGGTTCCCAATTTGTGCATTCAATAAAAAATATCTTCGTCAATGATTCTATGTGCCTTAACATTAATGGTCAATAATCTCCTTCATTTAGGATTGTTTGGTCCATCCACCAAGGCTACCCTTTGGCCTCAACTCTTTGTGTGCTTGTTACAAAAGGCTTTGTCTATCTCCTGGCTAATATTATTTTACAAAACCTAGTTAAAGGCATTTCCTTACCAGATTCCATAGTGTATTTTTTCAATGGTCACCTTGAAAATGATTATCTCCTAACTTTATTGGAGGGAAAAAATAATATTAGACAAGCCATGCAGTTCCTATATATTTTTAGAAAGGATTTTAGGTAGAGTATACGATGGAAAATAACTCAATGTTACAAACAGTCTATTTTAAATACACCTACCTAGCTAAACTTCTATGGCTAAAAATGGATTTGATTATTTGAAATTCTTTAGGTTCCTTGACATTCATTTTCCTAGAAAGCCTCTCATTTTTCCTTCTGGAAAGTGATTATTTCTAGAATTGAGAAGAAATTGTCCTTCCAGATTATTAAGCCCCCTTCCTTGGGAGGAAAATTTCAAGTGTGTTCCAAAATTTTAGCTACTACACATGTATATTAATCATCCTATTACGTTATTTCCAAATCTTCCTATTCGAAGGTTTAAAACTTCTAAGATATTTTATATGGGCCTCAACTAATACTACCAAAGGGTTCCATTATGTGGCTTGGGATTTTTGTTGTCTCACTCATGATTTTTGAGGCTTGAGTATGATTTCAATTTCAATCCAACACCAATGATTAGTATTATGTGCCAAATAAATAATTATATCCATGAAGGAAATGAAGCCTAGAATATTTTGATTAGACACTACATTTATGCTAGATTTCCTAATGGTTCTCAAGCTTGGAAGGGTATTGGTCTTCATACCCTTCTTATAATGAAATAACCCATTCAAATTTAGGCACTTTTGTTATTAATTATTTTTAAAGAATAGGAGGCCATAAAACCTTGGATCTTATTGGATGGAAATGACTTTTGTAAGGGATTATCTATTAGTCAACAATCCATTTGATTATCTCTTGTTCTTTCTTTTTGAAGATTGACCACTTATCAAGGCTCCATGGATTCATGCTTTAGGATTCTAAAAAAGAGTATCAAGATCCTATCTGATCTTTTTTCCAAAACAAACCAATAATTTTCTCTCATGGATTAAGGCCAAATTAAAATAAAAACACTAATTTAAGGATTCAAAGACTTGCCATATTGTTTTTTATTTAGTTTTTCTCAGTATGCCATACAAGATAGGGGTTTATTGCACCAAACCTTGGTGGAAGGATTTGGAGACTTACCAAACTATTATTGATTTATTTATCTTCATAAGGTATAAGAAATGGGTATATATTTCTTTAAACCTTGGTGAAAGGATTGGAAATGGTATCCAAACACCCCATTTTATAACTTTGGACCTGACAATGGATATTCTCTTCACATGGTGCCTAAATTGAATCATAGATAGCTTATCCAATTCTCATTGAGCTCTACACAACATGAGTTCTAGATTATTTGGTTGGTTGTTCTTGAGCCAAATATATCTCATTTTTATTAGTGCATTCTTCACAAGAGACTTCTTGTTTGTATCAGATTATCTCATGTGAGAATTGTGAGTCCTTGCTGCCCATTATATAAACAATATGATACTCTCAAGAACCTTTTCTAGTTTTTTCTAGAGCTTAGGAATCTTGGAGTTTGATTCATGACATTTTCAAGACCCAATACTTTCTCATGGAATATGGTATTAGTATGATATTGGCCCAAAATTCCTATACTAAATTTATCATACATGGAATTCTTTTAGGGTGGAAATTATTTTTAGCACTTGAAAAGTTAGAAACTCTATTATTTTCACTAAATATCCTATTTATATTCATTTCTCATTTTTATAGTAGATTTATGGTTTTCTCTAATGTACTTATGTATATTTTGTAAGACAACAAAGTTGCACTTCAAGTGACACATTTCCAAGTGCTACTAGATCACTAGGTTAATGTATTTTTCATAGTTGTTAGAGTACTACTTATCTTAGCCTCCAATAGGGGTTACTCTATTCCCTATGGGTGTCAATGTAGATGTAGGAAATCTAATCAAGAAGGTCATGATTATAAGATGTATGGTTCCTAGACCCCCCCAAGAAGATCTAGGGTTTGGTCTATTCACATGTAATCTCAAACATAACTCCCACCTTCTACCTCCTCTCAACCACATGACCAAGGGGCATCTAGCTGGATGGATTCTAGCTTATTTCTTCACCTTGCTTCCATATCACCAACGTGTGAATCTCAACTTGATAAGGAAGGAAATAAACATGATCTATGACCACCAACTAGTTTCTTTCTCCTTATGACATAGACCCTATTGATGTATGAGGTAAACTAGATTATTATGACCCCCTACTGGTATAGTTCTTTCCTCTTAGAAACTTTATCTTATTATCTTGTATGTTGATGGTTTAGGCTTGGCCCAATGTACAATTCAAGGTGTAAATTTTTCCACCTACCTTTCTTTTGTGAATATGTTCAATAATGCATTTTAAAAAAGTAATATAATTTCTTCTTTACAAATAATAACTAAACCGAGATTTCAAATCTCAACAAAAAGTTGCTAGATCAACTTTTTATAATTTTAGATTAGTTAAGAAGTTTTGAATTGATACTTCATTATTTTATATTAAGAAATATTACCATTTGACCAATTATTTCATTTGCATAAAAAATAAGAAAATAGTTCTTTATTTATTTTAAAATCAATTTTGATCATTTAACTTGTAATTTTTAAGAAGTTAAAAATTACACACACATATTGATTATAATGTTCTAATAAAATAAGGTTTGAAACCACAACTCATCACTTTACATTTAGAAAGCTTACCATTTTTCTAGTCATCTTATTCACACACAAAGGTGGTATATAATTGACTTACTTTAAATTTAAAAAAATATCTTTGACCATTAAATTGTAGTTGACCTTTCAAAAAATATAAATTATACTATACCTTGGTTATAATGTTAATATAATCAAATTTGTTATTATCAAATCCAAACGATCAACCTACTTTAAAATTCTTTACAATTATAAATACCTAAGTATTGACTTTAATCATAAAATATATTAAAATTTTAGCATTGTGAATTTTTTTTTATCATGAGAGTTTATATTATGGTTTAAAAAACCATAGTAGAGATGGTACAAATGGACACTTGAGTAAAAAGGAAATAGCATTCTCCATCTTGGTTAAATCAATGTTTGTTTGTGATTGTAATGTTTGGAGTAATAGCATATTTAGGAAATATAGCAATAAATGTAATACCCTTCTGTTTTTCTCTTTGTTTCAGACAATGTCCTATCTTGCTTTGCTTTGTTTTTTGGTTGCTCTTAGACTTTGGTATACCTTGATAATTGTTTATTATTTGATTGTTATTTATAGAGCGATGTGGATTATATGTTGTGATGTGATGTTACCCTACTTTGATGTTATCATTTGACATGTTTTTTATTAACATAATGATTATTTGGAATAACATGGTTATATGCACATGAGTAGATTATATATGTTAGGATTGTCAGTTTCATGATAGTGTATTGGTGAAGGGGACAAAATTGCATCACTTGCTTGTGAGCATCCTGTGATTCTACAATTTCCTCTTCATGGTGTGTTCTATTATGATGTTTATATACATGTTCTATTTATGCCTTGTTTACAGGTTTGCAGGTACATGACATCGATTCCACCTGGCTTCACAGGTTTAGGCATGTCCACCACCCAATGGTAATGTTGATTGGGAGATAGTAGGTAGGATTCTTGTGTCAAGCCTTTACCCTAGTCTTAGTGTGTTGTCGGGTCTAGTCGGTTTTGCTTGTTAAAAGTTGTTTGTTTTGCTTTGAATTATTATGTTGAAAAAGTTTGGAAAAGGGGATTTAATGAATTTAATTATTTAAGAAGATTATTAAATTAATCTTATTTTAATGTTAGAAGTGGTAAATTAATTAATTGGTAAATAGTCTAATCTTAGGATTATATTATTAATTAATTAATTAAATTAGTTAATTAAGTTAAATTTGAAATAGTAAATATTTTGGAATTATTTAATGTTTTTAATTTTAAATATCTAGAGGATTTTATGCAAATTGGTTGTTAAAGATATTTTTGAATTTTTACATGTGTGAGAAGAATTTATGAGGTTGTTAAAAAATTTATTCACGGGGAGAAGATTGTGACTTTAACGAAAGAAGTGAGAAGCTTCTTCATGATAGAAGCATGGGGATATTTTTTGGGTGTTGGGAAATAGATTAAAAAAGAAGTCTTTATGTGATTTTGCATGTGTTCTGGAAATTTTTGAAGAATTGTTGTAGAAAGAAGTTTTGTGTTCTTGAATTTTTAGAAAAATTTACTCTCGGGAGTTGTTGTTGTGTTCGGGAAATTGTATTGTTCAGAAGGAAGCTATTGTTTATCCGGAGAAGATACTTGGATCAGTGGAGGAGGCATTGCTTCAAAATTTAAAAATTCACAGGCATTGGACTACAGGTTCATTCTTTATTTTTTGTTTAGTTTATATTAAAAAGCTTCTAGTTTAGATCTTCTCTGTAAAAGATTGTCTCTACAAACTTTTAGGTTTGACCTTTGTTTTAAAAATTGTTATTGTCGTATATAAAATTCTCTATAGAATAAATTTTCCTCTGTAGATTGAAATTCTCCGTGGAAATTATAGAAAAATTGTTAATGGGGATTATTGTGAATTTAGATGAACCTAGAAGAAAACACTTAGGGATCTGGGAAGAAAATTTTAGTTAGGAAGGAATTTAGTTTTCTATAGAAGAATTCTCTTGTAGGTTGAAATCTTCTCAAGAAAATTCTTGTGAAATTACTTGTATGAAATTTTATTGTTTTTCTCTTTAAGATTCATTTTCTGGGTAATTTGAAAAGAAACCTCTGTGTTTGATTTGGAAATTTCACCTGTAGGAAAAAGTTCTCTGTAATTTAACTTCTGAATGTTAAAAAAAATAAAAATCCTGTAGCTCTTTCTGGAAAATTGTTTTCCTAGCTATAGTATTTGATTGATGAAATTTATAATATATATATATATATATATATATATATATCTTTATATATATACATAAATATATACATATATATTGATATATATATATTATATTTTTACTGTAAATCTCTTAAAAACTTTTGTAACTTCCATGTCGTACGTCGTACGATGAAATGATTTTAATGCTGGGTATTGTTTTTGTTTAATTGAAGGAAAAGTTTAATGTATGGGGAAGGCATGGGAGGTGTTACCCCCACTGCCGCCCCCATATGGGAGTGATGCTGTGGAGGTAACCCTCCACAATTGTGCCCCATTTCCTATGGGTTGCGGCCTTTATACAGTGAGGAGGCTCGACTGTATTAATACATCTGACCCCTCCCATATGCACAACGAATTTGTTATAATTTATATTCGTCCACCTTTTGGTGTATGGGCTATGAATTGTATATGATATTTTATTTTATTATATAATATATATATAATATATATTATATATATATATTTAAATATATATTATATATATATATATATATTTAATATATATTATATTTAATATATATATATGTATATATATATATATGCTCAATATTTGTTTATTTTGGTTTTGGATAATAATGTATTGTTTGGTATTATATTTTGATATATATTTTGGATATATATATAGTTATATATGTAAATATATAATTATGTGTATATTCAATGTAAATATATATTTAAATATATAATTAATGATTTTAAAATGGGTGCATGCATAGTATGCATAAATAGAAGAATTGGTGGTTGTAAAAATTATTATTCTTTTAAAAGTAATCGAGGAAATTGAATTACATAAAACTTAGAATTTCCTTTCTCTGGTTGTGAAGAGGCTTTAATTTTTATTTTATTTTATTTTATTGCTTGGGCAATTATTTTACTATATAACATTGAAGAGGGGAAATTGAATTTAATATATCTGAAAGTAGTTTATTTCCTGTATGATTGCCTTTGCATGTTATTTCCTCTTTTTAATTATTTAGGGAAATTTGTTTAGAAATATTTAAGTCTTCTAGTCGTAATATGGATTTGGGGGCTGTGAATTATTTTTGTGTCAACCCAGATTGTTACCCTCGGTTAGTGTGTTGCCTTTATTAGTGATTACCTTGTTTCCACGAATGGGGAAGTGTTGCCCTAATGTTTTGAGTGGGATTGGTATATTTGTAGTAGCACTAGTTTGGCTTGGGTAATGGAATTGTTCCATGAGGTTGTCTTAGGGGAGTGGCTTTCAATGAGAGCCGACACACAAAGTGGTGCCAGGATAACTCGTATGAGTTAGTTAATCTAGTGATAATGTAATTAATTTGTTAGAGGATTGGGTAGTATTCAACACTTAATAAAGATTAATGTTCCTCGCTCATGGACCCTTGTGCTAGTATAGACTTGGGATGAGACGAGAAGGCCTGGAATGACATGATCAATATCTTGTCTTCACGAAAGATAGTCGATTTCGCTTTGGATTACATGTGGGGCCGAGAGTCGTGAGAGGCTACTAGGATATCCCAAGATGGGGGTTGGGGCCTAGGAAGACTTACCAAGATATCCCAGGCAACATAGTGATGACACTCCTCCTAAGTCAACTGTATGGTATTTTGTGATATAAATGATTATGTAACACTGGAAGCAATGTAACCCATGTTTAGTGTTGTAGTGTTGTACTTGTGTTTGTTTGTGTCAATATATGTTTGCCTGTGTCTATACATAGTAGGTTTGGTCTTGTATCCTTGTTACTATATCCTAGCATGGGGGGTGGGCCTTTAGGTACCACTTGGTTGGGAGGAACGTGCACCCTACACCATTCGGTCCCCCTTACTTCAGTTCATGATGGTGAGGTCTTATGGTGAGGTCTTCCAGTGGAGAGCTCATGGATTCTAGCTTGTTTATTTCATGCTTTGGTTATTTTTTAGATCACTTGTATTTTAATACCCCTCAGTTGTATTCAAGGAGGTCTCATGTATTATGTAACACATTTGTATGAACTACTTCATTCTGGGAATGAGTGATGTAAACTTTATTTGATGAGTTAATGTAATGATGGAATCTTGATGTATATCTTATCTT
The DNA here is from genome assembly GCA_007115665.2 of Sequoiadendron giganteum. Taxonomy (NCBI): domain Eukaryota; kingdom Viridiplantae; phylum Streptophyta; class Pinopsida; order Cupressales; family Cupressaceae; genus Sequoiadendron; species Sequoiadendron giganteum. The sequence continues at coordinate 229,764,002 of CM021107.1, read as the reverse complement.
TATGATGTAATTTCATGTTTGGAATTTATGAAAATTTATTTCTTAAGTAGTTAATCATGCTATGGATGTATTTATGTTTTATGTATGGGATTCAAACATTACCTTAAGTCCCGTAGCCTTAGAGGTTGTTGGTGATAGATAGTGAACTTTCATGTTACATTGTACTTTTAAATAAATAAAAAAATTGTGCATTTTCGTAGTTATTACAACTTCCTCTAGGGTTACATGGTGGGGCACTACACATGGTATCAGAGCCAGGTTTAAACACTGGGTACTTTGGGATTATGATGAACCCATTAAGCTTTTAGTTGCATAGGTTTCAAGCGTTTACCTTGTCTAACACCTTGGTGCATCTGTGTAGGATCATGCCTCCTAGACCCAGAGGAGGTAGAGGGCGAGTTCGTGGTCGTGTAGGTGGTCATGGAGGGAGTCAACATGATTTCCCTCCTCATGCTCCACATGATTTAGATCGTGAGGAGCATCAGGTGTCATAGAACACCCCTAGGGCAGAGATCAGCAGCAGGATCCTCCAGGGATTGAGGGTGCATAGTTGCGCAGGATATTAGAGGACGAATTGGCTCACCTTGGGCAGCAACAGGGTGAAGAACAGGGTAATCTTGGAGAGAGGGAAGTACCCATTCAGTTTGAGGTAGTAGCAGCTACACATATGAGGGACTTGCTTAGAGCATGTCCACCTACCTTTGACGGATCTAGCAGTGGCCTTGAGGCAAAGACATGGCTTATTGACCTGGGTTGATGCTTTGCAATGCACCCTTATGGTAGCAATACTAAAGCTCAGTGTGCAATTATGCATTTGAGAGGATTCACATCCACCTGGTGGAGGTTAGAGGAGTAGAAGCACTGGATCGACACTAATTTTGTGTCATGAGACATGTTCCTGGAGAGGTTTAGAGCCCATTTTCTTTTAAATCGCTAGTGTTAACACCGAGGGGATGAGTTTCACGCCTTGCACTAGTTGGCGATGTTGGTAGAGCAGTACGAGCATCATTTTTATGAGCTCAAATAGTTCACGGGCATTAGAGAAGACGATGGCATACTTGTCCATCATTTTGTTAGGGGCTTAAACGCCCGAATCAACAGAGGTGTGCGGTTTTTTGAACCCAAAACCATGGAGATGGTAGTGGAGAAGGTGAGGTTAGTTGAGGAGAACTTAGCCATGGCACTGGGAGGCCACACAGGAGTTCAGATCGGCAGTAGATCAGTTGTAGGGCCTAGTGCTTGTGGGGGTCAGGCTCAAGGAGCTACACCACCCAAGACTCAATAGGCACCTTCTCAGAGTGGGCAGTAGCAGTAGAGTACTCAAGGGAAACGTAAAGGTTCCCAACAGAGATAGGGGGATAGGAACTGGAGGTGTATTAAATGCCACAACTTTGAGCAGCCAGTGCAAAGCATGCAGTCCACCTTTAGGGGTAGCACACAATAGTCTAGCACACCACCTGGAGGCAGGGGTTTTGGCAGGGGAACTGGATATTTTGCATGTGGTCAGTAGGGTCATATAGGTAGAATGTATCCTAACAAGGGAAAATTAGGGTATACACAAAGACCAGTGGCATATGAGCCGATTGTTGGTGATGCAGGCAAAGGGCATCAAGTTTTCACAGCTGTTGATAACCGCCAGGTAGAGCACCAGGGCACCGTTGTCGAGACTTCTGGTATGTTGTTGGGTAACTGAGTTACCATATTGTTTGATTTTGGAGTGTCAAACTCCTTAATTTCTTCTTCCATCGTGAGGCAATGTAGATTGGGGGCAGTAAAGCAAGTTGATAGGTGGTAGGTCAAGTTAGCCTCGGGTGTGAAAGTTGAATCACACTCCCTTGTACCAAATTGTAGATTGGAGATTGGACCTCTCCATACTACATTAGACCTCTGGATTATACCATTGGGGTCTTATGATGTTGTCATAGGGATGGAATGGCTAGAGTTACATAGAGCAATCATTGATTGTCAATGTAAATCGATTCGATGCGTTGATGCATTTGGTAGAGAGGTAGAGATAGTGGGGATACAAAGACCTATTTCCTTGAGGATGATCTCAGCTATGCAGCTGAGAAGGTGCATGCATTAGGGATGCCAGTTATTTGTTGTTATAGTGGATGATTTGGAGTTAGGAGATGGAGAGGAGAAAGTCTCTCTCAATAGTCACCCTATTCTTTAGGAGTATTCTGATGCATTTCTAGATGAGATTCCAGGAATGCCACCTCAGCGTGACATAGACTTTAAGATCAACCTAGTACCTAGATTTGAGCCCATTTCATGAGCTCCATACCACATGAACACTTAGGAGTTGAAAGAGCTTTGCTTGCAGCTTGAGGAGTTGTTAACAGAGGGCTTCATTTGCCCTAGTGTTTCTCCATGGGGAGCACCAGTGATCTTCGTGAAGAAGAAGGATGGTTCACTTTGGTTTTGCATTGATTACTGGTAGTTGAACAAAGTAACTATCAAGAATCGGTATCCCCTACCTAGGATTTATGACTTGTTCGATCAGATCAAGGGTGCTACGATCTTTTCGAAGATTGATTTTAAGTCAAGATATCATCAACTTCACATCTTCGATTCACACATCCATAAGATGATGTTTCATACATGATATGGTTATTATGAGTTCACTGTGGTACCATTCGGGTTAACGAATGCGCCGTATGTGTTCATGAGTCTAATGAATGGGGTCTTCCAAATGTATCTGGATAGATTCATCCTTGTGTTCCTAGATGATATATTCATATACTCCAGGATAGTTGAGGAACATGAGAAACATTTGAGGCAGGTATTGCAATGCTTACGGGATAATTAGTTGTATGCCAACTTGTCAAAATGTGAATTCTTGAAGACTGAGGTCAAGTACCTTGGTCATATAATCTCGAGAGAAGGTATTTCAGTGGATCCTACAAAGATCCAAGCGATCTTAGATTGGCCTGCGCCCACAAATGTGGAAGAGATATGTAGCTTTATGGGGCTAGTAGGTTACTACAAGCAATTTGTGTAGGGCTTCTCGAGGATAGGGCATCCTATCACCTCCCTTAAGAGGAAAGGGAAGATATTTGTGTGGTCAGAGTAGTGTGAGATAGCGTTTCAGAGTCTTAAGGAGAAAATGACTAGTGCACCAATACTCGTGATACCTGATCCTACTGGGGATTTTGTTCTCTGTATAGATGTGTCCTTGGAGGGATTAGGAGCAGTGTTGATGCAGGAGGGTCGAGTCATAACATATGAGTTGTAGAAGCTCCAGGATCATGAGTTTAACTACCCTACACATGATCTTGAGTTGGCAACAGTTGTTCATGCATTGACGAGATGGAGGCATTTCCTTTTAGGGCACAGGTTTGAGCTGCACAGTGATCATAGGAGTCTTTAGTATATCTTCATGCAGCCTAACCTTAATGCTAGGAAAAGGAATTAGATGGAGTTTCTCTGTGAATATGACTTAGAAGTGAAGTATATCCAGTGAAAGGAGAATGTTGTTTCTAGTGCACTTAGTAGATGGGGACATGAGTTGTCTGAGTTGAATCTTGTTGTAGACTTGAGGAGTCAGATTCTTTCTGCACTTCCTTTGGACAGTTGGTACCAGGAGGTTAGGACAGAGATAGGGGTAGGCAGACCTCTTGAGGGCAGATACTCAAGATACTCGCTTGATTGATATGGGTTATTGAGGCATATTGTATGCATATATGTTCCATCATCAGGTGATCTTCACACCTTAGTTATGACTGAGGCACATCGAGCACCTTATTCAACTCATCTAGGGGTGAAGGAGATGCATGCACATCTGCGACAGTTGTATTTCTAGGCAGGAATGAAGCGTGATATCGTTGATTATGTGTCAAGATGTATAGAGTGTCAGTGAGTGAAGGTTGAACACTAGCATACAACAAGGATTTTGCAGCTGCACTTAGTGCCAAAGTGGAAGTGGGACATGATCTCATTGGATTTCATTGTTGGTTTACTCAACTCTCCGAGACAACATGATGCTATTATGGTGATAGTTGATAGGTTGATGAAGGTAGCACACTTCTCACCTATACGCTCATCTTATAATGCATCGTTCATAGCTAGAGTGTTCATGGAGGATATAGTGAGGTTACATAGTATTCCTCGTCAGATTATTTCGGACAGGGATCATGTGTTTACCCCAGCTCTTTGGACATCATTACAACATGCTATGGGGACATAGTTGAACTTTAGTTCAGCTTATCACCCAGAGATAGATGGATAGAATGAGAGGGTCAATCAAATCCTTGAGGACATGTTGCGTATGTATTTGATGGACCAGCAAATGCAATGGGAGGATTATCTCTATTTGGTAGAGTTTGTGTACAACAACAGTTTTCAGAGTTCTATCGGTATGCCTCCTTTTCAGGCATTGTATGGGTGTCCATGTCAGACTCCCTTGAGTTGGGATCAATTGGAGGATAGAGTACTTTTGGGTCTTGAGATGTTATAGGATATAGAGCAGCAGGTTATTCGGATCAAAGAGCATTGGTTGTAGCTCAGGATAGGCAAAAAAAGTATGCAGATGTGCATAGGGTGGATTGAAAGTTTTCTATAGGGGACAACATTTTTTTGCGAGTGTGCCCACGAAAGAGTCCAATCCATTATGGAAAGGGCTCTAAGTTTGCACCTCACTTTGTCGAACCCTTTAAGATTCTCGAGAAGATTGGTCCAGTTTCTTATCGGCTTTCTTTTTCATCTAGTCTCTCACATATTCACGATGTGTTTCATGTTTTTGTTCTTTGACCTTATCATCTAGACATTTCTCATATCCTTGACTGAAATGCTTTACAGGTAGAGGATGGGCAACTGGATTTGTAGCTCATGGCCATCACGGAGCGCAAAACACTCACCCTCAGGGGGCGAGATATTGATCTAGTGAGGGTCTAGTGGGATCCTAGGGATGGTACTTCATCTACCTGGGAGGATGTAGCTTGGATGAGGGAGTTATATCCCTATTTGTTTGCAGGCTTCCAGGAGTAAGCCTGACCCTAGGGGGGAGGATGTAATACCCCTTTGTTTTTCTCTTTGTTTCAGACAATGTCCTACCTTGCTTTGCTTTGTTTTTTGGTTGCTCTTAGACTTTGATATACTTTGATACTTGTTTATTATTTGATCGCTATTTATAGAGTGATGCGGATTATATGTTGTGATGTGATCTTACCCTACTTTGATGTTATCATTTGACATGTTTTTGATTAACATAATGATTATTTGGAATAACATGATTACATTCACATGAGTAGATTATATATATTAGAATTGTCAGTTTTGTGATAGTGTACTGGTGAAGGGGATGAAATTGCATCACTCGCTTGTGAGCGCCCTGCAATTCTACGATTTCCTCTTCACGGTGTGTTCTATTATGATGTTTATATAGATGTTCTATGTATGCCTTGTTTATAGTCAGTTTTATTTGTTAAAAGTTGTTTGTTTTGCTTTGAATTATTATGTTCTAGAAGTTTGAAAAAGGGAATTAATGAATTTAATTATTTAAGAAGATTATTAAATTAATCTTATTTTAATGTTAGAAGTGGTGAATTAATTAATTAATTTTAATTGGTAAATAGTCTCATCTTAGGATTATATTACTTATTAATTAATTAAATTAGTTAATTAAGTCAAATTTGAAATAGTAAATATTTTGGAATTATTTAATGTTTTAATTTTAAATATCTCTAGGATTTTATGCAAATTGGTTGTTAAAGATATTTTTGAGTTCTTACATGTGTGAGAAGAATTTATGAGGTTAAAAAAATTATTCACGGGGAGAAGATTTTGACTTTAACGAAAGAAGTGAGAAGCTTCTTCACGACAGAAGCACGGGGATATTTTTTGGGTGTTGGGAAATAGATTAAAAAAGAAGTATTTTTGTGATTTTGCATGTGTTCTAGAAATTTTTGAAGAATTTCTATAGAAAGAAGTTTTGTGTTCTTGAATTTTTAGCAAAATTTACTCTGGGGAGTTATTGCTGTGTTTGGGAAATTTTATTGTTCAGAAGGAAGCTATTGTTTATCTGGAGAAGATACTTGGATTAGTGGAGGAGGCGCTGCTTCAAAATTTATAAATTCACAGGCATTCGACTACAGGTTCATTCTTTAATTTTTGTTTAGTTTATATTAAAAATCTTCTAGTTTAGATCTTCTATGTAAAAGATTGTCTGTGCAAATTTTTAAGTTTGAGCTTTCTTTTAAAAATTTTTATTGTCATATATAAAATCCTTTGTAGAATAAATTTTCCTCTGTAGATTGAAATTCTCTATGGAAACTATAGCAAAATTGTTAATGGGGATTATTGTGAATTTAGATGAACCTAGAAGAAAACACTTGGGGATCTGGAAAGAAAATTCTAGTCGGGAAGGAATTTAGTTTTCTATAGAAAAATTCTCCTATAGGTTGAAATCTTCTTGGGAAAATTCTTGTGAAATTATTTGTATGAAATTTTATTGTTTTTCTCTTTAAGATTCATTTTCTGGGTAGTTTCAAAAGAAACCTCTATGTTTGATTTGGAAATTTCACCTGTAGGAAAAAGTTCTCTGTAATTTAACTTCTGAATATTTTAAAAATAAATAAATTCCTGTAGCTCTTTCTGGAAAATTGTTTTCCCAACTATAGTATTTGATTGATGAAATTTATAATAATATATATATACATATATATATATATATATTGATGAATATATATATAACTATATATATAATATATTTTTACTATAAATCTCTTAAAAACTTATGTAACTTCCATGTCGTATGCCATACGACGAAATGATTATAATGTTGGGTATTGTTTTTGTTTAACCGAAGGAAAAGTTTAATGTACGGGGAAGGTGCGAGAGGTGTTACCCCCATCCCCACCCCCATATGGGAGTGGCATTGTGGAGGTAACCCTCCACAACTGTCCCCCATTTCCTTTGGGCTGCGACCTTTATATAGTGAGGAGGCTCAACTGTATTAATACTATCAACCCCTCCCATATGCACAATGCATTTGTTATAATTTATATTCGTCCGCCTTTTGGTGTATGGACTGCGAATTGTATATGATATATTATATTATTATATATATAATATATATATATATATATTATACGTTAAATATTTGTTTATTTTGGTTTTGGATAATAATGTATTTTCTGGTATTATATTTTGATATATATTTAATGTATATATATTTTGGGTATATATATAGTTATATATGTAAATATATAATTATGTGTATATTCAATATATATATATATATATAATTAATGATTTTAAAATGGGTGCATGCATAATATGCATAAATAGAAGAATTGGTGGTTGTAATCTTCCTAAAAAAATAAATTATTCTTTTAAAAGTATTCGAGGAAATTGAATTACAAAAAACTTAGAATTTCCCTTCTCTGGTTGTGAAGAGGCTTTAATTTTAATTTTATTTTATTTTATTGCTTGGGCAATTATTTTACTATATAACACTGAAGAGGGGAAGTTGGATTTAATATATCCGAAAGTAGTTTATTTCATGTATGATTGCCTTTGCATGTTATTTCCTCTGTTTACTTATTTAGGAAAATTGGTTTAGAAATGTTTAAGTCTTCCAGTCGTAATATGGATTTGGGGGTTGTGAATTATTTTTGTGTCAACCCAGATTGTTACCCTTGATTAGTGCATTTCCTTTATTAGTGATTACCCAATTTCCATGAATGGGGAAGTGTTGCCCTAATGTTTTGAGTGGGATTGGTATATTTGAAAGTAGTACTAGTTTGCCTTGGGTAGTGGAATTGTTCCACGAGGTTGTCTTAGGGGAGTGGCTTTCAACGAGAGCTGACACACAAAGTGGTGCTAGGATAACTCGTTGTGAGTTAGTTAATCCAGTGATAATGTAATTAATTTATTAAGGGATTGGGTAGTATTCAACACTTAATAAAGATTATTGTGCCTTGCTCATGGACCCTTGTGCTAGTATAGACTTGGGATGAGACGAGAAGGCCTAGAATGGCATGATCGATATCTTGTCTTCACGAAAGATAGTCAATTCCGCTTTGGATTGCATGTGGAGTCAAGAGTCGTGAGAGGCTACCAGGATATCCCAAGATGGGGGTCAGGGCCTAGGAAGACTTACCAAGATATCCCATGCAACATAGTGATGACACTCCTCCTAAGTCAATTGTATGGTAGTTATGTGATATAAATGATTGTGTAATACTGGAAGCAATGTAACCCATGTTTAGTTTTGTAGTGTTATACTTGTGTTTGTTTGAGTCAGTATGTGTCTTCTTGTGTCTAGAGGTAGTAGGTTTGGTCTTGTATCCTTGTCACTATCCCCTAGCATGGGAGGTGGGCCTTCGTGTACCACTTGGTTGGGAGGAACGTGCACCCTACATTGTTGGGTCCCCCTTACTTTAGTTCGTGATGGCGAGGTCTTCTAGTGGAGAGCTCGTGGATTCCAACTTGTTTATTAAATGCTTTGGTTATTGTTCAGATGACTCTTGTATTTTATTACCCCTCAATTTTATTCGAGGAGGTCTCATGTATTATGTAACACATTTGTATGAACTACCTCATTTTGGGAATGAATGATGTAAACTTTATTTGATCTGAGTTAATGTAATGATGGAATCTTGATGTATATCTTATCTGTATGATGTAATTTCATGTTTGGAATGTATGAACATTTATTTCTTAAGTAGTTAATCATGTTATGGATGTATTTATGTTTTATGTATGGGATTCAAACATAACCTTAAGTCTCGTAGCCTTAGAGGTTGTTGGCGATAGATAGTGAACTTTCATCTTACATTGTACCTTTAAATAAATAAAAAAATTATGCATTTTTGTAGTTATTGCAACTTCCTCTAGGGTTACGTGGCAGGGCATTACAATAAATTTAAGAAAGCACAAAAATAATTAAAATGAATATCTTGTGTTTCCCCTTTCATAGAATTTAATATATAATCCATTAAAAAAACTTTAAAATTATATATGGTATACAAAAATAAGGTGTGAAATATGGAAAAGATAGAATTCCTATGATTATCTAATAATCATGCCTAAAACATCTTCATCTAAAAATGGATTCAAAAAATGACTTTGGTGAGAAAATGTGAAGTTATGTCACACTTTTAAAAATTCACTTTAATTTCACATAATATACTATAGATAACGAACATTCAAAATAACTAAAAATATTCATCCAATGTAACATGAATTTGTTTACAAGACATGTAGAACAAAAAATTATTTTCATAGACATAAATTTAAATGTCATGCATGATTTTTACTTGTCCACCTAAAATACAACACAACACTATATTTCCACTCGTTAATAAATGGTTTAAACTTTGATACATCTTTGATCAAATAACTCTCTAATGTGATATAAACCAAAAATCCAATATTGAGGAGATAACATTTTAATGACCCTTTGAAGAATGGGAATATCAAAGCTAAAGTTATCTTATTGAGGATATTATTAATGCCAAACTTGAATACATGTATCATGTACCTATATAAACTTTCCAACAACAAGAAGAAACATATGATTCATAAAGTAAGAGTTAACTCACATGAACTACATAATGAAATTGATATTGAGACTTTAAGAAATAAGTTATACAAATCAAATGAGATAATATGAACCATGTATCTTCATTACATATCTAATATACAATAATCTAAGAACATTAATATGCTAATATTCATAATTGTGGTTTGGTTCATGAATTCATAATTTTTATAATATATTATTTGAATTTAAATGATACTCAAATCAACTTTCTACACAAGTGAAAAAATTGAGTCTTTCAATTTGTTTAAATTATCTTGATTTATTTCTAAGATGTTACTTGTTTTCTTATGAACTTAAATTTAAGAGATTTCAAGAATTGTGAGGGAATTTTAGAAGGCACGTAACTTGGGAAGATTCTAATGATTGTGAAACTCTTTAAATTATAAGAGTTTGAGGATTGTTGATGTAGTCAAGATCGAGGGGTATTATCAAACTATCTAATCTTCTAGCCTTAACATGTCATCCAATCCACATTAACATATAAATGGAAAAAGAATCTGAAAAATATATTTATTTCAATTTTCTTACACATTCATACATGAAAATTCCTCGAGGTTAATTACATATATAGAAGATTCAACATTGAATAAAATTCAGAAACTTTGACAAGCTTTTCTAGACACATCTTGTCTACAAATCTTCAAATCCTCATGTCTTCAAACCTTCTTGACTTCAATCATCTTTTAAAATATTAATTTTTTCTTAATTAAGAAGCTCTCATGGCTGCCTTGAACACCTACAACATACCTACAAAATCCTTTTTCTCTTCTTCTATTCCTCTTCCCTTCACAGGCTAATTTTCTACACTCTTTTGTGTGCAACTCTCAAGAGCAACCTGCAAGTTCTCTCTCCAACCATGCTTTTGTTGATTGTTATGTTTTTACACCATTAAAGGTTTTATTTTATATTTTCACACACCCTTAAAAATCACCAAAAAGTGACACCCAAATCTTCTCTTTTATTTCCCTCAACTTGACCTCTAAAATTCCTTCACAAAGAATGAAATAAAGACATAGTTTTGCTTCCAAAATGTGTTGTTAATGTTTCTTTACCATATCAAATGCATTGCTTATGTATATTCCTTTGGAAAATGAAGAAAATATAAAACCAAGTCGTGCTAATTTGGCAATTGAAGAGTCGATCATTATTTTTCCAAAAATCACTATCATTCCCTTCATTTTAAGCACCCAATCACACAAGAATGGAATGTCAAAGGTCAATTTCCTTATGAAACTTTTATAGGCATACAAATTGATAAAATGAATATTAATTCTTATTCTCAAGTTCCTTCTATCATGCTAATGGAACCCTTAAACCCTTCAAGCCTTGAAATGAAGTCCAAGTATTGGTGTAGTGATGGAAAATGTACTCCTTAACATTTTATCGCTTTGTTTGCCTCCCCTTAATTAACTAGACTTAATTAAGCCTCTAATTGACCCAATTATGCATTTAAAATCCTAATTAATTTTGTTTTCTAAAAGGAGAACCTACGTTAAACATTTGCAAACATCAAATTACACATCTTGGAAAATGTGTGTCCTAGGTTTAGGGCCTAGGACCCATTTTCCCAAGGGTGAATGGGTCCTCCTTAGACTTAGGACCCCATTTTTTAATATTATTTTGGTAGTATTTTTATGATTCAAATTCAAATTTCAATTTTCAACCTTTGATGTTTAATTATCGAGAAATTAGAGAATTACCAATAAATACAAGGTCTTTTTACCAATTCAAGTCTAACCTGAAAATTATCTAGCATTAAGGAAACTTTCAAAAGAGAAAAAAATATTGTCAAGAGCATTCAAGAGTAGATTTATCAGTCTTCTACATCAAAATTCAAGATCTCAAGCATCATGTCAAAGTTATTTGCATCTATGCATGTTTTTTGAGCTAACATTGTGATGTAGGTTTCAAGCATTCAAGTCAACATTCAAGCATCAAGATCAACATCCAATCAAGCAATTTCATGTAAGATCCAATATTTGGAGTGATGTGTTAGACTTAAATCCTCCAAGGGAAGCCATTAAAGGGTTTGGTGAGCTGCAACAATCTAGTGTTCATTCATCATTCCTTCTTTTTATCATTATTTCATTTCAAGATTTAATTACCACAATGGGGTTTGACCAAGGAAAACCCAATTCACCAAAAAAAAAAAAAAAATTCCCTCTTTGTATGCGTTGATTTGCAAGTGAAGAAGTATTGAAGATTGATCAAAAGTGAAATTTTGCAAAGTTTTCAAGACACAAAATCTTACTTGTAGAATTTATTTTTGAATTTTTGACAGTGAAATCTAGAGGAATCGGGAGTGCAAATCCAGGAGTAGAGGACTATGAAATAATATTTTGGATCTCTGTAGTAGGACCCATTCACCCTAGGGTGAATTTTTCGTAGGAGGACACTGAACAATAAATTTTGGCGACTAGTACACATCAGCTTACCCTTCTCTGATATGTTAGAAGTCTATTGTTTCTGATTATTTTATGCTTTAAATTGATGATTCAAGTTTCACATTGCATAATTAAGTTTATTAAGCATTTTTAGTTTTTATCCCCAAAGTGCATTTCATGTATATTTACCCCGTCCACTATCATAAGGAAAATAGCCAAGATTTCCAATAGGGTTGACTCACCTAAGGGTTGAAAGTCAATCCTACCTTTGAGGATCTCTTTTTCCTAATGAAATTAGAAGAAAGGTAGGTGCATACATTTTCCATTTAGATCACACGCTTACCTTTTTCTTATGTTTCAATTGGTAAATGAATATTTTATCCTTCAAATACTCCACAAGATACTCTTGAAGCTCCAACTCGCACCAAAATACAAAAATTAAACATAAAAAGAAAATACATATTTTTTTGGTTGATGTTGATTGCCAATATGCCCCGATGCTTCTGCATCAAACACACCAAGTAGGAAGTTTTGTGAGCATAGGCTCACACAATTAGATTTGAATGTGTTAAAAATATGAAATAGATTGAATAACCTAAGGAAATTTTAAAGAGAAAATTAAAGTTACATAAACTAGAAAAACATAAGAATGCAAACTAGGACTCTGAGAGATTATACAATGTCAATATGATAATATTGCATTAAGAGCTTCCAAGCTGAAAAGATACAAATAAAAGATGCAAGAGTATGAAAATACAAGCTAGGTAGTGAGTTTATATAGAACTTAGGAGGAGAGGTAGATGGAAAATCCAACCAATGGGAATCAACCACAAAAAGTGGAGATGGACCAACAAAAGTGGAGGATGCCACCAAAAGTGGAAAGTGGTTCCACCCTTTAAGGAAGGGGACACCACACACTCATCTCCTAGTAATAAAATCACTTTATTATCTTAAGAAAGCTTAATTAAGTGTAGGAAAAACCTAGGACTAAGGTAAAATAAATTAACCCACTAGGAAAATAAAAACCTACACCAACACCGCCCTTAAGCACAACTTAGGAGGATGTAAAAGATGATGGGTTCCAAAAAAAGATGCCATGATAGGTACCCATGTACATATCAGATTCCCCCCCCCAATGAAGAAGAAGCCCCCCCACAAATAGAGAGAGAACACTTCAAAAATAGAGAGAGAAGAAAAGAAGGACTAAGTAGCCCCCCAAAGGAGATCCAATGGTAGATGCTCTAAACTGGATGGAGAATATGGTCCACGATCACTAAACAATGTTCCTCCCCTTAGGAAGAAAAAAAACCAAAGGTGTATGCAAGCTATCTTCCAAGTCCTGAAAGGAATATGTAGGAAGAAAGTGCAAGATGTATGAAGCCTCTGAACTCAGATCAAGTATCCCCATGTTGATGCTAAAAGTAGGCACAATAAAATTAGGTGTTATTATTAACCTAATTAATATTATTATTGTTTCACAACTACTTAATCTATTTTTTTTGTAATCACTCAACATAGCTCCTTCATTTCTAGGTGACAATGACTTATGTTGAAAGGTAATGCAAGAAACATAGAATAATTGGTTGAATTGTGATTATAAAATATTGATTTGCTTAGATATATTTAATAGTTTCATTTAAAAATATAATATATAACAATAGTATGTAAAAGTAAATTATTATAATTCATTTTTTTATTATAAAAAATATATATAATAAATATCAATTATGCTAGTGTATACTTCACTATGTAGGATAAAGGATTTCGTAATGTTAAAACCTAAATGTGTTCATTATTAGGATCTTGGCCATAATCTTCATTTTTTATAAACATACTCTAAAACCCTCATCAAAACCTTATTTTCAGGCTGCAACTCGCCAAATTGGAGAAGGTAATACAAGCGAGGAAGTTTTTGGTGAGACGATAGGGAAATCAACAAAAAAAAAACACAGAAAACAACCTAAAAAAAAATGGCAAAAAAGAAGAAGATGAACTACTGAGATTCAAAATTATCTGACCTCGCCTTTTCAACCATAATAAATCGATGTGATTGCATATATATAGTTCTCTTGATATTGCATAAGATTGTGGGTAATTTATATAATGATAGTAGGCCAAAATTATAACTTTATCTCTTCGTCTTGTTGTGCTTCTACTCCACGTAAGATGTCCATCATTAGTATTTCCATTATTGCTATTAGTGACTAAGTTATAATATTGTTAGTATCAATATTACCATGTCTTAATAGCATCAATGGTAAGGTTAATGGGGAATAATATTAGTGAAGTTATTATTGGCTATATAAGTTCTCTTTTTATCAATTATATTAATGATCCTAAGGTGGATGTTGCCTTACTTTCCATTAACTATTTCCATTAACTAACACGAGTATCATCATCTAAAGAGGATCCAATCCAAACACCTTTATCCATTCAAGTGAAGTGCAGTAACAATGGTTAAGTATTATAAAGATACATTATTTTCAACTATTAAATAGATGTTTGAGGGATGTGCATATCTAGTGAGGTTTTAAATTAAGAATCTAATAATCAATATGTTATTAATAAGGCTTGAGTGTTGAGCATGATAGTCAAATATATAAAGTGTACTATTATCAAATAATTGTGTTTAATACCTCTATTTAAAAAATAAAATTAGTTGGGTTGTCTGGTGCAAAAATTATGGGCATGACATGTTCTAGGCCACACTGCTAAAGATGACAAATCAAATTCTCCTAGAGACTGATGTAGAGCATAAGCCAAAGACTCAAGTATCTCCTCTAAAGATTTCTTCTCCAAATGATGATCCAAAGTATCCACACTCATGTCAAACTGTAAGGAATGATCATGTAGAGAATGAAAAAGAGGGTCAAAGTGTTCCCTCACAACAACTGAAGAAGAATCATCTTCATCAAAGAGAAGATGAATATACTCAATAGTGTCTCCCATATCTACAATATGTTTCTCCATAAACAAGTCTGAAATACCTATCAAGAGATCATCCCAAGTTGAATCAAGAAGACTATGGATGCCCTGCTACAAGAAGTCATTGGAAGCTTTTGAAGAAGAAACTCTAAACTCTGAAGTAGCAATAGATTAAAGGAATAGAGAGTGGTCCTCAAAGAGAAGACACATGTCCTTAATAGTATCACCTAGATCCGAGATGGACTCTACAAACAAACAAGAGATGTCTAGTAGAAATTGGTCCCAATGAACTAAATCTAGTAGAAATAACCAATCCTACTACAATGAATCACTAGAGGCTCTCGAAGAAGCATCACTGCAATCTGAATCTATAACAAGTGATGTTGATGTAATCTCACCATGAGGATGAAAAGCAAGAGAAGTTTACATGTCATCTAAACATTCAAGACATACATATACTTAAGCTACTCTAAATTATCATCATCAAAGGGTATATTATCTGCATAATCAAGTGGAATGAGTAAATCTATAGTAGGATCATCTGGGAATGGAGAAACATGAGGGTCTTCGAATATCTACCAGATCTGGGTCCAAAGTGTGTGGGTACATTCAATGTCTTCTATAACCAACATAGTGTAAGTATCAACATAAGAACCAATGATTCCTAATACATGATCAACTCTATTATCCCATACTGATTTCTTTCTAGGTGTGTCTAGTTTAGGGGTAAAAGTACAAACCTGTGTCACACTTTATAAAGGAATCGACCAACATGAGAAAAAGTTCTCAACTTCAACCACATAAAAGTGGTAATTATGTTTTGAATTTCAAAATGATGTAAACTAATAAAATGTAGAACTTTTGTTGAAGTTTATTCTTGCAATTTGAAAAAAAAAAAAAATTGATATTTTTTTATCAATTTAAAAGCAAATTTTGTTATGCTAAAAATTTCAAGAAAAAGTGATGTTTAGTTCACGTTAAGAAACAAATAGAAAAAAAATTCATTTTCTCTTGATTTTTTTCCCCAGATAGCCGACTTCAATATCTAGAGCATGGAAAAATAAATGAAATATTGATGTATATTTTTCTCGTAATAACATTTTAAAGTCAAACTAACCTGAATTTGATAGTTTTCAGTCCATGTTTACTATTGTTTTTTTTTTTTCATTTTCAAAAACAAAATATACCCTTTTGAAGAGGATTGTCCCTCTAGGGCATCATATATTTTCCATTTTGTTTTATGATGATTTTAATATTTTTTATTTAATTTCAACTGAGCCTCTTTTTGACTTTGAACAACCTACTTGCAATATTTTAAAATATTTATATACGAAAACTAATCAAAAAATATATATATATATTTGGATTCAGAACTGTGAGCTCTACAAAAGGGTATTTTTATTTTTATCTTTTAAATAATTTTGATTGAAGAAATACTCAGTAGAAGTTAAAAATTTCTAAAAATTTGAGAAAATGGTGACTTTGCTGCCATGTCACCTACCATGTGGATATATTCGGCCGAATAGGATTTGGTCGAATTGTATTCGGCCAAAACCCTTCTGATAGAAACCCCACATATAAAATTAAGCCAATTTGAGAGCCAAATTCAAAGTTTCGGGGTGATTTTCTTTTTCTTTTTTGGTTTCGATCGAAACCGATCTGACCGAAACCTTGTGTGCCACGTATGTGCCACATGGTTTCAGCCAAAACCTACTCAGCCGAAATTGTTCTGACTGAAAATAGTTTGCTCAGAACTATTTATTTGGCTGAAAGTGTGACACAAGTTTGTGCTTTTACCCTTAGGCATGAGACCATAAAGGTAAGGAAAAAGTTTTAGCCAATTGAGATGGGTTATAATGCCTTTTTTCCAAGACTCATAATTAGCCTTATCCAAAACTATCATAGAAGGATGAGTAAAAAAGCCATGATACAAACCTCAAATGATTACAAAGGAACACAAAAAAAACACCAATACACTCCCACCCTTTTCAATAGTATCAAAGATCACCCTCCCCAAATATTATAAGGTTGACACTTTATAATTTAGTGTGTTTACAAAGCCTTTTCCAAGATATAATACTCAATAGGCTCAAAATCTAGCTAAAATTACAAATTTAGTTACAAGATGAACTTGAGACAAAATATGGAAAAATTATCCTTATGACTGTGTAGTGCTCTTCAAGACCTTGCCAACGCTTATTAGTTTTTGAAAAATGGAGCACCAGGGTGAAAGTTATGGCTTGTTGAAGAAATTAACAACAACTTGAACCTGAAATATCTAATATAAAATGGAAAAAAATCTTATCAATACCTCCGTAGATGGTAAGTGCTCATCTCTAAATTTCCAACAATATCTCATTTCCCAAAAACAGACATCGTGGCGAAAAATTATGAATTTTTTTTTTTAAAACTAGTTGAATTTAGCCTGTAGTGAGTTTTTTCTAACGATTTTTTTTACTTCTGATTTGATTTTTGAAAAATCTACTAACTATTTGTAGACAATAATAGAAACCCAAAAATATATTGATGCTAAAGAATGAAACCCAAAAATGGATTTTTGATATAGCAAGTAGAGGATGAAAAAATGAAGCTTTTTTAACCTTCAACCTATAGAAAAAAGGACATGCGGATCTTTTTGGATAGCAATTTTTTCTAGCTCTTTTCAATATATGCAAAATCTAATGGATACCTAGATGAGATTTCGACCTTGAGAACAAAACCCAGTAATCGTTTTTCTTACCAATGAGTGGAAGCTGGATTTTTGAAGAAAATATGAAAATGGCTCCAATAAAAAGCTTCAAACCCTTGTTTGCAACTTTGTCAAATGATCTCCAATTTTGATGAAACAAAAGCCAAATCTGACTTTCTCAAGCCTTTTGGAGGTGTTGGAATAGTCAAAAAAGCTGCCAGTATAACCAAAAATGCTCCAATCACCCGGATCTCACAAAACACATATGCAAAATGTAGAGATTATTAGATCTTTGCAAATCCTTTCTAATTCTCCAAATCAATTAAAACATAAGAGAAGAGCATACGAAAATTCACAAGATCTTTACAAAAAAATTCAATCTCTCAATCAAGAATCTATGAACATAGATTTCTCAAAACAAAAGCTTTGGTACCATGTTAGAAATTTGAAATAGATCGAATAACCCAAAAACCTTTTTAAGAGAAAATCAAAGTTACATAAACTAGAAAAGCATAAGAATTCAAACCAAGACTTTGAGAGATTATGCAATGTCGATGTGACAATATTGTATTAAGAGCTTTAAAGCTGAAAAGATACAAAATAAAGATGCATAAAGATGCAAGAGTATAAAAATACAAGCTAGGTAGTGAGTTTATATAGAAATTAGGAGATGAGGTAGGTGGAAAATCCAACCAATGGGAATCAACCACAAAAAGTGGAGATGGACCACCAAAAGTGGAGGATGCCACCAAAAGTGGAAAGTGGTTCCACCCTTTAAGGAAGGGGACACCACACACTTATCTCCTAGTAATAAAATCACTTTGTTATTCTAAGCAAGATTAATTAAGTGTAGGAAAAACCTAAGACTAATGTAAAATAAATTAACCCACTAGGAAAATAAAAAACTACACCAACAAAATGGTAGAACCATCCTTTGAGATTACAAGCAATCTACAACAACCTCCATCTCTATGATAGGTACACATGAAAGTATTTCTTCCTTCTTCTCTTCCAAAATATTATTGAAAGATTCACCATTCTCTTCCAACTCTATATCCTCTTCTTTCTTCCTCTTGTAGACTCATGTCCACCATGGACTATCCTCCTCCACCAAAGACTTTCTCTTCTCCTCATCTCCTTCATGGGATCCAGCTCACCACAAACTGTCCACCTCCACCAATTTCCACTTGCAACATCCTCTACAATTTTTACACATAACTTTGCAACTGCAACTTTATCCTCTACAACAACATCCTCTTCCACTCTCACTATGGAAGAATAATAAAAAATGAAATAAAAATATTCATAGATTACCTCATTTTCCTTCACTATAATATTCATCTTCTTTCCTCCATCAACAAGCTTACCAAACCAATCTTCTTCTATTGCCAAAATCTACAACATTAAGTCATCCTTGTCTTCACCATTTGCAATCTCTTCACATTCTATTATTGAAATCACATCCTCTATAGCTTCATTTGCATTCTCTTCTACCATCATTGCTGCTACACTTCCATCATTTTGTTCATTCTTTTCTTCTTATTTATCCATACCTTCCTCATGGCATGTCTTCGTTGCAAACTCTCCATACTTGGTATCCTTTCCACACTACCATATTTCCAATCTACTCAATATTGCATTTATATCAGCCATCATTTCCAAAATCTTCCTCTTTTCATATTGCCTCCATCCATCCTATATCATGGGATTCTTCCTCAATAATATCCCCATCTCATCTATTGCAAATCTTTCACAATTATCACCTCATATTCTGCAATATGCAATCACACTTATTTTCATGGTTCTCTGGCTCTCGATTGCTCAAGGCTTCTCTCTACCTGCAAAAATCCTCACACAAGATCTTTTCTACCACTACTTATACCCACATGAACTAGTGTATCCTCTACACTCTTAGGACCTTCAGGCTTTGATACCGATTGATGCAATCAAGATTGAGGGATCTTATCAAACTACCCAATCTTGTAGCCTTAATATATCATCTAATCCACATTAACATATAAATGGAAAATAAATTGAAACATATCTTTATTTTAATGTTCATACACATTCATACATGAAAACTTTTCAAGATTAATTACATATATAGAAGATTCAATATTGAATAAAATTCAAAAAAATTACAAGCTTTTATAAACACATCTTGTCTACGAGTCTTCAAATCCTCATGTCTTCAAACCTTTTTTACTTCAGTCATCTTTTGAAATCTATATTTTCTCTTCATTAAGTAGCTCTCATGGCTACCTTGAAGACCTACAAAACAACTGAAAAATCCTTTTTCTCTTCTTCTATTCCTCTTCTCTTTACAAGATGATTTTTTGCACTCTTTCTTGTGCAACTCTCATGAGCAACCTACAAGTTCTTTCTCCAACCTTGATTCTATTGATTGCTGCATTTTTACACCATTAAAGGCTATATTTTATATGTTCATACACCCTTAAAAATCACCAAAAAGTGGTACCCAAATTTTCTCTTTCATTTCCCTCAATTTGACCTCTAAAATTCCTTCACAAAGAATGAAATGAAGACATAGTTTTGCTTCCAAAATGTGTTGTTAATGTTTCTTTACCATATTAAGTTCCTTGTTGATGTATATGCATTTGGAAAATGAAAAAAATACAAAACTGAGTCGTGATCCTTTGGTAATTGAAGAGTCATTCATTATTTTTCCAAAAATCACTATCATTTCCTCCATTTTAAGCACCCAATAGGATAAAAATGGAATGTCAAAGATCACTTGCCTTATGAAACTTTTATAAGCATACAAAATGATAAAATTAATATTAATTCTTATTTTCAAGTTCCTTCTAACATGCCAATGAGTGCCTTAAACCCTTCAAGCCTTGAAATTATAATACAATAATTTCAAAATCATATTAAACACATTATTCACCTTTGATTTTTGAAATGAATTTCAAGTATTGGTAAATGAATATTTTGTTGGAAAGATGGTTGTCATTGCACCAAAAGATCGACCTGTTAATACCCGATACAACTACCAAAGTTAATGATTCCACAGGAGGCAGTTAAACCATGTCACGAACCTGAGTGTTGCGCTACACAACACAAGGAGACCAAGGGCACACACCTTGCAAAAATCTCCCCAGGACAAGTGAGGGGTTCGAACCCATGACCCGAACTCTAATACTAATTTTTAGAAAGTCGATTGTTGTTACACCAAAAGATTGACGTGTTAATGCTTGATACAACCGATAGAGTTAATAATTCCACAGGAGGCGGTTAAGCCATGCCACGAACCCAAGCGCTACATTGCATAATAGAAGGAGACCAAAGGCACACACATTGCAACATATTTTATCCTTCAAACACTCCACAAGATGCTCTTGAAGCTCCAACCCACACCAAAATGCAAAAAATTAACATGAAAAGAAAACACATATTTTTTTGGTTGATGTTGATTGTCAATCTGCTCAGATGCTCCTGCATCAATTGTGAAGGATCTACATTTGGAAGAGTTTAAAATTATAAATGTTGGTATCTTGAAATAACTAAAAATTGCACTTTTTAGTAAGATTTTGAAGTAAAATTAAATTGTCTATACACATTGTTGGATCCTATAAATCACTAATCTCTAAAGGATGTTATAATTTATTGTCATTGCTAATATAATCATTAATTATTTAATAGATTGTGCCATGTACATTAGTGACTTGTTAGTTTGTTTTCTTGGAACTTGACATGCACTTAGTTGGACGTAACATAAAATACGTCAATTTGTGGCTCCCTGCTTAGTTTCTTAGCTCTTTTAATAGATATTTAGATAAAATGTTATTTTCAAGATTTAAAACATGACTTGTTATTATTTCACATATGATTCAAAATGCCTAAATTTATGTTAAAATGTAAAATATATTAATGGAACTAATTTCCCACCTCTCCACTCCACTACACACTCCCCAAGCAAATTTAGTACCAAATATTTAAGAGACGCCTTTTAATTGTTTTTATATCACTTAATGCTTGTGGAAGGTATGTTGTTTTGATTATATTGGAAAAATAGGTTTTGAAGGGACCCAAAATCCTTTACAACAAAAGGTACAAAATGCTGCTCAAGATAACTAAAAAAAACACCAGCAGCAACCCAAAACCCAAAACATCAAAAGGAACAAAAAGTTGCTTGAAAGATAAAACAATATACTATTAGTATCTCCCAACAACAACAAAATGACAAAACAACAAGAAAGAAACCGAGACCCAACATCAGAAAAACACACAACAGACAGACAAATAGGACACTACTTCAAACTGCTTAAGGTATTTTCCACCTCAAGCTCCTGGTTCCTATGCATTTCAATCATGTCTAGCAACTATTTTTTCTCAGCATCAAAGGACCTCTTCCAGTCAGCTAACCTCTTAGCTGTAGGGCCTTTACCATCATCTTTTGCACCTTTTTTCCTTTACCTTTGGCCGAGTGTTCTTTCTCCATTTGCTAAAAAAAGTGCAATTGATGCTCTCTAAGCTCACTAATTTTAATAAATAGGAATTCCAAAGAGTCTGCACT
Source organism: Sequoiadendron giganteum (assembly GCA_007115665.2). Classification (NCBI taxonomy): domain Eukaryota; kingdom Viridiplantae; phylum Streptophyta; class Pinopsida; order Cupressales; family Cupressaceae; genus Sequoiadendron; species Sequoiadendron giganteum. Next base: position 229,741,914 of record CM021107.1, on the reverse strand, counting down.
ATTCTTCACTGAAAAGTGACAAGCATGGAGAAATTTCTTTATATCCGCATTAGTATCCAATATCTTGGTTTCTAAACTAGCCAAGCGCTCCTCACATAGGGATTTAAAATCATCGTATGAACCCTCAAGGTCCACAATTTTGTCAATCAGAATATCTTGAGCTGGGCCTTTCAGAATATTCTTCAAATTCTCCTTCAAACCCCTAATTTTGATGTTAACTTTATTGAACTCCTAGAGAGTCCATTTTGCTAATTTGAAAGTGCTAGTGGCCCCCACCCTCGCCATGTCAAGAAGTTCAAACATAGAGGTGGAATCATCATTGAGATAGGATAAGTCCTTAGAAATGGGATCAACCTTTAGAGGCTCTGACTTCGCATTCTTCTACTCAACATCCTCCTCCTTCTGAACCTTGTTCTCACCTTTTAGATCCACATTGGGAGAGTTAAAAACTAGGGAGTCATCAATATCCACCGCCTTCTCTTCCAAATCCTTCACCTCACAGAGCATTGTGGAATCCTTAACCAAATCTTTCGAGGCCTGGTTCTTCAAATTGGAAATGAATTTGGAAACCCTTCTCAGCTTATCCTCAATCTCCTTTGTCATCACATTCTCCTGTAGCCCCTCCTCTTTACCGCCAACCTCGGTATCACCCAGGCCAACGTCCAAAGCTTCATTTTTGGGTGTGGAATCTCTAGAGCCCACCTCCATATCCTTACCATCAAATTAGGAGTCCACCTTATTCAAAATTAGGTGCTTAGCTTCGTGTTTTCTTTTAAGGTTACCTTTCTTCCTCTTTTACGAGGAGGCAACCACAGGGGTTTTGGTCCCAACCTCATCCTCTTCATTCCACTCCTCTTCCTCAGCAATTTTGGTATCCAAGTCGGAAGATCCAGAAGCCTCGCTCATAATTTTCTCCTTAACCTTAATTGCAGAGGTAGGGATAAGGGCTTTAACATGCTCCACAATCAATAGAATAAGACCCTCATGGAGGACCGAAGCCCTCCTATTTTTTAAGTGAGCATATACAGAGACCTCCATGGAAGACAATAGAAAAAATGGAAAGGAAATAAACAACCCATGCCAAAAATGGTTTAAAAGAGTAAAATGATGGCCAAGGATTGTAGTGAACCTGCCTTCCAAAGTCATGTACCGCATTATCACCTCTGCAATATTCACCCAAACCTTCTTGAGGGACTTTCACTCATAGCCCCAACTTTCCATTTTGTTGAGTTTTTCCCTTTTGTCATCCTTGAAGAATTGAGCCATTGCATCCTCATTACTCTTCATGTCCTTGTAGAATTTATAGCCAACCATCGACAACCTAGTCATAGTAGCAATCAACTCATTGATATCAATGACCAATCCCTTTATCTAGATTTTGTGGTTATGCCAACATGAAACAAACTCCGTCAAATCATCCAAGTCATGTCCATGCAATCTTTCTAAGAACGGCGTAAAATTCCCATGCTGAAGAATCTTCCAAATTTTCTCCTTCTTCCTCAAGCTCGCACAAGAATACGACTCAATTCTTCTTTTTTTGCCTCCTGTTTTCTTATAAACTAGTAGCAGAAAACCCTTGCAATTATCGTTTGAATGAAAGCCAACAAGCCAAACAAAACCCACAAAGCGTGTGAGACGAGAATTGGTACTAATGGTTAAATAATGCCACCACATAAACTCAACCAAAACCATCATTTCTAAAATTAAGATCCTAGCTTTCTCGTGAAGGAGAGTACCTTCCTCCCACACTCAATACTCATTCAACCTGACAACATCATTGGCAAAAAAAACTGCCAATGCATTACCTTCTCAAAAAATGTGAGATACACAGGTCTCATCATAAGAACTTAACATATTTATAGCATCTTTTATTAATTGATCCACATTCCAATTGGGCTTATGGGTGCCATGTAGATAATTGATGATGTTTAAAGAGTCACCTTCCACCCATAGTTTAGAGTAACCCCCATCCACAACATACTTGATATTAAAAAACGTAGCCTCCACCTCAACATAGTGATTTATCCAATTTCCCAATGGGAGTGCCACCACGCCTAAGAGTTAGAAGGTATGTTGTTGCTATTATGGAGTGTTTTATTATTATAGATTTTGTGTGTATAGATGATTATTCAACTCTAAAATTTTAGATAATATTATAATAAATTTTAAATTCTTATATTTATAAGGGAAACAATTAGATAGTTGAACACCCTATACTTATCTAGTCTAATAGGTATGTCACATTCAACTTCAATAATGTATGAAAAAGCACAACTAATAATAAGTTGTGTTAATTTTTAAATTTCTATTTTTGTCTAGCACACTCAATTGAAAGGAGAATATATTTTGAATCAATTTTTAACTTAGTATATTTTAAATACACCAAAATAAGTTTGATCCTAAATTACTAATTTAATGTTATCCATATTTTTATAAACATTATGTTTCATTTTATAAAAAATCTTGTATACTATTATTAATACAAATTGTATTATACCTTATATGATTTTTATTAAACATATTGCTTATTATTTAAGTAAAAAAATAATATTAAAGTGGACATGTCCTATCTCATATATTAGTCCAGGTTAAACTATGACTATCCTTTCCCAATTTTCAATAAGTTTTGTCTTCAAATAAAAATATTTTATTCAATAATAAATTTGAGATAGTAAAATAGTATACATAAGAAAAAAATTAATTGATAGATAAAAATCATTCATTGTGTCAACCAAGTTTGATGCTCATTTTATCTCATCTTTCAATAATTGTGGATATTTAATAAGAGAGAGGATCTTGTTGAGTGAGATTCAATAGCTGTGGTAGTACTTGAAAACTAAATGAATATTTATTGTATTAGATAAATAAATTTCAATATTGATGTTTAAATAAATAATAGTCATTATAATTATTCATATCAATAATTTTTTTTTTTTTTTTGATAAAACATAAACACACACAAAATATATTTAACTTAATAAGAACATACAAATTATTTTATTTCTCTACATTCAGAGTGGGTATAATTTTATCAATGTTAATGTACACCTTTATAATATAATACCCATCAACTTAAAGTTGTTATGATTGAAAAAACAATAGAATAAGGATGAGTGGCCATACATGTTAAGATCTGACCATGATATTAAAGTTTCCTCAATCTTAATGAATACAGTAAAATATAATTATTTTATGATAAAGTAGTTATACTAAATTATTAGGAAAACTACTTAAAGTGGTAATATATATTAAGTAGGATTTAGAATCATTTAATAAATTAATATATATTAAAAAATTGACATCTACGAAATCTGTGTAAATAAGAGTTCATAAGAAAATATTATAGTAAGAAATGTATGTGCATAACCTGAATTTTTAAGATAGAAAAATACTTTATAAAATTATATTAAAATCTATCTCAATAAATATAGTAAATAAGATATGCATGGAACCCAAAATTTTATTAATAAATAAAGAATAATTATTTTAAAATATCTATATAAATAAAACCATAATGGAAGAGCATGAAATTATGATAATATTGGTTGTTTGGAAAGATTGCTCATATCATATTAATCTAAACCAAATTTACATGAATTCATATCTCACCATGTCTATTATAAAAGTTTCACATCCACTATATGGGCATTAAAATGAGTGAAAACACCTTTATTAATATTACTTCAAAGACTTCAATTTTTTATTTCAAGAACATACACCATTATGAATTTTTATCAATATTTTTTTTCCTTTCAAGACATACACCATCTTTATTTCTTTATTTTTAATGTACAATTTTTTAATTTATTTTGATTCATTAATGATTATATATCACTTCATTCTCTCTTGAACTATCATATAATATTATAAAAATTATGGGAGGCATTTTCCAAATTTAATATTTATTTTATTACCGATAATATGAATTTAATCATTGTTACTATCCACAAAGTGTTTTGCTTTTATCCTTTTGTTGTAACATTTGTAAGCTTTGCTTTTAGTAGAATATCCAAAGAAGATACCTTCATCAGAACTTGCATCAAACTTTCCTAATTTTTCATCATCTCTTATCATATAGTATTTTCTTCCAAACACTCTAAAGTACTTGATAGTAGGGATCCTTCCATAGCACAACTCATAGGGAGTCTTTGTGCTATTATCTTTTGCTTGAACTATGTTAAGTATGCAAATGGCAGTATGAATTACTTCTCTCTAGTATACTTCTAGTAGGTTAGCTTCTTTCATCATAGTCCTTGTAGCTTCTTGAATAATCCTATTTTTCCTTTCAACCACTCTATTTTTCTAAGGAGTTTTAGGGGAAAACAAGTGCCTTTTTATGCCATGATTCTCACAAAACATGTTAAATTCATTAGATTTGAACTCTCCACCTCTATCAGACCTCAAACATTTGATCTTCAAATCCATTTCTTTCTCAACCATAACTTTAAATGCTTTGAATCTATCTAGGAATTCATATTTCTCTCTAAGAAAATTAACCCATGTCATTCTAGAATAATTATCAATAAAAAGCATGAAATACCTACCTCCTTGAAGAATTCACACTCTTGTAGGACCACAAAGTTATATATGCACCAATCCCAATAATTCGATGGAAGACTTTTCTTTTCCCTTGAAGCTACTTCTTGTATGTTTTTCAAATTGACAATATCTGCAAACAACATTGATAGGCTTTGTAATCTTTGGAAAATCTCGGATTTCTTGAACTAAATTGATTCTAACCAAGTTATCAAAATTGATGTGACACATCCTCATGTACCATAACCATCTATCATTAATCCGAGTCATAAAATAGTGACCATCAACACCCTTGAGCTGATAGATATTTCAATTTGTCCTCTTTCCAACAATAATCACAGTTCCAAACCCTTTTTTTGATCTCACATCCATCATCCTAAAACATGAGATTGTACCCTTTGCTACACATTTATCCAACACTCAAGAGGTTATGCCTTAAACCTTTAACATAGTAAACATCTTCAGTATTATGATTGCCATCAAAACTAATTGAACCTATTCCACAAATCTTAGCACCTAAATCATCTCCAAATTTAACAAGTCCTCCATCATATTTTTTCAAGATTAACAAACTTACTCTTGTCTCTAGTAATATGATTTGAGCAACCACTTTCAATAACCCAATAGTTCTTATCTTGTCTAAAATGAAAAGCAGATACCAAATTACCTCCAGTCTTATCCTTTTTCTTTAGAGCACTTTCCTTCACACAACTTTCAGAGTTAGTAGTAATAGATTAATCCTTTAAAATCCAAGAACAAACATTCATTATCATCAACATCTCCATAATTAGATTCATCATTTGAAATACCAACATCTTCTCTAACATAATAGATTTTCTTAACCATCTTTCCTTTGTTTTCCTTGTTCTTATTGTTCACAACTATGTTTGGATATCTTGAAGCATAGTGATCTATGTGTCCAAAACTAAAAAATTTGAAAGGTAATTTACCTTTTTACTTATTGGTGCCTTTTTTCATCATTCTTACAAAGTTAGCTTCTACATCATCAAGATCATCTCCATCTGAATCTTCAACTTTTTTCTGATTTTCTAGCCTTGAAAGAAGTCTCCACCTTTGCACCTTTATTTAGACCATTTTTTCTCATTTCAAATGTGGTTAGTGTTCCATATAACTGATCTCTAGTTCTGAGAATTTTCTTTACCACTTTGGGCTCTTTGACTTTTGCACCAAGACCTCTCATTGCACTAACAACTTCATCAATCATCTGCATGTAACTTATAATTTTTTCATCTTCAAACATTCACAAGTTCTCAAATTATGTCTTTAGATTCTACATATTAGCTTGTTTAACCTTATCATCTCCTTCATAAATACTTTCTAGCTTATCCCAAACTTCTTTAGTAGTTTTCAAATCCATTACTTTCACTAATTTAGAATTTTCAAGACTACTCAAAAGGACAAACCTTGTTTTACCATTTGTTTCATAGGCCTTGATTTCATCACTTGTGCTCAATCCATTTTTAATTATGGTATATGTAGTAGTCACTACCTGTGCAACATCAAATCCAAGTTAAATCAAAGAGCCTTCCATTTTAACCTTCTAGAATGCATAGTCTATGCCATCAAACATAGGGATATCCTTCTTGTTCGCCATCCCAAATCTACCTCAAGCGGTCAATATTTGCTCAAAGGAAACTTGATTTGATACCAATTGTTGAATGAACAAGACAACTGAGAAGGGGGGGTGAATCAGGTGTGCCCAATTAAAACATCAAAACCCTCAACAGTAATTAGATTTGATGCATTCATTAAACCCTTAATTTTTTATAATGTTTAAACATTAAATGTAGATAATTTAAACTAAAACAAAAAACCCATACATAAGAGAACACAAGATTTACATGGAAAAACCTAGGAGGGAAAAACCATGGTGAGGATTAGCTCACAATATAAGTAATTGCAAAATTGGTACAAAAAGACTCACTGGTAGAATAGGACACACTATCTACAAGGGCTCACAACCCATGCTCACTATCAAAATAGAAAGAAGAAAGAAGATATAATGTTACATAGAGAACATGATCTCAATGCAATAGATAATCCACAACAATAGCTCCAACAACACTCGTATCTCTCAAGAGATCAAGATACCTTCAACTCACTAAATTCAACAATCTTGCATTATAGCTCGCATTAAATTTCACATCTCTACACTTAATTCCACATCACAACACTCAAATCTATTCCACACTTCATCTCACATCACTTCACCTTACATTTATACCATCCATAACTTAGAAAGCATCTTCAAGTCGACAACACACACCTTACACTTAGTAAGAATTTCCATAGTGGATATGAATGAAAGTGGACCAATACAAAGCTTAATTAGGACCCAAATCAACACTCACACACCACGCTACACCTTCATCAATACTTAAACATCTTTGAATGTATTGTAAACACTAGGTTGGTTGTTACCTATGCAAACACCATTAAAATTTGAAGTACATGCTTCCTCAAATCCAAGGGTGACTTGAGAACCACACACCACTCTTCTAGACAATCTAGAATAATGCACAAACCACCTAAGATCCAACAAATTCTTTGCACCAACTCACACCTTTAGAATGTACAAGCCAAATACACTCAAACTACACTCTCAAACACTGTAACTCAAAAAACTATATTTCAGAGCATAAAACCTCAAACCCACTTGAATGAGGTAAGCTATCAATAACATAAACTCACCCTCAAAACCACAATTCATGGAGCACAACTGTAGAGAAATGTGGAGAAAAAAAAATTCTCCCAGAAACCTCTGTAAGAACACTGTAAATCCAACTCACACATTGGTGAACATAACTTCTTTTTCACATCAATCGAGAAGCAAAAAATTTGGATACAGAAACTTTGATCACCTCTAACCAACATATCCAAACCACACAAGTAGATATTTAACCTAGAAGAAATGCAGAGAAAATCCATAACACCTCTGCAACACCCTATTTCTAATTTTTATCAATTTTCTCAACATCCTCAACATCTTTATCACTACCACAACCATAACTAGAAGCTTATCAAAGAAACACTAGAGGTTAACACCAGTAACTTAACTCATGAAAACATAATGTAACTAATCAAGGAAACAGTCTCTCTCAACCACTACATAATTGACACCAATGACAACACAAGCTTGTTGATATGAATGACAACACCTTCATACTTGTTACATTAGTTGTGGTCGAACACTATAATCCCACAAATAGGAAGTATTATGACCCATATGGCACTGTGATCATTGATCTCTCTACTCCTATGATTAGGGTAGTGTTTGACCTCCCCCTTATGTCCAAATAAAGATGACAACTAAGGTAGAAGCAATTGAAGAGTACAAAAAAGGCATAAATGGAAACCTTAGGCATCTTAACAAAAGATGGGTTAGAAATGAAAGAAAATCAGTAGCAAAGATTCCCCAAAAACTCACAAGGTTAGACTTTTATTCTGAGGTTAGGGATCTCATTACTCTACTGTCCAATGATTTTGGTAAAGAAGAGTCCATAAACTATGACACATGGATGTTACACTTCATCCATGTAATATTAATAAGAGAAGTGTTCTTGGATTGGGGATAGATTGTGTTGGACACTATTCATGGCTATTTGACCATTATGGAGAACACAAAACATTTTTTCTTGTCTTCCTATATAGTGTACTTAATGATAGTTAGAGTTGGGAATTTCTCGGGACTAACCACCAAAGGTATCAAAGGATAAGCTGTTGGGAAAAGTAAGGTTTAGGAATTCTATAACCAATTAGAACTCAAGAAAGCAAAGAAATGATTTAAGAGGGTCAATTATGCCTTCATGTACCCAATAATCAACCAAATCACTAGAATGAAGGATTCAGGATGACCAAGAAGGCCATGGCCTTAATCAAATATTGGGGAAATGGTTCATTTAGTTTCCCAAGTCCACCTACATCAAAATATTTGGTTTCAACAAGGCACCCTACTTGTTACCTAGGTGTTTCAGTGACAAGTTGGGTTTGATTGAGCTTTCTAGACAAGTTATGGAGGTGCACTTGAAATTATTTGAAAAGAACAAGGCAAGGTTAAAATACCCTTTCCAATTGGGCTTTTATGGATGTCCTTCAATTGTAGTTGCTAAGACCGCCCTATAAGAACTGCAATCATTAAAGTTAAAGACTTATATCCTATGGGACAATTTTGACCCAAAAGGGAAGATGAAAGCTCTCAGTTCTTCCATGTTCTCATTCCACCTACTAGATATTGAAGACTTCTAGGTAGATCTACAAGATAATTTTGAAGTCAAGAAGAAAATTTATGGGTAGTTGACTATCTTCTAGATGAAAGAGTTGGGGTTAGAGATGACATCCCAGAAGGATTATCAAATGATGGAAAAACATTGGATCGTATGTATGAAATAATCAAGGTCAATAACAAGACATTGGATCCAATTGACTAGTCAAAGAAAGAGGAACCTTCCATTGACTCCATATTTGAAAAGGTCCTGAATAAAAGAAACACGTGGATTGATCTAAGGATTAAAAAATTTAAAGGAAAAGAAGGCTATCCTAAAAGGAAGAATCAATCTGCTACAAAAGACTCTTCTTCATCAATCCCAATAGGATACATGAGGTAGAAGAGAAAAGAGAAGGTGAAAAATTAGGAAATCCTGGGGATAGAGAAAATAATGGAAAAAGGTGACATAGGCCTTTAAGTTATCTAAGATTACCTTCAAAGCTATAGCAGTAGGGGTAGTGTTAGGGTTGTGTGTGATGCCAATTTCCCAAGTTCTTCCTAAAAAAGACACCCTAGAATAGGTGCTAGAGAAGGAAGCTGAAGGGCAACCACCAATAATTGAGGTGGTAAATTTAACAAACCTCCCTTCTCCCACACCTTTAGAATTAGAAACACAACAAGATGAAGGATAAGGTTACAAGAGTGATTAGGTGGATATAATACCTAGTTAACTAAAGAAATTCCTAGGGATGAATGGAAGGCACCTGAAGATGAATCTATAGATGCTCAAAAATATGAATAGAAAGAAAAAGGATTAGAAGAGCAATGAATCCAAGAAGAGAAAAATCATCCAAAAGCTAAGAAGGAAGAAGAAGATGTGTTGACTGTTGAAGAGTAGAAAGAATTAATTAATAACATAGAAAGACAAGTAGAAAAGGATAGGTCTTCTTCAAAGCGAGAATTGAAAGAACAATCTAGGAAGACTCCAACAAATGATCAACAAGTGTTCATCCCTCCTAAGGATCCTACATGGATGAAATTGAATTTGGAAAAGAGTCAACAAGTAATAGTCCAACCTCTTAGTTGGAAAGATATGGTTGTTGAAGTGGAGAAGAAAAATCTAAATAAAAAAGCCTAGGAATCTTCACACTATAAAGGTCAATGAACTGGGGGAGTTGATAGTAGAGATTGTCACTCTAATAGTGGAAAAATATGAAAAGGAGTTGCAAGAATCAAAACATCAGCTATCCATAATTAATCTAGGTAAACAAACTGGAAGGGAACAAATATCATCCCTAGACATAGTAGTAGACTCAGCCAAGGATAAGATGAAATCTTTACATGTAATGTATATTACTTGACAACAGAGCCACCACCCTTTGAAGGGAAATATAATATAAATATTTATTCAACCCTAAATAAGAGATACCTTCAAAATAAAATTTGAGGGGTAAGGCACCAATTTCTTCCCCAATAGAGTCACTAATCTATTGGTCTTCTTTTTGTACTATCCCTTAACCCTAAGGTTCTAATCAAGATATAAAAAAGGTGATGATTTTATCAAACAATAAGACACATATCCTCAAACTAGGCTTTGAAAATGCCAATGAACAAGAAGATTACATACCTCTTTTGCACTTTTAGTCCTACCAAGTTCAAGAGGGTGATCTTAGAGATATTTTATATGATAAAATAACTAGGATAGCTAGTGCGGGAGCACCTCGACTCTTGCATTATAATGACTTAAGCATTTAGCATTTTGGGGGACCATGTCAAGAAGTGGTTTAAAATTACAATGATATATTCATTTAAAAATTAAATGATAGTTGTAATCGAATGAAGGCATATCGGGCAGAGGAACGGTTTGTTAACTACCCTACCCTAGAATCTCTATTAAGAGATTACATGTAACCAAATAGAAGGATATAGAGGGAATAGAGAGTGTGAATAGAAAAAAAGAGCAAGGGGAGTAAAAAAGGGGAGAAGAAATTGGGCTCTCTGGGCGAAGTATGTATGTTTTGGCATGTTAATATTTGGAATTCGATAGGAGGAGTTTACATTTCCCGAAACTTGTCAGTGAATGCATCTCCTTCGGTACGGTGGATGCTATCCACGCTTATGCTCAGGTTACGACCCTTGTGGTGATGGTAATCTTCCATCCCATGCCATGCAGACCCGCAAGCTATAAGGGAATTAGAGAATAGGTGAGCTATGTGTGTCGACGCTACAGGAACTTGACAGTGAGTGCATTTTGTCTTGATTAGGAGTGATCAGAAGCTACAGGATATTCGGTATTCTGTGTGTGTTTTTATGGCTTTGACTTAGCTTGCTTCAGTTATACTGCATTAGAATGGTATCAGAGCTCAGAAGGTTCTGAGTGTGTAGAAGGAAATCTACACCAGGTAGTAGCGTGGGTTATTGGTTGCCAGTTGATCTATCCAAGCTGCAACAGTTGTTCTTGTGTGTGTGAAGATCTCAAGCTGGGGTCTTCGTATTGTCTCCACCATGATGCAGCTGGGTAGAAGGTGCAATGAGAGCAACCACTAAGAGAAGGGTGGGAAGCATCTTCCAGAATCGTGTGTGGGTGAGATGGTAGTACGGTGGTGGTGTGAAACAACAACATGCAAAGTGGTGGACAACAACCAGCATAAACTCCATTGATGGGAGTCATGTAACAACAATAGAGGAAGCAACAGATGCCTTGATTCAGTGATGACAACACAGAGGCGAATGATTTGAATTGCAGCAGTCTCACCTCAGCATTTCCATGGGACTTGGAAATCTTTTAAGCCTGGGAGTATGGTGCAGGAGCACCTCGACTCTTGCATTATAATGACTTAAGCATTTAGCATTTCGGGGGACCATGTCAAGAAGTGGTTTAAAATTACAATGATATATTCATTTAAAAATTAAATGATATTTGTAACCAAATGAAGGCATATCGGGTAGAGGAATGGTTTGTTAACTACCCTACCCTAGAATCTCTATTAAGAGATGACATGTAACCGAATAGAAGGATATAGAGGGAATAGAGAGTGCGAATAGAAAAAAAGAGTAAGGGGAGTAAAAAAGGGGAGAAGAGATCGGGCTCTCTGGCCAAAAAAGTATGTATGTTTTGGCATGTTAATATTTGGAATTCAATAGGAGGAGTTTACATTTCCTGGTGTATTGGTTTGCAATTGTGAATGTAGATTGGTTTGGAGGAATTTGTTCTTTGTGGACTATTTTAAAATAACCATTGTTGTGTATGGATCGAGTTTCTTAATGACAGTCTCGAATGGAATGGGAGAACCAGTATCATATATATAGGTTTGCAGAGAAGCCGTTACATCATGGTGTGAGCTTGACCATTATGTTTGAGTAATGTATGGCTCGGCTTTGGACAGTGAGAAGGTGGCGGACAATTTCATTTCAGCCAAAACTTGTCAGTGAATGCATCTCCTCCGATACGGTGGATGCTATCCACGCTCATGCTTGGGTTACGAACCCTGTGGTGATGGTAATCTTCCATCCCATGTCATGCAGACCCACAAGCTATAAGGAAATTAGAGAATAGGTGAGCTGTGTGTGTCGATGTTGCAGGAACTTGACAGTGAGTGCATTTTGTCTTGATGAGGAGTGATCAAAAGCTACAAGATATTTGGTATCCTGTGTGTGTTTTTATGGCTTTGACTTAGCTTGTTTCAGTTATACCACATTAGAAGAGATGCATTCACTGACAAGTTTCGGCTGAAATGAAACTGTCCGCCACCTTCTCACTGTCCAAAGCCGAGCCATACATTACTCAAACATAATGGTCAAGCTCACACCATGATGTAACGGCTTCTCTGCAAACCTATATCTATGATACCGATTCTCCCATTCCATTCAGGACTGTCATTAAGAAACTCGATCCATACACAACAATGGTTATTTTAAAATAGTCCACAAAGAATGAATTCCTCCAAACCAATCTACATTCACAATTGCAAAATAATACACTAGGAAAGATAGAGAGTATTCCACGATGGGAAATGTAAACTCCTCCTATCGAATTCCAAATATTAACATGCCAAAACATACATACTTTGAATGGCTCTCTGGCTGATTTCTTCTCCCCTTTTTTACTCCCCTTACTCTTTTTTTTTGTTTGCACTCTCTATTCCCTCTATATCCTTCTATTCGGTTACATGTCATCTCTTAATAGAGATTCTAGGGTAGGGTAGTTAACAAACCATTCCTCTACCAATATGCCTTCATTCGGTTACAACTATCATTTAATTTTTAAATGAATATATCATTGTAATTTTAAACCACTTCTTGACATGGTCCCCCGAAATGCTAAATGCTTAAGTCATTATAATGCAAGAGTCGAGGTGCTCCCACACCAATAGCTTAAATTAACCCACTCAATAAGATGACTTTGTATTTATATTTAATTATTGTTCTTTGTTGAGAAATATTATAGATTCAAATCACAAATCTCTTACTTTTTATAGCTTGGTTAAATGGTAAAACTTGAGATAAATTTTTCTCACAATCCCTATACATATATTATTTTTTAGTTTCTTACAACACCATTAACCCAAGTTCTCTATGTCTTTAAATAATAAAAAGTTCACAATAGTTTCACTAGAAATTTGTAATGATGGATAATACATAATTACATAACAACTAAAAATAAAAGGGTTTAATTTAGTGTTTTCTTGATTTATAATGAATGTGGGTGGTTGGCCTTCTATCATCAAACTATCACCTAATCCTACAACATGGAAACTAATCTATATGATAACCCAATGGTGCTGCAAACCATAATTTTAAGATGATGTTGATTTACTTGGCTCTATATTGTAAAGATCAAACCCTCAAATTCCCTTTTACATCAATAAAGAAATCTCATTTTAATAATTTGTGAACTATTTTAGGGTTTTATGTACCAATTTGAAAGTTTTTCATATGGCATACATATGTACAAAATGAAATATTTTACTACACCTCTTAGATGAAATTAACAAAAAAATGATATAAGATATAGAAAATGTGTACCAAGGGTTTCCTTGAATCCCCTAAAACTTTAAATTTTTATGGAGATAGATTGCACAACTAGATGCAAGTGATGATTTTCTAAAAAAATTATAGTAACATTAAAAATTAGATTCAAACTGAAAAACTTGAGTTATATTCATATACATAGGTAATACATGAAAAATTAGCTTGATCTAGATGATATTTTCCCATAAAAATAAAAAAACCTAACTCTTTATCATGAAAATCAAATTCCCTTAGAAAGATTTATGATTAGGGAACAAAAACCATGATTGATAGAGCACATACAGTAGAACTATTTTGTTAGTGTCATGCACTGCATCGTCCATTGTTGAAAAATTTATCTTGCTGTCAAAGAACATGCCATCAGTCATCAAAATCCTATCATGAATATCTCCTATATATATTCATGAATTGTGCCCAAATTTGTATGTTGAATGGTAACAAAATCTATCAAGAAAATTACTCAATTTGATGTGAAAATCTATTTCCTATAATATTTGATCCACTACAATAAATTTAGTGTATCCATGAAATAATTATAATTTGAATTTATGTGCTTAGATCATAAAAAATATTTTCTAGGTGTTCCTAGGTTGGTTCATGGCTGAATTGGCTAATAAATGAAACCCTAACTAATTTTTAGTTATCTATAGTTGAAACCACTTGAAATGCATATAAAAACTATGCTTAATCCTTCTCAAGCATTGGAAATGCGTTTATATTAGCTATTAATTTATCTCTAGCATGTGAGGACCTTTTCTAGTGTCTAAATGGCTTTCTAGGCCATTCTAGTGAGTTGGTAGGAAATTGACAAAAAATAGGTGAGAGTTTTTGAATTTCAAGGGTTAGACCAAATCCATACCTCATACCATTTTTTGGGATGTTAGGGATTAAGGGTCAGTAGGAATTCATTCCAAAAGTGAGAAGTTCAAATGGAAACCATTATGGAATTAATAGAGTGTTGGGTTGTCAAGGATTAGGGTTTAGGATTGATTTATACCTATTACCATTTTTTAGGGAAGTTTGGTCCTCAAATTTCAATGAGAAATACATTACAAGTTATTAGGCAATGGGGTTTTGGAGTAACTAGGGAAAGAGTACTGAGATATATGAAAGGGTGAAAGTTTGAATTTGAAAGAGTGTGAAAGATTGATAATCTTTGAGAGTCAGGAATACCTATGGAATATGTAATTAGATGAAGGGAAGTCTGAAAAATATAATAAAGAACATTTAGACAAATTTTTCATTTGAAGCGACCTTTAAGGAGTTGGGGAATGGATGAAAGCATTACCAAGTTTTAAATTTTTATGTTGGAAAGGTTTACAACAAATGATCATGACTTTAGAATTTGAGAGAATAATGGAGATTATGTGTTAGTTAAGGGATGGCCACAACTCTAGTAGAAAAATACTTAGAAATATTTAGATGAAAATTGATTGGGATTTTAGGGATTAAAGGGAAATGATATATATGGGATGACAAATATGAAATTTTTTGTGATAGAAAATATTCTAAGACATTAACACATTTTAGAGTTTGGATGACTAGCATGACAACCCTTATATATCTAATAGGCTAATTTTTTTACAAAATTTTAGGATAGATTTTTAGGATTGGGTGGAAGGGTATGATGTGAGGATGAAGTCTAACGACCTGATAGAAAAAATGAAATTAGATATGGCTGGAAAGGAATACCAAGATGGGCAATCCCAAAATTTTGAAACTCCAACAACTCATAGAACTTAAGGAATTGAACTGCATAGCTCCAACACATAATTTTTTGAATATTTTGTAGAATTTAAATTATGATGACCACATATGAAATAATATATGAAATATTTAAATAATTTTTGACAAAGGTAAGGCCTAGTAATATTATCTCAAATTGGTTATAAAATGTGGACTAACACAAATCCAATGTAAGACATCTATAATAGACTAAATCTACAATTTTTTGGATATGCATGGCTAGGCTCTAATAGAAGGGAAGATACATGCTAGTACATCTCCTTGTGGCTCTCCAACCTTTATCATTCCAAAAAATAAGAAGAATGAATGGATAATGTTTACCAGTTATATATTAAAAAAAATTATTGTAAAGAATATATATCCTTTTCCCAAGAGTGATGACCTTTTAGATCATCTTAAGGGAGCTTAGTATTTCACAAAGATGGATATCAATTTAGACTATCATTAGATACAAATGGATTTGGTCACTGAAAAATGAAATTTAGTACTAAATCTAGGATTTATGAATGGTTAGTTATGCCCTTTGGATTGAGAAATTCTCTTACTCTATTTATGTCTCTAATTAATTATATTTTTAGAGCTCACCTAGGAAATTTCATCATTATGTATTTAGATGATATTTTAGAGCTCACTAAGTCTTTTGAAGATTATATTCAACATGTTCACACTACTATAGATATTCTATAACAACACCAAATTCAAGATTAGATAAATAAATATTTTTTTTGAAAATTCTTTATTAAATAATTGGGTTTTCTTATTAATGATAATGTAGTGTGTGTAGACCCTGGAAATATGAAAGATTTAAAATATTGGCCTTGTTGAACACTTCTAGAGATTGAGATGGGGGGTGAATCAATATTATCAAAACTTAATCCCTTCCAAAATTTAACTCTTTCAGCAAAAGACAACCTTGTTCACCAAATCAAGAAACTTTTAAGAAGAAGAATAACAAAGAATGATATAGTAGTTTGAATCCTTAGCAACTTCAAAACTTCTTAAAAATTGAAAGATATAACAATTCTACTTCTAACCAGATCAACAACAAAGAGAAACAAAGAACACACACGTTCACAAGGAGAACACCAAATTTATGTGGAAAACCCAATGACATAAAAACCACGGTGAAAGTTAACTCACAATATAAGTCTCACTACCAAAAAGACTTGAAAGAAGGATCACTACCTTAGAGAAAGAAACATAGGACTTACTAAACTAAAGACAATATGAATTTAGGATCAAGATATAGGGACTTGATGAGATTCACTATCTAAGAGCAAGATACAATATGATTTAGAGAGAATTAAAATAATTTCCAACACAACACTCTGTTGATTGAGGTGTTATAGCACAATTGATATTTCCTTTTACACACTTTAGCACAATCACTACTGGATATTTAATACAATTTGCACACACACTTCTTCTCACTTGTACACTTATCCACCTTGTTGCATTCAAAATGATCTTGCATTTATATCCATTGCAAGACTTCAAAATTTTAGTTAGGTCGGCCAGAAAAAGGATAATCAATGAAATTAACTAATCGACATCAAAACATAATACGGTCCTATCCAAAAGATAGAGAGGAAAAAGAACACTCTTAGCACTTCTTTCAATGCAATTCAAAACCATTTAAATGAAATTGAACATCAACCTAAGTTGACATCAAGGAAACATGTGGATAAAACATTAAAGCACATAACCAGACAACCCATAAACACAATTCTTATTGAATTAACATGATGCAATCACAAGAAAGATAGGTCAAGACCCAAATCTATCACAACACATATTCCATTATTTATTAGCCCCCCAAGCACACAATGCAAGCAAAGGAACAAGCCATGTTGGCCAAATATCCACAAATAACCCAAAAAGCCAACTTAAGTCACAATGTGGCACCAAAGTGACCAATCAACAACATGAAGATCACATGGGGATGCTCCCTAAACATACATCACTTTCATACACTTCTTCCATACTATAATGCAATCAACAATCACCACAAATAAAATAGGAACAAAAAACTATATTCTAGAAACACAAAATGCTTAATCATGAGCTATAACATTAACATATCAACTTGTGGACCACTTTAGTACATGATATTGGAACTAAGACACTACATAGACATTGATGGAACATTCACCAAGCTACAGAAGTAGAGACATCAATATGAAGAAATAGGAGCATTTCTCATACCAATCTGGACAACCAACAACACTACCACCCTTCTATAATTCATAGAGATCTCCATGACAACACAAGTGACTTGAAAAGACAGGAGTACAACATCCACAAAAAATTGATATTGAATACCAAACCACAAGACCAAAGCATCAAAACTATAGGAATGTGGATTATTCTCTCAGAAAGACATCACTGCATCTTCCTGAACCAAAAACACTTAAGCAACTTGCGGAGGCCAAAACTTCCTTTCAACAACACATACTAATCAGGAACATCAAGAGAGACCATAAGACATGTTGTAGACCTTCAATAACATCTATCCACTATTAGTCATGCTTCAAATCCTCATTTGAATATATCATTATGCAATCAACTCTACTGATAGTAATAATGCATTATATGAACTTCAACAACTCTTCTTTGATAAGGCATGACATTCAATCATGAACTTGAGCAATTATTCTTTGATAAGACATGAAATCCAACCATGAACTTCATCACCAATGACAACCCCAACTAGATATAACAATGATAACTAATAGAAAGGACTAACACCTTACTTCTCGAGTGTTGACATCAATGACAACAACTACCAACAGGCCTATCCCTCATTCTACTACAAACCTAAAAAAATTCCTAGGGGAAATGAATTACAAAAAAATGAAACAAAGAAAAATAGGTGTGTCCCTAGGGTTTCCCAAAATGGAAAAGTGGATCCAAAGAGGGAAAAGGGCTCCTACTTCTCTAAATTCATTAGCAAATGAGATCCACATAATGAAATGACTAACAACCTTAAGGTGAATCAAGTCAAAGTGTGAATCTACTGATTTCCTTTTTATACAAGGATAGGGGTCCCTATTAAACAACACTTTGGGGATAAAGATTAAAAATAGAAAACTAACTCCAAAATGCAAAGTATAAAGTGCATCTAATAGACTAAACTCAATTCTGATGGAACTAAAATTTAAATTGTAGATCTGAGAAAGCGAAAGTGATGTGTACCAGTCACCAAAAGTGCCTTTTAGAAGATTATTGAGGACTCATTTTCCCTATGGTGAATGGGTCTTGGCTAGGGCTCTGTAAAAATGGTATACGGGTTCTCTTTTGTTGTGTCTGCACTCCTAGATTCCTGAATCTCATAGTCAAATAGTTAGAAATAAATCTCGTAGGTGAGTTTACATGAAATTGCAAGAATTATGACAAATTTTACAACTTTTACAACTTTGCAATTTTTCTCTGCAAGAGATCTTCCACAAAACCTGCAAACACACATCAAGAGGGAAACAATGTTTTTATGTTGGTGAATAGGGTTTTTCCTTGGTCAAACCCCACTTTGGTAATTAAACCTTGTAATGAAATGAAATAGCATGAAGGAATGATGAATGAAAAAATGCAATGTGACAAATCACCAAACCCTTGAATGAACCTTGGAATGTGGATCTACAACTAGCATGAGATGGATTCAATGGATGTGGATCTTGATCTTGAAACTTGATTTGAAATAATTCCTTTGAATGCTTGAATGGATCTTGAACACTACATCGACATATTAGCTCAAATAACATGCATGATGAAAGAAGACTTTGACATGATAATGGATCTTGATTGCTGCAATAATCTTCAATAAATCTACCCTTGAATGCCTTCAAAATGATCTTTATAATGCTCACTTGAATTCTCTTAAGATAACTTGAATTTGCTAGCTTTCTTGAAAGTCTTAGGATGAAACATAATGAAATGACCACTTATTTATACATATGTAAACATTAATTCCCAAAATTCAAATAACACAAGCTGACATGTGAATATACATTTTAAATCATTTGAATACCACCAAAAACATAATTTAAATTAGGGTCCTAGGTCTAAGTGAGGACCCATTCACCCATGGGTGAATGGGTCCTAGGTCACTTACCTAGGAAACACATTGCTCAATGATAAGTGTTATGCTATGGAATTTATGAATGTCGGGTTTTACCCTTCGAAAATTGTCATTAATTAGGCTTGGATCTGAATTAAAGGGGCCAATTAAAGCATAATTAACCTCGATTAATTAATAAATCCATAGATAAGTGTGAAAGTGTAAAGGTACACTTTACAACACCATAAATAAGGCACAATTAAGTCCATTTTATTTAATAAGGCCCTAAAATTAATGTGACTATGTAAAATATATTACAACACTAAATTAAGGCATAATTTAGTTCATTTTATTATTATTATTTCCTAAATTAAGTGTGAAAAAGGGATGATTTTTCCTACACTACATTTAGCCCCCACTTTATTGAGAGTATGACCCCGTGTCAAACTAACACTAAAGTAGGGATTCAAGACACATATGTATGCAACAATGACAAAGATACTCAATCATACACTATCAAAGCCTAGGAGAAGAAAAGGGAGGCAGATCAAGCTTCGACTGTCCCAATGTGATGTGGAACATGACTGTTTGTCTAGGGAAGGGGGTGGATCAAGATTCGATTGTCCAATGAGATGTGGAACATGACTAGGTTGTTTGTCCAAAAATTTCACAAGTAGAACTAAATTTCCACTATGAAAATGACACATACACTCACATGGACTAATGGAACCTTAGGTTGTCCACTAGGTGAACCCCCGATGGTTGGCAAATGAGAGAATATTATTAGGCTCCCATACCATATCAAAGCTATCCTCCTGACAACTTCAATAAGGCACCACAATACTATACTTCACTATTCATAAGTCTTAACAAGTTGTGTTATGCTAAGCACTCATGAACAAGGCTCTACTGGAAAGCAAGGTGTGTTATGCTTTGTGTCCTTATAGGGATGGGTTTGAGCTTCACAAGGTTAACAAGTTGTATTATGCTAAACACTTATGAAAATTTTATATATATGGTTTTATTCAAAGGTATCTTGCTTAATTTGTGTAAGGTATTCTTCTTAGGGATCATCGTGCCTAATGTCTCCAAGAGAGGACAAGTCTAGGATAAAAGATTCACAACTTAGGGAATGCAATACGTAGCATCACCACTAAGAGGAAAGTCATATGCCAATAATGATAATACTCTCGGAGGACATCAAACCCAATGACACCACCAAGAAAATGATGCATCACAAGAAGAAAGAGAATCACACAAGGAACATGAGTGTTGATGTATGCCCCCACTTTAAAGCAATTTCTAACACCATTGTTGTGAGCAATCAACTTTAAAGTAGGAAATAGTCTATGCTACCATAAAGAGGACTTGAGAGCTTACTTGGAAATCTCTATGCCAAATCATATGTTTCCGAATGAAGCTACATCATAAAAAGGGTTTCCCCCAAAAACACATAAGGGATCTATGGATTCGGGGTCAGTATATCTTTGCTACAATGTTGTTTTAGAGCTTGAAAATGCCAACATTCCCCAAATACTCATAGAACTAGAAGAATGACACATAAAGAGTGAAAAATAAGGAAAAATATTTCAGGTCAACATGGAAGAGACCTAAATGTATTGACACCTTGCATCATCCCCAAAAGGAAAACATAAGACAAATGAAAAAGATAAAGGTTTATGACATATAGAAGAATACAGATACATATAGAGGAATGCACATTAAGAGAGATACATCAAACAAAATAGTAGGGGGATCACACTACACAAATCCAATCACACAAAGAACATTCCAAATACTAGTAAGGCACATACGATTCAAACTATAGTAGGTCATTCGCATCCTAATCTTGATTAGTATATACGCAAGGCAGATAACTAGCCAAAGGTACAACATAAGTGTCGAACTAGGACAAGGCTACCTAATCCCTTGCCCTCCAAGGATAAAAGGTGAGCCAAAAATGGATGATGGTATGTTGCTCCTTGCGAAAGGAAAATATGATTGCATAAAGCCAAGTTTATACCCTCATGTATGGTAGTGAATATACTATGATACTACAACTACCACATGACAAGGAGTAGCAACTAATGTTATTGATTATAACGTGCAGACAAAGTATCAACTTGATACCTATCTAATGAGATATTCCCACATGCAGTATCTATTAGTTCAGGATGCACAAAAGTTAAAGTTGTCTTGGAATAATATTTTGTAATAGTGTTGATGTTGAGTGAAGGATTTTTTGATGCTTTTGTTTCTTTCGAAGGACAATAACCAAGACCATTAGTGGTTTATTGTCTATTAGGCTCTATAGGGACATGAATACCTCACTCTCTAGCACCACATCCTTTTCCACTATAACCAAGTTGTTTCAAAAGTTTATAACCTCTTAAATCTTTTTCATTAATTTCTTTTGGATTTGGTGGTTTTTCATAATCAACTTTGTCAAAGTTTTTTGTGTAATTTTCTTCTTCTTCTAAAGTGGTTGAAGTGGATGCTTTCGAATTTTATGTTGATAGTACCACTTTTTCTTTTCCCTTTTCAGACTCTTTTGTTGTGATCTTGTATTCACCCATGAATGTAGGTGTGAAATCCAAGAAACCCTAATCATCTTCCAATATCTTTGTGATTTCCTCAATATGTTTTTTTTTGTCTTTCTCTTGCATGGCTTCCACTTGTGTAGTTGGTGTCAATGTTTTCAAAGGAGTTTCCTTGTGTTTCTCAAGTTGTAAAACATTGTAAGGCTTAAGATCAAATTTTATTTTATATGCTTTGTTTTTGTAGACATACTTCATTATACGATGAAGAGTTGAAGGCACTACTTGTATTTCATGAATCCATGGTCTACCTAAAAGAAGGTTATATCAAGTTCATGAGGCATAACATGGACATGAGTTTTTAATGTTACCTTTCCAAATATAATAGATAATGTGATCATATAATAGATAATGTGATCACACCAAGTGATTATTTTCCTATGTTATCAAATCCACGAATGGACAACAATCCAGGTTCAATCTTACTCTTATTGATTCTAGTCTTATCAAAAAGGTTCACACTACACACATTAAGGGTTGAGTCATTTTCAACAAGATTTCTCTTTATTCCTTTCCTATTAATAATGGCTATGATCATGAAAGCTTCATTTTTTTTTGAACTTCCAAGGAGGGTAACTCACTTTTGTAAAAAATAATGTCTAGATTAATTGCATTCATTCCTTGAAGGATGGTTGCCATATCATTTGGATTTGAACTAGGGGGAACCACATCTTGTTGCAATGCATTTTGAAGCATACCATGATAACTAGGTGAGGCTTGAATAAGATCCCATAAGGATATCTTAATAGGAGTTTTTTTAAGTTGTTCAACAAGGTCATACTCCTTTCCACTATGTAGAGGAAAACGGGGAGCACTAGGATAAATAGGTTGAGGAAATGGTAAGAAAGTGGGAGTGGATTGTGGTTGCCTATTGTTCCTTGTATTTTATGTGTGAGCAACGGTATTATAACACGTTTTCTATGAAAAATTGTGTTGAGGTGATATTAGGATAATCATAAGTTTGTTTTGAATTTTGGGTTGTTGTGAGGGTGGATAGAGGGTAAGTTGAGGCTTAGGTGGTTCAATAATTAAAGGATTTGTAGGAGGTCTAAGAATTAAAGGACTCGAGGGAGTTCTACTTTTCATAACCTCAAAAAACTTATCCTTATTTTCATGATCTCTTAGTGAAGGGGAGTCTAATTTCACTTCATCGTCTTCTTCTAAGGAAGCCACATTACCATTGTTTGAAAGATATGTGTTCATTCTATCATTTTATTACATCATGATATATTCCTTAGTAGGAGAGATTTTAGGAGAGGAGAAAACAAAATGTTGATCACATTCTATGATTGGATTTTTTAAGATAACTCCATCACAAGTAGGGGATGAATCAAGAGAAGAAAAACTATGATTTTCTTGCTTACCAATGATCAAATCCTTTCGTTTAAATAGATTTTTCCAAATGGTAGGAGCAATAAGAAAGGGTGAAACAATATCCTCATGACTCTCAATGAGCATATCTTCTAACACTATATTCTCTACTTCACAAATGGGGGAGATATTAGGAGAAGAAAAAATGTGATTGTCATGGTTATCTATGGTTATATCCCTTTGTCCTATAATGTCTTCCCAAATAGGAGAGGTAGGAGAAGAGAAAAAAATAGGAATTTTAATAACTCTCAATCATTGGGTATCTTAACACAAAAATATCCTCTTCACAACTAGAAGATATTTTGGTAGAAGGACAAATGTGATTGTCATGATTGTCCATGATTGCATCCTCTTTCACTAAATAATTATCACAAGTAGGAGAGATTTTGGAAGATGAATGGAGACTAGGTAAAGTAATTTTAAGAAATGTGTCAATGATATTATCTTCTTCTATCGTAATATCTTCACAAGTGGGAGAAGGAGAGGGACAAACAAGACTTTCATGATTCTCAATGATTGTATCTACTTTTACCAAGACACCTTCGTCACCAATAAGAGAGGTATCGAGAGAAGAACAATTATGGTTTTCATGATTAATCATGGTTGTAGCCTGTTGTATCATATCATCCTCACAAATGGGAGAGATAGTAGGGTTTGAGTGAGGGATACACAAGGTGATATTAAGGATTGTGTCAATGGTTTGATTCTCTTGCCCTAAAATGTTCTCATAACTAGGAAAGATAGTGGAAGGATGGCTAACATGTTTCTTAATGACCTCATTTTTTTGCTCTAAATTAAACTCATAAGAGGGGATTTTGTACTTATGTAATCCATTCTTAACCATATCAAAACCACATCTTTGAAAAGGAAACATCTTAACATGAAAAGTAAGTTATCCAACTTATGCAATGCTTCAAAAATGTAAACAAATGTCCTACAGATCTGAAGATTTTTGCTACTAAGATGATTTTGGGATGATTTAAAAATGACTACAATAAATGGATGTTTAGACCTAGATGCATAAAATATAAATTCCTAAAACTTTCCAGACTAATACAAGGGGTTACCAAGAGATCTGGGAAGTGCAGAAAACCACAAAAAAGCTTAGAAAAGTTGGTTTTAAGAGGCCATGAAGGAATCATTCACCCATGGGCGAATGGGTCCCAAGTTAGGGATTTTTAATTTTTAGATGTTGGGCTTATCCTATGTGTTTGTTATTTTTGATTTGTAGCAGAAAGTTTTGTAATAGATTTTTCTAGATTTGTGTATCTAAATGCAAGTTTAACTAAGGTCAAATGATGAACTATGTGACTAATTTTTTTATGAAATATGAATCTAAATTTGAAATTAAATGATTAAATGATGATCTTAATGTAAGTAATATACAAAATAAATTCAGCTCTAGTGCAATTTTCTATTTTTTAGTGATTTAAGTGATGCAAACATGCAAAATTAACTCTAAATGCAATGTTCACTAATGCAAGATTAAAGAGCCCTAAATGTAATGCAACTAATGAAAACTTAATGCAAACTAGTGCAAAACTTATATCTAGGGTTAAAAGGACTCCAATTTTTAGAATGTTGCTATACAAGGTCGGGTTCACCAAAATGAAACTAAGAAAAATAGGGGTGTCATAGGATTTCCCAAAATGGAAAAATGGATCCAAAGAGGGAAAAGGGGTCCTAATTCTCTAATTTCATTAGGAAATCAGATCCAAACAATGAAATGACTAACAAACTTAAGGTGAATCAAGTCAAAGTGAGAATCTACTAATTTCCTTTTTATGCAAGGATGGGGGTCCCTATTAAACAACACTTTGGGGAGAAAGATTAAAAATAGAAAACTAACTCTAAAATGCAAGCTATAAAGTGAATCTAATAGATTAAAATTGATTATGAGGGAACCATAAGTTAAATTACGAATCTAAGAAAGGGAAAGTGATGTGTAATAGTCACCAAAAGTGCCTTTTCAAAGCTTATTGAGGACTCATTCGCCCAATGGAAAATGGGTCCTGGCTAAAGCTCTGTAAAAATGGTATCTAGTTCTCTTCTGTTGTGTTTGCATTTCCAGATTCTTGAATCTCACAGTTGGACAACCGGAAATAAATCTTGTAGGTGATTTTTCATGAAATTGCAAGAATGATGACAACTTTGCAATTTTTCTCTTCAAGAGATCTTCCACCTAAAACCTACAAATACACATCAAGAGGGAAACATGTTATATTGTTGGTGAATGGGGGTTTTCCTTGGTCAAACCCCATTTTGGTAATTAAACCTTGTAATGAAATGAAATAGCATGAAGGAATGATGAATGAACAAATGCAATGTCACAACTCACCGAACCCTTGAACAAGCCTTGGAATGTGGATCTATAACTAGTGTGAGATGGCTTTCATGGATGTGGATCTTGATCTTGAAGCTTGATTTGAAACAATTCCTTTGAATGCTTGAATGGATCTTGAACACTACATCAACATATTAGCTCAAATAACATGCATGATGCAAGTAGACTTTGACATGATAATGGATCTTGATTGCTACAATAATCTTCAATAAATCTGCCCTTGAATGCCTTGAAAATGCTCTTGAAATGCTCTTGATAATGCTCACTTGAATTCTCTTAAGATAACTTGAATTTTCTAGCTTGATTGAAAGCCTTAGAATGAAAAATAGTGAAATGGCCTCTTATTTATACATATGTTAACATTAATTCCCGAAATTCAAATAAGAAAAGCTGAAATGTGAATATACATTTGAAACTATTGAAATACCATCAAGAACATAATTTAAATTATGGTCCTAGGTCTAAGTGAGGACCCATTCACCCATGGGTGAATGGGTCCTAGGTCACTTACCTAGGACACACATTGCTCAATGATAAGTGGTATGTTATGAAATTTATGAATGTCAGGTTTTACACTTCAAAAATTACAATTAATTAGGCTTGGATTTGAATTGAAGGGGCCAATTAAGGCGTAATTAACCTCAACTAATTAATAAAGCCCTAGATAAGTGAGAAAGTGTAAAGGTACACTTTACAACACCATAAATACGGCATAATTAAGTCCATTCTATTTAATAAGGCCCTAAACTTAATGTGAATATGTAAAATATATTACAACACTAAATTAAGGCATAATTTAGTTCATTTTATTATTACTATTTCCCAAATTAAGTGTAAAAAAGGGATACTTTTTCTTACACTACAACAAATATCAATAATTTTTCTTGTATTCTTGACCACTTCACTAGTTGTCCAACCAAAAGAAATTTTCATAGAATACAATAGTAGATCAAGAATTCTAATAGCTTAAGATGAACTAAGCTCAATTCTAATACTTATTCTTCCAAATATTCACCAACTCTTTGATATTGATACTAATGCCTCCAACTATGCTATAGGTTTTATTATAAATAGGGAGGAAACCCTATAAAATATCATTATGAAGGTATCTCCATAGCCAAGATCAGTTAAAACACATATAATAAGGAGTTATATGTCTTGGTCCAAGCCCTAAAATAATGGAGGCACTACATTCTCAGTAAGGAAATCATTCTTTATACTAAATATCAACCCCTCATATTTCTCATCTCATACTCAAATTTCAACAATGATGTCTTTTGAAGTGGGCTTCATTTATTCAATAGCCCCACTTAGTTATTAAATATAAAAAGAGCACTTCCAATAAGTTTTCTATTTTTTTGATCTACCCTCCATCCAAAGAATTACATATCCTAGATGTTTTATTTTCTAATATGAGGATTGTAAATGTTTGTATGCTTCCAAAGTATCTTTTGGACCATTTATGCATGCTTAACATCCTACTACCACCAACCAAGCCCCTTTATTAAACTACATAATTAGACATTATTGGTTATATAGGTTGAATTAATTATGTTCCTACTATTTTTTCCCAACTAATGCTAATTAAACAAGCTCATTCTTCAAGTCTTATGGGGGATATTTTTCCATCACCAAAACTATACAACATTTATAGAAATGCTTCTTTTTTAGCCTCTCTATGAGGAAGCAAGTAGAATATTTCATTTGTTGATGTTATTTTATAGCCAAGATAATCCTTATAATTGTAAACTTGGTTTGTATCATCCTCTTCCTATTCATGCTTAGCGATGGGAGTCTCCCTATGGATTTTATGAGTGAGTTTCCTACCACCTTTAGATATTTAATGATTATAGTTTTATGGTAGTATATCAATTTTTAAAAATGGCCATGTTCATGCCTTGCAAGAAAAATATTGAAGCTCATAAAGCTACTAAATTATTTTTCAATAATGTATTGTGTTGATTTGATTTTCCGCTTTCTATTATTTTTTATTGTGATTCTAGATTTTGGAGTTGATTTTAGAAATCACTTTGAAAGATTTTTGAGTGTCAAATTCAGTATTATGTAGAATTTAATTCACAAATAGATGGCCAAAATGAATTTTTTAATGAAACTTTATCTCATTTTCTCAAGATCTACTTTAAGAATGTAAAATGGGATAACTATCTTCATATTTTTTAGCACAAATATAATTGGGATACATATGTCTCCACAATTAATTCTCCTTTTGAGTTATTTTATGGCTATCAACCTCTTGCTCCATATGAGATTCTAGTTTCTCTTCCTCCAACTTCTTCATCACCCCAACAAAAGGAATAGAGGAAAGCTTCTCATTTTATTCACAACATTGTAAAGGTTCATGCACAAGTGTAGGAATTTTTTTAGATTTCTCATGTTAAGTACAAGGAAATTCTTGATAATAATTACATCCCTTTTAAATTTATGGTTGAAGATAACTTATGTCTTTATATGGGTAGGGAAAGGTTCAAAGGTAAACAACATCATAAGCTTAATCCTATTAGATATGGACCTTATACCATTATCTAACAGATGGGAGATAATTCCTTCAAACTTTATCTCTTATCCCAATTTGGAATTCATGATGTGATTAATGTTAATAAATCAAAGCAATGTGAGCCATCTCATTTAGAAGAATTTTTTTTTTTTCATATTGAACATAATACTCCAAAAATTTATCCTACTTTGGATGTAGATACAATTTTTGAGGTTGCCACATGCTCTATGACCTATGTGTGACTATAAATACATAATTGGTTGTTCATAAGGATATCATACTAGCCCAAACCAAGTGGATCTCTCAGGCATATTTTGAGAAGCAATTTTTCCATCTTAAGGAGAAAGTGGGGGCACTTTGTTTTAAATAGGGAGGAATCGATAAGGCTTAACCTCTTCACTAGACATAATATTTGATTAATTAGACCAGAAAAATATAATATTCTCATTAGATATTTGATTAATATATTATAATGATGGTTTGTTTAGAAGAATCTTTGGATTTCTTTAAATGAATAATTATGAAAAAATTATGATGTTTTGTATGGCCTTTTATTGAGAAAATCTCTTTTGTGAGTTTTTGTTCATGTGCATTCATGTCATTTTCATAAATATATCATGTTGCAGGGAAAAAATTCCTTAATTATGTAAAAATGTCTCACTTAAATACACAAATGATTCCCTCTAGCATGCAAGTGACTCTAATAAGGTGGGAACACCTCATTATGGAAAAACCACATTAAACAATGTAAATTCTTAAAGGTATCATAAAAATTTCATAGGATAAATTTCTCTTAGAATTTTTTCACTTAGGCATACCTTTTCCCCTTCATAAATACTCATAAATGAAACTTTTTATAAACCAAAACATCAATCTCTAATAGTTTAGTGCCATCCAATCATTAGTACTACTTTAATCACTTGCTTTGATTCTCATGGATAAGTACTCATTCCATTTATCTCTCAGGATTTGTTAATTTTAGAGCTCTCCACTCACAATTTACAAAGGTAAAAATGAACTTTTTACCCCTTGTCCCCTATTTATACACTTTTTCCCCATTTTCACTCATTCCCTCAATTTTATTCCACCTTAGGGAATGGTTATCCTCTCAAGAGACCACCCAAGTCTTGTAAACCCACCTACTCTCTCAATGGGAATCCTTAACCTATTTTCAAACCTTGTTTTCTTTGACTAACTAGAATATCTTGCCACCAAATTTGTCCCACTAAGTTCTTAGTTTATTTAACTTTTTCATTGAAAGGACATTACTCCTTGTAGTTATAGTGTCATCTCACATAGGGGAAAAATATACACTTAAAAATTATCTCACACATTTTGACCAACCATCATCATCGTTCCATCACTATATTGATTTCATACTAATTAATTAAACTATTTAATTAATTAGACTAATTTATATGAATTAATAAATTATGTATATTCTATTTATTTAATTAGTTAGGCCAATTTCTCTTCACCCATTTATTAAATAAATTATATTTATTTAATTAATTCAACCAATCTTCTTTCACCAATAATTAATTAAATAAGTTACTCTATTTAATTAATAAAGAGTGACCTTCATCTATTAATTAATTAAATAAACCAAACATATTTAATTAGTTAGGCCAATGCACCTTCCTCCATCTCATTTAAAAATGGAAAGAAAAAATCACCTATAACTAAAACCCACAAAATCACCTTTTTCATCTCCACCTTCCATTTAAACTTAAGATTATCTTGACCTTCCATCGCAACTCAATCTCTCTCCTCCATTTTCCCTCACCCCAAGAATCCACATGTGTGCATCCTATCTCTCCATGCAAGACATGTGTGCAAGAGTCCACATGCATTCTCTTCAAGCCTCCACTTGCTTTCTTGCCATTTCTCATCCCTCCTCTTGCATCCATTCCATCCCTTCCTCACATGCTAATTCATCCTAGTCAGATCCAGCCCAAGATTTAATCCAAACCATTCGCTTTCATCCTAAAAAATCTATATAAACCTACTCATCTCAAGGACAATATACACAAGTAAAAACCCAAGTACATGAGCTACTAAATTGAGAAATTTCATACTTGAGAAACTAACATTCTACCAAAAGTCTATCTCTCTCTCATATTGATCATATAAAACTATCAAAGATCTTGGGGGTAGTGAGATATTTATTTGTTCTTTAATATATGTTTATAGCTCTTTTTCTCAATTGGAGGGGTCTTGGTTTGATTTAGTTTGACTGTGTTTGATTCCTCATGTTTTAAGCTTAATCTTCCCTAACATGTAATATTATCAAGGTATTTCTAGGAATTCTCCATTTGTACATGAGTTAACATTATTGTAATATTTATAAAATGGGGTAGTGAGGATGTGCTTGATGTTATTCATGGTAATCACCATGCACAAATCAAAATAATAAATCTACAAATTTTTCTATATTGAAGGAGTCTCCACATACAAAACTAGAACTTTTGAGACCCAAAATGATTACCTTCCCTCTTGTCCAATTAATGGACAACTCTAGGCTTGCACCATACAAGGTTAATTGTTTTTGTTCCTTTCATTATATACATGGATATTGTTGAACAAGACAACTGAAAGGGGGGTGAATCAGTTGTCACAAATTTAAACATTAATTCATTCACCAAAACTAATCCTTAACACTGCTTAAATGATCAAACATTAAATGCAAGTGCAGAAACTAAAAACCATCACAAAAAAACAACAACACCAGATTTACGTGGAAAACCCAATAAGGGAAAAACCACAGTGAGGATTAACTCACACTATAGAGAATATCAAAACCGATTACAAGAGGCTCACTACCAAAACAAGGACTCACTGTCCGGATCAGGAATCATTGTCCAACAGGGCTAACAACCTAGAGGGGTCACTACCACAGAGATACAAAGAAGATAGAAGAGATATGTTACAGAGAGAAGACAATCTCAATGCAAAAGAGAAATCCACCACAATTTCTCAACCACTTGCAGACATGCATGAATGATAGAGTACACCTTCAACTCACTGCATCCAAAAACTCAACATTTAGGATTCACACTGATCTTCCACACTCGCATCACACACACTCACTAATTCACACCAATATCTCATCTATCTACTCTATTTCTTTGTACTTGTATCTCTTTTGCTTTCCTTCCTCTTTTCACCACTAACCCATTCTACATTTATACCATCTTCAACTTTGAAACATATCCAAAGTCATCCATCCAACATTAAATTCAAATTAGGTCGGTGTTGGTGCCAAAACATCCTAGGGTGGAATTAGAATGAGGGCAACCCAAACACATGCTTGATAAGGACCCAAATAGATCCAACATGCTTCATCAACTCCGAAAAGAGTGTTCAACACAATGTCATCCAAACCAGTGTAAAAACCATAGAAGAATTAAGCACGAACCTTCCAGAGACCAAAATTATCTTCAATACAATCAAAGAAAATCAACTATAGAATCAAAAGTCATAAGAATTTACCAAAGAGAAATCCAAACCAACAAAATTTCTCCCAGACCTCAACCAGAAACATAGAAAACCATAGTTCACAACTGGTGAACATAACTCACACTGTATAATGAATCAACAACCAAAAATTTGGATATGGTAGCTTCCAACAATCATGATCAACATATCCGAACCACACAAACATAGGAGAAAATACCGAAGCAAAACCTAGAGCAACCACTGAACCCCTGCAATCTTCCTTCAATAGAATTTTCTCAATATTCTCGACATATACAACCAATAACCTGTAACCATGATATTAATGACAACAACAACCAGTTGATAACCAAATGACTAGTTGAAATCAATGACAACACTTTCATTCTTCCCACTCCTACAACAGTCTCTCCCTTTGTCATTGATGGCATCACATGATGTGAAAAAATATCAAAAACAACATACTAACTCTGAATACACTTCTCAAGAATTTTTTTTTTCTATTGTCTTCTTCTTTCTTCCTCTCTCTTTTGTTTGTTTTCACTTTTTTTCACATTCTTCCTCTCCCCCTTTGACATCAATGGCAAAGGAAAAAGATATTTTACATTGATTTCCCCTTTGACATTAAAAACATAATACTTCATAATGACAACACCTGGCATTACCTGCTCCCTTTGAGAGGTGGCCACCAAAACATTAGTCCAGAAGAAAGATAGATCCATAGATCCACCAGAATGATGCATCTCCATATGCATCTAGTTCAAGAAGGGAGGGGAAATGACCCCTAAATTCTCCTAGAGATACTAGAGATACTAAAAAGTATCTTTAGGAAGAGCCTTTGTAAATATATCAACAATCTGATCCTTCATCGAAACATATTCAATTTTTACTTCATTCTCGATGACCTTCTCTCTCAAGAAATGATACCTGATAGATATATGCTTCATCCTCAAGTGCATCACTGGATTCTTTGAAATGTTAATTGCACTTTTATTATAACAGAAGATAGAAATAAGATCATCATACCTCACTATAATATCTTTCAATGTTTATTTCATCCATAGAGCTTGTGTACAACAAGATGTAGCAGCAATATACTCAGCTTCAATGGTAGACAAGGAGACCAAATCTTTCTTTTTACTCAACCATGCCACCAATATACAACCAAGAAAGAATGCACCACCACCGGTACTCTTTTTGTCATCTACATATCCAGCCCAATTCACTTATGTATAGGCACTTAGAGTAAAGTCAATATCTCTAGGATACCATAATCCATAATCTAGAGTGTCATTCAAATATATAAATATTATTTTAACAACAACAACAACATGTTTCTCCTTAGGATCTTCTTGAAATCTAGCCACAAGACAGACAACATGCATAATATCTGGTCTAGTAGTAGTCAAATACAAGAGTCCACCAATCATAGATCTATACTTGCTCTGATCAGCCTTAGGTGAATCATCATCTTTACCTAGTTTGCAACCAGTCACCATAGGATTACATACCGGTTTGGAACCATCCATCCCAAACTTCCTCAACATCTCTTTCACATACTTAGACTGTGAAATAAAAATTCCTCTCTATTTGATTAATCTATAGCCCAAGAAAGAAACTCATCTCTCCAAACATAGACATTTCAAATTCATTCTGCATCTCTTCCGTAAAATTCTTACACATTTTCATTTCCTCCAAAAATAATGTCATCAACATATACAACTACAATCAAGATTTTTTCATTTTCAATCTTAAAATACATATTACTATATGTCGTACCTTTGTTGGAACCTTTCTAAATCAAATACTTGTCTAGCCTCGCATACCAAGCTCTAGGAGCTTGCTTCAATTCATATAAGGCTTTCTTCAATCTGCGCACCATATCCAGTTCATCTGACAACTGAAATCCTTTTGTTTGTTCCATGTAGACCCCTTCTTCTAGCTCACCATTCAAAAATGCAGACTTAACATCCATCTGATAGACCTTGAAATCTTTATGAGCAACAAATGCTAAGAACATCCTTATAGCTTCCATTCTTGCTACTAGAGAAAAATTCTCTGGAAAAATCTATGCCTTCTACATGTGAGTAACCTTTACACACAAGCCTTTCTTTATTTCTAACCACTTCTCCATTCTCATTCAACTTGTTTTTGAATACCCACTTTGATCCAATAATGTTTTTATATGCCGGTCTTGGGACCAATTCCCAAGTTTGATTCTTCTCAATTTGCATAAGTTCTTATTTCATAGCTTCCATCCAATGTTCATCTTTACATGCTTCACTTATAATTTTCGGTTCAATCTCAGAAAATAAACACAAATTTACTTTAGCAGCATCTCTGCTTCTAGTTAATACTCCTTTAGTCTTATCTCCAATAATCTGACTCTGAATGATTCTTCTACACACATCTAGGTGTCTTAGGGGACACCATCAAATCTTCTTCTTCTCTTTCATTCTGTTCATTTTTCTTCTCTTGCTCATCCTTTTCCTGTTCTTCCACAATCTCTTCAATTCTTACATAATCAAGTTCATCAGATACATATCCATCAATGTCATTTGAATTCTTCATTGTTTCATCAACCTTGACATTTGCACTTTCTACAATATTCCTTAGTGTTTTATTGAAACATATGTATGCTTTTCTTTTAGTAGAATATCCAAGAAAAATGCCTTCATCACTTCTTGCATCAAACTTTTCTAAAGTTTCTTCATCTCTTCTGATATAACATTTGCTTCTGAATACCTTGAAATACTTAACAGTAGGAATTCTTCCATGCCATAGCTCATAAGGGGTCTTTGTGCTATTTTCTCTTGCTTGAACTTGATTGAATACATAAAAAACAGTATGAATAGATTCTCTCCAGTAAAATTCTGATAAACTAGCCTCAATAATCATTGATCTAGTAGCCTCTTGAATTGTTCTATTTTTTCCTTCAACAACTCCATTTTGTTGAGGAGTTCTCAGAGCAGATAACTGTCTCTTTATTCCATGCACTTCAAAAAAAATATTGAACTCATGGGAGGTTGATTCTCCAGCTCTATAGACCTTAAACATTTTATCCTCAAATTCACTTCATTTTCAACCATAGCTTTGAATGTCTTGAATCTATCTAATGCATTTGATTTTTCTCTAAGAAATATAACCCATGTATATCTAGAATAATCATCAATCAAAAGCATAAAATAAATTTCACCTTGTAGACTTCTCACTCTTGTAGGACCACAAAGATCTGTATGAATTAAATCTAGTAATCTAGTAGTAGATTGTTCCTTTGATCTATAATGACTTCTTGCTTGCTTTCCAAATTGACAATTTATGCAAATAACATTTACAGGCTTTGTAATTCTTTGTAAATCTCTCACGGCCTGAACAACACCAATCCTCAACAAGTTATCAAAATTCATGTGACACATTATCCAATGCCACAACCAACTATCATTAATTTTGATTCATAAAGCATTGTCCATCAACACCCTTAAGTTGATAGATATTTCCTTCAAATTTCTTTCCTACAACAATCAATGTTCTAGATCCTTTCTGGATCTCACATCTCTCATCTTTAAACACACGATCATATCCCTTATTGCACATCTATCCAACACTTAAAATATTATTTCTTAAACTCTTAACATAGTATCTACATCATCAGTATTATGTTTGCCATCAAAACTTACTAAACCTATCCCACAAATTTTAGCACCAGTATCATCTCCAAACATAACCAAGCCTCCATCATATTTTTCAAGTTTAAAAAACTTACTTTTATCACCAGTCATGTGATGTGAACAACCACTGCCAACAACCCAATAGTTCTTTTCTTGTTTAGCATCTAGGGCATAGATAACAATACCTTCATTTTTCTCCTTCTTCGGAGGGCTTTCCTTCACCTATTTTTCAAAATTAACATCTAAGTAGGTTCATCCTTTATATCCAAGAACAAGCATTCATTGTCATCGGGATCGTCATAATCAAAATCTTCATCAGATATACTAGCATTCTCATTCACATAATAAGCTTTGTTGATCTTCTTTCCTTTCTTTTCTTTCTCATATCTTTGTTTATTCCTCTTAGCTATTTCTAGACACTTTGCAACATAATAACCTATTTCTCCACAACTAAAGCATTTAAAGGGTAACTTACCTTCATACTTACTAGAGCCTTTTCTCATCCTTCTCACAAATTTAGCTTCTATTTCATCAACATTTTCTTCATCCGGATATTCAGTTTTTATAGCTTTAAAAGTAATCTTTGATTTGCATCCATTCCTCAGATTCAACTTCCTCATATCAGAAGATGTTAGAAATCCCAACAATAGATCTTTAGTGCAGGTCAAATTATAATCTATACTATGTTCAATAACACACTCCTTTTTAGTGTAAGCATCAGGGAGAGTTATAAGAATCTTCTTTCCAATTCTAGTTTCATCTATAGTAGCATGAAGCCCTCACATTCTAGCTACTATCTCATCCAATCTCTATACATAAGCTTTAACATTCTCATCTTCTAACATATGTAGAAGCTCAAACTGTGTCTCCAAATTCTGCAATTTTTCCTCTTTGACTCTTTCATCACCTTCATGTGCCCTTTCCAAATCATCCCAAAATTCCCTAGCAATCTTCAGATTTTGAACCTTAATCAACTTGGAATATACCGGATTGTTCTTAAAATGTACTTCGCCTTATTATTCACTTCATGTACTTTGATCTCATCAGCCATACTCGGACCATTAGCAGGAGTGTAAGGATTCTTGTAAGATTTCTTCACATCATATCCATAATATTCTAGATACTCTCCCATTAGAATTTTTCAGATAACATAATTAGTTCCATTGAACCTTGGATAATCGTAAGTCATTTTTCCAGCCATCTCGGACCTTCCTCAAGTGGTTAAGCTCTTGACCAAGGAACCAAGCTTTGATACTAATTGTTGAATAAGACAACTGAGAGGGGGGGGTGAATCAGTTTTCATAGATTTAAACCTTAATTCATTCACCAAAACTAATCCTTAACACTACTTAAATGATCAAACATTAAATGCAAGTGCATTATAAACTAAAAACCATCACAAAAACACAACACTAGATTTACGTGGAAAACCCAATAAGGGAAAAACCACGGTGAGGATTAACTCACACTATAGAGAATATCAAAACCAATTACAAGAGGCTCACTACCTGATAAACAAGGGTCATTGCCAAAACAAGGACTCGTTGTTCAGATCAGGACTCACTATTCGGATCAGGACTCACTATCCAACAGGACTAACAACCCAGAGGGCTCACTACCACAGAGATACAAAGAAGATAGAAGAGATATGTTACAGAGAGAAGACAACCTCAATGCAATAGAGAAATCCACCACAATTGCTCAACCACTTGCAGACATACATGAATGATAGAGTACACCTTCAGCTCATTCCATCCAGAAACTCAACATTTAGGCTTTGCACTATTCCACGACACTCACATCACACACTCACTGATTCACATCAATCTCACATTTATCTACTCTATTTCTTTGTACTTGTCTCTCTCGCTTGCCTTCCTCTTTTTGCCACTAACCGATTCTACATTTATACCATCTTCAACTTTGCAACATATCCAAAGTCAGCCATCCAACATTAAATTCAAGTTAGGTCAGCATCAAAGCATCCTAGGGTGGAATTAGAATGAGGGTGACCCAAACACATGCTTGATAAGGACCCAAATAGATCCAACATGCTTCATCAACTCCAAAGATAGTGTTCAACACAAGGTCGGCCAAACCAGTGTAAAACACATAGAACAATTAAGCACAAACCTTCCAGATACCAAAATTATCTTCAATACAATCAAAGCAACTCAATTGTAGAACCGCAAGTCATAAGACTCTACCAAAGAGAAATCCAGAACAACAACATTTCTCCCGAACCTCAACTAGAAACACTGAAAACCATAGTTTACAATTGGTGAACATACATAACTTGCACTGTATAATGAATCAACAACCAAAATTTTGGATATAGCATCTTCCAACAATCATGATCAACATATTTGAACCACACAAACATAGGAGCAAATCTCAAAGCAAAACTTGGAGCAACCACTAAACACCTGCAATCTTCCTTTAATACAATTTTCTCAATATACTCGACATATACAACCAATAACCTGTAACCATGATATTAATGACAACATCAACCAATTGATAACCAATTAACCAGTTGACATCAATGACAACACTTTCATTCTTCCCATGCTTGCAACATATATTATATATAAATGCATTGGATTTAAAAATAAAGTTCAAGGTCTCATAAATAAAAAGAAGATAAACATTGAGCCTAATCATAAGTACATAACTTCCCCACTTGATGATGTTAAACATATAAAAGCAAATGTAGAGGGTGCTTCTAATGCATGCTATTGGATTGGTCTTGTTCACCATAACACACCATATGTTCAATTTACATATGATCCAAAAGAGAAATCACTAAATACGACTTTTATACTAGTTCTTTTAGAGAGTACATAACACTTAACATCTAGACATTCCACTCTTTTTCATGGGAGTATGTGCTTCATAATGACATAGATGGTCACATGGGGGCATTGGTTGTGATGGTGACACATCTTTTGATAATTTTATAGACATGTCTAATGGGGGTTATTACATTTGTTAGACATTTCCACCCATCTTTCTTAATACTTTTTAGAC
Source organism: Sequoiadendron giganteum (assembly GCA_007115665.2). Taxonomy (NCBI): domain Eukaryota; kingdom Viridiplantae; phylum Streptophyta; class Pinopsida; order Cupressales; family Cupressaceae; genus Sequoiadendron; species Sequoiadendron giganteum. The sequence goes on along the minus strand of CM021107.1, from coordinate 229,703,341 downwards.
TTTGTGATGTTTACTTTTGTTTCTTGGTTTTCTGTTTATGTTGTGGCATATATATTGCACGATCAAACATTTTTATTCTTCCATCTACCTTCTATTTCCTAGAAACTTTAGATCATATCACACTCTATCTCATATGTTCATATCTTGATTTCCTTAGTTGGGGAACATTTTTTAATGTTTCTTGCTTAACAATTATGCTTTTCCATGTTCTTTGTTTGTTCATGCACGTTTCTTTTTCCTTCATCTTTTCACATCCCTATTGTTTTGTATGTATTTGATCATTGCTTCTTAAGTCATGTTTTCCTTGTTTAATTATCCTCATTTCACCTTCTATATTATGTCTCCATACATTATTTTCCTCACTCGAATCCATCTTACTTATATTTCATATTTCTCATCTTATATTTTTCTTATTTCATTCTATATCATTAAAATCTTTAAATATGCCTTTCACTATATGATCTTTTACTCATATTATCTCATGAGATACCTTCTTGACCTTTTACATTTTACACTATTCCCTTAGTTGATCTTATCTTATAATGACATATTCATGTCATTTTATAATCCATCTATTGATAGAGAACTCTACAGTAGTTGTTGACAGAATGGTATTCTCCATTCTAACTAATTGGATGAACTCACTTCTACCATGGTCTAGTTTTGTCAATGTCATATTCTCCAGTCTAACATGGATGGTAACATGTTTCTTCGAATCTATGCTGGGAGAAATCATTGGCTGAAAGAGCATCTCAAACACTGTAGATAAAACGGTGTGATTAAGATATTTTTAAGGTCTCCATCTCAAGCTTCACGTATTACAAAGCCAGGTTCCATTCTCAATACAAAATGTGAACGCTCTTACAAAACAAATATTTTCAACGTTTGGAATCCAATTTTAGTGTTCCCCATTCAAATGAAATATAGTTTGCAATCACATTTAGCTAAGTACAAATTTCATTATCTATTATAATCATGAAAATATTATATACATATTTGGTATAGATGGGAATCAGTAATTATCTTAGTGTATCACATTTCACTAAGTACTTGGTTTTTGGATTAAGTTGCATAGATTATTTAATATCTAAAAAGTTAGATTCTTATCAGTTGTATAGATTATTTTTGGTCTTTTGAACTATTCTCAATGAGCATAAAGTGTCCTGTAGATCCTTCAGGTTTGGTGTTACAAAGATTTACTTTGTGGATATATTGTCTTCAATTCGGATCTCAATTGTTAAAAATGGGTTTGAATATAAAGAGGGAAATCGATAACTACGTCATGAACATGGATTCAAATCAAAAATAGGTAAAAGCATCACATGAGATGACTCACATTTTACAAGTATTTGATTTCAAAATCCAATCACACAGCTTATTGTTAAACAATCAATCCTATCTAATCGGTACATTGTAATTTCAACATCCGTCGACATAATACTGACAAAAAGTCGTCTACATTTTTGCACATATGCACAATCAAGTCAATAAAATTACTGATGCAAAAAGTGAAAGATCGCAAGATCAATTTTTTTGCTGAATTAACATAAAAATGTACCAACTATTTACACGAGACCTCCAAAAGAATCAAACCAAATCTATCCTTGCAAAGATTCATATGTCCAATGAACCTATCCTCTAAGGATAGTCATTGAATACTATATTACTCACCTTCTATTTCATAAACCTTTTTCTTAAGCTTGAACGTCAAAAGTTATTCGATACTCACTCTACATAAAGACGTCTTACAAATGTCAGTAGATTGAATGCTGAATTACCACAAAAACGTACCAACTATTTACGCAAGACTTCCAAAAAAATCAAATTAAATCTACCCTAACGAAGATTCATATATCCAATAAACCTATCCTCCAAAGAGAATCATGTTACTCATTCTAAATCTCTTCCATAGACTTTTTTTTTTTTTTTTTTGACTTTGTGAATGTTAAAAGTTATTCTATTCTATTCTGACTCTACATAAGGATGACTTACAAGTGCCAGTAGATAGGGTGGTGAAATGTGAATCTTTCCTTGTTTTCAGCAAGAAAATGAGGGAAATGCTGAAACAAGTGTGTTGGCCCATACAAAGCGTAGAAATATGATTAAAAAAGAGGCAGAAGTGGTGTTCCTTCCTGTTAGTGATAGACTGATAAACTGCAGTGGAGAGCAGCTTTATAAACAACAATATCATATGACGATCCCCCTGTTGACTTGGGAAAGGCAGGGCAACACGTGGAACATGCACGTGATCTGACGAGGGTGTGACGGAATGGCAGAGGGCGTGGTCCTATCACTGCTTATTCTCTTCAATCAATGCTGTCCCCCGTGACCGTGTCTTTTTGCTCTGCTACTCTAGGAACGCCATTATCCATACATTTCCAATGGATGGGGAACATGATACTAGGCGTAGCCTAGGCTTCTGCCGCTTCCTCCGCCCACATCCATTTCTTTACTCCAAACTCCTCGCTTCTTCTTCATCTCCACATATCTCAATGCCTTTTAAGCTTCCATCCTTTCTATTTTCCTTCCAACCAATTGGTTTCATGCATCTCCATACCCAACTTTGGGGCCAATTTGATGCTTGTATAACAATAGGTCTAGATTTCAGTCTTAGATTAAGATATAATATATAAGAAATGTCTATTCAGTCTCGAGAATGCATATTTGATAGTAGTTATTAATTAATTCAAAAAAAAGCCATCACTTGTAGCGAAGTTGGTTGGGGTTTGGGGTTTGCTCCCTCGAGGTCTCAGGTATGACTCTCGCTCCGTAGTGTGAGTGGCTAAGGGGATCAGTTACAAGTGTGTTAGTGGCTTGCTCCACTGACTTGGGGTATAGGATTGGACCTAATAAAACAAAAAATAATAATAATTGAAAATAAAAAATTCGTGTTTTTTATGATTTTCAATTAATTAATAAATATGGTCAATATGTATTAAAGAAAAGTGCAATTTCAAATATTGATCGTATTTACAAGACGCCTATATGAAAGGTATCTTTGTCATTTTTATATATATTATTAATAAATATATATATGCTAGTAGCATTCACAATACAACATGGAAGATATAAAAAATTAGTGTTAGGGTTGGGGTTGGGTTTAGCATTACAAATAGGGGTAGGGCTAGGATTAGAGATATAATTTGGTTTACGGGTAGGGTTAGGGTTAGGGTTAGGGTTGGAGATATATTTATTAATTATTTGAAAATAAAAAATCTATTATTTAGGGTTAGGGTTGGGGATATATTTATTAATTATTTGAAAATAAAAAATCTATTGTTTTATGATTTTCATTCTCGAGACTAGATAGACAATAGTCAAAATATGTATTAAAGAAGAGTGCAATTTCAAATTTTAGCTTTTTCAAGTTGATTGATCTTCAATAATTTTTATTTTAGCTATTGGACTTCAATTTTGTTATCTCTTTCTTTAATCTATTATCACATTCCATTAGTTTGTCACTCTTTTATAATAAAGGTTGATGTAACAGATTAGTGTTGATAAAAAAATGTAGCACAACTCCCTATACACTTAGGATAAGCAACACGAGACTAATTCTAAATGATTTGTAGATACATAGATATATTTGAAACTTGTAAACAAATTAGGTGATTCTAAGGTAAACCTGACTCTAAAACTGAACCACCTAGGGACCAATAATGTTAGGAATGACATTAGTTATTGGCACAAAGCCCAAACATATGATATCAAACTGATAGACCTTTGATGAATGATTTGACAAGCCACCTCATATAAAGTAACATGAAATAAAAAATTAACACATGACTATGCATTACAAGATTGGATAATATATGAAATCTTGATACATATCTATTAAAATACAAATGCTTCTATCTCATTAGTCTAAACATAAAATAATGTATGCATAAACATAAACTAATAGCTATAACTAAAAAATCTTATACTATAAATTAAAATAATTGATTAAAAAAAAATTAACTCTACAAAAAGACAAACAAACACACAAAAGACTTTTTCAATTGATATAAGATTATTTATAAAGTTAACAAATAAATCATACCATTATCTTAAATATCATAATTTATAATTAAAAACAATATCAAAACTAACTAAAATATTAAAATAATATTAATCTCCTAAATATAAGTATGTAGGTGGTATGTTATTAGACTATTTTTAAGGTGCTCTCCTTTAAAATTACTTTATCTAACCTTTCTATCAAGTTTTTCTCTACAACATTTCTCTTCATATTTTCAACCTGGTTTGATGTAATTTTTTTTTTTTTTCAAAGGCCTTTTGGCCCTTTCATTCCTTCTTAGAACAAAATGGAATGGCAATGAAGCATCCCCTCTTTATATTGTTGCTTATTTGGATGTTCCTAATCATTTTTCAGGAGAATAAGATTCTAGAAGATGTAATTTTTTTATTTCAACAATGATTTAGAAATTTATGCATATGAAAAATAGATAAAAAATTGATCTATAAGTTAATATGAGTTAATTAACAAAAAGTCTATTTGAATTTTTTTATGTCAAATTATATCTTTGACAATCAACATCTTTTTAAAAAGAATTAAATGAATTATATATTTTAATATATGTTTTTATATTTTATTTCTCTGAAACTTTGGATGGAGGAATATTTGTAAAAGGTATATAATATATTCAATGATAAAATTGTTATGTTAGATAATATCAATAATACATGTTTTATACCATTTTTTAGTATATATTTTTGAAGATATATGTAAGTTAATTATTAGATAAATGTATAGAATTAGAGGGTCAGACTAAATATTTAAGTGATTATTTGTTATTAAACTAAAAAAAAGTGGATCAAACAACTACATTTATAAGATGTGCTTCTATTTTTCTATGAAGTATAGTAGATAGGCGGACATGTGTACCTCCTTTTAAAAGTTTCAATATATGTTTTTCAAAACCCTTTGATGAAAATTTAGACAATTTCATGTAATTTGTTATCTATATTTTTAATAATATTTATTGAATATTTTTATTAATTATTGAAACAAATGATGTAGGGGCATCTAGATTCATGCACAATCTCCTGTCACCAAAAATAATAGTTTATATTTTTTATTTTTTCATTTTATTTTTTGTATGTTTATTATTTGTTGTTCATATCAACTTACCTTCTCAAGTAAAGATATAGGAAGGCACAACCTCCTATTCACTTCAAACTATTTTCAATAGTGTAAATATTGTTAACATGTTTCTATAAACCCAAACTAGTGTTGAATCTCTCTTGTGCAAATTTGTCCTTGATGACAATATATGGTACTCTCGCATTTTGATGGTTACTCACTCAATTGATCTACTTTCCTGATTGGCATATTTACTTCACAATTGTTACTATATATGGTGGTATTGATAATTTAACTCCATGTGCAGATCTCAGTTGAGGCATTCTGGTTACAGGTTCTATGTTCCATTATTCAGGTGACATGTTTCTATTTTGATATTCTGTGCTTCAGCATTTCACTTGATTACATGTGTTTGGCATGTTCTTTTTTTCTACAGGTTGATTAATTATGGCTTGATCAGTTACAAGCATCTTGAAATTGAAACATGTTCTTGATATTCGTCAAAGGTATATTCCTCTATTTTCAATCAGTGGCATGGGTATGAGAAATAGTTTGTTAATGTTCTTGAAGCTCTTGGTATTCAATTTTTTGCATATTATAAGGGTTTAATCATTATTGTGTTCATGTCTTTATGAACTTTACATGAAACCAGTCTTTATATTTTCACAAAGTTTTGGATACCATTGGACATATTATAGCATTGGATTTCAATGTGATGGAAAATTGGTTTTGGCTCAAGGTATTCAAATTGTTCTCTTACTTGCATTCGTATCGGGTCTAATTGGTTGATATTTATTTGGGCCTTAAGGCCGGCAATAGGTAAAGGTATTGATTTTGTTTATGTCACATTGAATGTGACTTTTCCTTGATTACTTGGGGTCTTAAGCATTCAACCTTTGACATTCAATAATGCTAGGCATTATTTAATCGACATTTGATGGGAAATGTGGTCATGTCAATTTATTCACAACATTACTTGGTTGGTATTTTCACTTTATCAATAATTGATAAATGGATATATTGAGTTTGTCGACTGTTGGTCTTTGATCTACCTGCGTATTTCAAAGGGAGTTATGAGTTTTTGGTTATCAATGACTGTCCTTTCGGACTCCAAGAAATTATCATTCTTTGCAAAGGAAATTGCGAGTTTGTTCTCTTCGAAGTTTAGGTCATTATTTATTTTTCCCTTGCTCGAGGGTCTTGAACCCTACATTGGCTACCACCATGGAATCATTCCCTTGGCGATTTCACAGTGCATGTTGTTGGTTGATTGTCCTTGGACATCATTTGGGGATTCTTGTAAGACCATTACAATGGTCGTTCTGTGTGTCAGCTTCCTGTAGTTGGGTGAAGGCATGAGTTTGGAAGGTGTCTTGGCCGTTTCGTTTGTATGCAGATCTGGTAATCTCTTTCATGACAACAACTTCATCATTAGTCACAGGTACTCCTTCTTATGTCTGTAGTGCAGATGCATTACCTCTATTGGAAAGGTTGTTAGAGATATATGTTTTTTCTTCTATTTGGCAAATGGAAAAATGAAAAATCAAGTGGTTTCTGAGTAGATCTGGTAATTCTTTTCTCAATCAAAATTATAGTGGATTTTGCATGCCTAGATCACATTTTAAATAAACTTCTTATCATATCAGATTTAAGGAATGGCATTTTTGGGTAGTGGGTATTTGTGAATCCTAAAGAATCTACTCAGTTTCACACTTGGAGTCGCTGGTAACCATTCTTAAATGCTTCAGTTTATTGTTTCAGTTTCACATCATAATGATCTCAGTTTGTTGAGCATTATTGGTTCAATTACTTAAGTTTTGCAGCTATGATAATGGCTATTTTTCTTTGAATATCTTCTCAGCTTCACTTGGTTCGAGGGTAACTGCTCTTTGGGAACATTCCTTTTTGAGGTCTCAATTGCTAAAAATAAACTTTAGTTACTTCTTGTTGTTATTTTTACAATGGTTGTTATGCATCCACTCATGCATGTCTTGATACTATTTTTGGTCAAGCTCTGCCCTTGCAGGCTGCTCGACAGGATAGGGTTCGGTCACTTCTATTTGTTCATGCTACTTTTCCTGTCATGCCTAGAGAAAAGATTCTGTAAAAACAATCCTCTGTATTACCTGAACAATAACTTGTCAAAGATGTAAAAAAAACAAAAAGGTCACCTATGCATTTGTCTAAATATAATAGTTTCAGTTGTAACTGAAAGTTGTAATTTTTGATGTATTCTGTAAAAATTCAAAAACAGAGAGAGCAGGGCTTTAATAATTACAGAAAATCCAAACATAAAAAATTGAGAGGAGTGCAGTTCTATTTATTGATGAGATAGGGTATTCATTAGTTGATGCTGAAAATTTGGAAAACACAGTGTGTTGTCTATTTTGTATTTTGTACCACGAAAGATTGAAAATCTAAGTGTGAGAAAAAGAAAGAAAGATCATATCACTGTAATGCAGTTTGATGAGAAGTTGTATTGACACTGCAACTAGAGTTTTTTTTTCAAGCTGTATCAAGACTTGATAATGAGTGGAAATCTGAAGAGTCATTCTTGACTCTTGAGAGTTCTATGCATTGTCTGTCAAGAGGCACTTGACATATATAAGAGAAATAGAGAGATCCTCTGTATCATCGTATGCTCTATTAAAAAATAGAAAAGGGGTTGGTGCTCCTTGAGATTGGTGTCTCTAAACATAGGGGTTGGTGCTCCTTGAGTCGATGCTCAGAAATCAGCCATTGAGGCATTGCCAAAATAATTATTGAAATGAAAGCCTGAATAAGGCAACAAGTTCAAGAGTGGTTTTTCTACTGCAGGAGTGTTTTCCACTTGACATATCTTGTGTCTATTTGAGTTTATGTGATTCTTTTGGTTTAGTGCTTTATTGCTTTAAAATGATATGTTTCACTATTCTCATTTTAGTTTATGTGATTGCATTCAATACATGAATGATTCTATCATTGATAAATGAGAGCATATATTTGGTTATTTCAGTTTTAGTTAAATTTGGTAAAGAAGTTAATAACATTGATTCACCCTTATAATACCCCTCCATTTTGCTTCTTTTTTTATGTTGTTTTATGCTTTGCTTGGGTTGCAACTAATTTGATACTAGACACATTTTGTTATGATGTTATGATCGCTATTCTTGAGCGACAACAATTATTGTGTAATGTGATTATCTGATTTTGTTTCACATGCTTTAATGAATTAATGATGTCAGTAGAATTATCATGAGATTATCTATGTGAGTATTGTTTATAACGTCAGTGCCAGTCTTTGATGAGTGTATTGGTGAAGAAGACGAGTTCACATCACTCGCTTGTGAGCGCCCTGCAAATCCGAGATTTCTTCTTCACGGTGTGAATTATATGCTAGATATATTATGTTGTTTACTTGATTTCAGGTTGCAGGTACATGACATCGACTCCACCTGATTTCACAGGTTTGAGTGTGTCAATCCAATGGTTAAGTTGAACGGGAGATAGTAGCTTGGTAACATGTGTCGGGTCTACACCCTAGCCTTAGTGTGTCGTTAGTCTTGATTATTGAGTCATGTTGTATCTTATTTGATGTTATGTAATGTTTTGAAAAGTGCTTACTTATTAAATGGTTCTTTTAGGAAATTACATTGGTTGAAAGAGATGTTTATTTTTATATTGTAATAAAGTTATGCTTATTGGTTATATTTAAAATTATTATAGAAATTAAACTTAAATTATTTGAGTAATTAAATTTAAATCTCAAGGGATTAGATTTAATTACTAAATAATTGTAAGTAAATTAATTAAAGTTAAATTATTTAATCAATTAAATTTAATCTCAAGGGATTAGATTTAGTTATTAAATAATTGAAAGTAAATTAATTAAAGTTAAATTATTTAATTAATTAAATTTAAATCTCAAGGGATTGGATTTAATTATTAAATAATTTAATAATAATTATGTAAGTATATTTGATTGTTTAAATTAAATTAAATCAAAAGAGAATTTATAGGAAATTGAAATTTTCTTTAAAGTCAAAATTAGGGTCTTCCAAATGGGAAATGAAATTGTTATCTAAATTCATTTTTTGCATTGAATGTGAATTAGGGTTGCATTAGGTTATTTTGGAGTTATGAGGAAATGATGTTTTATAAGATTAGGGCAGAAAAGTTTGAGGGAGGTTCTTCTTTCTTTTTTTTACAGGCATGAAATTTTTGGAGAAAGTTTGCACATGAAAGGATTTGGAAGTATTTTTTGTTGGTAAAATTAAATTGAAAGGAGAGAAATTATGTGAAGAAGGTGGAGCTATTGGATCAAAGCTAGCTGGAAATTCATTGCATTGTTGAAGAGGAGTTGTGAGGATCTTAAGGGAAGCTCTGCATCAAGAATCTTGGCTATTTCCTGTGGCTTCAATTAACCAGGTTTTCTTTTATTCTATGATTTATTGTTCTTAGTTTAATCTATTTTCTAAATGATAGAAATTGCAAAATTAGTGATATACTTGAAACCCTAGGTTGAACTTCAACTTTTAGGATTCAGATTTGTATTTCAAAACACAAACCCTCTTTTGAAAAATTCTGTTGAAAAGCTCTAGAACAATGTATTTCTTTTCTTTTGTTTAAAACTATTTGAAACTTGAATGAATGGTTTCTTTTGGCATTCAGATTTTAATCTCTTGAACATGAGATGTTTTATTGTTGCCAAAATTTTACTACTGGTTTTTAGATTTATTTCTTTCAATTTCACCAGTAAATTTGGTTCTGGAAAAAAATATATAAAAATAAATATATATTACATGTATCATATTTTCAAATATGATACACATAATATATATTTACAAATATATAATATTTTATATTAAAGCTTTTGCTTTTAATTTTTTTTATGAGAATATCGTCGTACGACGAAGGTTGGATATCGTACTTACACGTATGAGATTGTTTTGTTTCATTTTTTTTGAATAAAAAAATATATATAAGTGTGGGGAGGTTCGACCCTCCCCACTGTGCTTTATTTGGGGTATGCAGTACCCACTGGGTAGTGCGCCCACTGCTTGGGGGGACGCACTGTCCCGTGGGGACTACGGCCCCCTATTGTTCTATGTGTCGACCGCTGTACGTAGTATAGTCGGCGCAGGCCATAGTCTGCGGATTGCCTACCGCAGGCGCCGGCAGTACCGTCTGGACCTGCCTTGATTTATTTTTTTATTTTTTTTATTTTCATTTTGTTTTTTCTTTTTAATTTTTTAAAATTTTATTTTATTTTTAAAATTGCTTTATATTATTTTGGTTTTATGATTTTTTATTTTTTTATTATGATTTTATTTTGATTTTCGATTTTGTATATATGTATGCGAATGTTAATTCGTATTTTATTCTGGTTTCAATTAATTTCTTTTATATAGTATTTTCGGTGGGTGGAGATAAATATTAAATATATATATATATTTATATAATTATTAATTGGGAAATTGTAGATTTTATCCCGATACAATTATATTAACATTCTGATTTTTTTTTAGAAATATAGAATTGTTTTAGCAATGTCTATTTAATCTTTTGGTTTAGGGATAGTTATGTATGAATAAAATAGATATATTTAATTATATTTTTATCCTTTTGATGTCTTGCGTAAATATATTATGGTATGCAAAATAAGTAGATGGTAATCTAATTTGAAATAACTATGGTGCATGATTAGATAAAATTGTGAAAAGTAATTATGTTAATGAAGATATTATTACATGTAATGAAAGTTTTGAAAGATTGCATTCTAGTTTCCATGAGAAGTATTAGATAGGATTATGGATTTAAGATATCCAAATTTAGTAATTTTCATTGCCAATGCATTGTTATTTGTTTTCCCCTTGTTATTGGTTGTTTGGAAAGTAAGTATTTGAGGTTTTAATTGTAAATTCTTCCAGTTGATGTGGGTCATTCCCTTGTTAAGTTATTGTTTGATTTTGCCTTGGGTAGTGTTACAAGTGTTTTAGTTTCCTCCTAGTGTTGGAGTGGATTTCTATGTTGTTGTCTCCTAGGATAGGAGAGAGTACATTGGTTCAGTTCTGTAACACTTGCGTAACCCTTGGAGTTGGATTGTGTAGTGTGTTATCCAATTAGAAGAGTGGCTTTTGTTAGGAGCCAGAGCCCAAAGAGGTAAACCGGGTAACCTTCAGAAGTGATTTTAACAACTGAGAACTAAAGTAAATGTACTTAGAGGATTAGGATGTAGTTCACATTAACCAAGATAAATTAACCTTACTCATAGATACAAGGGTTTGTTTAAACTTGGGGTGAGTGAGAAGGCCTAGAATGGAAAGATCAACTATCTTGTCCTTATGAGAGGTAGTTGATTCCGCTTGAGTGAGTATGAGTGCCAGGATTCGGTTGAGGCTACCAGGATTACCGAAGCCTATGAAGAATGCCCAGAGGATATCTCATGACAAACCTTGCGATGACACTCTGTCTAGGATAACACTGTGTTATATTGTGCGTATGGTTTCTTTAGCAGACTTGATTATAACATGTCTGGAAGCAATGTAACCATGATTAGTGTTAGACTTATATTGTGCATATGTGTGGTTGAGTCAGTTGTAGTAGGTTTCTCGTCCATGTTACCTTGTTACCATCTCCTAGCATGGGGGGTGGGCCTTCGAGTACCACTAGGTTGGGTGGAACATGCACCAAAACCGTTGGGTCCCCCTTGATCTTCAGCACTTGGTGGCCAGACATCCAGATGGACAAGCCGCAAATCTTGCTATTGTTTCTTGTACTTTGTATTTCAAATTGTAATGATGTTGATTTACCCCTCTTGTGTTATGAGGCGGACCTTGTAATTGTCATACTTATGTATTTTGACTCATTCTGGGAATGAGGATTGTAATAGATTTATGTAATGGATGCTTCATTTATATCTTGTATCTTCTTATGTTGTTGAATGTTATTACTTGAGTTATTTATTTTCAATGTAATATAGATGTTGTATGTTAATGGGGATTTTAATTAATCTCAGTTATGTAACCCTAGGGGATGCTGTCAATTATAGTTGAACATGTGGGTTTAATTCACTTCTTTTAAAAAAAAAATTTGTACGCTTGTTTAGTGAATTGAAACTTCCTCTAGGGTTGCGTGGCGGGGCATTACAACCCCCCCCCCCTCTCAATGTCTGTTCACTCCAACAACTAGGTTGCTACAAGATAGTCCTTATTTCATATGGGCTTCTCTAGAAAAGGTGATATGAAATTTATGTGTAAACTATGAGGTTGTGTATCATGCTACAAGAGTTTGTGTCTCTTTATTTAGATTGAATGTGTTTATTTTATAATGCATTTGTTTGGTAATAGCTATCATATAAAATGTGGTGTCTTAAGGGTTGCTTCAAATTTTAAAATTTGAGGTTGACTATTGGTTAGAGGATTACATGTTAATGTTGCCTATCCAAATTTAAATAAAAATCTAAAAGACATGTTGTGATTTTTAAAAATATTGGAGCTATAAATTTCTATATACAAGGAGTCTTTTATTGTCCTTTTTCAACTTATTATCATGGGTTGAGAAATTACAATTGATTATTATTGCCTTTGGCAATGTCGTCGATATGGAAATACATTTCCCTTTATTTTTCATAAATTTTTTTTACTTTTACTAGTTTATTGCTATATTTTTTCTATTTTGGTGAACTTGGATACCATGTTTAAATGTAATTTTTCACATTCCCAACTAATTGTGACATTTGACCTAGCCATAAAAAAGAGAGTTTTACATAGTATTAGATATTTCTTGTTGGGTTTACTTTGGTTGTGTGTGTTTTATGCTTTTCTCTTGGTTGTTCAAACCATCATGAATACTATTCATTTCTAAGGCCACTTATAGATTCTATGCATGTTGACAACACAATTTGTTTTTTTAGGATTTTTAAATGGTTCTTCAGTGAGGTTAATCAAATCAATGTTAAGATGTGTTCTTTGATTAATGATCCTAAGAAAAATATATCAACAAAAAGTAGGATGCTAGTATTGATGCTCAAATTAAGAAAATGCTTGGTATCCTTAATGGTTTCGTTGATGATTTGATTGTCTTGAAAAAAGATCTAATCTAGAATTTATACCCTATAGGAGAAGACTATTAAATTATATGATAATCTGGACACTGTGGTAAAAGTTAGTTAAACTGTACTACACAAAAATGAACAAGGTCTCACTCTCCTAAATGAAAAATATCATAATTGGACAACAGATATGGATGTTAAGAGGAAAGAGGTTGATGGTGCTAAGATTGAAGTGCTTAAGGGGAGTCAAGGTTTGACTATTGGTGTTGGTCCAAGTATCTAAGCTTGGAGCAAGACCAAGAAACACATGGAGGTTCCTATTCAAGAACTATCTGAGGTGGTGGAAATGCATGAGCATATCATTACTCAAGATTTAGAAGCAACAATGATTCTAAAGAACTTATAGTAGGCTTTTGTTTTTTGTTGGTGTCTCTTATTTTTCTTGTTGTTGTTTTGTTGATGTTTGGTTACTTGTATTGTCCTAATTTTTCTTAAAGAAACAAATTTTTTATAAAGGGTTTTGGGTCCCTTCAAAACTTTCCTTTCCTCTAATAAAAAATAAAATATATAAGGAAAAATAAGACTTTATTTTTCATAATAGAAAATAGGGTGATTAGATAGATGAACTTGTTCCTAGGAAAAAAAACAATGAGATCAATAAAGTAATAGAATATATTCAATGCAAAATAGGGTATGCAATATGATGACCAAATATTTCTGGTAGAAGAAAAAATAGAATGTGAATGAACATGAGTTGATAAAACATATGCATTGGATAGGTCTACATAATATAAAATACTTTTTTTGTTGATAAGATAAAGTTGTATATAAAATAATTGAGTTACATAACTTTCATGTAGTTCTTGAAGGATTGTGTCATTTCTTAAGCATGTTGTACTAAGCTACATAATGATAAAATTACTATCATTAAGTATTTATTGATTACATATTGCATATGTATCAATTGACTTATGGTTACCTATTAGATTAAGTTATTTAATTATACCACCTAATTCAAGCCACATTAAATGTATTAGAGAAACAATTATTTTTGGGATATATGTCATGAAGAGGTTCTAGAAAATTTATTGTGAATGTGCATATGAAGTTCTACAACTATATAGGGTTTGAGAAGAAGGCATGATACATTTGCAAATATAATAGAGATGATGAGAATAATTGCAACTAGATTAGATACAATATAGGTAGTATAAATAAGATGAGTGCATGTAAATGTTATTAATAAAGATGAGGAAGAAGGAAAATATCAACAACTGAAATTAGGATACTTGGTGAATAAAATAGAAGGTAGATTTTTTGGGGCTATGTCAAAGATAAGTAGTAAACTAAGATTAGATCATATAGTGTAATTTTCATCCTTTGAGAGCTTATAGACTAAACTATAGAGATGGAAACACACTTTAATTATGACTCAGTGGAGGGTATGAAGAAGGTAAAGTTTATTTGCACAATGTTTAAAGGTAATTACTTTTTATGGTTGGATAATCTATAAACAAAGAGATGAAGAATATAGAATGAGAAAATCAAAACCTAGGGTTTGATTTAAAAATTAAAGGCTAAATTCCTACCAATGGATTATTAGTTAAGTTTTTTTTATAAAAGTGTAAGAATTTTTAAAATAAAAGGAGATGAATTTCAATTTCTATATGAAGGATTTACACATGCTCAACATTTAGGCTAGCCATATAGAAGATGGAAATGAAGAGATCTCAAGGTATGTAAATAAAATATGAGTTGAGCATGGTAATAGTGAGTTCAATAGAAGATTCCTATCAATATAATTTAAAGGTAGAAGATAAGATAATAAGGAAATAGAAAAATAATTCCATGGGAAGAGGAAGGTTTTCCAAAGGAATTGGGAGAGATAATAGTTTTAGAGGATAATATGTAATTGAAGTATAATCTAATGCTACTCAAAATAGTAGCTACATTCAAAACATAAAGGGAAGAGGAAATTCCTCAATCTAGGAAGAGGTTACTGGGGAAGGGGGAGAGATAGAGGACTTACTAGCACCTGTTATAAATATGGAGAGGTTGGCCACAAGGTTTGTGTGTTTCTAAAGGTACAACAAAATAATTGAAGAGTAAATGAGGTAAGGAATCATATTACATAGGTAGATGAAGAAAGTGTGCATCACCTAAGCATGTATAAAAACCCAAGGAAGGAGAGTCACTCATGATTAAAAGAGTATTGTTAATACTAATAAGGATGAGAATTGACCAATACAAAGGATAAATTTATTTAGAATTATGTGAAACTTGGAGGGAAATTCTCTTTAAAGGTTGTCACAGATAGTGTAAGTGTAGACAACTTGGTTTCTCTAAAGATGGTAAATAAGCTTAAGTTGAAGAAGAATAAAAACATAAACTTGTATAAGGTTACATGTCTATGGAAATAACATCAACTCTTGGTAAGTGAAATAATTTATAGTAATTTTTTATATTGATACATATAAGGATGAATTTATGTGTGATATTATGCCTATGTACACTTTCCATGTCCTATTGGGAAGACTATGAAGGTTTAATAGGAATTTTGTGCATGATGGTAGAATGAACACCATTACTAGATTTTAAAAGTTGGGAATAAAATTATGTTGATTTCATTGAAGGGTTAAAGGGGATGAATGGACACCAATCCATAAGTGTGCTTGATTTATGAAAAATAAATATTAAAGGAGATAGAGGCTAGGACAACAAAACAAACTATTGATTTTGTATTAGAAGTAAAAATAATATGGGATAAGTATGCTCAAATAATTTTGAAGGAATAGGCCCCCCCATCTTCTCTCCCTTCTCTCTTGCACTGGCTAGTGCATTGAGGGGGTTTTTACCCTTCATTTCTTCATTTTTTAAAAGTATTTGTCATTTTTTATGGTGATTCTCTGAAGTGCTATCAACATGACATCCATAGGAGGTTAAGCGCTCATGTGAATAGGAATGTGATGACATCATCTAATCATGCACATATAATTAATTTTTTGTTGCATGCAACATAAGAGCCTAAATCTTCTTAGGGTGCTAGATTTAATCCATGATCCAATGGTTATTTGGAGAAATTAAAATACCATTATGTCTTAATTATTCAACCAGAGTTGGTTGTAGATGAGGTTCTCTATCTTGCAGATCATGCCCTCATCGGTAAATTCATGGACATTAAGGTTTTTGTCCCCTTTCTTGAATCATGGGCCTGAAGGACATGGAGTTTGGAGGGTTATATGGAAGTAATTATGGCAAAAAATAACTATTTATTTGTGGTGTTTTCAATATTGGTTGATAGGAATATTGCCTTTAAAGATGGACTGTAGTTTTACAACCAAATGAGTCTTTTCATGAAAACCTAGCATGTGGGTTTTAATCTGGTGGGAAGGCTTAATTAAAAAATACATGTTTGGGTGTGGTTGCCTTAGGTTCCTTTGGAATTCTAGAGGCAAGACATCATTCATATGATCACTTTACTCCTCAGTAGGCTAGTTGGGCCTTCTCAACAAATGTTGGATCAGAAGGTGGTCTTGTATGCCCGCTTGTGTGTTGAAATTGACTTGAATAATGCTCTCCCAAACTCCATGAGAATCAAACTCAGTTCCTTTTCCTAGATCCAACTACTAGATTATGAAACCCTTCCTTTTTGGTGCTATTTCTATCAGGAATATGGGCACCTACAAATAAGGTGTCCTAAGGCTTCCCCGTCTACTCTTGCAAGCAACCCTCCCCCTCCACCTAAAGAAAATAAAGCTCCAATTTTTTATCTGAAAAAGGATGAGGATGGATTTATTTCAATTAAGCAACACAACAAAGGGAGGGGTTTGAAAAGGATGCTCAAAGAAAGCCAAAAGGATGGGATTTTTAATAGTTTTTAAGCTTTGGAGACTAATGTGGAATAGTAATTTGGTGTGGGTCTTTAGTAGTATGGGTTAGTGTATGCAGGTGAAATTCAAACTAAGCTTTATAGGGTTAAGATTCAAGATGTTCCCCAATAGGGTGCATCTTCAAATAGGATAGCAACCAAACATTTTTAGTCAGAAGTGGGGAACCTTGGCCAATTGGTACATGAGACCTTGTCCATAGAACATCCTTGTGTTTCTTCTCCTTCTTCAATGGTCGTGGAGGATACAGGTGAGGGCATAAAAAGAAAGATCCGCTTCAACATGATATTCAGTAGAAGCCTATAAAGAAAGGATCAATGGATAAATCTAGAAAGGTTAGTCATAAGAAGAATCTTGATAAGATAAAATTAATGGGTGATTCCTTGGTATAATTAGGTTTGATTAAACCCATTGATTCACACTTTCAGAAATGATAGTTCTCTCATGGAATGCATGGGGTTGTGTTGAATGCACAAGATAACTGAGAGGGGTGTGAACTAGTTGCACATTAAAATATCCAAACCCTCATAAACATTCAAATATATATTAGTCCTTAAACCCTTACCAATCATTAAACCCTTATCATGCATTAGAAGAATTTAAACATGAGAACCAACAATGCAAACACATCCAAACACATGAGAACACAAAATTTACATGGAAAACCCAAGAAGGGAAAAACCACGGTGAGGACTAGCTCACAATATAAAGTAATTGCAACACCAAATACAATAGGCTCACTGTTAGA
The DNA here is from genome assembly GCA_007115665.2 of Sequoiadendron giganteum. Taxonomy (NCBI): domain Eukaryota; kingdom Viridiplantae; phylum Streptophyta; class Pinopsida; order Cupressales; family Cupressaceae; genus Sequoiadendron; species Sequoiadendron giganteum. Next base: position 229,685,588 of record CM021107.1, on the reverse strand, counting down.
AAGCTCATTGCCTAAAAGAGAATAAGGGATCATTTCTAGATTAGAAAGAAGAAGAAAGAAGATTGTTACAATGAGCAATCCATCTCAAATAAACAGAAAGATCCACCATTGCTTCAGTAGAACATTCACACTCTTTTTGTAGATTGTATACACCTTCTACTCACTGCTTCTAGTAGTCTTAGGCATTAAAACTCACACTGAATATCACACTTTCACACTTCACATCTCAACACACACCACTCACTCTATTCTCCATCAACTCAACACTTATTTATACCATCTTCGACCTTGAAAAAATTCACAAGGTTAGCTATGCATCTCAATCGTGCAAATTCAAATTAGGTCAGCACCAAAACATCCTCGTAGTGGAAAGCAATGAAGGAAGACCACAACATACCTTAACTCAGACCCAAATACATATAAAAATTCCATTCCACACTTCCACAAGCATAAAAGCATATTCACAATTAGTGTAAACACCCAAGGTCGTCCAAACCTATGTTAACACCATTAAACAATTAAGTACACACTTCCTATGATCCAAAGACAACTCATGAACAACACACAACACTTAAACACCATCTAGAATTGTAGACATATAAACACAATTGACTAATTAAATCTAAATTGAACAATATTTGTAAAGATAATGGTCAATTAAACATATAGATCTCAATGAAATTCAATTTACACAATAAAGAGATTCAAATAAAATAAAATAAACATGAATTAAAGAAAGTGAATCTAACTATTATGAAAACCTCTCAATCCCATTGTGGATTGATGCATAATGAGTGGATATGATATGCATGGCTTAGTTTATGCATTATCCATTAATGTGCAAAAGCATTTGATGATGAAAATATTTCCAACAACTTCTTTCCTACTCTTAAATGTTAGGGCACATTTTTTTTTTTAATTCTTGTTACTTTGAGGAAAATATTTTTTTACATCCAAAAAATATGAAGTAATAAAATAAATAATTAAAAAATTATAAGGTAACTAGAGCTATTAGTGAATTAGTAATATAAATGAAAATCAAATATTATGAAAAAATTAAGTATTGAAAGATCCCTACAAAAATAATTTAGAACAACCAAATCAGTAATAGAGAATTTTTTTAGGGGAATATTTCTTGATACCCATATAGAAAATCAATGATATTTTAATGATATCTATGAGAAAGGAGTAATATAACAAAGTTCAATAAAAAAATTAACACTATGATACATAAAAAAAACATCGAAATAGCTAGTAAGGTTATAATAACTTATTGAGCTACAATCCAAAGTGCTAAAAATAAATCAATTACCCTTGAAATTTGGGATATTTTTCAATAATGAACTAGCAATCACACCTTGGTCTACAATGGGTACACCGAAGAAGTGTGGAAGGTCAATTAGGGAATTTTTAGGTCTATTTTTAACATACTTTTTTGTAGTATATATGAGTTCAATTGGTAGGCCATTTAGAAAATGATTTTTTTGTGCAACAAAGGTCTCAATGGAGAATTGATAGCTTGAAATCAACTATGCATCCACTTACAAGGATCCAAACACAACTAAAAAAAACCTATGAATCATGAAGATAACAAGGCTCCATTACCAATAGGCTCATGTTATGTTTGCAATAGGGAGAGATGGAGAGAGAGGGAGATATGGGGATAGAAATATATATATATATATATATATATATATATATATATATAGAGAGAGAGAGAGAGAGAGAGAGAGAGATAGAGCGAGAGAGGGGTAAGGGTATAGAGAAAGGGAGAGGGATATGGAGAGAAGAGGGGGAGATAAAGAGAGGGAAAATGGATAGATAGAGATGAAAGAGATAAATATATAGAGAGGGGAAGAGAGGGAGAGAATGAGAGAGAGATAGAAATGTAAATATAAAGATATGAAGTGATATATAGAGGGGTAGAGAGATATGGATATATAATGAGATAGAGATAGAGGGAGATATGCAGGAATTTAAATATGGAGAGATAGAGGTAGAGGTAGAGGTAGGGAGAAACAAGGAGTGTGTGTGTGTGTGAGTAAGAGAAAGATATGGAGAGATATATAAAGGGAGATATATATATATATATAAATAGATAGAGAGGGAGGTATATGGAGGGAGAGAAATAGAGATATGAGAGAGAGAAGTAGAGAGATATATAAAGAGGAAGTGATAGGGAGAGGGAGAGAGGGAAAGATAGGGATATAAGGGAGAGATAGAGAGATAAATATAACTTGGGAAAGATAGAGAGGGTGAGAGAGAGACAAACACAAAGAGAAAGAAATATATAAAGGGAGAGATGGAAGGAGAGAGGAAGAGAGAGAGGGAGAGATGGAGAGAGAAATATAAAGATATAGGAAGTGATATATATAGAGAGAGAGAGGTAGAGAGGGATATATATAAAGAGAGAGTAGGAGAGATGGAGTAAATAAGAGAGAGATACAAATAATAAGATAGAAATAGAGGGAGAGGGAGAGATGGTAAGATAGAAATAGAGGGGGAAAGAGTGAGATAAATGAGGTGATAAAGAATTAATAGAGAGAGGGAGAGATGGTAAGATAGAAATAGAGGGGGAAAGAGTGAGATAAATGAGGTGATAAAGAATTAATAGAGAGAGGGAGAGTGATATAGAGAGGTAGAGGTAGAGGTAGAGGTAGAGATAGGGAGGGAGAAACAATGAGTGTGTGTGTGTGTGTGTGAATGAAAGAGATATAGAGGTAGAGATAGGGAAGGAGAAACAAGGAGTGTGTGTGCTTGAGCGAGAGAGATATTGAGAGGGAGATGTGGATAGAAATAGAGAGAGGATAGAGAAGTTGAGAGATATAGAAAGAGAAAGTGATAGGGAGAGATGGAGAGATATGGATAGAAAGAGGGAGAGAAAGAGAGATATATAGTGAGAAAGATAGAGGGGAAAGAGAGAAAGAGATGTAAGGAGAGATAAGGATAATGAGATAGGGAGAGAGATAGAGAGGAAGATAGAGATGGAGATGAAGATGGAAATGTAGAGAGAGAGAGGGAGAGAATGAGAGAGGTAGAGATGGAGAAATATAAAAAGAGAGATGGGAAGTTATATGGAGAGAGGTAGAGAGAGGGAGATATATAGAGAGAGGTACATATAGGGAGATATATATAGAGAGATATGGGAAGAGAAAGAGAGAGATCTATTTATATCTTTGTCTCCCTCTCTATCTTTATATTTTTATTATCTCTCAATCTCTCTCTTCCTCTCTCCCCTATTTCTCTCTATATTTGTCTTCTCTTCTTTCTTCCTCTATCTATCTTTCTCTCATTTCTTCTCTTTGTCTATTTCCCTATCCTTATCTTTCTCCCCTTACTATTTTTTTCTATCCCTATTTTTATCCCCCTCTCTCCCCCTTTCCCTCTTTATCTCTTGATCTCTCAACCTCTCTATATATATTTGTCTCCTGTTTATCTTTATCTCTCTATCTCTCTCTTTATGTGACTATATCTATCTATGTCTCTCGTCTTCTCTCTTTTCCTCTCTCTTTCTCTTCCTCTCTTCCTATCTCTATCTCTTTGTCTCTCCATATTTATTCATTTATATCTATACCTATATTTTTGTATCTCTATCTCTCTTTTTATCTATGTATCTCTTTGTCTCTCTCTCTTTCTCTATTTCTCTATTTCTCTCTTTACTTTCTCTCTATTTCTCTCTCTATCTATTATATAATTAAATAGGTTTTAAAGGAGAATATATCCTTAATAAAATGACATGCTACTCTCTTGAGCATAACTCGCTATCTTTGGATTGGTGGAATGAAATGACAAATCAAAAGTTACCTTCTCTCTCTCACTCTATAAATTTTAATTTATATTTTTAAGTTTGAAATTCATTTTATTATATAAATTATAACAAAAATCTAAAATATAATTATTCTACAATAATTAAAATTTTAATAAGATAAATAATTATAAATTAAATTAATCTTAATAATTTTTAATTATTATTTATAATTTCATAAAAAGAGATAAAAAATAATAATCTTAAATCTAAATTAAAAACCAAAATGAAATAAATTAAATAGAAAGTTAAAATATATCAAAATCCACATTTTAATGGCATGGGTTCAAGGTCTGCAATGGTCATCAGCAGGGCATCATTTCAGGAGAAACCAAGATGGCTACAAAGGTAACCGACAAGTGGATAGTGATGGGGTTTGGCATCTAGACAGATGGGCCTGACCGGAGCATGAATTTAAAAAGGATTTTAGTGCTAAGGGATGGGGTAATGAAGGAGGTAGATCTGAAAATGTTAGAAAAGGATTTCGGGGTCGTGAAAGAAGAGGAGGTTATAGAAACGATGCTTTTCGTAGGCCATGCCAGAATGAAGGTGATGTTAGAGGGAATGGAGGCCTGTCAAGGATGGAAGAGGAGGGTCGAGTTAGAAAACCTACCAAAAGGAAAAGCTTCAATAAGGAAGTTTGGAAAAATAAAAAATCAGATGCAGTATGGGAGGAGGATAGGGAAGAGGTGATGGGTGAAGAAGCCAAGAGACCAGTGGTGAAAATAGGGAATGGGATTCTGGGAGGTCGGGTCACCTTGGTGGTGAGTGCAATGAAGCTCCAAGCTAAAGTTTTAAGATTGGAAAATTTGGGTTTGATTGGGAAGTGGTATGGCTTAGATCTCAACTAGGAATATTTGATTAAATGGTGGAAATCGTGTTGGGGGGATGAGCTATAGTTTAAAACCCTTCAAAATGGATTTTTCTTGGTGATTTGCCCCAAATAGGGCTTTGAGGGAATAAATAGTGAATGGTATTTGGGTCCTTGATGGAAGTTGATTTTATTTGAGATGGTGGAAGGTAGGTTTCAACCCTGCATCTCATGTGATGGAGACTATGCAAGATCGGTATTGCTTGTCGAATTTTCCAATAGAGTTCTGGGAGACGAGTATTCTTGAGGAGATTAGATATCATTTGGGAACCTTTGTCTATGCAAAAGAAAGGAGAAAGGAGGGAGAGGATCAATCCCATGTGTGGATTTGTGTTGAAAATAACCTAGTACGTCACCTTTATGAAGATATTGAGCTAATCTCAGACTATGGAAGCTGGATTCAAAAGCTGAGAGGAGACTCTTTCACTAGGGATAATTTAGTGCAGCCTCTGGGTTGCAAGTGATCAATTAGCAAGGCAGGGATCTCAAAAGAAGTGTCGGCTATTGAGATGCACCTAGGGAAAGAATTGTCTACAAAAAGGGTAAGATTTCACAAACCCCTAAGGAAAATAATGTTGAAACCCATATTCAAAATCAAGTGAAAGAGCCAATTTCTGATACTTCTCAACAAGTTTCTTAGAAGGATACCCAGATAGCTTTGGGGGACAAGATGGATGGGGAGGAAGAGTTGGAGGAAAATCAGAAGTTGTCATTGGATGAGAAAATTTTGGAGGTGTTGGAGATCTTAGGTGAAGACTGTTCTAATGTGGAGTTGGATTCTTTAATAGAGGTAGGCAAAGAGTTTGTTGTTTTGGCTAAGGAGGAAAAAGCTAATGCATGGGAGTTAGTGGAAGAAATGGAGGTGGAGAATGGGTGTGAGGAAAATTTTCTAGAAGGGTTGTTAGCAAGGATTGTAGTTGATAGCCCACCGTTAGCCAAAAAGAGGAAATTCTCCCAAGGTCTAGCTGAGGTAAGGTTAAAGTTAGGGATTCATTAGAAAGAAATGTGAAAATCCTTGCTTGATTGTGGTGAGGATAAAAAGAGAGGTAGGATTTCAAATCAAGAAAAAAGGAAGTGGGATGGGGAGGCGAACAGTCAACAAAAAATTTATTCAATGATAAAAGTAGGGAAGAGAAAATCTCTTCTTGAACAACAATGAAACTCTTAACTTTGAACATTAGGGGCTTAAATGCCCCTAACAAGTGGTGCCTGGTAAGGTATGTGATGGAGAATAGTTGAGCGAAATTTTGACTTTTTGAAGAAACAAAATTGGGTGATCGGGATCTTATCAAATTTAGTAGGAAATTAAAGCATTGGAAATGGCTGGGGGTAGGGGAAAAAGGTGCCTCGGGTGGTTTGATAACCATTTGGAAGCCTTAGTCGGTCCTGGTAGAAGAATTGATTGCTCGGAGGAATTGGTTGGCTTGCTGGCTAAGAATTTTTTCTTCTAATCTTAAGTTTTTGCTAATTAATGTTTACGGGCCATCCTTATGCTCACTTAAAAGAATGGTTTGGAAAGAGTTGGAGGGCTACCTTAGTGTCTTAGATAAGGACTTTTGCATTATGGGTGGGGATTTTAATGTGATTTTGAGGCCCGAAGATAAGAAAGGTGGTGTGGGAAGGGTACATAAATCTCAAAAAGATTTTCAACAATTTGTGGAGAGAAATTTTTTGATAGAATTTTTTTCTGGCAATGGTAGTTTCACTTGGACCAATCGTAGGAAAGACTTTTGTAGTATTGCAGAGAAGCTGAATAGATTTTTCTTTAAGGGTAATATGAGTCTTTTTCCCTTCAGTTTAGATAACAAGATTATTTTTGGGAGTGGCTTTGATCATTACCCAATTCTTTTAGGTGTTGATGGAGATAAGAGGTCGCTTTGTTGCCCATTTAAGTTTGAGTTGATGTGGTTCAAGGACCCTAAATTTCTGGGGTTGGTAGAATCCTGGTGGAAAGAGTGTTCTCCAGGAGGCTCTAAAATGTTCAATGTTGTCACTAAGTTGAAATATATAAATCAAAAGGTTAAGCAATGGAATAAGGAGTGCTTTAAAAATATTTTTGAGGAGAAATTAAGAGTGGAGGAGGAATTGGAAGCTTTGACTGAGGACGTAATTCAAGTAGGCATGGTTGATGCTTGTTTTGAGAAAGAGAAGGAGTTGACAAGAAGTCTAAATGAGCTTTTGGTGAAGGAAGAAGTATTTTGGAGGCAAAAAAATAGAGAAATTTGGTTAAAAGCAAGAGACAAAAATACTAAATTCTTCCACAACTCAACTAAATCTCGAAGAGAAGTGAATCAGGTTACTTGCATTAAGGTGGATGATGGTCATCTTCTTGAAGAACCTTCAGAAATTAAAGCCTTTGTAGTCGAATTCTTTAAGAATCTGCTTAACGATTGGGAGGGTTCACACTTGGGTGCTTAGGTGGAAAGTCTAAAAGGTATTCGATCTTTGATTTCCTAGACAAGATGGATTCTTTGAATGAAAAATTTACAGAGGAAGAAATAAAAAGGGTGGTTTTTGAGCTACATCTGGAGAAGGCTCCTGGACCAGATGGATTTCCAACAACTTTCTTTTAGAAGTGTTAGGAGTTTGTGGGTAAAGAGGTTTTTGAGGTGATTGAGGATTCAAGGTGCACAGGAAGAGTACTAAAAGAACCGAATAATACTTTAATTTCTCTAATTCCAAAAAAGGAAAAGCTTGAATCATGGGATGAATTTCGACCTATCTCCCTCTACAACATACTTTACAAAATCCTGGCTAAAGTAGTGGCTAATCATTTGAAAATGCTTTTACCATGGATTATATCAGAAGAGAAGACTAGTTTTGTTCCAAGCAGATCAATTTTTGATGGGGTAATAATTGCTTAGGAGGTTATTCATTTGATTTAGAAGAAAAAAAACCTGCTCTGTTTATGAAATTAGATATTAAGAAAGCATATGATAGAGTAAATTGGCAGTTTTTGTTTAAATTTATGGAAGCCTTTGGTTTTTAGAAAGCTTGGTTGGATTGCGTCACCTCGCTATTCAGTTCTTGTGAATGGGTCCCCTGAAGGTATTTTTGAAGCTTCAAAGGGGTTAAGGTAGGGAGATCCCCTTTCCCCTTTTTTTTTCATCATCATGGCAAAAGCTTTGGGTCAGACATTAGAGAAAGCTAGGAGGATTGGTTTGGTGGTTGGTATTCAAGTGACGAGTAGTCTACCTTCGGTCTCGCATCAACAATTTCCTGATGATACGATGTTGTTTGGATTGGATATGAAAAAGGAAGCAAGGAGGCTCAAGGGTATTTTAGATAATTATTTTCAAGATTCAGGACAAGAGGTCAGTGTGGTAAAATCAAAAGTTTTCTTTTAAAATTCTACTTGTGTGAACGAAATGCAGATTTTAAGGGTTATTGGTTATAAAAAAGGTCAATTGCCATGCAAGTATTTGGGTATTCCACTTGAGAAGGGAGTTAAAAGTGGGGGAATTTAGAACTCTCTGATTGAAAGGTTTAAGGAGCATATTTCTTCTTGGAAGAACAAGTGGTTATAATGGGCAAGAAGGTTAACAATATTAAAATCTATGATATCTGGTCTCCCAATCTTTATGATATCCTACATGCCTTTAACGGGTGGCATCAACAAATCTTTGAATAGGATAATGAAGGATTTTTTCTGGAAAGGCAACTGAGATAAGAAAAAGTTCCCTTTAGTGAAGTGGCAAAATATTTGTGAGAGAAAGGAGGAAGATGGGCAGACCTGGAGAATTTTATTTTGCAAAATAAGGCATTGGGGGCTAAATTAACTTGGGTGATTCATTCGTAGCCAGATCTTAAATGGGTCAAAATTGTGAGGGCCAAGTATTTGGATAATGATCTAAATTATTTTATTACTACCAAGTCTCTCCCCAGTGGCTCCCGAATTTGGATTTTTATCTATAATTTTAGGAATCTTATTCTAGATTATTTAACCTGGGAGGTAAAAGATGGGAGGGAAGATGAATTTTGGGAAGACTCATGGGAAGGTCTCCCTAAATTAGCAGAAAATCCAGCTTTAGTTAGAATTAGAGAAAGAGCTACCCAATTTTGGGGTTCAAAGGATAGAGATTATATAGATGCTTTGCCTACAATAGAGAATGGAATCATCAAAGAGAAATATTTTCAGCAGATGGGCTTGTCAGATCAAGAGGTGGAAACAAGGGAGAAAATTATTTCAGAAAGGAGAATTTGTCAAAGAATAGGTAGGGATAAGGTGTTGTGGAATGCTTTGCCTATAGGGGTTTATTCGGTTAAAATAGGTTATTCTATTTTGGCATCGTCAAGGTAGATGTAACGCCCTGCCATGCAACCCTAGAGGAAGTTGCAATTAACTACTCAAACGAACTAATTTTTTTTTTTTTTTTTAAAGTAAATTAATATGCAAGTTCACTACACATTGCAACAACCTCTAAGGTTACGAGACTGAGATTACTTAATAACCCACAAACGACATTATAGAATTGAAACCACAACATTTAATTACTTATGAAATTAAGGACACATACATTCCATACAAGATAAATTACCACATATAAGTAAAAGATACCATAAGATCCCAAAGAACAATAAGGTTACAACTCTCATTCCCCGAATGAGGTAAATCTAAAAGCATGATTACATATTACAACTTTCACCTTGATTACAAAGAGGGGTAATAAATTACAAGGTTAACTGAAATGAATAAAGCATAAAAAGAAATTGAATCCCACGAGCTCTCCAACTGGAAATCTTGTCAACACGAACAAGAAGAAAGCTCAACGGAGTAAGGTGCATGCCACCCAACCAAGTGGAACCCAAAGGCCCACCCCCCGTGCTAGGAGATAGTAACAAGGATTCCTAGACAAGACCAACTACCTCTAGACGTGGGCTAACTCAAACTAAAACCAAACTGACAAAACCAATCATTTGAACCACACAAGTACAACTCAAGTACAACTCTAACATGGTTACATTGCTTCTAGAAATAACAGACCAGGTATGTTAAGAAAACCATACACATAACAATCAAGTACCAACTACAAGTACACCATAACATTACTGACATTGATTACACTTCTTTGGTTATCACTTGAATAAACTACCTCTGAAGGTTACCCAGTTTACCTCTCATGGCTCTAGCCCCTAACGGAAGTCATTCCTCTACTTGACAACACACCAGACATAACCGGTCACAATGGAAACCCAATTGCGTACAAACAAGACATCAGGACCACTCCAACTCTAGGAGGAAACATAAAAAGAACTCACTCCAACTCTAGAGGTAACAACGATAACAATACTAGTCCTTACAAGGAGCCACAATTCACATAATCCACCCCGTTCGTGGAAACCGAGTAATAACATTGACATCTCCTCAAGCACAAACCCAGGGAATTATCCAATGGTTGACCTCACAAGGTGACAACCCCCAACATCTAGGGTTGTCTAGAAGACTTACATAAAAAAGATACCTAATCCACTTCCCCAAATAAAACAGAGGAAACAATCACGAGAGAAAATGCGAGGAAATAACTAATTTTGGATATATTAAATCCATTTCCCTTAACATTCATTTCACAGTAAGGACAACAAATATCCTAACAGAATAATGACATAAAATTATAATTTGTCTTTGAATTTATTGAAAAGGGAAAACTAATTTAATAACTAATTCAAATCCATGATTACTTTTACAAACAACATAAATCCACTGCTCTTCATAAAATTCAATAGTTTATTGTCTCAATTAGACTAATTTAACAATATCTCCTTTAGTCCAAGGATAAAGTTTAAACCAGATATCTAGTTCTTAATTACCTGTAAAGTTATAATAAACTAAAGCAGTTACTTTATTAATTCAAAACATGTCGTTTTAAAATACTTATTTATCCTTTGCAAAACAAATCATTTTGAGATCAGTTAAACTCCTTATTAAATACATTACTTATAAATCCAATCTTTGTTCTATCAAATATATCATTAAAGAATAAAATCGATAGTTTGACCATGATCACAATAAATTAAATTCCTCAATTACCTTTGAAACATGTCATTTTAATTCAACAGATTAATGCATATATATTTGAATATTTTAAATCAACATTTAAACATTTATTTAAATATTTAAATAATTAAATCATTATTTGAAACACTAACATTTTCTCATTTACCTTAAAAAAACCCTTAATAAAATCAACCATTAAATATATATATAATTAAATATACCTATACTCAATAACTATATTATAAAATTTTCCAATACCCACTATGATATTATTATATATTTAACATGCATATTCTAATATTTTAATATTAAATATTTTATTATTATAAAATATAATATTAAATATTATTTTTGAATACTTTAATATTATAAATTATAATAAATAGAATATATAATATATATATATATTAAACGAAATCCAAAAAAGTCAAATTGAGGCAAAGTTCTAGGGCACGGGTTTTTTTTGGGAACCGCATGCGGGTTTCATTGGTGGGTCGGTTGTGTTTACACATAGCCAAACCCCACTGTGTGGGGCGACTGTGTGTAAACATAGTCGACTCCCCCAAAGGGGGCGACGGCTATGTCTACACACAACCGTCCCTTCCAAGGGCGGCGGTGATAGTGGAGGGGGGTATGGGGGTCGCGCTGGGCACGACTCCCCCAAACCCTTCCTCAATCTTTTTTAAAAATAAAGTTTTAGTTTATAAAATTCCGCCCACTGCGGATTTAAAAAAACCGACTCAAATAAAATGTGGGTTCCCCTTTTTATGTTTTATTTTTATTTTTTTTAAAACCAGACATTTCACCATAGAACCACATATATATATATATATATATATATATATATATATATATATATATATATATCCTTATATACAGAAAATGAAATTGATCAAATTAGTTGAGTAAACAAATTTCTAAAATGATCATTTTCAACAAAGTATGCAATTTTTTCTTGGAAGAACAACATTTCCAAATAGAGGTTTCAAAGTTTGAACAAATTTGAACATGGGTTTATTTTGCAAATCAAACAAAGTTCGTATATTTTCCAAACAACATAAAACAATTGAGAATTCTTTTCAAAATGAAACAATTTACTAAATAGAAAACCCGATTCCAAAGCTTGAGAGGTTGTCAATGGTGCACTGATCCTCCCTCAGATTCCAGCTTCTTCCTAGCCACTCCACAGAGTTTTTCCACCATTAAAATCCAAAACCCACAAAAAAATATATCTTCCTTCTCCATTTTTCCAATTTTTCATCCTCCTCCCAATTCATGAAAAAAAAACCCAATAATAAAGAAAATTCCAAAATATCTCATTTTCAACCACCATCATCAATTTTCCAAAACAAAACAGAAAATATCTCAAATTTATTTTTCATTCAATTTTCAATTTTTGCATTTTCTAATTTTCAAACTTAATTTAAATTCAAAATATCTATTAATTTCCAAAATGAATAACTTAATTCAAAAAAACACAATTAGTTTAATTAATCAATAAAATAAATCTAATCCAATATTAAATTATTTTATTAATTAAATTAAATTAATTAATAAATTAAATAACATTTTTCAAATTATAACCAGATTCATTTAATCAACAACTTAACTACATAGGCCATTTATTTAACTTTTCTAACTTGCAATTTAATAAGATCAAGGCAATAGAACAATATTAAAACAATTGAACCAGGCAAAAAATCAATGACACTTTTATGACTAGGGTGATGACTTGACACGGAAAAACTCACTACTATCTCCCAATCAAATGCCGTTGGAAATGGACACGCTCAACCCTGAGAAACCAAGTGGAGTCAATGTCTTGTACCTGTCAACCTGAGAACAAAGTATATCGCACATGTATATTTGCATCATATAAAACACACCGTGAAGAGGGAATCACGAAATCGCAGGGCGCTCACAAGCGAGTGATGCAATCTCATCCCCTTCACCAATACAATATTACCAACTGACGAATCTTACATCAATAATATAATCAAAACATAAAATATCATTAATTCAAATGTTCACAATGCTAATCTAAAGCATGTCACAATAATAACATCTGAATAAAATACCACCACATAAAAATACATCAAAAGAGCAAAATAGAGGGGTATTACAGTAGAATTCCTCAACTCTTCCAATCCATTGTGCTAGAATAAGGCATGCTTGCTGAAAGCTGGAATTTTCACTTGGGTAGCTGCACAGGGAAGAGTTTTAATAGGAGATAGATTTGCAAAGTTGGGCTTTCAGGGCCCCTCCAAGTTTTCTCTATGTCAAGAAGTAGAAGAAATAGTTGATCATTTATTTTTGAATTGTAAGTATACTCAGGTGATTTGGCAATGGTTAAGCTCAAATATTCGATGGAAAACAGTCCTACCACTCACCTTATTTGATTGGTTAAAGTCGTGGTTGTCTTGGGGTAAGAAATCTTTGTTTGGAAATTTGTGGGTGTCAATCCTGTCAATTGTTTTATGAGAGGTATGGAAGGAGAGAAATAGGTGTATCTTTCAGGAAAAGGAGCTTTCAATTCCCAAGTTACAGTGTAAGATTAAGGTTAGTATTATAGAAGTGTTTAATGCAAGAATGGATGAATTGAACCCAAAGAAAGGTAATTTCATGGAATGGGATGCGTCGATTTTGAAGAATTGGTTTGGACTGAGAACTCCAAAATTTGGGGGTTTAGGAGGGGCAGCTACATTAGAAGAACGAAAGAAAGCAACATGGTTCCTAGCAGAACCAGGATGGGTAAAATTTAACTTTGACGGGGCTTCTAAGGGCAATCCTGGGCCCTCTGGTGCAAGATGCATAATAAGAGATTCTCAAGGAGTGATTATGGGGAGGCTAGCAAAGTCTTTATCGGAAGGCACAAACAACACTACGAAATTTCAAGCTCTTCTTCTGGGTCTAGATTTATGTGAAGAATTGGGGGTGAGCCTGGAGTAGAAATTGAAGGGGATTCCTCTTTGGTGATTAATGTGCTTAGGTCCAAACAAATACAAAATTGGAACTTAGGTGAATTATTGGAGGTTGCCTTGGAAAGGATTGAAATGTTCAATCAAGTAATGTTTAACCATGTGTTGAGGGAGGGAAATTCAGAGGTGGAACTTGTTGGATGTTGTGGTTGTGTTGGTGATATGTGGTTGTCATTGATGTCAACACTATTATCATTGGTGTTTTTGAAGGTTGTATATGTCGAGGATATTGAGAAAATTATAATAAATATGTTGAAGTTTTTCTGTGAAGATGTGAAGTTCAGTATGGTGGAAAATTGAGTACGTTGGTATTCAAAAGTTTCACTTTAAAGGGTTTGTTGATGAGCCTATCTAGTTTATACTCTGGAAGTTTCAGAGGTGCGCATCAAGATTAGAGCAAGTTATGAGTTTTTGTGTCTTGCAGTTATTTTGTTACTGTAGCTGGTGTTTCTAGAAGAAGAGAATGTAATTCCTATAAATTGAGTTGTTGTGTATTCTCACGCGATGTTCGTTGATGTTTCTAGATCGTTCTCTATCCTTGTTGCATGTCCGTGTTGATTGGTGTGATCGTGATTGAAGATTTTTCCTTTGTGTGTTTGGGTTTTCATGTTCTTGGGTGACATGATGGTTGTAGTGTGTTGCGGATCCTCAAGGATTTATCTTTTAATGTTTGGAATGTTTGAGGATGTTTTTTAGGTCTTCATTATGTTGTGACCAACTTCGGTTGGTGTACATTGAGATTCGTTCATGAATTGGGCTGACAGTTTGTAATTTGTTTATTTTTGGCCGACAAAGTTGTTGATGTAATTCCATGAAGCGGATATATAAGAGCAATCGTTTCCTCATTTTGAAGTGTGTGTGATGTATGTGTGAGAAGTGTGTATGCAAAATATGTGAATAGAGATTAGATCATTTGATTGCAGAGCAGAGTGTGAAGAAGTGTTTATGTGCCTAACCAAAACTGTCATCAAGCTTTTGAAGAAGCTATTTTCTTAGTTCAACCTCTTCAGATGGATTTAATATGATTTTTTTATGTAATACAATGTGTCTTCTTTGAGCAGTAAGCTCTAGGAAGTGTGCTTGAATGCATGTGCATTCCTTATTCATTTTCCTTATACTTTTAATAGGGTATAACTTGTGGTCATGTGTGCTCCTGATATGTTGTTGATTCATGCTTTCACTTTTATTTATCAGATATGAGATTAAAGGTTAATAAGGTTAAATAAGTTTTAAATTATGTGACAACTGATTCACCCCCCTCTCAGTTGTCTATCCTTGTTTTTCCAATAGACCTATTGTCTAATATAGGCATTTTGGGTCTTGAATTAAGAGAAATTAATTGAGAAGGTTTAATTTTGTGGGAAGAAGGGTGGGCATCCCTCCATGGTGGCGATTGGTTGGGAGTCATTGAAGCCAAGTTGGCAGACAAGTATGCAAGGTGGAGTTGGCTTGTCTTGTCGAAAAGATGGGCATACGATGATGGACAACTATGACACTCAGTTTAATGAAGAGTGATGATATTTTTTAATCGATATGTGAGCTCCAATCTTAGTTAAGACATCTTGCATGCAAGAATGGGTACGATTTGTGGAGGTTGGCGGCGATTTGGTGGTCCAAGTTTATTTAATGCAATCTTGACACATATTTGTGTAT
Source organism: Sequoiadendron giganteum (assembly GCA_007115665.2). NCBI lineage: Eukaryota > Viridiplantae > Streptophyta > Pinopsida > Cupressales > Cupressaceae > Sequoiadendron > Sequoiadendron giganteum. The sequence continues at coordinate 229,670,286 of CM021107.1, read as the reverse complement.
TAATGTTTTCTTTGCAAGTGTGAGGCGAGTGTGGGTTTTCTATTTCCTTTTTGTTGGGTGCTTTTGGTGTGGGTGGAGAATGGCAAAGAATTCTAAGTTTGTTATAAATGTTTCATTGGCGGGCTTGGCACGATTTGGGGCTGACACACCTATCTCTCTTTGGTTGAAGGAGAGGTAGAAATCTTTCAAGGAGGCATCGAATCAAATATTAAAAAAAATTCTATTAAATTATGATCCATTGGTGCTTGTGGCTATGAAAATGGTTCTAGGTGTTGGTCATTTGGAGAGCAGGGTGTATGGGAGAGACAATTTGCACATCGCTTCCCATTTTTTGGCCTCTCTTTTGGACAATTTGGAGCCGAAGGCGGAAGCTAAATGACTGCTGGTTAAAATATTCAGAGTGGACTTGGTTGAATGCGTGGATGAAGTTCTTCATGTGGTGGTCGAAGGAAGGGGATGTCTGAGGCCTTGTGATGTGGAGAGGGTGAGCTTGGAGGACACAGTGAAGATATACCCTTTCCTCTTGGATTTGTAGGGATCGGGTTTGATGCGGCATCGGTTGATTGTGGCAGTAGTTGTGGTTTTTATCAAGAGGATATTTGGTTTAATGGTGATTGATAGTGTGGAGTGGAAAGAGGAATTAAAAGATTTTGCAAAGATGAATAAATTTATGTAAGTTGGTTGGTGGCTAGTTTTTTTGGGTAGGTGCTAGTTCTGCTTTATCTAGTCCTATGGCAGTCATGGCTGCGTAAATACTATTTAAGTAGTTCGGTATGGATAATTTTGGTTGGGAGCTTGGTGGTCCGATTAGGATTTTGGGTAGATGTCTGCAGTCATTTTTTGGAGGATTGGTTGGGAAGCATGTTTACTGTTAGCCTTCTTTCCTACATGGTAGACGTTCGTATTCCGATTTTATTATTAATAAAATATTATCCTTATGTATAAAATAAATAAATAAATATATATATCAAAATCCAAATATTAATAAACATAAACAAATAATAAACTTATTAAGTTAATAAATGATTAAATAAAAAATTAAAATAATTCTCTTAATTTATTAGAATTGAAATATTAACAAAATAGATACCTAAAAATATATATTTAATCTTAGATGCCAATCTAATAACCTTGCCTAGGACGGTCTATGACCATAACCCTCTTCTGCTGACCACTAATATTTGACCTACTGTTGGTCCCTTTCCTTTCTGCTTTGAAATAATGTGGAACTCTCATCCTGATTTCAAAAATAAAATTGCTGAATGGTGGAATATTTCTGTCCAAGGATCCCCCATGTATAGGATCTTCTTTAAACTTAAACATATTAAAAATATGGTAAAAGGATGGAATAAGAATGTGTTCGGGGATGTATTTCAAAAGAAAAAGTTGTTAGAAGGATAGTTGAGGACTGTACAGAAGAAAATGGAGGAGGGAGATGACAGTCAGTGTACTCACAACCAGGAATGGGAAACCAGGATGGAATGGGAACGGGTTCTAAAAAATGAGGAGGTCTTTTGGAAACAAAAATCTAGGGTCCAATAGTTGAAGGAAGGAGATAGGAATACCTCATTTTTTCATGTTTCCGCCATCAAGCACAGGAAAAGGAACCAAATTTCTAAATTGACCAATGCTACTGGGGAGGTGATTTCAAATCAAGCCCAAATTGACCTCTATGCGGTTAACTATTTTAGGGAGGCTTATTTGGCCCCTGCTGAGGTGCCTAACCTGGCTTTGGATGGTGCGATTCTCAATCATCTTCCTACCTCCATCTATCAAGAAGATTGTTTGGGGATCCTTAGGACTATTTCTATGGAAGAAGTCTGCATGGCTACCTTTAGCATGGGGGCTTTCAAAGCCACGGGGCCTGATGGTTTTCCTGCTACTTTTTTTAAGATTTTTTGGGATACTGTGGGCGGGGATCTTGTGCTTGCGGCCAAGGACTTCTTCAAATCGGGCATGATCCTCAAACAATTGAACCACACTTTCATTTCTCTTATCCCCAAGATTAGTGAGCCTCTTTCCATGTCTGATTTTCGACCAATTGGCCTTTGTAACACCTTTTATAAGATCATTTCTAAGATCCTTGTTAACCGTATCAAACCTCTTCTAGAAAAAATCATTAGTCATACTCAAAAGGGGTTTGTCCCTGGGTGACATATTCTTGATGCTACTTTGACAACCCATGAACCGCTCCACTCAATGGATAGATGTAACTATGTGGGGATGGCTCTCAAGCTTGACATTTCCAAATATTATGATAAAGTGCTTTGGGACTTCATCCTGAAGGTCTTGGCTAAGTTTGGTTTCAACAGTTTGGTCATAAAACTCATTATGGAATGTGTTAACACTGTTAAGTACTCGGTTATTGTTAATGGATCCCCCTTTGGGTTCTTCTCTGCTGGTAGAGGGCTTAGACAAGGAGATCCTCTGTCCCCCTATCTTTTCATAATGATTGTTGATGTGCTCAGTAGGAATTTCATGGGTTTGTTGTTAGAGGGATCCATTACAGGTATTAGAGCAACTTCCTCCCTGGAACCGATTGTTGTGCAACAATTTGTGGATGACACTTTTCTATTTGAGAAAGCCTCTGTGGTGGAAGCCAGGAAATGGAAAGCTTGTCTTAACAACGATGCCTCTTGTTCTGGTCAAAGCATCAATTACAATAAAAGCAAGATTTATTTCTTTAACTGCATGCCTAATTTGAAAAATAGGGTGACTATAGTCCTGGAATGTGTCAGTGGTTCTCTCCCGTCGGTTTACCTTGGGCTCCCCCTCACGGTTAAGGAGGTTCCCACTGATTTCTAGAACTCGATTCTGGAAAGGATTCAAAGGAAATTGGTTGGGTGGAAGGGCTCTATCCTAAGCCATGCTGGAAAACTCCAACTTGTCACTGCAGCTCTCCAAGGTATCCCCACTTACTTCCTCTTCATTTTTAAGATGCCTAAGTACATTGCTGATAAATTTGAAATAATTCAAAGGAATTTCTTCTGGTTCGAGACTGAGGAAAATAAGAAACTTGCTTTGGTGAAATGGGAAAGGGTTTGCCAGGCCAAAATTTATGGTGGGCTTGGAATTAGGACGATCGTCAACTCTAACAGGGCTCTGATGGCCAAGGTTGGTTGGGATCAGTTAAGGAACACTAAGGACTGGTGTAAAATTTTGAATTCCAAATATCTCTAGGATAGGCCCTTGATTGATTATCTTTCGGAGTTTCACCCATAGGGCTCTGTTGTTTGGAGGAGCATTTGCAGCACAAAAGGTCTGTTAAATAAATGGATTAAGTGGTAAATTGGCAATGGGCAATGGGATTAGAATCAGGTTCTGGGAAGATACCTAGCTAATTAACTCCCCTCTGGCTTGCTCTGACTTTAGGGATGTGATGGGTGCGGCCCAAAAATTCTTTGACATCCATATTAGTGACTATGTTTCTAGACCCCTCGGAGCTAGGATTTGGAGGGACCTTATCCTTTGTTGCCCCCATTCCCATGACCTTTGTTTTCTTGCTCAGTTCTTTTAGGTGATTCTTTCTAGCACCAAGTTTCCATCCTATGATAGGGAGGATGAATTTTTTTGGACTTTAGACAAATAGGGGGATCTCTCTGTGTGGTCAGCGTATAGACTGCTAACAAATGAAAATTCTACTGAGGAACCCTAGAAGAAGGTTTGGAATCGCCACATGATCCCTAAAATTATTTTTTTCTAGTGGATGGCCTATCATAATAGGATTCTTACCTAGGACAATTTGAGGAAACAGGGTTTTTGTTTTCCCAATAGATGTTTTCTTTGCAAGAATGGGGAGGAAACTATCAGCCACCTTTTATTACACTGCTCGTTTGCTGCCAAAGTTTGGGGGCTGGCTTTTGAGAAACTTGGTTTCCCTTGGGTTATGAGCAAGTATCTTTTATCATTCATTCTGGGTTGGTATGGCCCATATTCCCATCCTCTGCCTTGTGAAATTTGGAAGCAGGTCCCTCCTATTTTGGGATGGTGTTTGTGGAAGGAGAGGAATAACAGGGTTTTCAAGAATATTGAGAGGAGTCCCAAGGATGTTTTTGGCATCGAGGCTCATCTCATTGAGGAAAATATCTCTCTCTTTAATGGAAAACTCTCAGAGATAGGACCGTTGGATTACAAAATAAAAATGGCCAAGGAGTGGCACTGGGATTTAAAGGCTAACTCTTTTGATTTATTCGAAACTCTTAGCTAGGAAAATACTAAATGGGAGCCTCTGGATAGAGGATGGCTTAAACTTAATTTTGATGGGGCTGCTAAGGGAAACCCAAATAGGGCAATTATTGGTGGAGTTATCAAAGATCCTATGGGGGCTTTGGTGGCAGGATTTGCTGGTGGTATTGGGTTTCAGTCTTCTTTAGTGGCGAAGGCTCATGCACTGCTAATGGGCCTCAAAATTATTGTTTCTTTGGGAATTATTTATCTCCACATTGAAGGAGACTCCAAGTCTATTACGGATGTTGTGAATAAAGACAGACTAATTGGTTGGAATACTAAGGACATATTGTTGGATGCTAGTTTCCTTTTATCCAAATTTAGGGATAAAAAGGTGACTCATATCTTTAGAGAAGGCAATCAAGTGGCAAATGCCTTGGATAATCTTGGCTTTGGCTGGGATTCCGCTAAATGTTGGAGGAAAATGGAAAGGTTACTGCCAAAAATTCAATCTTTAATCGCGCGGGAACAAAGCAACCATGGTTTGCAATGATTTTAAATCTTTGGATGTCAGGATCTGAATGGGGGGTCCATTGGGCTATTTTGGGGGTCTAGTGGATGAGTGTCAACATTGAGATGGAGTACAGGTGGAGGTTTTCTGGAAGAGATTTTCATGTGTGGGGCACAGATTGGAGGATCCACATGTCTATCCTTTGGACATGGTGGATGGGGTCGGGTTCTAAGGTAACAGAAAAGTGGCAGGGTTTGAACTTAAAAGATGGTAACATGAATAATTTAGGTGGCTTGATGAAGGCTAGTTGGAAGGACGTGACTTCATTAAATATATGGAGCTGTACCATGCGATCTATTCTCTTGGGGATTGTGGGATATCTTGTTTTATCTCATTCTTGCATCAGGTTGTGCGAGAGTATTTATAATGATGTGCCTATTCATGAGGAAAGATTGTCTCCTTCTAGGGTCTTCGAGCCTATTAGTTTAGCGTGGGTCTCCTCTGGCTCCTTTTGGATGGTTTCTAATTTTATTTATACGGCCACTCCGCATGGATTTTTGTGCATTCCCTACATGTCTGCCAATTCTTTCCTTGCTGGCCGCAATCATCCCAAGAACTTCATTAAATTCATTATCAAATCACCCTGTGGTGATTTTCCCTTCCACGCATGCAACCTGTACGCGGGTGTTATTAGCCTTTGTTGTTTACCTTGCCTTAACAATCAAAATGTGATAATCATAAGTGGCTGCTGCAATTGGTATTTTTTGCATTTTCTTGGGTTTCCTGTGCATGTTGGTAATATGGGTGGTGAGTGGGTGAGGACTAAACCAGACAACTGTGAGGAGTTTCATAACAACCCTTTGGTCTGGCACATTTGTGTGGAAGGTGGCATCACTCCACTTATGGAGATCTTGGTCGATCATGATCCTATCTTGTCAAGTTAGTTTTCCAATTTGTGGAAGGATCGTTGGGTCTCCATTGGTGCAATCTCATTTGAAATCAGTGAGGATTTTCTAGTGCAAGCCATGGGTTTACTGTGTTCTGGGAAAAATACCCCAAACACACCAAGAAACCAGATCATGAAAGCTTAAAAGCTTTTTTTAGAGGTGAGGAGGCCCCGGTGCGGAACTAGTTGGGTTTTGAGAGAAATGCTCTCTCGAAGCCCTGGGATCAGGTGTGCCTGGCACTAATGAAGTACACCACTTTGGAAGGTAGGTTTAAAACATTTTTCTTTTATGAATTCCCCCTGTTAAATCATTTAAGACACAAGATGCTGCCCAATTTCCCATTTTTTCTTTTAATGGACTTGGAAAACTCAGTCAAAAAATGCAAAGAGTCAGCTAGCCTTAACCCCGGTGATCTCCTGCCGCTCCCACTCCATCAGGGGCTCATTCTGAGACTCTATCACTTTCATCTGGCCCTCTATCCTCCTAAAGTTATCACAACTATCCACATTGAGAACATTGAACCCCTATCTATTGTGAATATTTCCCCGGTCGAGTCTAAAAGCCCTCCCTAGAAATCCAATACGGGCTCTGTGGGGAATCCCAAAGCCAAGATAACCACCAAGAAACTTAAGGGTAGTCTGAGTAAGGCTCATGCCAACATGGCAGAAGGTCTCTTTGAATTGAAATCCACTCAGCAAGATTGGCCTACAAGGCCACTACGGTTAAAAAAGGAAAGGAGAAAGGCATGTTGGCCTCGACTGCTAAGGATGGAAAGGGAAAGAACTCTATAAGGAAAGACTCTAGAGGTGATATGGTTGTGGGGACCACTGAGATGACTAGTGGGGAAAATACCAGAAGGAGATCTGAGAGGCTGGCTAAGAACAACAAAAAGAGGTTGATTATTGAGGACTCAGAGGAGGAGCAATCTGATAGCAAAGGGTACAAGAAAGAAGAAACTGAAGATGAGGAGGAAGAAAATTGGAGGGGCCCTAGTTTACTCCTAAGGACAGCAAGGTTCATATTGGTGGCTCCGCCTCTCACTCTCTGCATCCCCTGGTTGAAGAGCCTAGAGAGGTTCAGGGGACCATGGACATTGGGGAGGAGCCTTGTGATGTGATAAAGAGAATGGACACGCTCGACAAAAGGTTCCAGGGATTGACCCGCTTCACCATGAAGTTGGGCCACTTCGTCACGAGCACTCTTTCTAATGCTATAAAGGAGGAGCTAGAGGGAAATAATAGTCAGGAGAACAAAGAGTGGGTGGGTGATGAGGCTATGGACCTCCCGATTAAGAACTGGGATAATGCCAGTTAGCTGCTCCCTATTCCTGTCTGTCGGCTGTCTCTATGCGATCTCTGTGTCACCTTTGGGTTGTTTCTGCTTTTTGTTTCCTTTATGTTTGTTGTTTAAACTTGTCCCTTTTTGGCCCTAGTGGCTCATTGTGAAGGGTACGACACCCTGTAAATGCTGCTTAACTTTTCAAAAACAATATTAACAAATAAAAAATAATTATTAAATATTATTAAATAAATTATTTTCTAAAAACTAAACTATATTTAATATTAAAAATAAAAATAAAATATATTAAAATTGTTAAAATTTAAATTCTAACTTTTATATTAAAATTACAAGTAACGTCAAACTTAAAAATAAAAATAAAATGAAACCTATTTAAAAGATAAATAGTTAATTCGTAATTTATTATCAAAATCCTAGCCTATTAATCCTAAATTTCCACTTTGGCATACCCATGCTACTAATTTGGAAATTATACATATATAGAAGAGAAAAATAGTAAGCATACTATTGTCTGATATCTACTAAGTAACATATCTGAGCAAATAGCCCATTAACCTTCATAAACAAAACTTTGAAACCACTATCAAAAAGTTGAATCTACTCCTCCATATAATCACCATGCACTGAATTTTCATCTTGGACATCCAAACCCTCTGTGAACTGAAAACCTTGCGCATACAAACGATGTTGACCAACAGACACCCTGAAGAATTGCATCCAAACTTATTATTATTTATCTAAAAAATCCAATTTTGAAAATTTTGAAAGAAAAAAATAATTCTTATCCTATTTTTTCTTAATTTAAAGCTAAGACTAGATAAGAATGTAGTTGTTTTTATTTAATTATATATTATTTTTTTAATATTTTAGAAAATTTGAAGATTGAGATCATTTCAATGGTCTTGCATCCTTCTCTACAATTTTTAACTGTTGATTTTCAAAAGCAAGTCATTCACTTCATATAGAGAACACCTTCGACATAATTACAAACAACATTTAGGGCTACTCTGTGAAGACTATCATTAGAAATTTGAGGGTAAGTAATAGAGAAAAATTAGAGAATTTTTTCTTTAATATTAGTTTTTCTTAATTAAATATTTATGTATATTTAATTGTCTTTACTCAGAAGGCATTTCTTATATGAAGTGGATGACTTGCTTATGAAAAACAATGATTGAAAATTACAAAGAACAATGCAAGACATTGAAATATTCTCAACCCTCAAATTATCTAAAATATTAAAAAATATAGTATATACTTAAAGAAAAAAATACACTTTTATACAATCTTAACTTTAAAGTAGGAAAACGTAGGATACAAATGCAATTTTTTTTTCTTTAAAAATTTTTAAACTTAATTTTTTTAGATTTCTTATAATAAATATAATATAAAATTATATGTTTAAATCTTGTTTAATTTTTATTTTAATTTATCTTAGTAATTATTTTATATATATAATAAGTTTTTAATAAAGATAATTGTTTTGATTGGAGGTAAAAAACGGGTTTTGAAGGGGCCCAAAACCCTTTACAAAATAAAGCAGCTGATAAAAAAAGAGAACAACATTAAACAACAATCAACCCAATGACAACAAACCAACAACCAAAAAGCAGCCAAAAAGAAGGTAGCCAACCAACAATACTACATATTGTTCAGAATCTCTACAACTTCCATTTCACTAGAAGCCATCTTCTTTGCATTATCCACAATATCAAACACCTCTATACTTGAGGCCCCGTCCTGAGCTTTCATTTTGTTTCTAGTTCTGACCCCTGGCCCACCAGTTTTTACCTCACCACTCAAAACACTACCTTTAACAACACCCTTCTCACCAACATAATCCACATCCAACAACTTACCCCCAACAACAGTATCATCAACAAACACAGTTTCATTTCTCTTTTTCACAGTAATCATAGGGGAGATCACCTTGGAAGAATCTGAAATGCCCAAAACCTTAGAGACATCTCCACTCTTCATCACAACATTCCACATTTTATCAAATTTATCCTCAAGGGATAAGATTCTTCCTTCCAAATTTTGATTAAAATTGATGGTTTCCTCCGCCACAGTATTAGCCATAGTATAAAGAGAATCCATCAGATTATCAATTTGGATTTGGACAGAAGGGTCCTCAGCCTTACTAGCAACACATCTAATTCTAACATTGGTCCTATTAATCTCATGGAAGAACCCCTTAAAAAGATTAAACATCACATTAGCACACTCATGGGCCGAGCCCAACACATCAGACAACTCCTCCCTATCAAAGTTTTCAATATGTTTCCCCACAACAACATCCTCATCATAAGAACTAACATGAACCTTATCGGCAGAAATATCCTTACCTTTCCTAGCAGAGACAAGAGTCTTCATCTTTTGAATGGAGCAAGCAATTTCCTCCACAACAACCTTCCTTTTCATCATCCTATCCACATCCACTTTGCTAGTTCCCACAACATGTCCTCCACCCACAACCCTTTCCTTCCTTTGCTTCAGCATCCCAATGTTAGCACTCAGAGAGGCCTCACCAAAGATACCTACACCTAGGGAAAGAGGGAAACCCTTCTCCAGGAGTTAGCCATCAGTTCTCAACACCCTTCTCTTCCAACTCCCCTCCTTAGTCTCCTGCACTTGTCTAGTCATTGGGGGAGGAGAGGAAGCTTCCCCATAAAGTTCATTTTTTTCCTTAACCCCCTTAGGAAGAACATTTGCTACCACCTTGTCACTACAAGTCGTATAGCCCTCTTTATCATCCAACTTCCTTTTCCTAGTCTTACTCGAAATAGGGGAAATGGGGCCCTCCTCAAAAGAGGCATACGAATCCAAGACATAGTTAGCATCAACATCCCTAACAAACTCAAAATATTTGCTCAAAATAAGCCTCCTCTTCTTAGATTTTTTACTAACCCTTTCCTCTCTCGATTTTGTCTCATAACCCTCTCGGGGTTTAGAAATATTTTCCTACAGAGACACAATAGTTTTATGCACTTCATGAAATTTTGACATGTTCATAGATCAAAAGAATTAAGCCCACATGCAAGACAGGGTTCTTGGGGTTTTTCATATGATCCTTAATCCCCGAGTCAAGCGACATCAACAAATAGTAAGTAAAGGAAACCCATTTGTTCTACCAGAAATGGTTCAGCAAAAGGAAATGGTAAGTATTAATTATTGTATACCTACCTTCCAAGGTGACATACCTCATAATCTCTTCAACCACATCATAGCACAACACTTTCAAGGAACTCCTCTGATAACCACCACTCTTCACCATTTTCAAATCAGCAACCTCATTCCATTTAAAGAAAATAGACATCGCAGCCTGTGATTCTCTTTTGTCTCTGAACACCTTCCTACCCTACATAGCCAATCCTATAATTTGGGCTATGAATTATTCATCAACCACAACTTCCCTACCACCCAAATTTAGGGTTCTCTCATTCCACCCTTGAGCAACCAAATCGGTGACCTGGGGATTGTTACCATGCAGTTTCTCCATATACAGAGTTAAGCCAACCTTCTCTAAAGTCTCCCACACTTGCTTCCTTTGCTTAGCAAAAACATAGGACTTAGGCTCGACATGGTTTTTGTCCCCACCCATCGCAAAAGACTTAACAAACAAGAGCCAAGCATATAGCATAAACCTTAGGAGACTAAGACTTGTATCACCACCTAGATCAAAATTAAACAGTAGAAGACTCTAGAAACTAAGGCAAATATCACCTAGAATCCATGTGAATGCATCAAAAGGATAGATATGCAATAATGAATTTGAACTCTGGTCCTTGTGAAAGTCATCCCCCATACTCATAACTTTAACATCCTCATTCATAAAATTCGACCACGTGAGTAAGGACATGCACCCCTCAATGCAAACTAAGATCAACTTAATATTAGAACTCATTATTAATAATAGTCATTGCTTCAAAAGGAATGGGATAATTTAAATCCCACTCCTTTCTTTCTCTAACACCAAATTTAGCGAAGAAATCAGCTAACATATTTCCCTCTCTCAATATATGGGAGATATAAACATTATCAAAGGAATCGATAATTTCAATGGAGTCCCTGACCAAGGCCTCAGTAGTCCAAGATGGAGGTGAGGCATTCTTCAAATTCTTTATAATATTTAGAGAGTCACCTTCCAACTAGACCTTCCTATACCCTTTGCTTTGAGCCAATTTGAGTCCATGATAGGTTGTAGCCGCCTCCACGTAGTGGTTTGTCTGGATTCCCAAAGGGAGCGCCATAGCTGAGACGAGCCTACCATTAGAATTTCTAATCACTCCCCCACATCCTATAGGTCTTGGATTTCCTTTAGCCACACCATCGAAATTCATCTTAACCCAACCATCTAGTGGCACCTTCCAAGCAAAATCTTCTCTTGAGGATTTCCCTTTAGAGACCGGAAGAGATATCATAAGGCAACTTCCACTTTTGTGTAATAGAGATATCATAGGGATAGAGATTAATCTTTTGACTAGCATAAAAGGAGATTCTAGATAGAAATTTTTCCTTAATTCCCGCACAAATCTTATGGGCCATAGCTAAAGCCGGAAGAGCAGAATTTCTAAAAAAATTGTTGTTTCTCTCCAACCATACCCCCCAAATCAAATGAGGAAAAGTGAGAGGCCACAAAATGTGCAGAGCCAGATTAGCTGAGGGGCCAACCCATTGAAACCATAAATATTTGATAGAACTAGGAAACACCCAACTAATATTCCAAAGCTAGAGCACATGATTCTAGATCACACCAACATATATGCACCCAGTAAACAAATGACAAGTATTTTCTACTTCCTCTTCACAAAGAAAGTATCTATTGGGCATAACAAAACCTCTTTTAATCAAATTATCAATAGATAAAATTTTGTTCTGTCAAAAGAGCCAAAAGAAAATGTTGACCTTAGGAATCAATCTTGAGGACCAAACAGAAGCCCAAAAAGGTGGAAATCCAATAAAGGATTCATTGAAATAAAACGCTGAAGAAATAGATAAGTTACATGTAGAGGAAGGATTCCAAACAAACCTATCAGGAGAAGGAATAGAAGAAATATGAACCAAATAAATAGTCTTATAAATAATTTCCAGACTAGGGTCCACCTCATGTAACTTCCTCCAACAACCTTCGTCAATATAGTCAACAAAAAATTTGCTAAATTGTCACACACAAAGGTCCATAAAGGGTTGAGCCCATGGCTCATCCTTGAGTGGCCCATTACCAAACCAGTTATCATCCTAGAACAAAATACTCCTCCCATTACCCAACTGCCAAAAGAGACCCTTAGCTACAAGCCTTCAAGACTTCAACATACAATTCCACAACATGGAACCATACAAAGGATTAAAATCATGAGATAAAAAATCTCTAATCCCATCAGCACCATGTAAGTATTTGTTCCAAGAAATTTTTTCCCACTCAGTTTTGGCCAACAAAAAATTCCACAATTGTTTACCCAAAAGGGCAGTGTTAAACATTCTGATTTTGTGAATTCCTATCCCACCAACCTTTTTAGGCTGACAAACATCATCCCAAGCAACCATATGAGTTATTTTTTTTTATCTTCAACACCTATCCAAAGAAAATTTTTCTGAATTCCTTCCAAGATATCCACAAATTTCCTTGGAATGTGAAAGAGACTAAGAGCATAGACTGAAATATTTTGAAAGGTGGATTTAATCAACTGAACTTTACCAGCTTGGCTCAACAAAGCCCCCTTCCACCCAGCCAACTTGGAATTAAATTTTCCAATCAACCCCCTCCATATGGAATCAGGAGCCTTAGAGCATAAGGGGAGCCCCAAGTAAGAAGTAGGAACTTCACCAATTTGACACTACAAAATTCTAGCAATTATAATATGTCTTTGAATCAGAGTGTTGAAAAAGAAAATCACACTCTTCTTTAAGCTAACATTCTGCGTAGAAGAAGCCTCATACATTTACAAAATCCGTTTGATATCCTTAGCTTCTTTAATAGATGCCTGCCCAAGCAAAAGAGAATCGTCCACAAATTTTTCATGAGAGAAAACAAGGTTAGCAGAAGAAGGGGCTAACCCAGACATAAGACCAAAATTAACAAATATTTGGATAAGATGACCCAAAGACTCAACCATAATGATAAACAGGAAGGGAGAGATAGGATCCCCTTGCCATAGACCCCTAGAGCAATCAAAGAGAGGAGAAGGAGACCCATTGATGAGCACAAAGAACTGAGGAGTCAAAATAAGTTGATGCACTAGAGCCACCATTTTCTCCCCAAAACCAAAGGAGAGAAGAATCTTAGACAAAAAACCCCCAATCCACTGTATCATAAGTTTTAAGTAAATCAAGCTTGAGGATAAACCCAACCTATTTATTGAAAAAAAGAGAGTGAATATTCTCATGAACAGAGAGAATAGAGTCCAAAATATTCCTGCAAGCCACAAAATCGTTCTGCTGAGGATAAATGGTGAGAGGCAAAAAAATTGCAACCTCAATGCCAAAACCTTGGAGAAAATATTATAAATCGAGTTGCAAATATTGATAGGACATAACTTCTCAAAAGAAGCAACACCAAGATTTTTGGGAATCAAAAAAATAAAGGAGGAGTTCAACACCTTTAAAATAGAACCCATTTTGAAAAATTCCTTAGTAGCCGCAACAACATCTTTCACAATAATTTCCTAAAAATATTGAAAAAAGAACATGGGAAAGCCATCAGGGCCTGGAGCCTTATTACCTTCAAAGGAAAAAATAGCACACTGAATTTCATTTGCCGAAGGAATACAAATTAACTGCCTATTGAGCTCCTCATCCACCAATTGGGGAATATCCCTCAAAATATCCTCTTGACAGGCCAAATCAAGCTCTCCCTCCACCGAAAGCAACTGAGAAAAATAGGAAGCAACAACAAGCTGAAAATCAACATCCTTCTCCAGAGCTTGATTACTAAAGTTATTCAGATTGATCCGATTAGAAGCCCTGTGTTTTAGCGTAGAGATATGAAAAGACTTAGTATTTCTATCATCACTTTTCAACCACATGATCCTCAAATGTTGCTTCCAAAATTCTTCCTCCTCTGCAATTATATTATGCAGCTTGGAAAGAAGAACATTTTCCTTCAACATCACATCCTGATCATACCTAGATGACTGAATGACTTGGTGAATAGAGAGAAGCTCCTTAGAAACCCCATCTTTCTCCATAAAAATATGACCAAAAGAGGTACGATTCCATTTTATAACATTAAGCTTAACATTGGCCAAATTTTTAACAACTCTATACATAGCCGACCCATCCACATTAACATTCCACTAGTCCTTAACCAAATTACCCAAATCAAGATGACAAGTCCACATTTTCTCAAATCTAAAAGGAAATTTATTCTTACCACCCAACAAATCCATAGATAGAGCCAAGGGGAAGTGATCCGATCCCAACCTTGTAAGAGCTGAGAGGGAACAAGAGTAATGGACAAGCCACTCAAGGGTTAAAAGAGCACGATCCAACTTAACCTGGATAAGGGCATTACCCACACGCCTATTCGACTAGGTAAAGGAAGCCCCTTTCAAATCCAAATCAAGAAGAGTAGAGTCATTAATGAACTACATTAGGTCATATATGTTATCATCCACATTCTGCGAGCCACCCATCTTATCAACATCATGCAGAGGAGTATTGAAATCTCCAATGACCAACCAATTACCAATGTTATGACAAACTTTAAAAGAAGCAAGATTCTCCCAACGCTTTTTTCTGGCACTCTTGCCTTTAGGAGCATAAATATTAGACAAAGTCTAGGAAAACTTATCATGAAGGTGGAAAAAATAAGTAGCCACATGATTACTGTCATTAAGCACCTCCACACCTTTAATCACTCAAAGATTCCAAAAAGTCACAATTCCACTAGAAGCACCAACTGCCTCAGAACAATGCATACCACAATCCTTGAAAAGCTTCATTTTCAACTTAGAAAGTTTATCCAAACCCATTTTAGTTTCTTGAATTAAAACAATATCAAGGCGATGATCTCTTACTAGATTAGCCAGGAGATCATGCTTATGAGGGTGATTCAGACCTCTCATATTCCAAGAGATAATCTTCATGGGAGTTTATAGGAAGTGCTCTTAGAGCACATATCCAACAAATTTCTTTGCGTGCCATCAGCTATATCCATTTGAATCTCCTTCTCCCTAACATTAGCTAGAGGTCGACCTCTACCATGCGGCTCAGACCCACAGTTTGTCCTCTGCCTATTCCTTGTCACAACTCCTGGCGAAGGATAATTTTTCTTCCTATTACACCCATGAACTTGAATTTAAGGTGGATTTTCCACTTCCCCTATCTCCTCAAACTCCTTAACATCAGGCTTCAACTCCAATCCCTCTATTTTCGACACCACACTTTGAGGAATCCCCCTTAGGAGGAGAACTAGATTCAACAATCACAAAAGAATGATTGTCCTCCAACATCACAGACCTTACCTCATTAAACATAGGGGACAAGCATTCCTTATCAGCCTGTCCCATATCCTGATTCAATCCCCCCTGAGCAGGTTGACATTCAAAAGAATCCACCTTATCAAACTCATCCAGATGTGTGTCCTCATGAACTTTTGAGGAGGGCACACCTTCAAGCTCCACCTCTTGAGCAAGAAATTTTATAGATTTCACCTCCTGAGCTGGGGATTTCTCTATCTCTCTCCATTGTTTTGTCATTTTCTTAGGTAATTTGAGAGGAAAATATTTAGGCCAATGGCCAACTTTTTTACAGTGGAAGCAGGCACACCCCAAGTTTAGAGCTAATCTTAACCATAGAAGGAAAATCAGCTGATTGCTCCACATTCACACAAAATTTGGCATAAACCAACCACTTCCTAGAATTCATCATTTGGTCTATTGAAAACAAACAACCAAACGTGCTGGAAATCCCCTTAAACATCTCCTCATCCCAAAATTCCAATGGGAGGCCAAACAATCTAACCCAAACCAGAGCAACCAAGAAAGAGCACAATTTTGGATTGAAGCCCAATTCCCACTTCTTCAACATCAAAGAAGACTTTCCAAGGAACCACGGGCCACCTGTAAATGCCATCACCATATCATCTTCATAGTTGAAGGAAAAAGAGAAGAAACCTTTGGCCATAGCAGCCACATCAACTTATCCTTTAGGTTTCCAATTATTTAAAGTAAACTTGCGCATCAGCTCAATGTGAGGCCGAGGACCAAAAAATTTACCCAACAAAGCCATGTCCATATTATACATTCTTTTGTCAAAAATACAGTCTAGAACAGAAACATAGTACTCTCCGATCTTTTTATTAGCAACAAAAGGCACCAGAGGGGAAGAACTTTTTCCTTTAGGCTTAGAACTAAATAGATTTATCCATTTGAGAGAGGAGCTTGACAAGAAAGAATTCTTAGTCTTGTCAAACCCAAGACCCTCCACATTAGGAGTCTCATCACACCCATCTGAGGACAGGCCATTCCTTGAATTTTCAGAACTAGGTACCGCCTTTTCAGAGCCACGCACCGTGGAGTGCGTCAGACACACACTCTTCGAAGCCCCTTTCTCGTCAAAAAAAATGTTAGCCACAAGAGGGGACCCACTCAACTTACCTATAGCAAGGGCCTCGCCTGACATCACCCTCACATCAGCACACCGTCCGCCATTACCACCTAAAGCATCATCCTGATCTCTCGCCTTTTCAGAATTTGAAAAATCACCACCACCATCACCACCAGCCAAGGAGGTTCCCATCTTCTCCAATAAATATAATTGTTTTTTAATATTAAATTTTTTAATAAATTATGAATTGAATTTTTACCTTTTTAATAGGTTTCATTTTATTTTTAACTTTTTAAATTTTGGTGTTATTGTAATTTTTAATATAAAAGTTCAAATTTTAGCTTTAATAATTTTAATTTATAGTTTATTTTTATTTTTAACATTTTATTTGAAGTATCATTTTCATTTTTAAAATTTAACTTATTTAATAATTTAATTATATTTATGCTCAATTTTATACTATTATAATAATTTTGTGTTTGTTAATATTGAGTTTATCTTTCAATTAATGTTAACATTATTTGTAATATATTGATTATATTTTTTAGATACATACTTTATTAATATTTCAATTCTAATAAATTAAAATTTTGGTTTTACTTTTTTTATGCAATGATTTATTAACTTTAAAAAAAAAATATTATTTATTTTTATTTTTTAAAATTATTATGTTTACTAATATTTGGATTTTGATATATTTTGACTTTGCATTTAGTTTATTCTATTTTTATTTTTTATTTATATTTAAGTTTGATTTTTTTTTAATTTGTCTTTTTTTAATGAAATTATAAATAATAATTAAAAATATTAGAATTAATTTAATTTATAATTATTTTTCTTATTAAATTAATTATTGTATGATAATTTTATTTTAAATTTTTATTTCAGTTATATAATAAAATTAATTTCAAACTTAAATTCTAAATTAAAAGTTATAGTGTGTGTGAGAGAGAAGCTAACCTTTGATTAGTCATTTGATGCCAACAATCAAAGGATTGCACATGTTCCTAGGGATTTATGCTCAAGGTAGCATGTCATTTGATTAAAGATATGATAATTCACCTTTAAAACCTCTTTAATGTACCCATTGTACACTTAAGGAGGAAAATAAATAGAGAGAAAGAGAGAAAAAGATAGAGGAAGAGAGATGGGAGACGGAGATGGAGATAAGATATAGAGGCAAAGAGAGAAAAATAGAAAGAAAGGAAGAGAGAGAAAGAGAGGGAGAGAAAATGAGACAAAGGGAGAGAGAGAGGTAGATAGAAAAAGAGAGAGATAAAGATATTTAGTTAAAGATAAAAAAAATAGAAATAGAGGGATAGAGAAAGGGAGATGGAGATGCAAAAAGAGAGAAGAGAGAAAAAAGATAGAGATAGAGAGATAGAGAGGGAGACAAAGATATAGAGAGATAAAGAGATATATATATATATATATATAAAGATATAGGTAGAGATATAGAAGAATAAAGGAGGAGAGACAAAGAGATAGAGATAAGAAGAGAGATAAAGAAAGAGCGGGAGGAAAAAAGAGAAGAGAAGAGACATAGATAGAAATAGTCACATAGAGAGGGAGATAGAGAGATAGATATATAAAGAGAAATAGGAGACAAAAAATATATAAAGGTAGAGAGGTCAAGAGATAAAGATGGAAAGGGGGAGAGAGAGGGGGGAGATAAATAGGGATAGAAAAAGAGAGTAAGGGAGAGAGAGATAGGGAGAGGGAAAGAGACAGAGAGAGAGGAAAATAGAGAAACATAGATAGAGGTAGGGATAAGGAAAGACAAATATAGATAGAAATAGGGGAGAGAGAGGAAGAGAGAGGAAGAGAGAGGAAGAGAGAGATCAAGAGATAATGAGAAACATAGAGATATAGAGAGATAGAGATAAATATCTCTCTTTCTCTTCCCATATATCTCTCTCTCTATATATCTACTCATTTGTACCTCTCTCTCTATATCCATTTCTCTATCTCTCTCTACATATAACTTCCTATCTCTATATTTATATCCTTCCATAGATCTTCATCTCTCTTTGTCTTTCCCTCTTTATATATCTATTTCTCTCTCTCCATATCCATCTCCATCTCCTTGCATCTCTCTCTCTCTCTTTCCCTATATCTTTACTAATGTATATATTTCTCTATCTCTCCCTCTCTCTCCCTCTCTCCCTATTTAAATCTCCCTTTCTATATCTCTCTACTCCTCCTCTATCCTCTCTCTCTCCCTATCTATATATTTATATATCTCTCTCCCTCTCCCTCTCTATCTCAATATCTCTCTCACTCTCTCACACACTCCCTATTTATCCCTCCCTATATTTATATATATATTTCTCACACTCCTCTCTCTCACACACTCCTTGTTTCTCCCTCCCTATATCTCTCTCTCCCCCATCTCTCTATCTCTCTCTCTCCCTCTTTATCTCTATTACTTGTCTCTATCACCTCCTTTATCTCTCACTCTTGCCCCTTCTATCTCTATCTTTCCATATCTCCCTCTCCCTCACTATTTATATCTTATTATATCTATCTCTCTCACTTATTCACTCCATCTGTCCTACTCTCTCTCTATATCAATTCCTATATCTTTATATTTCTCTCTCCAATTCCCCCTCTTTCATCGTCTCCCTATTTTTGTCTCTATTTCTCCATCTCCTTCTTCGTCTCTTCTTCCATCTCTCCCTCTATATATTTATCTCTCTCTATCTCCATCTTTGAATCTTAGTCTCTCACCCCCTCTATCTTTCCCAAGTTATATCTATCTAGATCCATCTCTCCTTTCTATCCATATCTCTCCCTCTTTCTATCTCTATCTCTCCCTCTCTCCCTATCACTCCCTCTTTCTATATCTAAGTTATACTTCTCCTCTCTCCTCTCTCCTCTATTTTTCTCCCTCCTCTCCCTCCCTCTCTATGTATTTATACATACCTATTGCTATCTCTATCTCTGTCTCTCTCTTATGCACACACACACACACACACACACCTTATTTATCCCTCCCTATCTCTACCTCTTTCTCCATATCTATATCTTTGCCTCTCTATATTTATCTCTCCACATTTCTTCTTTCATCACTCCCTCTATTTCTATCTTATTATCTCTCCATCTCTTTCTACCCCTATATATTTCCATCTCTACCTCTCTCTATGGGTGAGTGCAGGATCATGGGGGTCCAAAAAGTGGTGATATGATAAAAAGTGGTTGATGACTTTATTTTATCAAAATTTGATGAAACAAAAAGGGTTTATTGAGAAAATTTTCATCTTTCTGCCAATATAAAATATGCCATATTTTGAATTTAATAGGTAATTATTATTGATTTTCTACATGCATTATGACTAAAGTCCTAATTGATAGGTTAATTAAAAAATATCTATAATTCTCAAATGATTTAACATTTTTTAAATCCAAAAGATGTGATGCATTATATGATTCCCATACTATAAGATAAAAATTAAAAAAATGAATTTCATAATTTTTTGACTAAGTTATGGTGGTTAGACAAACACATTTAAATATGTTTAAAAAGTTAGATAGTAAAAAAATCATAAATAATTATTTACTTGTAAAAAAATACAAAAAAAGTGCATCACACCAGGGCATGTGTCCTCTACTTATATTGAAAGTTTTAAAAAAAATGCTTGCACTTAGGTTGGTCAGACATACACCCACTTTTTATCTTTTCCTAAAAATTTAGTACTATTGCATTGAAATTTTAAATTTTTACCAAATAGATTTACTTTTTTCCAAAAAAGGACTAGTATAATAGAACTACATTCAATTTGCTACAAATTTTGTTACTACATATTTTTTTAATTATATTAATAACCTATTCAAATTTTTATGTCAAGTTGCCTAACTTTGTTTTTCTGAATTTTACTGCCACTTAAGGACCTAGTTTGGACCCCATGATCCTGCATTGACCCCTATATATCACTTCCTATATATATCTTTGTCTTTCTATTTTACCCTATTTTTCTCCCTCTCTCTCCATCTCTAGCTACCCCTCTATCCTCTCTCTCTTTATCTCCCTGCCCTTTCCATATCCCTCTCCTCCATCTCCATCTCCATCTCCATCTCCATTTCCATTTCCATCTCCATCTTTATCTCCTTACCCCTCTGTCTCTCTCTTGATCTTCGCCCTATATCTCTCCCTCTTTCCATCCCTATCTCTCCCTCTCTCTCCCTCTCTCCCTATGGGAAGCATAACATGATCCTATTGGTAATGGATCTTGATTATCTTCCTAATTTAGAGGTTTTATTTTAGTTGTGTAGATCCCTGTAAGTGGATGCATAATTGATTTGAAGTTGTCACTTCTCCATTGAACTTTGAGACCTTTGTTGCACAAACATCATTTTATAAATGGACTACCAATTGACCTCCTGTATACTACACAAATGTATGCAAAAAATAGACCAAATTTTTCTCTAATTTACCTTCCACACATCTGCGGTATACCCATTGCACACCAATGTGTGATTGCTAGTTTATTTTGGATCTAAAATATTCAACAAAGACTATCGTCATAATTATCAATATTACTGATGATGAAAGAAAATCATATGTATTCTTAGTAATAGCCTCTTCCAAAGCTTCAAGAAAAGCACACATCTATCCAAAATAATGGACACATGTCCAATTATTTTTCCCAAGGCACATTATATTTTTTAATTATTATTATTTAAAAAAAAACTAATAGATATAGGGAAAACATTTGCACCATAATTGATTTTTCTTTAGTTTCCAATTTATTTTTATATTCAAGATAATTTCCAATTAAAAAAATTGAGACACTATTTTGAAAAAAAATAAATATAAAATTAAAATATTAAAAAATATATTAATTTTTGATAATTTTCTATTGAATGATTTTTCATTTTTTTTCCTTAAAATGTCAAAATTTCTTTAAACAACACACTAACCAATTATTTTTTTAATAAATATATTAAAAAATTATTGAATAAACAAACATTAAAATAGACTTTTAAATTTAAAGATCTAAAAATATATATAAATAATATTTTTCCTTCTAATAAAATATAGATCTTAATACCTATTTTGTTTTAGACTCATACATCTCTTAACTCACCTTTATTAAGTAGTTATGCTTGTGTGATACCTTTCATTCAAATGGACCACACTTTTAATAAATATAATATCTATAGTTAGACAATTATAGTCACTTTGGGTAATGAGTTAAACAAACATAATAAATACAGGTATTTAAAGATAATTACTAGTAAGGATGGTAGATGTCCATGGTGGGTCTTTTTAGTGGGTGAGCTTAGTTGTTAAGTAAAAGAGCACAAGTTAATTGAGACCCAAAAGACACGTTCCATCTATCTCCCAAACTTTATTGTTGACATTAATGTTTACTATTCATTAATAGTTTATAATTACAAACATTTGACTAAAACATTTATTTTATTAATTTCCTATACACCCAAGGATCACATTAATGGAAAATCTCTTAGGATACCCATTCTTTAAATATTCTATCTATTAAAGGTATCAACTTTTTAAAGAGTCTTTAGAAAAATAAATAGTTTAAATTATTTGGTCATCTAAATATTATGACAGATTTATATATAAAAAAGAATTGAAAGTTCAAATTAGGTGGGTTCATTTATCTCTCCATTCATTGATTAATTAGGTGACCAAATAAATTATATCTATTATATTAAAAAAATCATAAATTTTGAAAGATTAAATCTAAATTAAATATTAGTAAACACTTAATACCAACCGCTCTTAACGAATCAAAGTTATCATATGCTTTTTTTTTTAACTATTTTTTGACTGTTTATTTTTGTAGTGGATTTTGAGTCCCTATATATCAATAATAAAAAATACTTAATACCAACCATTTAATAAACTATTCTTATAATTAAATTAATAAAAATTATAATTAATTAAAAAAAAAAATCAATCAAATGTACATTAATATGATCAAAGAAAACATTCAACTATTAATGTATATTTATTTTGTGTTTGTCACCCATTATATTTCCTTAGAACCTAATTATTTACATCTAATCACAAATATCACATTACTCATTTCATGGTTCTATGTGTTTTTTTTGGTTTTAAAAAGAGCTTGTGTAAAATCAATCAATCAAGAAATATTTCAAATGATTAGACTTTGTAGATATTAAGGTAATTATGTTTTTGTCTATTGTGCATAATTTACTCATTAAGAGAAAACAAATCGAATGCAAATATTTGGATAGAGAACAAGTCAATATTGTTAAGAAAACTATGAATAAAAAACAATCCTATTCTTTATTATTATTATTGATGTTTTTCCTTGGAAAGATTGGAATATGACGATCTATCTTATCAAAACAACATTTAAAGATATAAAATTTTCATGATTCTTATCCTTCATATTATTAAATTAGAAATCTCACATCAAAAGATAAGTATGCATCATTGGTTTTGGAAATCAATTGCATCACATCTTGTTTTCATTTCACTTTGTCACAAAGGAATTTTAAATTATTAGATTCATCTAAAGGTGCTATTGAATGTTTTTATAGATTTATTGATTAAGCATGGAATTGTTATGTTTTTTTTAATAGAGTTATTTTGTTTGTTGTTTGGTCAATAGGATTATAAGTATTTGTGGATATTGATTATTTATAAAAAAATTAAGTGTTATTAATTTTTAATGGTATGATAATTTAAGAATTTTTTAATGATTTTATTAAAAAATTGAATATGTTATTATTTATTAATATTGTGATTATTTTTAGGGTGGAGGGTCTAGTTTGATTGGCTAAAGCATTTTATTATAGGCGAAAGGTCACAAGGTCTAGTCTCCTCTTCATCCTTGTGGTAATGGAGGGCATGTTGCACTAGCATCACCAATCACCTATTTTTTTTTACCAAACGCAATATAGTTTATAGGGGGGCTTAGTTTATAAGGGGGCTACCTGATTCCTTAATGTAAAAAATAATCATTATTGTGATTATTTTTAAAAATACCCAACATAGTAACATTATAATTATTTTAAAATTTTGTATATATTATATAAAATACCAATTAAAAAACACATTAATTTTAGAACTAAAATAAATCATTTTATTATTATTATTCCATATAGAATGTTGGATGCAATATCACTTCTTAAGAACAATTGAATGTTACATTCTAGTTATATACAATTGTGATGTGTTGTATATAATATACAATAGATACAAGCATAATATGTATTATAACATGGAAAACATTAATGTCATTACCATACCTTATAAGAGATCATATTGACAAAATATTTTATGGCTAGTTGTGTGAATATAATATTATATAAATAGATTGTTTACACAACTATAATTTATTTCATACAACTGAAAAACTAATTTTATTATAATTAATAAATCCACTACATTAATTTACTAACACTTTGTTGATTTATCACAACCAATCACATACAAAATGAGCATGTATTGGATGCTGCCCTAAAGGGTAAACTAATTAGAGACAAGATTGATGCTCTCTATTTTTCTATTGTTAAATAATTTGTAATTTCTATATTACAATATCACTCAAATGAGAATGGTGGATATATTCTCAATGAGTTGAGATATTCAACTCAAGAGATAGTAGTGAACATGAAATTTTCTCTTTCCACATCACCAATATTAATTGACTCTTCGAAATTCTATCACTTCTAAATTATGTATGGTTAAATACCATGTCATTTTAACAAGGATTTTATAATATTACCCCTTCCAAGAAGAATAATGAGGATAAACCTTATTTTGTTAATGTCCCACAACATACCCACATAATTATCAAATTCTACCATAAAATAGAAACTTTGCTAGCGAGTTACCTTGATGATAGAATATATTATTTATAATATTGAGTATCACATTAACCAAACTATTATCCACCTACAATCACACATCCATATTATGTATTGCTCAACACACAATAGAAGCACACTATTTAGATGACTGTCAACAACATCATGTGATTTAATATGTCTCCTATATCTATACTTATTATTCCTAACTATTATGATTAATGAATTTAAAATTCTATTGTTATGGAGCATGGATATATTACATAGTCATTCACACTCATTGAGATTCTTGTTCAAATTAGACATGGGGACATATTAATCCTTGCATTTCATAGATGCATTCATAATATTTTTTAATATTTATCTAAATATTTTTTGTTTGAAATCATGTCCCTATTGAAAAACTATCTCCATGGTCTCAACTATCTAGATTGTAGTCAACAATGTTTTACTATGTCACATATAGACACGCATAGTACAAACATTAAATATAAAAAAATATGTCAATTTTACAAAAATATACTGTTATTGATGAATTGGGGTCTATCATAAGGTGAGTGGTTGAACATATAAAGTATTTTGGTATGCATTTGTGTAGACAATTAATATTCTCTATCAATGGTGTATGTTCGTTTTTGGGCCTAATAGGTTTTGTTTAAGTGCTTCAAACATTGGTAATGATTGGATCTCTCGATCAATAGTCCACAAGGTTATGAAAATATAAAATCATCCTCAAATTGGTTTTGACCTCCAATATTGAGGTTTGAATCGAACGGCTCACATGGATCCCCAAGATCACTAAAAAAAGTGTAAGATAAATGCCCTAGCATTGATTAGTATGGAAATGAGTGGGTCCTATAAAATATATGATCCTATAAAAATTTGATAATGGAATGAATGATTAGTTTATTCCAACATGATATCTCAATGATTTAGTAGATATAATGGTGTGAAAGAATCTTAGAGTGGTCAATACTTGTGTCAATTCAAAGGAAACACAAACCATAGATCTCTTTCATCAATTTCCCCTAATAAATAAGAAAAAATAAAGGTGGTGGAATCAAAACATATCTCTAGAATTAATATCCATGATTGTATGGATAAAAAAATTCTAGAAGGAAGTTGGAATGTTTTTTAAGTGAAATTTGTGTGAACCAATAGATTCCTTGAGTAATAGACTACAAGGGTTGATAGAAGTTAAAGACATAAAATATTGGATAATCAATATTATAAGATTGAATAATTTGATGACTAATTCCAACTTAGAAATGAATCTAGATTCTTATTAACATATTATATAGTAACAACTATCAATGGTCAGTAGGGTCCTAAATCAAGGGCCAAAATTGTTCTAGCCAAACACAAGTATAAGAAGAAGGAATTAATGAGGAAATTATTTCTTCGACCGCCTTAGTTATATCTAACAACTTTCAAGCATACAAGTAGTTATAAAAGGAAAACTTTAAAGTGGTTTCAACCATGAACATATTTTGAAACTTGAATATGAATTTAATAGGGCATGCACAACATTTAAGATGTGGTTTGAACATGAAACTAGTGCTTGTGTACACATTATTGTGTAGTTACATATACCTAAAGATATATGCACTACCAAGTGTACATTCCATTAAACATTAAATATATATTATTATATGGATATTATAGTTTTTTTCACTACATAATGGATTTTTGAAAGTTCTACTTTGATTGATGAATTGGGGTATATTGTAAGGTGAATGGTTGACCATATATAATATTTTGGCATATACTAGTATATAAAATTAATATTTTTATCAATGGTGCATGTTTTGTTCAATTTCTTCAAACATCAACAATCACTAAATCTCTTGATCAATAGTTCATAAGGTCTTGAAGACACCTAAAATCCGACCTTACCCAGCCACACCTAATTTTAGCCCATCCTTAGCCATTAATTAAATAAATATCTATTATTTATTTAATTATTCCTATCCTCTCTCATACTTTATCCCAATCCTTTAATTAATTAAATAATTATTATTTATTTAATTATTATCCCCACATGATCCTATTAATTAAATAAATGCTTTATTTATTTAATTATTTTCCTTTTATCATCTATCCTTGTCCATCTAATCATAGAACTTCATCTTGTTCACATGGATCATAGTATAAATTTTCTCGCATTTGAAATATGTTCCCTTCACATGTCTAACTAACTTCCTACCTAAACTCATTGAATCTAGACACCTAGCCTAAAGTCAAACTAACTTTTGATCTTATCCACTCATCTCATTTAACCTCTCAATCCTATCCATTACCATAAGGATGTTTGTCCTTATCTCAATTATAAACCTAAACCATATCCATAATTTTCCACTTGTCACATGATTGCATCCTTGATCTAAACCCTAATCCCCCTTCAATCTTAGTCATCAATCATCGATCATCTTTTTCCATGGAATTTTCCTCTTCAAGACTGTATATCTATAGACTCCCATCCTTCATCCAATCATCTTGAACAAATCCTCTTGAGATATTATCATACCTACTTGTCATTTTGATCACTTATTTATAAATCATATCAAGGTTATGCTAGAGCGTTGAGCAATCCACATATCAACATCAAAGATAAAATCAAATGGAATAAGGGTGCACTCCATTTCTGCTCATCAAGGAGAGAACGAAAGATTATAGGTGAATGTATTATTCTTTTTATTTATTTTATCTTCTATTTTTTCCTTTAATATTCTCTCACCTCTTTATTTTGACACACCAAGTGGGACCCACATCCCTATTCTAACATTTTTTTTATAGTTTTCATGATGCAAATGTCATTTTTTGGTCTCAATGTGAAATAATACCTCTTTTCTATAGAATGAAGCCTCTATCTCACAAAGTTGCACCTTTATCTCATAGAAAGGCACCTTTGTTCTATGAAGTGACACCTTCGTCACCCAAAACTCTGCTTCTATTCTAAAAATTGAATTTGATCAATTTGAGCCTAACCTAGGGTTTGGATAACCTTTGAGACCTTCTTTTGTTGGATTTAATCACTCTAACACTGTTTTTGTAGGTTGTTTCATTATTTTCTTACAAAATTAGGGTTTCTAGGGTTTTTCCAAACTAGGGTTTCTTGCAAAATTTCTAGGAGATCTAGGGTTTTTCTTCATCTTGATATATTTTGAGCATATAACATAACATGTTTTGGTAAGGTATATGCTTTTTCAAGTGTCCCCTAGCCTTTTATTGTAGGTTTCCCAGCTAGGTTGGTGGAAAACTATGTTTTTTGGGTCTCGAAGGTCATTTTGAGGCTCTTTCCCTGAAACCATGCCTCTATTTCAAAAAGTGGTGCCTTTGTTTCACAAAGATGAACCTCTATATCACTATTGGTAGGAAATATCAATAGTTTAGTCACCGTCAAGAAAATCCTATTGCATCTTGCCACAAGAACTTGTGGACCATAAGATTCAAAAGCTACCATCTAGGGTAGGGGTAGGATAGATGGGTCATGTCCCATCTCATAGATATATGTATAGGGAAAGATATGAATAGTAGAAAGAGAGAGATATACAAGAGTGTATGTGTGAAAGTATGTGTTAGAAGATATATGCATAAGAATGTATGTATGAGAAAACATATGTAAGAAGAATAGAAAGATGTATAGAGTATTTACGAATGTACTCCATTGATGTAAATAATATAATGCTATCAAAATTATATATATATGATGTTATCTATAATTTTATTAATCCATGGTAGATTAGTTAATCCTTTGTCTGAATCAAACCAATATTCCCTTTATATGATTGAGTTCAAGGTATAAACTACAACACTAAGAAAGTACTTGGGGCTAATAACTCTACTATGTGTTTCCCCAATTTTATTTCTGAAATATAAAAAAGTGGTCATACCTTAAGTTTAATTTCAAAAACCTAAGGTATGTTCCAACATTTCTAGGATTTCATTAGGATGAAAATCAACAAGGTGCATATATTGACTTACAAACTCCAAGGTGAGTCAATCAGACCAGGATCTAATCCTTTTGAGTCTTAGGAATGAATTGGAAATAATTTGGAGTGATTACCCTAATTAGACTATATGACCTAATATCATAAATTGCAAAATCTTGAAGACAAACAAATAGAAACTATGAGTTTCAAGTAGATCTCGAAAGTGCAGACTAATGTGTACCTATCACCAAAAGCTGAGTCTTAGTGTTGGATTAGAATTGGGTTTCCCCTAGGCGAATGGGTCTTTGTAGACTTCATCATAACTTCAAAATGTGATCGTGTAGCCCTCTATCTACTCTATGTTCTTGTACTTGTAAATATTTGATTTTGGATCTAAACCTAAAATAAACTTGCAAAATAAATTGTTTGGGTGGTTATATGGGGGTTTTCCTCAATCAAACCCCATTTTTGGTAATTAAACCTCAACAAAAATCCAAAGATATGATAAAAAATAGTGTGTGAGCCCGAACCTTGTGTGTGTCTAAGGTTGTTGTGAGCCAAAATGTAAAAATATCCTACTCAAGTGCATTAGAGTGTGATTCCTATATGGAAATGGTAAGATGCAATTAGGGAGAAGTCAAAACACCCCAAGTAAACCTAAAAGTGCAATGACACCTTACTTTAGGTTACAAGTAGAGTGAATTTTGAAGATGAGAGCACCAAGGAAACAAGTCATTAGGTGGAGGGAAGTGGCCAAATGCATCTCCCAACCCTAGAATCCATCATGCTCTTCCCTAAAATTCAACCTTCAATCATGTGATAAAGCTTGATCAAATCTAGAAATGGGCTTTAAGACCTATAATTTCAAGTAATGTTGCTCTAAAACTTCAAATTTTGTTTTCTTGAATGTTGTCTCTTATGTTCTAGTTTTGAAATGGTGAAAAGAATAGGTATTTATAGGAATTTCTCTAATTTCTCAAAGATTAGATCTCGAAAGCTAACATTTGAATTTTGAATTTTGAATGTTAAAATACTACCAACAATACATTTTTAAATTTGGTTCTCGACAAGATAGGGGGACCCATTCACCCGTGGGTGAATGGGTCCTAGCCCTATTTTCTAGGATGGAGTATATTAGGGGAAAAACATTATTTGTTTGCATTTATTCAATGCTTGTTATTTTTTAGAAAAACAATAAAACAGACCTCAAAATGTATAATAAAAGGGAATTAGGGCCTATTTAGGAGGGATTGAAAATGCATGAATGCAAGGGTCAGTAAAATAGGTCCAAAATAGGTGTGAAATTAAACTATCACCTACAAGGGAGTACAATTATCTATGCTACATTTAGCCCCCACTTTAGCGACCATATGAAACTATGTGCATATGCAAGCTAAATTACTAAAAATAAATCATGCTACATACAAGAATATTCATATGAATATTATGATTCATTTGAGAATGAGAGAATGAAGCTCCCAATGTATTCATCCACAAAACCAAAATGTTAGGAGCCATATCCTACAAAACCAATTGTTAGCTATTCAAAATCATCTTATACTTTCAAATAGACATATCAAACTTCTATGGAGAACCAAATTCAAGGGTAGATGTATGCCGCCTTGATTCCAATTGATTTATGGAGGTGGAATCAAGGTATAAATCTAACCACATTGAATTTCTAGGTGTATTGATATAAATTCTTACAATAGGGCCATGATCACAACACTATCTATCAAGAAGCATTGGAGATGATCAGGGATGAAACTATGAATCTAATGCAATAGAAAAAAATGAAATTGGAGTTCTATAGTCCCCATTATGGTGATTTGAGTGGAATGTGCTTTTTGGAAATTTTACTATATAGTGTAAAATCATCTTTTTGACCATCATTTTCACATTTACTATTTGGATATTCTGATAAAGATACATTGGTGCAAAGGATTGAAGACATCGAGCCGATGACCATACCAAATTTCATGACTAAAGGTTCTAGGAGCATAGATTGTAGACAGTGCCACCACACCTAAGGTGAGTTTCACGTACCTTCTCCCTATGATTTATTTTAGTATTTTACATTGTTTTGAGTATTTTTCAAAAATCATGGTGTTTGTGTCCTCTTTGGGTGATCGTGTCCCAAATTAGTGACCCTGACCCAGACCCCTATCCCAAAATGGTGACAGTGTCTAGGGGCAATCCTTTTTTCTTTTAACTATTTAGTTAGATGTTTTTTCCATGTTACTAATGATTACCTTTGTTTCTTCTAGGATCTACCATGTGCTTGACAATATTTGGGAGGATGATTATTTTCACTTTTTTGTGAACATTTACATGGCTTACTGAGGCAGGGGAGTAAACTATGTTTATCACTGAGTTGTATTGGGTATACCTCATGCCACCGATGAGGTATCATGATGTGATGATGATGGTACTAGTTGAGTAGTGGAATGTAGATAGTTGCACATTTCATCTACCAATAGGGGAGATAATAGTGACCTTGGAGGATATACACCACATACTTAGAATACCAATTTGAGGTGAGACCATCCATTTTGATGAGTTCTGCACACTCCAATAGATGGGAGATGATATTTAGTATTGTAGCAATTTTCACATAACTCTCACTGACTCCAAAGCTCTCATTGAGCTTGAGTGGCTTTTATATGCCAATGTTCCCTTGGTTCATTAGATCATGTGTAAGACATTTTCGCTAGCTCTTTTACCCAATGGAAATAGCGTGCACCTTGATGGGGGCCTCATTCATACCACATGAGAGATGGAGGAGCACCATCCAGTCTATTCTTGGGGATGAAGCATGCTCACACATCTATATTATGATCTTAGTCATTTTTCTCATTGGGAGCTCCATAGTATTTTGCACTGTACCCTTCTTCAAGTTTGGGCGTTTGAGCATATTAAATGTACTAGACTAATTGATTTTCTCACCACGACAACTTTTGGTTACCCTTGAGCCTTCTACTATACTTTTAGGTGAGCTTGGAAATGCATAGATCTCTTAACCTAGAGAGTCAAGTTTGATCATCTAGAGGAGGATGATATAGTATGAAGACCACATAGGAATCTATAGTAATACTAGGTCTTCCATAGTAGTTGGATGGGATGCAGTAGGATAGGTTATTTTTTGGATGCCATGACTATGTCATCATGCTCTTCTATTATGATCATGTCATGCATAAGTTTGGGTAGATATAGATAGAACCTAGCTAGTGGCCTACATTCTTGAGATTTACACATAGTGGTTCCATAACAAGGGATATTCATCATCTTACAATCACTGACATCACCTTTAATGATTTAGACTATGAGGATTAGGATACACCACCAACATCTAACTTGGATGATGTAGGCACCACTATAGCTTATGAGAGATGGATGATAGCACAACCTCCACATGTCTTCCTTGAAGATCATCCTGCAAGTGATTGTAGACCTTTACCATATCGAGAGGATGCAAGAGAGGACATGAGCATGGATGGAGATACTATTGATGAGGATGAGGATCAACAGTCAATGAGAGAGGATCTTGAGGAGCTAGTAGAGGCTACAAATTCCCTCGAGGAGATATCTATGTCTCATTCTCATGTCACCCAATCACATCCATCAACCACCATAGGAATATAGTCTCACAAGCATCGAGATATCAGCCATGTAACTCCTACCATACCCCCAAACCATCATAGGAGACCTAATACGACACCTATAGAATCCTATCGAGATCTCAAGTGGTGGGATAGTGACCCAAGAATATTATATTTTATTTATTTTCTATGCATCTTTGATTATGTTTATGTTTGTTTATTATTCCTAGATCTAATTTATATTATGTTTTCTTTGTTATAGTTGGAACTCAGGAGTGGCTCGACTTCTTCAATCGAGTAATGAAAGATATTGTTCCATAAATTCCCCCACACTAGGTGACATGAGTGAAGCATATGCCACCACCTAGCATGAGGTGTCATGTTGACCTATTTGATCCCTTGTCTAGGTGGAGGACATCCTATGATGATGCTATGAGGACAATTGATTTATCTAGAGTTGAGATTGAGGAGGTCTGAACTAGGGAGGAGTAGATGCTCCAAATACACTAGAGGAGATCAAGGCTACATGTGAGGAGCTTTGATCCACCCAAGTTCCTTTTGAGATTAGTACACAAAAATTATTACAGTCAAAACTCAGTAGGTGTAACAGGTGAAGCTCACCAGGGTGTAGGTAGACAGGGATCAGATAGACTAGGAGAGTGTCACAGATCTCATATGTGAGGGTATAGCTATAGGCCAAGTACATTTCCTATGAGAGTAGACAATCTCTATGAATTTCTCCCACACCATTGTCTCTCAATGAACACAACCACAAGGCCTCAAGGATTCTAGTAGCCATAAGCCTTCCTATATGTATGATACTATGACACACCACATTTTTCTATCACGGTGACCATGATGTATATGAACTTTATGAGCATGTTTTAATTTCTATGTATTTAAATTTTAATGTGATCTATTAAACAATATTGATATTGCTTGGTAAATATCTCCATGATCTAATTTTCAAACACTTACGCTCTTTTAGATACTACATTTTTTTATTAAGTGCAATCGTGTTAAACTAGATGCACTTATTATCTAGTTTGTGAAATTAAATGCATGCAATGATCTAATTTAACACAGCATACACATGGTTGAATAGTATGTAAAATAAAATAATTAAAGTAAATGAACAATTACTCATAATAACTCAAGACACATGAGCACGTTTGTCAAGAATGAAGTAATTTGAGATAAAATAGAAAATTATCTACTTAATCTAATAACATTATTTAAAATACATACTATTCGAAATATTGCTAAGTGTAATATTTGTGCAAATGCACAATGTTGATAGATTCTTGTAAATGTGTACCATCCATTTCTTTAATTTTATATGCTCCAAACCCATAAAATTTGTCAATGAAATAGGGTCCTAACCAATTTAGGTTAAACTTTCATTTTTCGTCAAGATCGATATTGACATTATGTTCATTTTAATTTAACACCAAATATCCTTTATTAAAAGAGTGAGGAATTGCATTATCATTATAATTACATTTCATTCCTTTTTAATAGGCTTGGATATTTTTGAGAGCATTTATACATTGTTTATCGAGCATTTCAAGTTGCAAATGTTTTTCTCTATAAGTATTATCGTCAATAAGGCCCCTAAGAGAGATTCTCAAGGAGGTAATTTATAACTCTAAGGGAATTATTGCATCTGCACCGTAATTGTAGACATATTAATACTTATGTGATAAGCTCACAATGAATAAGTATGTTGAGTGTACCAATCCTTGTTATGTTTACTAACTATTTTACAAAATATGTGTTCAAGTGTTTTGTTTGTTGCTTCCACTTGACCATTAGATTATGGGTAATAAGGTGTAGAAAAGTGATGTTGAATGTGAAATGTTTCCAAAAATTTCTTCACTTCCTTATTCTTAAATGGTGTCCCATTATCCATTACTAAGGTTGAAGGAATACCAAATCGAGTGATGATATTTTATAAAATAAAATGAAAAATTACTTTAGTGATTGTGAAACAAAGAGGAATTGTATCTACCCACTTCGTGAAATAGTTTGTAGCAATTATTATAAATGTATGTCTCGAAGAAGGAGGATAAATATTTCTAATAAGATCTAAACCTCATATGGAAAATGGCCAAATAGGAATTTGAGCATGAAGTTCAGAAGCAAGACAATGAATCAGGTTGTTATACTCTTGAAATTTATGCCATTTATTAACATGATCAAAATAATCTTGTTACATTTTTCTCCAATAATATCCCATGTGAATTAAATTTTGAACCAATGATCGTCCTTCAAAATTCCCCCGATAAGTACCCGCATGATATTTCTCAAGGACTATAGGGATCTCATATTTTTTAAGGCATCTAAGAAGAAGACCACCGAATGACTTCTTATATAACACATATGTTTGGATTATGTATCGAGCTACAAGTTTCCAAATATGAGCTCTAGTGTTCTTAGTAGCTGGTTCAAGAAAGTTACCTTCTTTTAGATAATTGAATATTGGAATATACCATTCACTAGAAGCTTCAATATTGGCAACTAAGACTTCTTTCATCTATTCATCTATTGATGGTTTTGTGAGGGTGTGAAAAAAAAATGTGAATTCCATGGAATAATCTTCAAGAGAAACAAGGGAAAGTTGTGCTTTCCATTACATTTGCATGTTGATTATCCTTTCATGGAACATTTTTCAATAGTGTATGATTTAAAATGTTCTAGAAATATCATTGTGAGTATTTTATATTGAGATAGCTTATCATATTTTTCTTGATTTGACCCATTAATTTGTTTGATAATCAATTGAGAATTTCCAAATATACAAATGTGTTGAACACCTTAGGACAAGGCCACATGTATCCCAAAAATAAGGGCCTCATACTCTGTAGTGTTGTTAGTAAATGGGAAATTTAAATGATAGTATAATGGAATTCGTTTTATTGAAGTCGATATTAATATAACCCCCGCCCCAAAATGAGTTTAATACTTAGATCCATTAAAGTATAATTCCTATTTTTTATTATCATAAATTTTCAACACATTATCATCAAGAAATGAGTCAACATTTGGTAATGCTAAAGGTGAGGGAGCCTCAGCTATGTGGTTGGTCAATTCTTGACCCTTGATTTCCTTTTGAGCAATAAACTCAAGGTCAAACATAGTTAATAGCATAACCAACTTAGCCAAGCATCCCAAAAAAATTATTTTAGTAAATAATTTTTTTAAAGGATCAAATTCATCATGACATGCACTTCCACATTTAACATATAATGTCTCAACTTGTTTGTAGTGAAGACAAGAGCCAAACATTTTTTTTCTAGTTGTGTAGCAAATTTCATAATCAATCAATGTTCAAATAATGTAGTAAACAAGATTCTCCTTGCCATTCTCATCTTGTTGGGCTAATAATGTAGTAAGAGAATGGGTTGATGCTCATATGTAAAGGATAAAATGTTTTCCTTGAGTAGCCGGTTGCAAAATAGGGGTATTAGCTAGACATTATTTCAAGCTCTCAAAAGGATTTTGACAATCCTCACAACATTTAAATTTTGATTCATTATCAAAGAGTTGGGTAAAGGGAAGAGTTTTATCTTCCAATGACGCCACAAAATGGTGAATAGTCTTAATATTTCCTTGTAAGCTACACAATTATGAAAAAATCTTGCGAGGTGGCATATTTATTATATCACCAATCTTCTTTGTTTCCACCTGAATTCCTCTATGTGATACTATAAAACCCAACAATTTTCCACTATCCACACCAAAGATGCATTTCTTCAGGTTTAGCCTCATATTATATTTGCAAATTCTTTCAAATATTTGTCAGAGGATTTTGACATGGTCTTGACATGTTGTAGAATTAGTCAAAATATCATCAACATAATCTTCCAAGATGTTATGTATAAAATCATGTAATATTAATGTCATTTCCCTTTGATATGTGGCTCCAACATTATTTAATCCAAAGGGCATCACAACTTAGAAAAACATTCCCCAAGGTGTAGTGAAGGTTTTCTTATATTGATCTTGAGTGTTAATGAAAATTTGATTATATCCTGAAAATCCATCTATAAATGATAATAAGGCATGTCTTATAGTTGAATCGACTATCATGTCAATATTAGGAAGGGGAAAGTAATCCTTTAGATATGGTTCATTAAGATCTCATAAATCATAAATTTGTACACATCCTAATACAATTATCAAGTTTTGCTACTTCCACAATATTAGAGATCTAAGGTGAATAATCAATGGGGCAGATGAATCCAACTTGTAAAAAAGTTTCAATCTCAACCTTAACCAATAAAGTTTTTTTAGGATTCATTTTTTTATCTTTTATCTCATTGCTTTTAGCATTTTCCTCAAAGAAAAATGTTATGTGTGACTATCTTAGGATGTATACCCAACATATTTGAATAATTCCAAGAATTGTTTTTAGAAAAATCATGTAATAAAGTTGTGTGATCTTATTTTTCATCCTCCTTAAGAATCTTTCCAATTTGAATAATTTTATATTAATTAGATAGGTCCATTGGTGTTGAACAATTCCAACGGCTGAGAGGGGGGGTGAATCAGTCTACACAAAACTTAACCCCTTTTGAAACTTGAAACTTTCAGCACAACTATAACTCATTTAGAAGATAAAGGAGGAACTTTAAGCAGAATAGTAACAAAGAATAATATAGCAATTTGAACCTTCAACACCTTTAGAAAAAATTACCAATGAAAGATATAGTAGTAATCATATCAAAATCAAAGAGAAAGAGATAAAGAACACACACATGCACAAAGAGACACTAGAATTATGTGGAAAACCCAATGAGGGAAAAACCACAATGAGAGTTAACTCATAATATAAGGCTCACTGCCTTAGAGAAAGATACAAAAGGACTTGCAACACTGAAGTACCAACCAAATCTAGGAGTAAGATATAGAGGACTTGATGAGATTCACTATCTCAAAATAGGATACAAAAGATATATAAGAGAATTACAAATATTGCCAACACAACTCTCTATTGGCTGAGGCGTTCAAGAATAATTCATCTTTCCTTTCACAATATTTAGCACTATCTCTATTGGATATTCAATACAAAACACTTACACACTTTTTTGAACTTGTACTCTACATCATTATGCTGCATCTAGAATGATCTTGAATTTATATCCATTATAGTTCACTTTAATTCTTCAATTAGGTCAGCCAAAAAGAGAATAAACAATAAATTCAACTGGTCAATCTCCAGAGCATGATGTAGTCCTATCCTGGGGATAGAGAGGGCTAGAAACAATATTAACACTTATTTCAATGTGATCAAAAATTATTTACATGCAAACACACATCAACCTAAGTCGGCATCAAGGAAACATGTGGATGAGACATTGAAGCACACAACCAATTATCTACCCATAAACACTTTAAAATGCATTTATTTGATGTAATCCTAAAAAGGATAGGTACAGACCCAGATATATTATGGCATACATTCCATTGCTAGCGTATCCCCTCAAGCACATGGCCTAAGAAAAGGAACAAGCCTTGTCAACCAAATACCCACAAATAACCTAGAAAGTGAACTAAAGACACTATGCAACACCATAGTGACCAATTAGAAACATTTGGAATAAATAGGGGTGTTCCTTGAACATCCAACATCACTTCCATATACTTCTTTCATACTGTCATGCCATCAAAAACCACTGTAGACCAAAAAGATACAAAAAGGTTTGCTCAAGAAACACAAATTACATAACTGGATGATTTCACATTTGTACAACAACTTGTGGACCACTTCAACATATGAGATTGGAATTGAGACATTGCACAAATTTTGTGAACACGTTCACCAAACGACAGGAGTAGAGACATCAATGCAAAGAAATGTGGGGCATTTCCTAGACCAGTCCAGATAACTAGCACACTGTCAACCCTCTACAATTCATAGGAACCTCCTCAACAATGTAGGTGACCTAAAATGATAGGAGTGAAATGTACATAGATAACTAACATTGAATACTAAACCACAAGAGAAAAACTACAATAGTGGAGAAATGCAAATCATTCTCTCATACATAATTCAATATAACTTCTTGAACCAAAAATATGTGTGCAACTTGCAGAGACTAGAAATTTTTTTTGCACTAGTAGAATTTGACAAATAAATGACTAGGTGACTAAAAATTTTAGTCACAACAACTAAAAGTGACTAAATTCTACTATTTTTTTGCAAAACATCTATAAATGACTAATTAATGAGTAGTTTGATCATCAGGTAAAAATTAGTCACATATGATATTAAAGTGGGTAATTAAAAAAAAGGAAGGAAATGTGAGCAAGTGATAAATTATTTTTTAAATTTTTGTGAGGGAAACTTGTTGAGTTTCATTCTCTCTCTTTTTTTTCAGCTAAAAGGACTAAAACAACACGAGCTTTCCAAGATGGATGACTTCTTTGTTGTTTTCTGCTTTGAAGAAGAAGTTTGTAGTGTTCTTGGGTAGTTAACTGAGTTTCATTTAGTTAAGATCATGGGGAAACTTCATGGCAACGTTTCTGAGCATTTTCAATCTTCACTTGCATGGCTGGTTATTTCCTTTGGCTCTTTTCTATGTTCTTCCATCTTCCTGGGGTTGCTTTGTTTTATTTTTGATTTGTAGAAGGAAAATAAGGGACTATTCTTTCTTCATGTTCTTGCATATCAATGTCTTCTTTGTCCATTTGAAGGGTCTTTCCCTTATTCCCATGAGTTATGGTTTTATTTTGTGTTTGATATGCATTTTCAGTTTGAAATGTTGCTCTATAGAGCTCTATTTTATGTATTATGGAGGAAACATTATGCAATAGAAGTTTTCAGATTCAAAACCCTTGCAATATATTCTTTGGACAATGTTTAAAATCCTTATACTTTGGGATCTAGGGTTTCAAGAGTGCAACAAAGAGACAATGGTTTTGTTTCAAGGATATTGGCTTGTTGCATTGCCATTAAATCCATTATGTTAGGTTCATTAAGGAGCTAGTAGTCATGAAAAATGGAGATCAATCTAACTATGCATCAAAATGAGAATCTAGTCTCTTTGACAAGGAATGGGAATCAAGTCACTGTGAGAGTTATGTTGGAAAAACAAGAATAGACAACTGAGAGGGGGGTGAATTAGTTGTCTCGAAATTTATAACTTATTTAATCTTATTAACCTTTAATCTCAGATCTGTTAATTAACAGTGAAAGCATGAATCAACAACACATTAGAAACATACAAACACCAAGATTTTATACGTGGAAACCCTATTAGGGGACAAATCATGGTGGATATTAGACCATAAGATTATACCTTGTTAAAAGTATAATGAGAATGAATAAGGAATGCTCATGCATTCAGGCACACTACCTAGAGCTCACTGCTAAAATGGGAAGGGTCACTGCCTTACAAAAAAATTTAGATTAAAACCATCGAAAGAATATGAACTGATAAATTAGCTTCTACAAAATCCTGATCACAGTTCCGGTTAAGCACATAAACCCTTCACACTTCACTCAATCTTCTTCACAGTCTACTCTGCAATCGAGTGATCTGATATTTATTCACACATTTTGCATACACACTTTATGTTCGCATATCTCAAATGAAGAAACAATCACTCTTATATATCCGCTTCATGGAATTAGATCAACAACCCTATCGGCCAAAAATAAAAGAATAAATTACAAACTGTCAGCCCAATTTATGAACAAATCTTAATGTGCACCAACTAAAGTCAGTCACAAGATAATGAAGACCAAAATCAACTTCCTCGAACATGCAAAAAATTAAAATATTAATCCACAAGGATCTGCAACATGCTACAGCCATCATGTCAGCAAAGAACATGAAAACTCGAACACACAACAGAAAAGTCTTTGATCATGATCACACCAATCAATGCAGATGTGAAACAAGGATAGAGCATGATCTAGAATCATCAATGAACATCTTAGGAGTATACATAACAACTAGAATTATCAGAATCATGTTCTCTTCTTCCAGAAACACCAGCTATAGTAACAAAATGACTATAGGAGCACAACAACACACAGCTTGCACAAATCTTGATCCGCGCCTTTGAAACTTCCTAAGTATACACTAGATAGGCTCAGCAACAAACCCTTTAAAGTGCAACCTCTGAAAAAAAACATAATAAATTTTCCACCACACTGAACTTCACAGCTTCACAGACAATCTGCAACATATTTATTATAATTTTCTCAATATCCTCGACATATACAGCCTTCAAGATCATCAAATGCTAATAGTATTGACATCAATGATAACCACATATCAACGAAACAACCACAACATCCAACAATCTCCCCCTTTGGCATTGATGGCAACACATGATGTGAGAAATACCATCAACACAACTAACTCTTCTCAAACTATTATTCTCCTCCTTACATTACTCTTCCATCTT
Organism: Sequoiadendron giganteum; assembly: GCA_007115665.2. Taxonomy (NCBI): domain Eukaryota; kingdom Viridiplantae; phylum Streptophyta; class Pinopsida; order Cupressales; family Cupressaceae; genus Sequoiadendron; species Sequoiadendron giganteum. The sequence continues at coordinate 229,630,052 of CM021107.1, read as the reverse complement.
CTCCCCCTTAGTTTTGATTACTCTTCTCCCCTTTCTTCTACAATTTTTTTTCAAATTATTCTTCTCCCCCTTTGACATCAATGGAAAAGGTACACAAGCTCTAAACCACATATCTAAATCATCTGACTACTCCCCTTGAGCAGCAGCCACCACAACATCAATCTGGAACAAGATATAACTATGAGTGCACAGATTGATGCAAAGACTTGCATATTAGTTCAGATTAGGAGGGGAAATCACCCCTAATTTTCCTCTGAGATACTCAAAAGTATCCTTAGGCAATGACTTAGTAAAGATGTTTGCAATCTATTCTTTTGTAGGCACATACTCTAGTTTGACTTCTTTATCACTCACTTTGTCTCTCAAAAAGTGATATTTGATAGATATATATTTTGTCTTTGAATGCAACACCGGATTATTAGAAATGTTTATGGCATTGGAATTGTCAGAAAATATAGTAACGAGCTCATTATACTCAATTATGATATCTCTTATCATCTGCTTCATCCATATTAGTTGGGTACAATTGTTTGCAGCAACAATATATTCTGCCTCAACAATAGATAAGGAAATGGAATTCTTCTTTTTACTTAACCAAGACACCAACTTCTTCCCCAAGAAGGATGCACCACCACTGGTAATTTTCCTACCATCCACATCTCCTGCCCAATCTACATTAGTAAAGGCGTTGAAAGTAAGATCATCATCTTTAGCATACCAAAGACCAAAGTCAACTGTCTCTTTCAAGTATTTGAAAATTCTCTTCACAACAGTCACATGAGATTACTTTGGATCAGCTTGATATCTAGCAACCATGAATATGACATTCATGATGTATGGTCTAGTCTGGGTCAAATAAAGTAATCCATTGATCATTGATCTATATCTTGTTTGATTTTCTTTAGGAGAATCATCATTTTGTGTTAGCTTACATTCGGTTACCATGGGTGTACCAACTGGCTTTGAGTCTTCCATGCCAAACTTTTTCAGTAACTCTCTTACATATTTGGACTGAGATATAAAGATTTCATCATCTAACTGAGTAATTTGCAATCCTAGAAATAATTTCAGATCTCCAATCATTGACATCTCAAATTCACTTTTCATTTCACCAGCAAACTTCATACATAAGTCATCATCACCTTCAGAAATGATGTCATCAACAAAGACTTCAATAATCAACTCTTTATCGTGATCCATCTTGAAATACATACTACTGTCAGCAGTACCTTTATTAAATCCAAGCTTCAACAAGTATTTATCCAATCTAGCATATCGGGCTCTAGGGGCTTGTTTGAGTCCATACAGTGCTTTCTTTAGTCGGAAAAACATATCTTCTTTATCAGTTAGTTAAAATCCATCTAGTTGCTTAACATATACTTCTTCTTCTAGCTCACCATTCAAAAATTTTGACTTTACATCCATTTGATAAAATTTTTAGTTCTTGAAAGCAGTATAAGAAAGAAATAATCTTATAGCTTCAATTCTAGCATCAATGGCAAAGGTTTCTTCAAAATCAATACCTTCCATCTGTGAGTACCCTTTACATACCAATCTTGCTTTATTCTTGACCACTTTACCTTGTTCATTCAGCTTATTCCGAAAGACCCATTTGGTTCCAATCACATTTTTATCCTAAGGTCTAGGGACAAGAATCCATGTATCATTTTTCTCTATCTGCATCAGTTCTTCCTTCATTGCTTCCATCCAATATTCATCTTTACATGCTTCACTAACATTGTTGGGCTTAGTCTTGGAAATCAAACAATACTCTTCTGCAATTCTTCTTCTAGTCTGCACACCTTTGTTCTTATCTCCTATAATCTTATTTTCAGAATGATTTAGCTTTACATACCTCGAAACTTTAGGATTCTCTCAAACTTTTGGTTCTTTTGTTCTTTCTTCTACACTTCCACTAGCTTCTCCTTCTTGATTCACCAAAACAATTTGAACTTGATTTTGTGTTTGCACATTCTTTCCATTTTCAGTACTTTCATGCTGGTCATTTGAATTATATCCACAATATCTGAATGATCTAGCAGTGTCTTCATCAACTCTGACATTTTCACTTTCAACCATTTTCTTCAATCTTCTATTATAGCACCGGTAGGCCTTTCTCTTAGTAGAGTTACCCATAAAGATTCCTTCATCACTCCTAGCATCAAACTTGCCAATATCTTCATCTCTCTTGATATAACATCTACTTCCAAAGATTTTAAAATATTTAACAGTAGGCTTATAACCAAACCACAACTTAAAAGGAGTCTTACCAGAATTACCATTGGTATTTACCTGGTTGATAGTTTATACAACAATACTTACAAATTCTCTCCAATAGATATGAGGAACATTACCTTTCAACATCATAGTTCTAGCAACATCTAGAATTGTTATGTTCTTTCTCTCAACAACTCTGTTTTGTTGAGTGGTCCAGGGAGCAGATAACTGTCTTTTGATTTCATTCTCTTCACATAATGAATTGAACTCATGAGAAGTGAATTCACCACCTCTATCTGACCTTAAGCATTTAATCTTTAAATCTATCTCATTCTCAACCATAGCTTTGAAACTTTTGAACTTTTCTAATGCTTCATGTTTTTCTCTCAAGAAAGCAACCCATATCATCCTAGAGTAATCATCAATAAGCAACATAAAGTACCTTTCTCCTTGTAGACTTCCGATTCTAGAGGACCACAAAGATCAGTATGCACCAGCTCTAGTATTCCATTAGAATGATGTTGTTTTCTCTGAAAAGAAATTCTTGTCTACTTTCCCATCTATCATTTCTTGCATATGGTGTTAGTAGGCTTCACTAACTTAGGAAGATCTCTAACTGCTTGAGTGGAGCTTACCTTGACAATGTTATCAAATTCACATGACACAACCTCCTATACCATAAACAACTTACATCAACTTGAGCAATTAAACAACTTTCACTAGCAGCACTCAGGTGAAAAATATTACCTCTTGTCTTTGTACCTAAAGCAATTATATTTCTGGAACTTCTCAGTATCCTACACTTACCATCCTTGAACTAAAGATTGTATCCCTTGTATACCATCTATCCAACACTCAACAGGTTATGCTTCAATCCTTCAACATAAAGAACATCATCAGTATTATATTTACCACCAAAAGAAATAGTGCCTCTATTACAAATCACACCAACATTGTTATCTCCAAATCTTACAACACCACCGTCATACTTCTCCAAGCTTATAAACTTTTTTTTGTCACCAGTCATATGATGTGAGCATCCGTTGTGAATCACCCATTCATCCTTTTCTTCAATTTTGGTTGCAAGAGCTTTGTCAAAATTCTTATCACTAGCAGATTCAGTGGACACCGTACCATTTTCCTTGATAGAAATGAATACCCATCCATCTTCATTTCCATTTTCTTTATCAGATTCATCATCAGTAACACCTTCTTCAACATAATAACATTTCTTTTGAAATTTAGGTTTGTCAGGTTTGAACCTAGGAACTCTTTCAGGGCACCTTGATGCAAAATGACCTATCTTACTACAAGAGAAACATTTAATAGGAAATTTTACTTTGTACTTACCTTGTCCTCTAGCTTCTCTTTTCACAATGAATGCTTCCAGCTCTTCGAACTCTCTTTCTTCATCTTCAATTTGTTTCATCTCATCTTCATGCTTGAATTTTTTTCTTGAAATTTCTCACGGATCACAAATCTGTTGATTTCTTCTAGATACAGTAGCCTTGAATGTGGATTCTATCTTAGGAATAGATTCACCAAATTCACTCAATTCAAAGGCAACAATTTATCCAATCAACATATCTCTTGTCACATTGTTACTGTCCTGAGTTCTTCAATAGCATGAGATTTAATTTTGTAAGAAGTAGGAAATGATCCGAGCACTTTAGCCACAATCTCTTCTTGATCCAAGATTCCATTGGAACATCTAATACCCATCACTAGTTCATTTACTTTTTGCATGAAAGAAATAATATTTTCATCCTCGCTCATCTTCAAGTTTTCCCATTTACCTTTCAAACTTTGTAGCTTAGAAAATTTCACTTGTGCATCTCCTGCATACAATGTCTCCAACTTCTTCCAGATCTCATATGATGTTCTCAGACCTATCACATTTGTCATCTTTGAATCTGTCATAGCACTCAATAATGCTTCTATAGCCCTGATATTTGTTTCAACTTATTTGATCTCATCAGGAGTAGAGGGACCATTCTGAGGAATATTATATTTGTTCTTTGTAATCTTCCAGAAGGGATCGCAAATACACTTCAAATGACACTCCATTCGGACCTTCCACATAGAGTAGTTTGTTCCATCGAATCTAGGACTATCCTTCTTGTATGATGCCATCTCAAATAACCTCAAGCTATTAAACTTCTTCAAAGGAACCTTCTTTGTTACCAATTATTGGAAAAACAAGAATAGACAACTGAGAGGGGGAGGGGGTGCATCAGTTGTCTCATAATTTATAACTTATTCAACCTTATTAACCTTAATCTCAGATCTGATAATTAACAGTGAAAGCATGAATCAACAACACATCAAAAACACACGAACACCAAGATTTTATACGTGGAAACCCTGTTAGGGGAAAAACCACAGTGGATGTTAGTCCACAATATTATACCCTATTAAAAGTATAATGAGAATGAATAAGGAATGCACATGCATTCAAAAAAACTACCTAGAGCTCACTTCTCAAATGGGAAGGCTCATTGCCTTATAAAAACATTCAAATTAAAACCATCTAAAGACTATGAACTGATAAATTAGCTTCTGCAAAAGCCTGATCACAGTTCCAGTTAAGCACATAGACCCTTCTTCACACTTCGCTCAATATTCTTCACACTCTGCTCTGTAATCGAATGATCTAATCTATATTCACACATTTCACATAGACACTTCATGTTCGCATATCTTAAATGAAAAAAAACAATCACTCTTATATATCCACTTCATGGAATTACATCAACTTTGTCAGCCAAAAAAAAAAAGAATAAATTACAAACTATCGACCCAATTTATGAACAAATCTTAATGCACACCAACTAAAGTCGGTCACAATATAATGAAGACCTAAATCAACTTCCTTGAACATGCCAAAAATTAAAAGATTAATCCACAAGGATCCATAACACACTACAACCATCATGTCGTCCATGAACATGAAAACCCAAACACACAACAAAAAATTCTCTGATCATGATCACACCAATCAACACAGATGTGCAACAAGGATAAATCATGATCTAGAATCATCAATGAACATCTCAGGAGCATACACAACAACTAATATTATTAGAATCATGTTCTCTTCTTCTAGAAACACCAGCTACATTAATAGAATGAATGTAGGAGCAAAACAACACACAACTTGCACAAATCTTGATGTGCACCTTTGAAACTTCTGAAGTATACACTAGATAGGCTCAACAAAAAACCCTTTAAAGTGCAACCTTTGAATACAAACATATGGAGTTTTCCACCACACTGAACTTAACAACTTCACGAACAACCTGCAACATATTTATTATAATTTTCTCAATATCCTCGACATATACAACCTTCAAGATCATCAAATTCTAATAGTGTTGACATCAATGACAACCACATATCAACAACACAACCACAACATCCAACATGTTAGTGATTTTGTATTGTTTTTGTGCATTAAATATATAACTTTTAATGAAGTGATTCTACCTTAAATGTAAGTCCACATCTCCAAGAGGGCACATGCATGTGTTTATCCAAGTCTATTGTAGCAATACATCATCTAGTTTTGGCCAAACATTGATCCTCTTTACAAAGATATTTCTCTCAACAAAACTCCGCCATTGATTCCAATGCTAAGTGATCCATCAATCTGATATGTTCTAACAATGAGAGATTTTCCTTATGGGTAACTCTTTTTCAAGAAAAATATAATATTTTTTGAGTGGGATTATACTCCATAGACACAAGATGTTAATGGTTTTTATTGTTCATCTTTCCTATTTTTTTGTTCTTAAATTATTTTAGTGTTCTTCCTTCAAATTGATAAGATTATATATAATATTTATTTCTACATGAAAATTAAACAAATACCTTGGCTGATACTTTTCAGGTATGAAGTACTTAATGAAAATTTGATGGACCCTTCCCATATTCCATATGCACATCATGGGCTTCTCACTCAGACATTTCGACCCATTGGTTTCAACAACAATGTAAGTTCTTAGATTACCTTATGTAAGTTTGTTTCACATTCTTTAAAATAAGAATTTTTTAAAATAGAAACCTTAGGAAGAGCTGTTGAAAATGGTAAAATCCAATAACATTATAGATGTGATATTGTCTTGGATTGACTTCTATATCATTCTAGATCCCTTTGCTACCTTTAGTGTAAGCCTGCCAATGCTATCTTTGCATTCTATATCCTCAAAAGGTCACTATATTTATTCCTTGATGCTCTATTACCAATTCATTGCTTTCAATACTGAGTGTAGGCATCTCATGATTTCCTTTAAATTCCTTTCATCAAGCCCTCCTTTAACATATGCATACCCAACACTGGAGATGCAAGGTTATGCTAGACCCTTTATAATGACTGTATTGACCTTATACTAGTTTGGTAGGCGTTCTTTTGCAAGGTGCTCTTAATGAATTATGTAGAGAAGGAGGTATCAAAATAAAAAATTACTCAAACAACTATTTACCAAAGCCTTTACACCTCAAACAAAGTGATTTTCTTCACAAACTGCCCCTAGGCCTTATAGGACAATAAACTAGCTTTTCCCAACATGATTTCCTAAGCAAAACCCAAACCCAAAATCTAATCAACATTCCAAATACCCTTTTAGCTAATTGAAAACATACCAAATTTTCACGTGGGGTCACTTTGGAACACAACCTTCAAATTTTGACTGCTATGCTGCAATTAGGCCTAATTAGGCTAGTTCAACAAGGCAACTTTTGGGTTTACAATCTCCAAACTTTAACTCTTCATTCCACCAAATTTAACATGTCACATGGGGTCTATAGACACATTTTTTATGAATTGAAACAATCACCAAAATTTTCTTTCACTAAATCCTAAGCCTATCTAGCACCCTACGCCTAATACAAAGTGTTTGTAGGCTAGGGTAGCATCAAACTTGCCCCTAACTCCATCCCCTGCTCCTACAAACACCAAAAACCTTACACACATCCTATCTACCCCCATTCCACTGATTAACCCAACATAATTTCCTAAGAAAAACCAAAACACGAAATCTAATCACCATTCCAAATAGCCTTTTATCCAACTGAAAAACATACCAAATTTGTAGGTGGGGTCAATATGGGACACAACCTTCAAATTTTGACTGCTACGCTGCAATTAGGCCTAATTAGGCTAGTTCAAGAAGGAAACTTTGGGGTTTACAATCTCCAAAATTCAACTCTTCATTCCACCACCTTTAACATGTCACATGGGGTTTATAGACACAATTTTCATCAATTGAAACAATCACCAAAATTTTCTTTCACCAAACCCTAAGTCTATCTAACATCCTAAGCCTAATACAAGGTGTTTTCTAGGTTAGGACAACATCAAAATTGCCTCTAACTCCATCCCCTACTCCTACAAACACCAAAAACCATATAAACATCCTATCTACCCCCATTCCATTGATTATCAGACATTTTTATCAATGGAATGGGTCAAAAACTCATTTTAATCAATCAAACCCTCACAATTAGGGTTTCCTAGTTGTTTATAGTAAAAAGGCTCTAACTCCTTTCAAACTTAATTAAATTATATGAAATCAATTTCAAATGTTAGAAGACTCAACTCATCATCAATCCAAATACAATGTAGATCATGTGCAAACTGTACAGGGTCGTACTATCTCCTGTAGCAGCAAAAACACAATGGAAAACATAAAAAACAGATTAAATTATTATTCAAATTCAATATTTTTCAACTTCAAAACTTTTTCTATGCCTTCACCAGGCTTATTTTAACATTTAAAAAACAAAAAAAACCGATCCTAACTATCCTTTAACTCCCCAACCGTTCAACTTCCACAAAAGACCAAAAATGCGAAAGTTGCTTAAGCAACTTTACAACTTTTTGCAAAACTTGTCAACTTCCTACAAACCTAACCCCACATGACTCAAAACATGAAACATGGTCTCAATAGACCTTATTATAAACAAAAAGTGACTCAACAACTCAAAAACCAGAAATTGACCCCTTTTATGCATCGTGAAGGCCCGTGGTGCCCTACACCATACTCCTTGGGAAAAATGAACTCAAGTCCCCTTGAGGACAGTGTTCTCATAGTAGATTGATGCTTGTTCATGCCATTCTTTGACCTCCAATTGATATCTCCATCTGGTAAACCCTTCCAATGAACCAAATACTGAAAATAGGCATTGTCCTTTGTGTTTTTGAATTATTTTGCACCTAGGACATACTCCAACTTTAGAGACCTATTTGATGGATGATCCTTGACTTGTAATTCACTTGAAAACATTGTTGAACAAACATCATCACCTGCTACCATATCTCCTCCATCCTTGTAATGAACCTTCTTGTTCTTCACTATAGGTGTATGCTTGGATTTGCCTACATTCCCTTGTAGTTTCTCCTTAAACTCTTCACCTTTCCTTCCCATCTCTTCCATCTACTATTGTGTCCTTGTGTTTTCTTGCTTGATTAGGAATACTAACCTCTATCATGAAAGAAATAGAATGACCAACATCCCCTTGTTGAGGAAATGAATGAAACACCCCTCCTATCATCATCATAGCAACATACTTCTTAAGCCAACCTTGGATTCCCAAAATCAATTCATCCTTGACCTTCAACTCAACAGATCTTGACACCAACTCAATATCATTTCCCTCCAAAATCCAATCATTATTCATACCTATTGTCATAATATCTCCCAATTTAGAAATGGTTGCAAGGTTCCTATCCTCCTCTTCTTCTACTTTTATGAACTCCTTCCTACCTACCATCATCACATTAGCTCCCTTAGTTTTTCCTTTGTACTCCTCTTTCAATGATGTGAAAGTATAGGAAACTTCATCTTTTTCTATCTCATAAGTATCCCTCCTTCCATCATACATAGCATGCCTATGAAATTGCCAAGGCCTCCCTAGTAGAAAATAACACACATCCATGGGTAATATGTCATATAAAATTATATATTTGTACCCTCATATATTGAACTCCACCCAAAATTTTTCATTTAGCAAAACATGTTGACCCACATTCAACCAAGAGACTTTGTAAGGAGTATCATGTGGTATTCTAGGCAACTTAAGTTTATCAACCATCTCAATTGAAACCATATTATATGTACTTCCTAAATCAATTACAATTTTGCATACCTTACCCAAGAACTTACAAGTTGTCTTGAAGAGAGTCTTCCTTTGATGTGTCTCCTTTTCTACTGATGCCTTGATGAGAGTTATTCTTACCATGAGTGATTCACTAGCCTCTGGAGCAGCATGTTGTGATGGAGAGTTTGCAGTCTCATTGTCATCTTCTTTCACCAATTGAGCTTGTCTATCTCCTCTATGTGAAGTAGAGGCCCGACCTTCATTAGATTGACATTCTTGATGTCCAAACTTGTTATATTGATAGCACATTCCTGTGAACCCACTAGATCCTATTCCTTGACCTCTAAACCTGCCTCTAAAGCCTGATCTACCTCCTCTAAATCCACCTCTTACATCAAAAAATTGGTCTTGGAATTTTCTTGTATATTCTTGGCTCTCATGTGATTTCCTTGCATTAGAAAATGACCCTCTTCATATGGAATTGTTGCCTCTTCCCCTGTTTTGTTTTTCTTTCCTTCTCTTTAGTTTTTCTTCAACCCTAATTGCCAATTCAAAGCATTCCTCAACCATTCTTGGGTTTTCCAAACTCAACTCATCTTGAGTGTTAAATCTTAACCCACTAAGATACCTATCCACATTCTCCACATCATCCTCCATGCGACTTACTCTTATACTCAACTTATAGAACTCATCAGTGTAGGATTTAACATCCATCTCTCTTTGTTTCAAACCTTGAAGTTTCTTGTACAATTTAATTGTATAATTAGCCAGTAAGAACTTACCCTTAAGCTTGGCCACCATGCTATCCCAAGAGACAATTTTTGACTTACCTTTCTTCCTCCTTTCAGTCTCTCATAATTGATGCAGAGTGGCAGGGATAGAAAACACCCAAATATGATGTAAAATACCCTCTAGCACTTAGGTTTCAACAAACTTCCACAAACTATGGTGAATTAGGCACTTTTCTGTCAAAAGGCTAGTAGCCTTACCCGGTAGGACAGTCAATATAAAAACCACATGGATTATTTTCAAGGCACCAAACCTATGAATTCAAACATCCACAATGGACCCCTACAAAGTTCCAAAACCTTTCCTCTTGACTGTCAAGGCATCACTCACAATGGCCCTTTCTACCACTACTCCAAGAGGCCTAATTCACAGACCTACACCTGGGTCTTGACTATCTAGGCTCTCCCCTTCACCCCAAAGCCAAAAAATGAACTCCTACAGGTTTTTCACACCTATTACCATCATTCCTAAGTGCCTTTCAAACAGATTCTTCAAAATAAAGCAAAAACTCACTTTTTTGCTTGTCACATGGGCTTGCCACATAGAGATGTCAAGCCAAAACATTGCACCATTTGCCTCCAAAGTTCTTGCTGCTCTCCAAGACCTCTGATACATAAAATTTCACCCTCATACCTTCCATCCCACCAATATTTTGCAATGCTACAGTGTGGGAATGGAAGATGCATCCATTTTTTGCTCAAAACCTTGATTTTGAGGGTTTTCAGACCACCCGGGAGTAAAATTAAGATATCTCCCTTATTACTCAATGAAATATCACCACTCCAACTCCAAAAGAAAGCTTATTCAATTACCTTTCCAACCATTACACCCTTCAACCATAAAACAAAACGTACAGATCGTACCAAGTACGGGATCAGCAAATTCTAGAGGAAAACATGGGGTTTGAGACCACCCGGTAGTAAAATGGCAATATCTCACTCAATTCTCAATGAAATCACACCATTCAAATGCCAAAAGAAAGGTGATTCAATTATCTATCCAACCATTACAGGATTATAACATGAAACAACATATAAAGTCCGTACAATGCACGGGATCAGCAGTTTCTTGATGAAAAACTCAAAAACAGCAATTTCTCCTTTGAAAACTCCTTCTCAACTTCTTCAACAACCTTGCCTCGACCAAGAGAGGCATATTTGAAGCCTCCTAACTCCCTCCAACTTCCTCCAACTTCCATTTTAATCAGTTGGTCATTGGAAACACATTTAGACTTCACTTGAACACATAAATGCCTAATTAAGGCAATTTAGACAATTTTCACCAACTTGCCTACAAAGATGCTTCCAAAATATGTGAAAGGCATACAAGCCAACTAAAATGAGCAAGGTGACTCCCCTCAAGTGTCTAGATACAACAAGGCATCCTTATTTTGTTAATTTTCCAAAATGTACTAGACTTACAAAGGAGGATGGAGACCTTGTTTATACAAAGAGTTGGTCACCAAGACCAAAATTCCATCAAAAACTTAGGAGACCTATTACAAAGCATTGAAATGGTCCTTAGGACCTTATTCTAACACAAAAATAAGAAACAAAACATAACTAAACATTCTAGGTCCATTAGACCCATGGGTGCTCCTGCACCATAATCCCACCATAATAGGGCATTGACCCTTCTATTTTTTTTTGCTATCTTAACCCTTTGTTCCTCAAGTACATATTCACATTCAAAGTAATTATTAAGTGCTTCTATTCAATCTAAAAGCTATTCATCATTCAAATTACCCCCATACATTGGTAAATTAATCCTCACATTGTGTTTATCTTCCTTGACTACTCTCAGTAGCTTGGCCATCTTCTACGCATTAGGATCCAACTCTTCCTCTTCATCTTCTTGGGGATTCTCCTCTTCCCCTTCTTCTTCATGGTCACTCACATCACCCATGACCATACCTCTTCTTTGAACTATTTCAACAACCTCAAGCCTTTCTATCATCCTATCTTGGAGTTCCTTCAATCTCATAATCTCTCTTGCAATCTTCTCTTCCATTTCATTCATTTTTCTAGCCATAGTGTTACCTTTTGGAGGCATCTTGTCCTTCTTCAACTCATTTTTTAATCCTCAGACCATACCTATTCTCTAATACAAATTTGATTCAGAGAAGGGGGTCTCAAAATCAAAAATTACTCAAAAAACTATTTACCAAATCCTTTACACCTCAAATAAAGTGATTTTCTTCACAAACTACCCCTAGGCCTTATAAGACAACAAACTAGCTTTTCCCAACATAATTTCCTAAGTAGACCCAAAACCAAAAATATAATCACCATTCCAAATACCCTTTTATCCAATTGAAAACATACCAAATTTGTAGTTGGGGTCACTTTGGAACACAACCTTCAATTTTTGACTGCTATGTTGCAATTAAGCCTAATTAGGCTAGTTCAACAAGGCAACTTTGGGGTTTACAATCTCCAAAATTAAAATATTCATTCCACCAAATTTAACATGTAATATGGGGTCTATAGACACAATTTTCATCAATTGAAACATTCACAAAAAATTTCTTTCACCAAACCCTAAGTCTATCTAGCATCCTAAGCCTAATACAAGGTGTTTTTGTGCTAGGGAAACATCAAACCTACCCCTAACTCCATCCCATGCTCTTGAAAACACCAAAAACCTTACAATAATCCTATCTACCCCCATTCCACTAATTATAAAACCTTTTTATCAATGGAATGGGTCAAAAACTCATTTTCTTCAATCAAATCCTCATAACTAGGGTTTCCTAACTGTTTACAGTAAAAAGGCTCTAACTCCTTTCAAACTTAATGAAATTAGATGAAATCAATTTAAAATGTTAGAAGATTCAACTCATCATCAATCAAAATACACTTTAGACCATGTGCAAGTTGTTCGGGGCCGTACTATCTCCTGTAGCAGCAAAGACACAATGGAAAATGTAGAAAATAGAGTAAATTGTTATTCAAATTCAATCTTTTTCAACTTCATAACCTTGTATACGCCTTCACTAGGCTTATTTAAATATTAAAAAAATAAAACCAACCAATCCTAACTATTGTTTAACACCCCAACCGTTCAACTTCCACAAAAGACCAAAAATGAAATTTTTTCTTGAGCAACTTTGCAACTTTTTGCAAAACTTGACAACTTCCTACAAACCTGACCCCACATGACTCAAAACATGAAACATGGTCTTAATATACCTTATTAAAAACAAAAAGTGACTCAACAAATAAAAAACAAATAATTGACCCCTTTTATGCATCATGAAGGCCTATGGTGCTCTGCACCAATGAACATGTAGATCTCACACATTCCTATAAGGTGCATGGGATTCCCTTATCATACAGACTTCATAATGTTTGTTAAGGGCTTGGTGCAGAGATCCCAGCAAGTGGGTTTATGCACACTATCTTCACAACCTTTATGAGATCATGTTGACTGTCCCATACTCAAAGCTCAACGTCTTCTCATGTCTTCCAACTTTGTGATAGTCCATATTATTGTTTGAAACTTTCTAGTACAGGTCTCTATTAAGAATAGAAAATCATATCATGCAAACCTCATAGTTGAAAATGGATAGAGAGATGTAAAGGTGGGCTTGTATTGTCACCTTTCCTTATACCTCTGTATTCTTGAACTGACAGTGTTGAGTCACTATCTCTCTTGTGCAATGTGTCACAGTCTCTTCTTCATTTTTCCCTATATGAATTTGATGTAGTTTAAAATCCCTCTATATTCTTGTTTTTTATAGTCTCAAATATTTCTTATGAACAAAAATGTTCTTTAATTCAAACCTTTGTGTGACAGCGTAAATTTCTGCATGATAGTGTAGACTTTCTACAAGACATTGTAAAGCTCAAACATGATACCCTAGAGTGTTGGTGACAAGGCTCTGTATAATTTTTCATGATGGACCTCTGTTTAATATTATCATTGTCTCTTTTTAACCTAACTAAAAATTTTCTAAAGAGATCCTCTATTAGGATTTTATATGTGATTTTTGTTCTTTGTCATGTATATCTCCAAATATGAGGTTTTCAACAAAGGTTAACCATGCTCAAATCTACTTTCAAGATCAGGCAACACCTTTGTTCACTCTGTCCACCCTCAGTATTCTTGACCCTCTTCATTCTCTATATTTTTGACCTCATATTTGCCAGCCTATCTAGAAAATTTTCCTCTTTTCAATGTATCTTAGTCTCTATTCCTTTGTAGTTGTCTTCTACACATTGTCATGCAACCATGGAAACCCTTCTTTGACTTGATAGTCTACAAGACCATATAGAGTTTGAAGATATTTGGAGGTTTAAAACATGCATGGATAGGCTTGATGAGAGTCTAGAGAAGTTTGTCAAACCTAAAATTAAAAATGGTAAAGATTTAGACCTTAGGATTAATACAAAGAAAGATCACAGTGAAATTGCATTTGCTTGAGAGTTTCTAGAGCATTTTCAAAAAATCCAATTTGTGTGTATCCTACAATAATTGCAATCCATGAGACCACATTTTTTTGAGGCATTCTATCAAATATTTCATGTGCCTTGTCCATGGTTCCACATTTTGTATACATGTTCACCAAGGCACTTGCAACCATAACAAATGACAAAAATTCCTCTATCCGTCTTACTTTTATGGATGTACATAGCCTGTTCCAAAGCTCCCATTTTAGCATAGGGAGGGAGGATGCTGGAAAAGGTTGTGGAGTCTTTATTTACACCTACTAATTACATTTTCTTTATTTTTTTTAATTTATTCTCAAAAATTTCAATTTGTGCATATCTTGCAATCATTGCAGTCCATGAGACCACATTTATTTGAGGCATTTTTTCAAATAGTTCACATGATTTGTCTATGTTTCCACATTTTGCATTCATTTCTACTAGGGAAGTTGTCACTAAAACATATTGCAAGCCTATTTTTCAAATTAATTCATTTAGCATCACCAATTATCTCCTCAAGAACATTGTCCCTGTTTAAAATGATGGAAACAGTTTGCATCTATCACAACATTTTTTGTTGAAAAAATCCATTTTGTGCATATCCTACAATCATTGCATTCCAAGAGATGACATATCTTTGAGACATTCCATCAAACAGTTTGCATTCCTTATCTATACTTCCACATTTTGCATACATGTCTACCAGAGCATTTCCAAATATAATATCTGACAAAACTCCCCCTTCCATTATGTTATGATGGATGTCCGTACCCTGTTCCAAAGCTCCCATTTTGGCACAAGCAAGGATGATGTTGACCAAAGGTTGTCAAATTTGGATTTACACCTACTAATTGTATTTTCTTGAAATTTTCTAAAGCCTTTTCAAAAAATCCATTTTGTGTATATCCCAAAATCATTGCATTCCAGGAGATGATATCCCAAAATCATTGCATTCCAAGAGATGACATCTCTTTGAGGCATTCTACCAAACATCGCATGCCTGATCAATGCTTTCACATTTTGCATACATGTCTACCAGGTCATTTGAAACTACAACATATGATAAAATTCCTCTATCCATACATTTCAACCTCAGAATGTTCAAGCACAACATCTATCATCATATCCAAAAGTAAAATCACATCATCCCCACATTCCCACACACACACAAAAGTTCCTTCATGGGGATGTGGGGAGATCTTGCCATCCCGTACCCTCATACCTTGGCTCCTTGTGAGGTTGTGGGGAGATCTTGCCATCCTGTACCCTCATGCCTTGGCTCCTTGCGAGGCTGTGGGGGAGCTTGGATTGCAATCACACAAAAGTTCCTTCATGGGAGATAAGTAGGTGAGGCATCAATCACACCAAATTAAATACCCAACATATGTCTTCCTTGAATTTCTACCACCCCGCCACTCCGCGACGATGACTGGAGAGGTTGGCAAGTGTGCAGGATGGATGTCCATACCCTGTTCCAAAGCTCCCATTTTGGCACAGGCAGGGAGGATGCTAGAAAAGGTTGTCAAATTTGGCTTTACACCTACTAATTACATTTTCTTGAAAGTTTCTAAAGCCTTTTCAAAAAATCCATTTTGTGTATATCCCACAATCATTGCATTCCATGAGACCACATTTCATTGAGGAATTTTTTCAAATAGTTCACGTTCTTTGTTCATATTTCCACATTTTGCATACATATCTACCAGGGTAGTTGCCACTACAACATCTGACAAATCTATCCTTTATTCTTTGATGGATTTCTATACCCTGTTGCTAAGCTCCCATTTTGTCACAAGCTGGAAAGATGCTGGAAAAGGTTGTAGAATTTGGCTTTAAAACTACCAATTGCATTTGCTTGAAAGTTTTGAAATCCCTTTCAATAAATCCATTTTGTGAATATCCTATTAAGCTTTGAGAGAGATCTTTTCTAAGATTTATTCAGTAGATATTTTTTTATGATTGTTTCTATCAAGTCTAGCAATTGTTAGTTTTTTATTGATAATTTTCTATAGATTTTTCATTATGGTCTAACTAGGAAATCGTAAAAAAAATCATTGATCAAGTACTGGAAACTATATTTTTTCTTTACAGGTCCTCTCTTTGTTGTTTTCAATAACCCTTCGTATCATGGTTTCGCCCACAAGGAACGATTATGACAATGATATGACTATAAAATAATAAGAGGACTTTCTCAAAAGGCAGTGATAGTCAATTGAGGCTGAGCAACACTTAAAGACTCATGGATAATAGGGTTACACTAAGAGACATAAGTAAAAGATACTAGGATGTTTGAAACAATATAGTGAGAAGAGATTGGATAGTTTCAATCTAACCTGGAAATACAAAGTTAAGGTTCTGATCAAATGACATCATGGAAATGACAATGTTTCCAAAATAATTATGACCATGGTAGAAGCTCTCCTCAAACTTGAGTGAATATGTTTGCAAATGAGGATGTATGACAGTGAGGATTGAAAGGATAGTCTGTGAAAGAGGTTCTAGCTATGCATGAAGAAAGCCTACAAGTGATTGTCAAGGGGCAGAGATTCATGCAAAAGACAATGATCATGCAAATATTAAAAGATAATCTTAGAGTCAATGAGAAGAACTATGCAAAGGTTACAATATTGTCCATGTCTCAAGAGGCATTTAAAGGGGTAAGGATACAACCTTCTAGTATACATTTGGCAGTGCCAAATCTCATGATAGTCAATAGTCTTCATGTTAGATGCATGAACACCTAGGACAGTACCATAAAGTTGGTACAAGTGAGTAGAAACAAGGTTGAGGGTTATCATGAGCTATCTACCAAGAAAAATATTTTGCAACAGTAGTATCATAATGGGATGTTGATTTCTACATTAGAGATAAGGACAATTTATTGCTACAAGTAATAATTCACAGTGGCAGCTTATGAACTAGAGCAAGTTGGGTGCATGAGACAGGATCTAGACAGAGATGACAATGTGATCTTGAACTAGGATAGTGAGATGACAATGGATTTGTGAAGAAAACATCTATGAATGTATTTGTGCTTCTATGTTGTGATACTCAAAAAAATAGTTTCTTGCTCATTCTTTGAGCTATGTATTGTAACCATGAATTATTTTTAGAAAAGAGAAAGAATTGTAACTTATTTTCAGATTTGTATGTTGTTTGTAAGCATTTTTTTATCAATAAAATGTTGAATATCCAAGATACTAAGAGGGGGGGTGATTCAGTATCTTCTTAAGATTATTGAAAAAACACCATCCAATTTATCAATTTGATATAACAGTAAAGATGAGAAAAACATTAACAAAACATGAAACCGCACAACACATAAACACCAAAACTTTACATGGAAAACCCAATGAGGGAAAAACTACGGTGAGGATTAACTCATTATATATAGTAGTTCCAAAACCAGATACAAAAGAGGCTCACTGCCAGATAAGAGAGGCTCACTACTAGATACAAAAGCTCACTGCTTACAAGTAGGACTCACTATCCAAACAAGGAGGCTCACTGCCTACAAAAATATTACAATAACAAAATGGCTTACAACTAGAATATGAACTGATGAAGTTACACCTCACAAGTGAAGATTCAGTTCCTTTGATGTTCAGAGAATTCACATGTCTACAGACTAATATTCTCTCTTATTCGCATTCACATTCAATCCACACACTTCACAATTTTCAATCTCCAAATTGCCCAATATATATATCTAACTTATCCACAAGCATCAATTAGGTCAACCTAATTGGATGCAATCTTTATTCATAAAAAGGTTAACAGTCGACTTCAGGCATATAAAAAATCTTCCCAAAATCAATTCAAGTGTGTAGCATGCTATATCATGTCAGCATGGACCAAAGATAGGTCGCTCATATATCTACAACACAAAATAATCCATTATACTGCTAACTATTTATTAGGTCGTCCATGGATAGACCTAATAACAAAATGAAACACCAGACCAATGCCAACTCACCATACAATCATATGAGCACAAAGGATTGTATACTTACAAGCTTCCAACATTCATAAACCATCTCTCAAAGCCACAAACAACAATAAACACCAAAGGGGAAATGCGGACCAAGATACCTAGCCAAAAAAAATAGAGGATTTAAACTTGTTCTTCATACTAGTTTAGAGTATCGGACCAATCTAACACCTTAATCAACATGGTGCATCAATGAAAACACAAATTCTGAGCTTCTTCATTCTTCCAAAAATCTCCCCCTTTGTCATTGATGGAAACATGTGCCAAAGGAATGTATAAGTCTTCACACAGTTCTTCATCTATATAACAATCTCTCCAAATCTCCCCCCCTTTGACATCAATGGAAAAGGGTGACCAAAAATATGATGTAAACATATGTACATGGTGACATTGCATATACAAGGAAATTATAACTCCAAAACTTCAAAACTTTCCAAAAATCAAAAACTTCCAAAACTCCCCTTTTGTTCATCAATTCAACTTCTCTTCTCATCTGATTTTAATTTTCCTTTTCACTTTTTCCTTTTCTCTCCTCCTTTTTTCCATAAAAGAAAAACAGCAAAAATTTAAACATTTAGAAACTCAAGTAAAAATAACACTTTTCACTTGCAACACTTTCTTGTATCTCTCTCTAATAGTTGGAAGAATCCACTTCCAGGCTAACACGAAAGAATCCATTCTGGTACACATGTTTTCCAACAAAGCCAAAAATGTAAATGAGGATGACCAATTCATGGACAAGAACTATCATTCACAATCTTCTGCATCATAGAGTATTTTAGAGGGATGATCTAATCGGACCTCAATAATTTCTTTAACAAGCCAGAAAGTTCTCACCACATCTTCCCTCTGTCTTTGAACAGTCAACAACTCTACTTGTAATTATCCAACTCTTATTCTTTATTTTCCTTCTTTGTCTTTAAAGAAATCAAAATTATTTCCAATACTATTCATATTAGATTCAATGGCTTCAATTTTCTTCTAAAATTATCAACTACAGTAGGCCACCAGAGACAATACTTGTAGATGTTTGACATCTCTTTAATGTATTTCCTTGTCTCATTAATGTTTTAAGATAAATTATGCTTAGATTTAACACATATTTTCTCAACCATGGATTCAAACTTATGTCCTTTAGCACCTTCCAACAACATTCTTTCTTCAACCAATTCTACTAAAGTATTCGGTAATGAATCAGAAACACTTGAAATATAAATACCTTTCTTGAGAAGATACTCAACTAGAGTATCATTGATTTTGAGTCTATCCACTAGAGAGAATGCACTCCACAATTCACCAATCTTCTTCATCTTACCTTTATCTAACATTGTCTAGATATCATCTAGATCAAAAGATTCAGATCCAGACAAGGATTCTTCTTCATTCTCCTTTTCTTCCAGAATAGTGATGATGTCTTCTATGATAACTTTCCTCTTTTTAGATTCTAGAGGGGAATCACCAATAGCAACTTCCAATTCCTTTGTACTATAGGATGATCCCTCCTCAAACCGACTATACATAGGCATACCGGAGCACAAATCCTTTTGTAAAGATAAGAAAAATATTTTTCAAGCACTTGCATTATCCTCCATACTTTCCAAATGCCTATAAACTTGTTTTCCAATAGGGACCCCAAATTCCCACTTAAAATTATATTTTATTGGTAGAGAACTCAAAAAGTAAAATAACAAGTATATAAGCAAGGACCTGAACTAGAAGGGATAACCCTTGGCCAGAGACATTCATACATTTTTAGTTAGGTTTTCCAAAATTAAGCTACACAGATCAAATTTCTTGTTTTCCTTCACCATTCTATGCACAAGATATACAACAATAGCCGAAGTGGAACTTTCATGATTTCTAAAATAGATTTTGTAAGAAATACCATACACAACATACCTTACAATGGGGTCGACAATAGTATTTATTAGCAGGGCATGGGGATCTTTGTTGATTCTAGTTAGTTCCTCCACCTCTTTGTATTTCATTGTTTTCTTTTTGGGGAGGTCACCAACACGACATAACCTACTAATAGCTTCAATTGTTTTCTTTCTAATAGGGTAGGGTTTGTCCAAGATAATGTTGCCATGCTTTAATTTACTTAATAGGAACAAGATGGATTCTTTGTTTGTAAACCAAGAAAATTCTCCCCATAAATCCATGCCTAGGGTTTTTATGTTCTACAATTTGTTTATCTTTAACCCTAGTTCCATTTCCTTTATTTTTCAATGATCAAATTCTTCCAATTCAACTCCCTTCATCCTTAGTGGAATATTGCCAATTGGTCCTCTATTTATAGATTCCATCATCATACTTAACTTCTTCAAATTATTTCTTGCACAACAAAACTTCTTGTCTTACCCTCCTTTTGTAACTGTGAGAGAAGGCTTCCATCACTTTTTCTTGATTGTTTACAATAATTTCTCCATATTACCTTATAATCACTCTAAATCACTTCAGGGTTACTCTAAGATTGCTCCAAGTCATTGTTCGAATTGTTCAAATTCTTAGGTGATAAAAAATGACTTGTGAATTTCACTTTATACACCATCACACTACCCTAATTTTCATTAAATGCAATAAGCTTCAAAAAGTTGATAAAAACCTTCTTTCACTGCACTAAGAAACCCTAATTTTCTCTACAAATGAACATGCTTGCACTTTTTCTTTCGGTTTCTTTTGCATAACCTCTACCGATTCATTCCTTACAACATATCTCTGTGCCAACATCTGACACGCCATGTTTCCAAGGGGTTTGAACAATTTTCTATTAATACTCCCCCTAAGACCATGCTAGGTCTAATTCCTAGAGGAATCATCTACACCAGATGAGGGCATAGACACATCTGTCATCTTTGGTTCTTATTTATTCTTCCATATTTTGTTCATTTATTTCTTAATCTCATATTTGTCAATCTTCTTCATAGGTTCATTCTTCTTTACCAGAGAAGACCACTTTCCCTTTTTATTTCTGCAAACTCTTGAAATGTTTCCTGGTTTGTTATAATTGTAGCAAACATCATTTCTCTAATTTGTTTGATTTCCATTAACCCATGATCTGCACTAATTTTCTTTGTGTCCAAACTTGTTGCAAGTATAGTAGTATTCATCAAAAGATTGATTCATTCTACCTCCATTAAACCAGTTCATCATCTGTGTTTTTCATTCACTGGCTCTATGTCCTATTTTCTTGGATGCATAACATTTTTTGGGAAAGGAACCAAAAAACTAATTCATCCTACTTCTACACTTAGTTTCCCTATGACCAAATTTATTACAAGAAAAGAAATCACTAATGAAAGATGAGTACCATTGAGAATTTGGTTATCTGATAGGAAGTCTTCTTCTTGGATTTCTTTTCTTCTTCCCTTTATCTTGAGTCTTTTGACTGTCCATGGGTTTTGAGTTCTACACATTCTTAGAGATTTCACTAGCTTTATTTCCCAAACCACCTTTGTCTTTAGAAGGTCTCTGTCCTGCTATCAGTTCATCAAGCTTGTTGGAGCTTGTCTTGAAATTATCTTCACAAAGTTTTTCTTTCTCCAGATATTCTTTTAGGTTCATCACTTCTTGTTCAAGCCTTGAGCATACATCAGACTTACTTTGCACCATTGTATTCAAACACTCCTTAATTCTCTTCTTTTCTTCCACTTGCACCTTTAATCTGGTAATCCCTTCATTTGCTTGTTTCAATTTCCCACACACTTCTCTATGTCTTTCTTTAAATTTTTTCAATTGCTCTTTCAATCTCTGGATGCATTCATTTACCTCATCAAGATTTTCTTTTAGATCTCCATTTTCATTTTCAGCTTTGTCAAGATCTTCAAGAGCAGCCCAGAGCTCTTCTTTATCCATTTGTTCAATCTACAGGATCTTCCTCAAGTTGTTAGGCTTCCTCAAAGGAACCGGGATATGATACCAATTGTTGAATATCTAAGATACTAAGAGGGGGGTGAATCATTATCTTCTTAAACTTATTAAACAAACACCATCCAATTTCTCAATTGCATATAATAGTAAAGATGGTAAAAACATTAATAGAGCATGAAACCACACAAAAAATAAACACCATAACTTTACGTGGAAAACCCAATGAGGGAAAAACCATGGTGAGGATTGACTCACTATATATAATAGTTCCAAAACTGGTTACAAAAGAGGCTCATTGCCATATACAAAATCTTACTACTTACAAGTAGGATTCACTGTCCAAACAAGGAGGCTCATTGCCTACAAAAATATTACAATAACAAAATGGATTACAACCAGAATATGAACTGATGAAGTTACACCTCACAAGTGCAGATTCAGTTCCTTTGATGCTCAGAGAATTTGCATGCCAACAGACTAATATTCACTCTTATTCGCATTCGCATTCAATCCACACACTTCACACTTTTCAATCTCCAAACTACTCAATATATATTTCTAACTTATTTGCAAGCATCAATTAGGTCAACCTAATTCGATGCAATCTTTATTCACAAAAAGGTTAACGGTCGACTTCAGGCATATACAAAATCTTCCCAAAATCAATTCAAGTGTGTGGCATGCTATATCATCTCAGTATGGACCAAAGATAGATCACTCATATATCCGCAACACAAATTAATCCATTATACCACTAACTGTTTATTAGGTCGGCCATGGATAGACCTAATAACAAAATGCAACACCAGACCAATGCCAGCTCACCATATGATCATATGAGCACACATGATTGTATAATTACAAGCTTCCAACATTCATAAACCATCTCCAAAAGCTGCGAACAACGATGAACATTCGAGGGGAAATGAAGAACAAAATATCGAACCAAAAACATCGAAGGATGTAAACTTGTTCTTCATACCGGTTCAAAGTACTGAACCAACCTGACACCTTAATCAACATGGTGACATCAATGACAACACAAAGTCTGATCTTCTTCATTCTTCCAATATAAAACAAGCTATTTTTACCTTCTCAAAGTTGTTTCATTGTGAAAGCTTCAAAATATACTACTAAATATACTAATCACTAAATGCAAGCTTCAAAATGATTAAATATACTACTAATTGATGTCAATTAATAATTAAATTGACTAAATATACTACCAATTGATATAAATCAGTGAACATTGAATAAATATGACTAAATATACGACGAATGTTAAATTAGTGAATAAAAATGACTAAATAAGTGACCACTTAACAACAATCAATGACTAAATTAACGACTAAATATATCAGTGAATAAAAAATGACTAATAAGTGACCAGATCACAACAATGAATGACTAAATATACTACCAAATAGATCAATCAAAACAAAAAATAAATGACTAAAAATGGTTTATTCATCAATCCGATCGTGTTATATATGACTAGCAATAAACTACTAATGGTCACATGACCAACTTTTGTCATTTATAAGCAATTTTTAGTAGTTTTTTCAGTAGTTTATTGTCATTTATGTACTAGTGTTAGCAACACGTACATTATCAAGATTATAAGGAGAGAGCATGAGAAAGACTATAGATCATCTCTCCAACATTAGTCATGCTTCTAATCCTCATCTCAATACATTATCATGAAAACAACTCTATTGTTATTACTAATACATTTTATGAACATCAACAATAATACTTTTTTGATAAGACATGGCATTGATGTAGGAGCATCCATGGTTGTAAAGAAATCATGTATCAACCAAGAACATTTTTTTCTTGTATTTTAGTCTATAATTGTCTTAATGGTTTCTTCCTTATTTTATTGTTGTATAATTTCTTAGCTTGCGGGGCAAGATATTGGTTCTATATGAGGTCATCTACAATAGATCTATATTTTAGTTGTTTTGCATTTGTTTGTAGAAAGTTATTGCTCTCATAATTTCATTGTCAATTCTCTATCAAAGCATTCAGGACCTAGCTAGCTCAGATCAGTTGTGTAGGCCTTTTTTAGAATGTGTGGAGCTTAATGGAACATCATTTAGGAATTTTAGTTCTAAGGGGAACTTTCTTGGAGATCCACAATTCATTTCATTTACCAATAGGTTATCTTTTCTTGATTAAGGCCGACCTACACGTTTGATCTTACATTGGGTTTGTAAACCCTTGAGGCCAACATGGATCATAATTGGAGCTTGAGAATCATATTTAAGATCATTTATAATCCTTTGGGAATTAGTAGTTCATTAGTTAGAGTTAGAGAATCAAGATGTAACTCAAATTTCTTTTAGATAGTTTTGATAGTGGTAATAATTCCTTATGCCAATTGTAATATCTTGTAATGGCCTTGTGGTAGGCTTGTGAGCCCTAGTTATTCCACATATAACGCATATGATGCATGTAAGATTGCAAGTTTTTGAATCAATGATTATTCATATTTTCTGAGCATTTTTCATGTTATTTCTATCATGTTGAACTCTAGGCTGCATGGTTAGATAGTCCTTTTTGGACCCTCCATCCGTGACTACACTAGACATCCAACCATGAACTTCTTCAACTCTTCTCTTCTTTGATAAGGCATTAAATCCAACCATGAACTTCTTCAACTCTTCTCTTCAATGTTAGCCCAAACTGAATATGCCAAGGACTAACATATTACTTAGGTGCCAACACTCACTATTAATGACAACCACCAGTACTGACATCAATGAAAAAACATAACCATTAGTGTTGACATTAATGACAACAACTTCCAATAATATCCCCCTATGATATTGATGGAAACACACTACTCACTCTCCCCCTTTGGCATCAACAAAAAAGGACCAAACACTTCTACACAAGACAAAACAATTTTTTTGGTCCTTAGGAGCAAAGGGAAAAAAGATCTTCTATTGAAGTAGCAACACATGCACCCCATTTGACCAAAAATATCTCTTTTCATACACATACACAAAAACTAAATAATTTATTTAAGACTCCCCCTTACTACCAACTCCCCCTAAAGGGTAGCACACATCAATCTAGGAGAAAGGATATGACATGATTTATCCCCCTGGAAATATGCACCATTTATGAATCTTGTTAGAATAAGGAGGGGAAATGACCCCTAGATGTTTCCTTAGATATTCAAAGGTATCCGTTGAAAGAGCCTTTATAAAGATATATGCAATCTGATCCTTTGTAGGAACATACTCCATTATGATCTCATGTTCTACAACTTTCTATCTTAAAAAAAAGGTACTAGATTGAGATGTGTTCAGTCCTTGAATGCATTACCAGTGCTTAGAAATGTTAATAGCACTTGTATTATCATAGGTATAGGAATAAGTTCATTATACACCACCTTTACATCCTTTAAGGTTTTATTCATCCAAAGAACTTGAATGCAACAAGATGTTGCGACAATATATTTTGCTTCTTTTATGGACAAATAAATTGAATCCTACTTTTTACTTATCCATGAGACCAATCTATCTCCCAAAAAGAATGCACTTCCACTTGTGCTCCTTCATTCATCAACACAACCCGCCTAATCAGCATCAATATAGGCACACAAAGAGAAATTATAATCCTTTTATACCATAGGCAATAATCTAGAGTTCCCTTCAACTATCTAAAAATTCTTTTCATAGCTTTCTCATGAGATTTCTTAGGATTGGTTTGAAATATGGTAACTAAACATACCACATGCATGATATCAGGTCTAGAAGTAGATAGGTACAATAATCTTCCAATCATAGACTTGTAGAGAGTCTGACCAACTTTTGAAGACTCATCTGATTTACTTAGGTGACAACTAGTCACCATAGGAGTACCCACATGTTTAGAACCTTCCATTCCAAACAAAAATGGCATTTATTTTACATATTTGGCCTAAGAAATGAAAATGCCACCATCTTGTTGAATAATCTGAAGACCAAGAAAGAAGGATAACTCACCGATCATTAAAATTTCAAATTCTTTTTGCATCTCCTCTAAAAAAATTTTGCACATATTATCTTCTCCACTAAAGATGATATCATCAACATACACAACTACAATCAACAACTTGTCTTCTTGAACTTTAATAAATAGATTCCTATCTACATTACCCTTCTTGAATCTTTGTTGAAGTAGATACTTATCTAACCGTACATACCAAGCTTTGGGAGATTTCTTGAGACCATATAGAGCTTTCTTGAGTCTTCAAACCATGTCTGGATCTTATGATACCTAGAAGCCATCATGTTGCTCAATGTATACTTCTTCTTCTAGATCACCATTCAGGAAATTTGACTTGACATCCATTTGATATACCTTGAAGTTCTTATGAGAATCAAGGATGAGAAACATTCTGATTACCTCTAGTTTGGTTATCGGAGAAAAGGTTTCCTTAATATTAATACCATCAACTTGTGAATAGCCCTTGCAAACCAATATGTCTTTTTTCCTTACCAACTCACCATCTTCATTCAACTTGTTCTGGAATACCCACTTTGTTCATATCACATTCTTATCAGTAGGTCTAGGAACTAGTTCCCAAGTCTTAATTTTCTATATTTGATTCATCTCTTCCTCCATATCCTTTATCCAATTTTCATCTTTTCTAGCATCAGCAAAGTTCTTGGGCTCAACTTTTGACAACAAGCACAAGTTCACTTGCTCATTTTCTCTTGCAAACTTTCTTCTTGTTAATACACCATAATTTTTTTCTCCAATGATCTGATCTGGAGAATGGTTCTTTTGTACACATTTTAGAATCTTGAGAGCCTTCATTGGTTCTGGTTCCTCTTCTTCTTTCTCTTCTTTCTCTTCTTCTTATTCTTCAATCCAGGGAAGTATATTAGATTCGAAAACCTCAGGTACATGTGAAATTTGACACAAGTCTTCATCAACCTTGATATTTTTACTTTCAATCATCTTTCCCAATCTCTTATTGTAGCATCTGTATGCCTTGCTCCTGGTTGAGTAACCACAAAATATTCCTTCATCACACCTTGAATCAAACTTTCTAAGGTCTCCTTCATCTCTTTTGATATAACATCTACTGCCAAAGATTCATAAATATCTAACAGTGGGAGGTCTTCCATACCACAACTCATAAGGGGTCTTATTTTTGTTGACCCTGTTGTACTCTATTAAGAAAATAGACAATAATATGTACTACTTCCTTACATTACATATCTAGTAGTTCAACATCTTTCATCACTGTCCTAGCCATTTCTTGAATTGTTCTATTTTTTATTTCAACTACCCCATTCTACTAAGGGTTTCTAGGAGCATACAGATGTCTCATAATACAGTGATCTTCACAAAAAAATTCAAATTCATATGAGGTAAATTCACCTCCTCTATCTGACCTCAAACATTTAATCTTAGCATCCATTTCATTCTCTACTTTTTCATTAAAAATATTAAAATTATCAAAGGATTTTGATTTCGCTTTCAAGAATGTAACCCAAGTCATTCTAGAGTAATCATCTATAAGAAACATAAAATACCTTTCACCTTGTTTGATCCTTATCCTTGTAGGTCTGTATAGATCAATGTGAATAATCTCTAATGGCATTGAAACAAAGCTCTCCTTTCTTTTGAAAATATTTTTGTTTCCTTTCCCATATGACATTCTTTGCACAATGTGTTTGTTGGCTTGGTTATTCTAGGCATATCTCTTACTGCATGAGATGAACTGATTTTCACCATATTGTCAAAGTTGATGTTCCACATTCTTTATGCCACAACCAACATTATTTGAACTTATCTAATAAGAAAATTCTTCCATTAGCTTCTTTCAGATGATAGATATTATCATTTGTCCTTGTCCCTTCAACAATAAGTCTTTTGAAACCTTCCTTTCTGATTTCATATCCATTAGCATGAAAACTGAGATTAAATCCTTTGCTACATATTTTATTGACACTTAGGAGATTATGTTTTAGGCCTTTAACATAAAGGACATCTTTTACATATTTGATTGACACTCAAGATATTATGTTTCAGGCCTTTGACATAAAGGACATCTTTAGTTTTGTTCTTCCCATCAATTGTTATATCACCTTTTCCACATTTTTTTGTTGACTTATCATCACCAAACTTGATAACCCCACTATTGACCTTTTTTAGAATGATAAACTTGCTTATGTCACCAGTCATGTGATGATAACACCCACTATCAATCACCCAAGCATTTTCCTCTTCCTTAGCATGAAAATAAGTCCATACTACCATAGATATTTCACTAACCTTATTGTTCTACAAGGTACTAGACCTTTTGCATTCTCTAGTATAGTTTTTCTCCTTCCATATCCATGAATATATTTTCATCATTTTCATCATTATCTTCATCTTCATAGGAACAACAACTCTTATTAGAGTAGAATCCTCTTTTTTATTTTCTCTCTTTGGTTATCATCAATAAATTATTTATAGGGACATCTAGATGTAAAATGACCAACTCTCCCACAATTGAAGCACTTGAATGGTACCTTTGTATTTTTTAGTGTCTTTCTTTAATATTTTTACAAATTTTTCTTCAACTTCATCAAGTTTATCAATTTGATCAACAACTTCATCTTCAATCTTTTTGCTAACTTTGAATGCAACTTCTTTCTTTAAAACATCCTGACCAAACTATCTCCTCTCAAAGGCAATAAGAGTGTCAAAAATTTCATCAACTAAATACTGATCCAAATATTTAGATTCTTCAATTGTAGATACTTTGTGACTATAATATTTTGTGAGAGATCTCAAAACATTCTTTACAACTTCACTTTTTTTTTACTTCTCCACCAAGTCTAGAGATCCCAGAGATAGTTTCTTATACTCCGGGCATATAACTTGCAATTTCTTCATCTTCAGCCATCTACAAAGTCTCAAATATACTCTTGAAGAGTTGCATCTTGGATTGCTTCACTTTAGAATCTCCTTCATAGATGCTACTAATCTTCTCCCAAGTATATTTGGTAGAACTACAATTTATCACCTTCAACAATTTTGAATCAACTAATCCACACAAAATATCATTCTTGGCTTTAGCATTACATTCATATAATCTGATTTCAACTGGATTTGTAATAACCACTATTGAATGATTGCCAAAAACCAAACCCTGGGGAGTTTAGGTGTCCTTCCATTCTCAATTTCTAGTAGGAATAATTAGTCTCATCAAGCCTAGGACCTTTGTATGAACCATCATGTTCCATCTCAGATCTTTTCCTCAGGATGTTAAGCTTCTACAAAGGAACTTAACTATGATACCAATTTTTGAACACTTCTTAAGACTAAGAGGGGGGATGAATTAGTATACACAAAACTTAACCCCTTCCAGAACTTGAAACTTTCAGCACAACTCAAACTCCTTTAGCAAATAAATATGGAAATTTAAGTAGAGAAATAATAGAGAAGAATATAGAAATTTGAACCTTTAACACCTTTAGCAAACTTTACCAATGAAATATATAGTAATAATTAGATCAGCAACAAAGAGAAAGAGATAGCAAATTTACATGGAAAAACCAATGAGGGAAAAACCATGGTGAGAGTTAACTCACAATATAAGGCTCACTGCCAAAAGACTTGTAAGAAGGCCCAATGCCTTAGAACAAGATACAAAAGGAATTGCAACATTGAAGTACCAACCAAATCTAGGAGCAAGATATAGAGGACCTGATGAGATTCACTATCTCGAAGCAGGATACAAAAGATATATATATAAGAGAATTCCAAAGATTTCCAACACAATTCTCTATTGACTAATGTGTTCAAGCATAATTCATCTTTCCTTTCACAATATTTAGCACAATCTCTGCTATATATTCAATATAGATCACTTACACACTGTTTTTCACTTGTACTCTACATCATTAAGTTGCATCCAAAATGATCTTATATTTATATCCATCACAACACTTTGATTCTTCAATTAGGTCGGCCAAAAAGAGAATAAACAATAAATTCAACTAGTTAGCCACTAGAGCATGATGTGTTCCTATCCCAATGATAGAGAGGACCAAAAACAATCTTAATATGGATTTCAATGTAATCTAAAATGATTTAGATGTAGTTGCACATCAACCTAAGTTGGCATCAAGGAAACATGTGGATAAGACATTGAAGCACATAGCCAATTGGCCCATAAACACTCTTTCAATTGAATTTAATTGTTGCAATCCTAAATAGGATAGGTCAGGATCCAAATCTATCATGACACACCTTCCATTGTCGGTGTAGACCCTCAAGCATATGGCCCAAGCAAAGGAACAAGCCTTATCAACTAGATACCCATAAATAACCCAAAAATCCAACTGAAGACACAATGAAGCACCGAAGTGACCAATTAGAAACATGAGAATCACATGGGTATGTTCCTTGAACATCCAACATCACTTCCATACACTTCTTTCATAATTTCATGCCATCAACAATCACCATAGACCAAAAAGGTACAAAAATATTTGTTCAAGAAACAAAAATTACATAATCGAATGATGTAACATTTGATTGAAATTGAGACATTACAAAAACATTATGAAAACATTCACCAAACTGTAGGAGCAAAGACATCAATGTGGAGAAATGTGGGGCATTTTCTGGACTAGTCCAAAGAACTAGCACACTACCAACCATCTACAATTCAAAAGAACCTCCTCATTAACACAGGTGACCTAAAAATATAGGAGTGTAATGTACACAAATCACTAAAAATGAATACCAAACTGCAAGACCAAAACTACAAAAATGAAGGAATATAGAGCATTCTCTCGAATAGACTTCAATGCAACTTCTTGAACCAAAAACATTTGTGCAACTTGAAAAGACCAAAACCTTCTTTTAGCAACACATTCATTATCAAGAACATTAGGATAGATCATATTATAGATTATAGATCATCTCTCCAACATTATTCATGCTTCTAATCCTCATCCTAATATATTATCATGAAAACAACTCTACTATTAGTAATAATGCATTACATGAACATCAACATTAATACTTCTTTGATAAGGCATGACATCCAACCATGAACTTCTTCAACTCTTCACTTCTTTTATAAGGCATGGCATTCAACCATGAACTTCTTCAACTCTTCTCTTCTTTGATAAGGCATGACATCTAACCATGGACTTCTTCA
The DNA here is from genome assembly GCA_007115665.2 of Sequoiadendron giganteum. Lineage (NCBI taxonomy): Eukaryota > Viridiplantae > Streptophyta > Pinopsida > Cupressales > Cupressaceae > Sequoiadendron > Sequoiadendron giganteum. The sequence continues at coordinate 229,598,488 of CM021107.1, read as the reverse complement.
ACTCTTCTCTTCTTTGATAAGGCATGACATCCAACCATGGACTTCTTCAACTCTTCTCTTCAACGTTAGCCCAAACTAAATATGCTAAGGACTAACATATTACTGAAGTGCCAAAAATCACCATTAATGAAAACCACCAATATTGACATCAATGACAACAAAAAAACCATTAGTATAGACATCAATGACAATAACTGCCAACAATTGGAACATCTAGGGTATCTCCTGCAAGTAACACATTATGATTTAGATCATCATGAGATATTTTAGTTTCATTTTGTTCATCATATCATTCATTTTATTTCTCACAACATGCCTTTTCATTCTAACAATAAATAACTCTTTGATTATCATGACAGGTGGGTGAAGTGTCATTTACTCCCAAAAATTCTCTAGGTACTCATCATCTTGAAACTTATCCAATGACATATTATCACATGTAGTGTCTATCAGTTCATGGTGCATCAATTTCAAAGTTATTTTGGGAGAATCTTTCATGATGACATTGACATTGAGTGAAGGTCTCCTTGATGCTTTTATTTATTTTGAAGGGAAATATCCAATACCGATTGTTGTCTCTTGTGTATTAAGCTCTATAGGAATGTGAATGCCTTTTTGTTTCACTCCACATCCTTTTTCATTATAGCCAAATTGTTTCAAAATTTGGTACCATCTTCCATAGTTTTTTCCCATTTCTTTCGAGGAAGGTGGTTTTTCATAATCAATTTCATTATAGGTAGATGTATAATCCATGTTTCACTCATTACTAGAAGTTTTGAACTCTTATGTCTTAGATGTTTCAATATCAAACTATGTTGATACCACCACTACTTCTTTTCCTTTTTCTTTTGGTTTCTCTATTATCATGTATTCTCCCATGAATGTAGGTGTGAAATCCAATGACCCCCAATCATCATCCAAAAATATTGTCTCATCTTTATCTTTGTGTTGCAAGGTTTCCACTTTTGAAGTTGGTATTAATGTTCTCAAAGGAATTTTTATCCCCTTTCGGTTTGTAAACAACTTTTAGATTTTGAATCAGCCTTTATTGTGTAAAACTTATTATTGTAAGTGTACTTCAATATAGAGTCTAGTATTCAAGGAACTTCATTCATCTCATGAATCCATGGTCTACCCAAGAGAATATTATATGAAAGTTCATGGGCCATAACATATAAAGTATTTTGTAGCATAACTTTACCTACTTTTATAGGTAATGTGTTGGAAGAATGAAGAAGATAATATCCCTTGTTAATAGTTTTTTTGTCATTGATGTCACCATGATATGCGAGTTACAACTGCAAGACTCTAAGTCATACCAATCTGGTATTCTGAACTGGTAATACTAGACTAGCCTCCCTTATTTTTCTCCAGAACCCTCACCAATAAATAGCTGCTACTTCAGTTTTTTAGAAAATAGTATGTGATTGAGACATGCATACATTGACAGGAACTTGTGAGCGTAGTTGTTCATGGTTATCTCTAGTATCATTTTTTTTATTTGATATTAGGTCCTTTGCTGGCCAACCTATCAATCGAATAAAGATGTAATGGATTAATTTTTTTTTGTATAATCCATGCCGAAAGCTATAGTGTGCCACACATTTGGATTATCAATTGAGAAGATTTGTCAAGATGACCTAATTGTAATCCTTGACAATCAGATATATATATATATATATATATATATATAAGATTTTTTGTAGAGTTGGATAGAGAGATGAAGGTATGGTGCTGAGCCAATATTAGCAAACTACAGATGGAAGTGAAAAAGGCTAATTGTGATCTGCTGGCATGCGAATTTTCTTGAATTACAAAGGAACATAATTTTCACTTTAGGTGTATTTCTATCAGTTCATTCTAGCAATTAGCCATTTTTTTACTTCATTTTTGTAGGCAGTGAGCCTCCCATTTTGGACAGTGAGTCCTGGCAGTGAGCCACCATTTTGTAATATCTTATGACTAGTTATACTATATTGTGAGTTCATCCTCACCATGGTTTTTCCCACTCTAGGTTTTCCATGTAAAATATTCAGTGTCTCTTGTGCATTGTGTTCATGTTTTGTTGATGATTCTTCTTATCTTAATTATTGTATATTTTTGATTGATTGGATGGTATCTATTCAATAAGTTTAAGTATATACTGATTCACACCCCCTCTTAGTATATTGGATATTTAACATAATGTTATTACACCAAGCAATTTTTTTCCCACATTATCGAAACCATAGATAAAAATATAATCTAATTTAATTTTAGTCTTGTCTGCACCAATTCTACCAAAAATATTCATACTAAAAACCTTCAGTCTTGAACCATTTTCAATGAGAGTGTTCCTAATCCCAACCTTGTTGATAAAAATCAATATCATCAAAGCAATATTTTTCTTCTATGTCTCCAATGGTAGTAGTTCTCTTTGATGAAAAACAATATCAACATTGATTGAGTTCATACCTTGAATTAGGGATGCTACATCATTTAGTTGCACACTAGGAGGGACCACAACTTTTTGTAGCATTTTGAAGCATACCATGGTAAGTAGGTGATGTTTGAATGAGATCCCATAGTGAAATATTAGCAGGAGTGTGATAGATTTGCTCCATAAGATTATACTACTTTCCACTTTATGGAGGTAAACTAGGTTCATTAGGAAAAATAGGTCGTGGGAGTGGTATTGATGTTGGATTTACTTGTGTTTGTCTTGGTTGTTGATTTTTCCTTGTGTTATATATGTGAGCAACTATGTGGTAACTTGGTTGATGCAATACATTACCACTAGTGAGTTCTTTTGCAAAATTTAAAATGTGACCTTGAGATTTTGGTTGGTTTTGAGGTGGTCCTATGATGAGCACTAGTTTGGTTTTGACTTGAGGTTGTTGTGAAGGTGGGTAAATAATGATTTGAGGTGTGATTGAATTGATTGTTAATTGTTGGGTTGGGATATTACAAGCCTCAGTGGATGATCTTGGTGAGATGAAGTCCTCAAGGGATTCATCTAACATATCAAATTAATCACAACTAAAGGCCTTGAGAGGTATATAATAAACTTTTAGAAAGAGATCTAACATAATCATATGACTATGCTTTCTCCAATATTAATCATTAATTTCTAATGCGTGTTTAGACTAACTAGGGTTGAAAATAGGTTTACAAACTTGCTATGGATCTAGAAACCAGATTGCAAACCTTTAAACTAATAGTAGACATCAGTCTATTTTTTAGTTCTGAATCTATTTATGGGGGACAAGGTTGCCCAAGGGTGATTGGGTTCTAGAAGGGATTTTTCAAAAATATTAGTCTCAGAAGTTTGATTAACAAAGATTAACTGTACTATAGTTTTCAAACCCATGTTTAGGATTGATTCTTCTTCTGCTTTATGAGTTTCTCATTTTTGTAATGTGTTGTAACAATCTAGATGTTTTCAAAATGAAAACCAATCTACCTAGATTATGCAATGATTCAAAAAATTCAAACAATTTCTCTACATATTTGAAAATTTAAAGTACTGAAAAGTAAAATTATTTCCAAAAATTTACTGAACTAAGAAAAATGACAACTTTTTTTAACATGCAATAACATTGTTCCAAAATTTTAAAAGTAGAGATTTACTAGTAGAAACAAAATGCAAACACTGAGAAAAAAATGTGTGAAAAAGACTATTGATGCACCTATACAAGGAAACGACCGCGCAAGGGCGAATGGGTCCTTGTTCAACATTTTTCAAACTAAAAAACCAAATTTGTAAATTGTTGTTTAAGGTTGATGTTCCTATCTACAAATAGGTTTGGTAGTGACTATTTTTCTAGAATTTTCTAGTGTAATACAAATGCAAATGTATAATAATTTTGAAATAAAATGACACTTTTTTAATACAATTTTGAAATGAAAATATGATCTAAATCATTGAAACACACCCTAATGCAAGCTATGATGTAATATGGATGTAATATTTTTAGATTTTAATGACTTTTTATGATGCAAATATGAAACCCTAAATTAAAGATGTAAAATAAAATGATGCAAAACCTAGATATAGGGTTTCAAATACTACCAAATCATAAAGCTATGATGTAAATTGTTAGGTTAATCAGAATGAAATATAAAAATGTGGTGATGCCTTAAGTTTAATTTCCAAAACCTAAGGTATGTTCCAACATTTCTAGGATTTCATTAGGATGCAAATCAACAAGGAGCATAGATTGAATTACAACCTCCAAGGTGATTCAATCAAATCGAGATCTGATCCTTTTGAGTCTTAGGAATGAATTGAAATGGATTTGGAGTGATTAGCCTAATTATACTATATGATCTAATATGATAAATTGAAAAATCTTGAAGACAAATAGATGGAAATAGTGATTTGCAAGTGGGTCTGGAAAGTGCAGACTAATGTGTACTTGTCACCAAAAGGTGAGTCTGAGTATTATAGTAGGACCGGGTCGCCCTTGTGTGAATGGGTCTTTGTAGAATTTTCCAAAACTTTAAGACTTGATCTTGAAGCCCTCTGTTTTCTCTCTATTCTTGTACCTATAAATCTCTACTTTTAGATCTAAACCTACAATAAACCTACAAAATTATTTTTTTGGGTGGATATATGGGGGTTTTCCTCAGCCAAACCCTTTTCTTGGTAATTAAACCTAAATAAAAAGTCAAATATCTTATATAAAATAGTGTGGGAGCCCTAACCTTATGTGTTTCTAAGGTTGTTATGAGCCAAAATGTAAAGAAATCCTACTCAAGTGAATTAGAGTGTGATTCCTATATGACAATGGTAAGATTCAATTAGGGAGAAGTCAAAACACCCCAAGTAAATATGAAAATGCAATGATACCTTGCTTTAGATTACATGAAGAGTAAATTTGAAGATGAGAGCACAAAGGAAAAAATTCATTGGGTGGAGGGAAGTGGTCAAATTCATCTCCCAACCCTAAAATCCATCATGCCCTTCCCTAAACTTCAACCTTGGATCATGTGATAACTGTTGATCAAATCTATAAATGGGCTTGAAGATCTACAATTTCAAGTAATAGTGCTCAAATAATTCAAAGTTTATTTTATTGAATGTTGTCTCTTGTGTTCTAGTTTTGAAATGGTGAAAAGACTAGGTATTTATAGGCATTTCTCTAATTTCTCAAAGATTGGATCTTAGAAGTTGACATTTGAAATTTAAACTTTGAATTATACAATGCCACCAAAAATACATTAAAATTTGGTTCCCAACAAGATAGGGGGACCCATTCACCCATGGATGAATGGGTCTTGGCCCTATTTTCTAGGATGAGGTGTATGAAGGAAAATAATTATTTTTTTGCTTTTATTCAATGCTTGTAATTTGTCAAAAAACAATAAAATAGGCCTCAAAATGCATAATAAAAGGGAATTCATGCCTATTTAGGAGGTTTTGAAAATGCTTGAATGCAAGGGTCACTAAAATAGGTCCAAACTAAGTGTGAAATTGTACTATCACCTACAAGGGAGTATAATTTTCTACGCTACAATTGCTAACATTAGTTATATTGTTGGGACCCTGGTTAGGTGATATAAAGGACAGTAATACCCAAAATTTTAATTTTAAATTGGAGACAAGAAAAGAAAAGGATATCAAGGAAGATATGAAAACCTAAAAAACGGTCCTCTTGGTAGTTACCCTATGAGATGGGATTAGGCACCAAGGATATGGAGAATGTAAATGGGGAGGGATTTTGAAAGGGATCATCGAAGAGATGTGACCAATGAGAAAAGATATCAAATAACTACCATGGGAATAATTAAAAGGACTAATTTAATTCCAAATCAAACACTCGCATGGAAAAAGGAGATAAGAAAATGATAAGAAAGATTAGAGAAGTTAAAATAACAAGAAAAGTGAGCATGACAAGCCCAAATAGAGAAGAAAGAAGACAAAAATAGATTGTTGAGAGAGAAGAAAGACACCACAAAAGAATGCAAATTATGGAGAAAATGATAATTAAGCATGCCAATGAGGGTGTTGTTGAGTGTGACAGAGTGGGTGCTACCAAATGAAAAGATAAAGAAAATAATGAAGAAGAATGAAAGGCCCTAAAGAAATTAGATTTATTCTAGGAAAAAGTGGGATAAATCATAACCAGTTTCAAAGGAAAATTTATGATTATCTAAAGAATTTAGAAGGCTATTTTTAAGACCCTATAATTAAAAAAAAAACACCACTCCCACCAAAACCCTCCAAAATTTCTACAATCAGACCAAATCTATCAAATTTGATCATTAATCTAGATGATAATTTATTGAATTTCTGAAAACTCTAGAGAAAGATCTATTTTTTCAAGTGAAACATTTAGAAAATTTAGTCAATAGAAGTATAAAGGAACTTAAGGAAGAATAAATAAGGAAAATTAAATAGATCATATTGAATTTTGGTAAGGAATTATGTTCACAAATAAATAAAATATCATTAAAAAATAAGAAAGTGAAATGGTATCTTGAGGAGTCACAATCCCCCAACTAGTACCTATGCCCTAAGCCATATAAGAGTAGAATAATTTGGAAAGAATAAATAATGTGAAGCAAAGAGAAGAAAGAGAAAGAAAGAAAAGAAGTAGATTGGAAAGAGATACTTGGGAAAGATTAATTTGACATAAAGTTGGCAAGAGATAAAGGCAAAGAGAAGAAGACCCATATAATTATTAAAGTAAAGAAAGAAAAGGAGAAAAAGAATAGCCCACAAATCCAAACACTCAAAATAGAAAGAACAAATAAAAAATGGAATTGTCAATCAAAATCATAGTATTTGGAAGAGATATGTTGGTTGTTTTTAAAGAACCAATCAGATCTCATCAAGTACCTATGAGCTTGCCAAACTCAATTCTCAAATACTTGAGAGATAATTGGCCAATGAATGAGAGGAAGCTTAAAATGATTCCCTCCTACACTTCAAGCTCTACAAAACCTGGGAGGGTGATCCCACAATGTGCATCTTACAACCTTGTTACACAATTATATCACACATTGCATAATAAATAAATACATTCTCATTTAAATGCTAAAAAAATGAAACCTTTAAAGAAATTGGAAATTCCTTTGAAAGATTAAACATCTAAAGGAAAGAATTCACATAACACAAACCTCAACAAAGGTAAATCAATTAAGAGTTTATTTATGAATAATGTTCTTAGATTAAATACCAAAACCTTAGGAAATGCATTTAACACCTTCAGATTAGTGCCTTATCTTAGGGTAACGAGTCAAAATAAAGCAAACCAAACTATAAGGTGACTTTAATTCCAAGCATCCATGATCTTAGTGAAATTGCATTACAATTCACACATTAATACTCATAATCAATGACTACTTATAAGATCCACTAAACATCCATGTGAATTCATGCTTTAATTAAATTATTTCAACTGGTTCATTAAACCAGGGCCATAACTAAAACATATTTCATTGCAAAATAACAATGAAAACCAATGAAATGATCTTTGACCGAATTCTCATTAATAATTCACATAAAGTGCATAGATGGAGAGACAATGGACTCAAGAGATTTGAATATTTGATTTAGATATGCCTGGAAACCATACAATTAACAAAATCTACTTGCTTAACTCAGAACCTAAGACATCAATTCAAAATGTATTATCTATGTGCTTTCAATTTGCATCTTCTAATATAGATTTCAAAAAGAGACCTACACAAATGTCCCTAAATTCCCTTTTATAAGAACAAGCTTCAAGTCGAGGTGTACACATGTCACATTTTCATTTGACAAACTATACTAGTTATCTCCTTAAAAAATGGTTACAACAAACCAAAAGATATTCTCATTTAGATAAAATCTCCCTTTAGTCGGTGTAAAGCCTTGTGCCTTCCAAAAGGCAGTTTTTTGTGGTAAATAATCTTCACACCATTGCAACATCTTTATCCTTTCCAAAAAAATGACAAAAATATCCAACATTAGGTAAAAGGGGAAACCAAAATCTGAGTCAGCATCCAAGTCACCAATAGTCATCATCTTCTTGCTACACTTTCAACTAGGAGAAACATATCTTTTATACACTGCATTTTCTGAGGCCCGACCTGTATTATACTTTACCAAGTTAATATGCTCTCCATCCTTGTGACTATAAATCCAATTCATCAATAAAAATCCTCTTCCATTGCTCATATTTTGCATCAGATGGCCATTTGAATCCAATGATTTCATCCATATTTTTCATGTATGGAGCATACTTTGTCATCACATAATTAGCCTATTTATCAAATTCTTGAAGGAAGTTGATGATGAAAGATAGTTTCTCGAGAGAATTCTTCAACATGCCAATATAAACCCTCTCACAAATGAGATATTCTTGGGAAACAATAGTTGTCTCTAAGTGGTCCCTCCATGTTTGTAGAAGTTTCACCTCATCATACGTATGTTGGATATCAAGTAACAACGTCATATCCGCCTCATCAAATTTGTCTTCCAATTCTCTTATTTTTACATCTAATGGAGCAACATATCCTTGAAACTTTTTCTCTTTGATTTCACTAACAAACTTATAAGTTGGGACCACCCTTGGATATCTATCCTCCTTCTTCTTAGCCCCAATTGCCATAAATTTAAAGTTTTCAACCCTAGGAATCCATTTATCTAGGATTGAAGTATCCAATTCCTCATCCCTCTAAGATAACCTTATTGCATGTAGCATTAAAGAATAATTTAAATGAATAATTTTTAATTTACCTGGAATTTTTTTATTTAGATGCTTCAAAACTGTATGAAAAATCTCAGAATTGTTTTCATACATGGTATTTTGGACTTGTTCAATAAATTTCTTGTATCCTTCAATTTTCTAGCAATAATTCCTCCTTGGTGGGCATATTTGATGGGTTTGCACTTGATGTGTGTGGCTCCTCTACTACTACTAGCTCTTGACCCAAATTGTATGGTACTATTGCCAGAGATTGTTTTGGTGGAGGAGAAGATTGAGGATTTTCCATTGGAGAGGTGGGTGAAGTATGACTTGAACTAGCTAGTCCTTGAGATTTTAATGTTTCCACTTGTTATTTCCATAATGCTATCTCTATCTCAAGTTCAATAACCCTTTTTCGACTCTTATTATATTCATCAATAAGTTCATTATACTTACTTCTATGCATGTCTCTATCTTTAGTAATGCTCTCAACTATTGCCTTTGTGAACTTCGCAATATTTATAGTCATGCTAGCTGCTTCTAATGCTTGAGTATCAAAAAATCTCTTTATAATTAGTTTTCCACTGAAGTTAGCCGGTTCTACAACTCTGGGCTTACTAGAACCAAGAGATAATGACCATATAGCTAAAAAATCCCACTCTTGACTAAAATCCAACCCCTGAAGTTCCAATCTAGCTTCTTCTTCAGTTTGGAATAAAGGCTTTTCAGCTCTTCTTATAGTTTCAAGCACAACTGCATCGACTATATCCCACTCAAGCAATAATAAAACACCAGTTTTTTTTCACAAGTGCCCTGCCCTCCTCAACTGTGATACCTTGAAATTGCTTCCTCTTTTCCATCCTTACATTTTCTTGGGCAGTGCTCTCAAGAAGTTCAATATGCAATCTTCTCTCCTTTGCCACATTCTAAGAATATTCTTGATCTTTTTCTCTCCACACAAAATCCTTGAATGCTCTTGTTTCAATAAATGAGTCATCCTCCATGAATTCCCTGCAAGCTTCTTTCCTTAAGTCATCTACATGATTCAAGCCACTTAGATCTGCCTTTACTAGCCTATGGTTGCTTCCTCTAGAGCTTGATGCAACCTCCATTGGGGGAGAAGGCATCCCCTATTGCATATCTTCAGGTGTTATCAAAATGTCATCTTCATTAGTATCAGGATAATCAACTACCTTGCTCACCTCAACCTTTTTATTCTTAGCTGATGGATGCTTTGATGGAAAAGAATCCATTGGAGGTGAATCAATGTCAACTATAATAGGTGAAGTCTACCTAGGAATTGATGGAATTGATCTCTCATGAGAATTTTCCCTTGATCCCTTTGATGTAGTAGGGGCTGGCAATTTTTTTCATTTCTTCACCTTCTCCTTCTTCCTAGAATAGATTCTTATTTTTGGTTCTGCCTGGTATGAGGGTCTTTCCTCAAATACTATTGTGGGATCATGTTCAACTACCATTGATTTCCCTTTATTTTTCACTACACGTTTTTCCCTCAAGACACCCACTATGCTCTCAAAATTATCAAGAAAATACATAATTCTATTCAATTCACCCATGATGTTGGGCATAGTGTCATACTTTGGGTTTGTTCTTTTAGCTTGCTCCATCATTTTATTGAAGGCTAGACACTTTTATTTTCTTTCCTCTTGTTATTGGAAATCCATGATATTTTTTACAACATCTTCAGGGTAATAAAATTTGTTTATAAAGGTACCACTCTTGTGCATTTACTTCAAGGCATCAATAAATCCCTCAAGATCATGATTTATTGGGTGTACTATTTTCAATTGGTAGGGTGCTAGGAGCTGTCCTAGTTCTTCCATCCTTCTTTTATTATCACAAAATCTGCAAAGGCTATCCACTCAGGGAAGAATGAACCCTTCTCCCACTGCTCTAGAAAATGTGCCATTTGTGATGCTCCCAATTGTCTCATGATTTCAATGAATCCTATTCTTAATGGCACATCCCTTGGGAGTACATAAGGGTTCACAGTAGTGCCATAAAATCTAAAAATAGATGTGTGAGGGTATGTTATTTTATCACCCCAATTGTGATTTAAATTCAACTCAAGCCTTTTCTCCATGGGTTTCAAGAAATCATGGACCTATTTAGGGATCCTTGGTGGATCATGAACCAAGAATCTTCTCAACTTTAAGGAAAAAACATTGGTGAAGACCACATAATCAAATTTGGAGTCATCCTTATCCAGGATTTGGGTCCAACACTAGATAGGAAGATCAACACCATCCTCCCTCTTTTTCAATGTCATATCTGTGCCAAAAATCTTCTCCCCTCTATATAGGAACATATGCATCAGTAAAGAGTACCACCCAAAGCCCAACAATTCCTTTCCTACCTTGAGTGTTGAAAAGCCCTTATGCATTCTTTCTGATAGATATGTTGCATAGTCATAGACTATGTTATATGTTGAGTGTTGGAGATGTTTTTTCATGTACACGAGGTCTTTTGGCATGGTAGATAGTGTATCAATGCCAAGGATTTGGCATAAAGAGAAAATTGTCGTCTTGAAATAATTTGAAAAATATTTCATGGGGAAAGGTTCTTGTTCATCTTTTCCAATCTTTATTTGTTTCCTATTCTTCCCCACCCTAGTAGTTGCAGTATGAATGGGTAACAATGTTGTTTTGAATTTAATCTTTTTGTTCTTATACTCCTCCCTGAAGACTTTGAGGTCAATAGGGATCATGTATGTATTCCATTCATGCAGATTGAAAATATCTACTATCTATTCTCGAGTTATTTTAACCATTTCTTTACCATCATATGCCCTGATCACTCTCGAAATAGGGTCATATCTTGCAACAATGTCATTCAATAGGTAAACATCCATATACACATTTCACACCACTAGTTTTCCCAAATATAATGTCCAAGGGTTGCAAACAAGGACTCCCAAATTTCATTCCCAAACTAAATTTGGAATAGTTGCCACCCTGAAAAAAAAATCGGTATCCTTGATACCGCATCATTTGTCTATTAACCCTTCTTGAATTTGATAACCATAAAACAAAGATACTCCCTCAATTATTTTACTGTGGAGGGTTTCAGTTGATCAGTGATATCCTGTGAGAGAGATCTTGTTGTGGTTCCTGAACCAAAATTTTGAGTTTTGGGTGCCATAGGTGAAAGGTAGAATCAAACTAGTCTAGGGTTTTGACAGAAAAATGTTCAAAACCTAGCTCTTCTATTCAGAACCAAGGGCACAACTTAAAGGGTGCAATTTCAAAGGGTTTGACAAGGTTTTAAACTCTTCAAAGTAAATTCAAACCACAACAAAGCAATTGAAAAGCACATAGACAAATTTGACAATGAGCGTTCGCCCTAACTCAAGATATTTCAAACATAACACATAATAGGTGTTTGCTTAACTTACAACTTTATGCTAGAAATAAACCCTAATTTTGATCACAACGAACTCTGAAATGTGTTCTCTCAATCTCCAAGATGTTTCTGAGTCTTTGGAAATCTTCAATTGTGCAAAAAATTTAACCTTAGATGCATTTAATTTGAAATTGGGTAGCTTTGGCTATCACTTCTACAATTACTATTCACTCATGTGAAATGAAATGACTCTCACATTTGAAAATTTAATTTTGAATAATACCCATTGATCTGGTCTTGAGATGGTGCATCAAACGACTCAAATCGAGTCAAAAAAGTTTAAAATTCGGTCACCATCATTTGCTAGCTCTTTGATTGATGATATCCTACCATTTGGATTCCAAGTCATTCATTTGTGGGCTCCACCCTTTCTTTCCCTAGTGGTAGAAGAATCCATTCGTTGTTCATCCACTAACCCCGCAACTTTTCATAAAATAATATTTTAATCTCGTGGGGTGAGTGGGGAATGGTGGAGATTAACTACAATAATGCATCGTAGCTATTGATTCATGAGCTTAAGGTATCAAGCGTAATAGTGGAGATTAGGACCCACATTCTACAAGAAGACACATGGTGCAAGCCCTCTGACATAACAACTCCTTGGAAATGATTATTTTATTCTCATGGGGCTGGCAGGGAACGACCAAGATTTAAATCCTTTGATCTGACAATAAAAAAAAATTGCACATGCACAAATGTTATTTTAATAAAGGGACCTAACTAGGTCGATGTGACACAACCCTTGGGAAATAAAGACTTAGGACCTAAGTCTTTTGACAAGAAATATTAAATCAATTAAAAGGTACTTAGTGACTAATAGACCTAGACTAAGGGGTTGGTAAATAAAATGGTGTGAATGGATCATGTTGTAACTTAGACAACCGATAACCAGGGGTGGAAGGTTAATGGAGAATTAAAATGCCAAGGGTTTAAGACTTACAAAATTTTAAACAAGAGCTTTTAAACTAAAACTCTAAACCCTACCCTTAGGCATAGAGGTGACAGACCATCACAAGGCAAAGAACAAGCTCAAATTTTCAAAACATTTAGGAGCACTACCAAGATACAACAAAGGTTGTGGAATATATATTCATATTAGAATCTATGTGGGAAAGATAGGACATTGATTTGGACAAGCCAAATTAATGAAATTTTGTATCTTCACTAAGGAAGGAAGTATTAGATGGGTACCAAAATACTTACCCAAAGCATGGGAAAATTTGGAATGAAGTAAAACAAGACTTCTTGGCAATTTTTAAACTTTGGATATACTTACAGAGAGTGTTAGAAAAATTAGGGACCTGGTGCAAGGAGAAGAAGAATTAGTGAAGGCCTATGAAAAAAGATTTAAGGAAGTATACCACAAATTAGAGGAACCTCTAATAGAGCATAAAATATTGAATGGTTCATCTTTGGACTATAGAAATATATAAGAGCAGCCTTAGATGGAAGAATATTTCATACTTATATAGAATTAATCATAATGGCATGCCACATAGAAGCTCAAACATGGCATAGATCTCATAAAGATGTCATCAAAGAGAACCTTGAGAAATCACAATTAGTAATAGAACAACTAACCATACAAAATGGGATTTTGCCAAGATAAGAAGAAAAGAAAGATAAGAAAATTTGGTGCACATTATTTTCAAGAGAAGGTCATCTGTGTAACGAATAACCTAAATCTCAAGGAAAAATAAATGTAGCAGCATTACATATAGAATTGAAAATAGTATCTTCTATAACAAATGCATTATATTGTGGAACTTTCCAAGAATGGGGTAGTCACCTCATTGAGGATTTCCCTACAAAGCAATTTCAAATTTGGAATACAACAAATCATCCTAATCTAATATTCCCTATGAATTACAACTGTGAAACAAACATAGATAGAAAAATGTCATACATTAAGGGACTTGTAGAAGGCCCTTTATATGACATAGGTTACAGACAACCACCTTGGAGAGATAATAGAAATGTTTATGCATTACAAAATAATCCACCACAAGATTACATGGTAGATAATAGGCAATCAAACTATAGAGGAGGAAGAGGACGTGGTAGAAAAAACCACCAAAGAAGTGATGCCTATGCATTACAACATAATCCAGATCATCCTAGAGGATGTGGTAAAAAAACCACCAAAGAAGTGATGCTTATGCAAACCAATTTCAAATTTGGAATACAATAAATCATCCTAATCTAAGACTCCCTATAAATTACAACTCTAACATAGACATAGATAGAAAAATGGCATACATTAAGGGACTTGCAGAAGGCCCTTTATATGATGCAGGTTACAGACAACCACCTTGGAGAGATAATAGAAATGCTTATGCATTACAAAATAATCCACTACGAGATTTCATGGTAGATAATAGGTAATCAAACTATAGAGGAGGAAGAGGACATGTTATCAACTAGATATGCACCCTATGCTAAATTTGCAGAATTTAACTATCTGCTGACACATGGAAACCTTCTTTAGATGTGAGTGATCTGAATGAAGAAGGAATCTCCAGAGTGAGATGGTTCTCTGAATGATAAATCTATTCTAAATAATTTTATGAGGAAAAGAGTAGAAGGATGAACTGAAATGAAACCTATGACTTAAAGTGATTTTCAAGACTTAAAGATTACTCTAGTTTTTACCCACAAACAACTCTCAGAAAACAACAGTACTTCACAATCTCTCATGAACACTTAACACATAAATGATTTGCATGAAGATTCAAGTTTAAACACAACATGCAACCTATATTTTATGAAACTTTTACATCAAGAATTACAATTTTAGGACATAACAAGGATTCTATAAACAAAAATCATAATATAACATCAAACTAAAACTGCAAATAGACACAAAATTGAGAAATAGGAATGTTGCTTTATTCAACTAAAGGAGTATCAAAGTCTGAGTATAAATTTTTGCTTACAAAATTCTCTATTTCAGCATGAGAGGAAGAAACAATAATTTGGACTAAGAAAAACCCTAATTTTTTCTTCAAAATATATCACCAAAACCCTAATCTGAGCTCAAAAAGAAAGCTCAAGGAAAAGCATCTAAAACTGCCCACAAAAGAGTAACTGAAATGGAAAACTCCCACTCTTTGCATGTGCATGCCATAAGGTTTCTAAAAATAGGTGAAATCTACTTTAAAAGAAAATAAAACACTTCATCTCCTCTCCATGCAGCTCAAATCCGACCAAGGAAAAATCAACCTTATTTTTGTCTCACAAACTGCTAAAAATAGCAAGAAAGAATAAAACAATTTATAAATCATTGTTTAATCTTCTGTTGTACAAATCATGCAGTTGTATTCTTGATTTATTTGATCGATTTTTTGCAATTAAGATTAAAAATCTTTGCAAAAAATAATACCTTATCTCTCTAATTACAAATTTAATTTTTCTTAGAAAAAATCGTAAAAACATAAGAAATCTCCATTAATGAATATTTAATTGATTTCTTCAAAATCAATTAAAAAAATAAAATAAGACATCAATGTTCATCACTCCATGACCTATCTAATTTCTACAAAATCAGTTAAAAAATCAAAGCCTAAGACAAAATTGTTTTACCCAAGGCATAAGCATTATTCACTTTCATATTTTAATTGATCTCTCTCAAAATCAATTAAAAAACCTAAGGAATTTGGGACTCTCCATTTTTTATTAAGGCATAAACTTGACCCATGTAAATACCTAAAGTCTTAAAATCATGAAACACTTTATCAAAGATATCCTAAAGACTTAGGCATATGAAAATAGGTGAAGACTTCAAAAATTCGACCTAGGGAATGTATG
The DNA here is from genome assembly GCA_007115665.2 of Sequoiadendron giganteum. Taxonomy (NCBI): domain Eukaryota; kingdom Viridiplantae; phylum Streptophyta; class Pinopsida; order Cupressales; family Cupressaceae; genus Sequoiadendron; species Sequoiadendron giganteum. The sequence continues at coordinate 229,582,601 of CM021107.1, read as the reverse complement.
GAAAATCAAGTGATAAAAATGAGGCATTGACTTTAATCAAAGGTGAAAAACCCATTTTTTGAATTAGGGCATGAGAGGATAGACAAAACTCAAACCAAACCCTAAAATAATTTCATTTCACACTTGGAATTGTTGAGAGAAAGAGCTTTGCATGAAGAAATGCGCCGCCATGAGGAAAGCTAGGGTTTTCAGCTTGTATGCTTGGAGACTTCAATTTTAATCTCTAGCTTGGTCGACTCCCACTCTACAACTCATGGATAAGCTAGTTCATGGCTCCTTTGTTTCATTTGAAAAGAAAAAAAAACCTCTAAGGCTGTTGCTTCAACATATTTTATCTCTGATTTTTTAACTTCATTTCACTATGTACTTGTTATTCTTGTTGGCCGCCCTTGGAGTGACCTCAAGCTATCATCTGGAAGGTCTATGAGGCTTGGCCGCGACTTATCTACTATTCCATAGTCATAGAATGGTAAGTTTACTTACTCCTCCATATTTGTTCTATATTCTTTGTCAAAACTCCATGCTCTTAAAAGCTTATGGTTGTAAGAAGAAACATTGTTATTCTTTTCTAAAACAAATATAGACCCATTACAGGTCACATCATGCTGATGCTTTCTAATGAATTTCACTTAGAAATCTTGCATTATATCCATTTGTTCACTTCAGATTTCGGTGCCTAGATGGAAAACTCAAAAGGTTTTTTCCATTTTTCAGTGAAATTTGTGACTGAAACTCCTCCTCTTCGCTGCGGCCACTCATGCAAAAAATGGTTATTTTAATTTGTAATTTGCATTTTACTCCAAAATATAAAAAGGAATGCTCTTGGAGAAGACTCTTTCTCCATTTTTTGTAAAATCCTTCATGAATGGGCTTGACCCATGAGACAACAGTATGTATCTTGCATTTTTGTAAAAACCCTTACATGGGTAAGCTGAAAATAGTGAGAAATCTTCATTTTGATCAAAACCCTCATATGGGTATTCTGTAATAAGGATAAATCTATATTTTAAAATTCAAACCCATGTGGGTATTCTTTATTCTGAAATAAAACCACTTACTTATGTATTTCATGTAAAAACCCAATATGGGTATGCTAAAAATAGTGGTAAATCTGCATTTTAAATTAAAACCCCCATGTGGGTATTTATTTTTCTGAATGGAAAAAGCACTCAAAGTTACACTAGTTACTACACTTTGTTAACCCTAAGATTGTATATTATCTCAAACATATTTTCATTCCTTTACTTGCAGATCCATAATATCTTTCATTGTTCCTCCATTGAACTAAACAAGAAAAATCCTTTTGTCATGTGTGCTTCACATTACTTGCTTGTTAGAATGCAACTTCACCTTAACAGAAAAATACTTTATCAAAAAAGCTAAATCTCCTCACTGTTTACCTTTGCATTCATTCAAAATCACACAGAAACTCCATTTTGTCTCAAAAGCACTTTATTTTGCTTGTCTTGAAAAAGGCATTCAACCAGCATAACACACCTGTCATTGTTTTCCTACTGAAGTGAATATGGGACAACACTTTTTCCTTTTACTTATACCTACTGTAGCAACATTAATTTTTTGTAGGTTTCTTTGATGTTTACTATCATTCATCATGTTTACTTAAATGTTTTAGAATCATGTGCACTTAGAGTTTCCATGACATAAGCAATGTTTCTTAGTATGTTGATGAGTTCATGAATTGCTTTTTCCATAACCAAATTTGGCCTCCTTGACTTACTTGCACACTGCATTCACCCTGATCACTCATCTCATATTAAAATGGCTCAGAAAAGAGTGCATTCTCAGCTCAAACATTCCACAAAATAAGGCAAATAAGAAACTAAAAATCCTTCATATACTTCCATTATTTATTAGTGCTTCGTTGATGAGGCATTATGTATGCCTATTCACTATCACCATTATGAAACAACATAAATAAACATGAAAATAAAACAAGGCAACAAAATGTAATTAATATGACAACAATATTTAACTTTCCAGAATGAAAATGATGGATTTTAGCTTAATTGAATCTGTTAAGTTTATTGTCCATCTGTAATCTTCATTTCATTACTCAGACTTGATTGTAATGAATGAACAATAAACTTGATGCTTTGATGACTGAAATGTTTTTTTACTCCATGAATGGCTCAGATGAACATGATAATTGTACTATTTTACTTAGCCCACTTGTAAGTTTAAGGAGCAGCATGCCGAGCTCTACCCTTGTGGGAGCCCGTTTTACTCCACATGCTTTTATATCTTCATAAGATGATTAACTACATGACTTTTCCTATACCTCCACAAGAAACAAATAATGTTAGCAAAAAATAATATATTATTATGATGTTTCCTTCTTTGCTTCTATCCATCTCTCATTTTCTCGATTGTTTCAATGTATTGTCAGCAACATTTCACATTATTGTTGGTGGTTCATGTAGGGATGTTCATAATCAAAGCTCTAACAACCCTTTTCTTCTCTTACAGGTCGATCGGAGCTCAAGGACAAGGATGGTGGACCACTTTTGCATCAACCAAAATCACATGCAATGATGATTATGTCCATTCTTATGTTTTTTTCTTTTCCTGCATCTTCAGTAGTGTAGAATGCTCCTTGTGATGCATTGTAGCAATTATTTCCATGACTTGTGTGGATTCTTTAATTTCTCTTCCTGATTTTCATTCTAAAAAGAAATGCATCTCAATGTAAACTTGTATAATCATTTGTATTCTTGCAATCAAATGAACATTGCAATGTGAATAGCATCATGAAATAAATGAAAACACTTGTTATGCTTAATCATTTGTACATTTAGTTTTGTACTTCATTTGTTCTACAAAACATTGAGTAATACTTTTGAAACTTTGTTTAATGAAAGGACTTGCACAACTAATACTTGATAAATATAGTGCAAACAACACTTAATGCACATGCAAAATATAACTGAACTTCCACATTAAGCTAAAACAAAATTAATTAGCTCCACCAATCAAGCTATAGTGAAAATTGGTAACAAGACATGGTAGAAAAAACCACCAAAGAAGTGAAGTTAGATGTTACAACTATGGAAAAATAGGCCATTATGCTACAAAGTGTTGGGGAAAAAAGAAAAGGAAATGTCCATTTATGGAGATGATTCTCATGACATATTTAGATGTTATAAAGAACAAAAATATTATCAAAATATAGCACATTCTAGAAGTGAGGACTTGCAAGACCATAAAGGAGTCAGGATAATCAGAAGAATACCATTGCAAGTAGTTAAAAATTTTCAAAGAATGGATCAATGGTCATCCAATACATAAAATGAAGAATATTTTGGTGAAGAACAACAATTTTATATTAAGAAAAATAAGGTTACAGTACTGACTAGACAAGGGACTAAGTCTGTAAAGAATAAACAAAGATAAATTGAAGAAGTTAGTGAAGAATCGGACCTAAAAGAAGAGGAATGTGATTTATTTTGACTAAGCAAAAAACAACATGATAAGGTAGTATAAAGAAAAAACAAAAAAATATACAAAAACAAAAGGATGACATAGCATTTTTTCCAAAGGAAGAAGTAATGATACTAAATAATTTAGCCTTCTGACCTAGAAAAAGGACCTCCTAGTCAAACTCAAACAACTCAAAAAATATTGGAACAAATAGAAATAACAAGTCCATCAACTTACAAAAGACCAAAAATGGAAGAATGGCACTTTGTTAATAACCCCACGCCCTATTAATACAAAAGTCAAACATGTAATGGTAGATCTAGGTATAGACCTAAACATTATTTTGATAGCCACTTGCGAGAGGTTGGGAAAACCCAAGCTAATTAGAACATCAATGAACATCATTTTGGTAGAGGGATCTCGTATGAAGACTTTAAAAATGGAGGAATGTAGAAATAAACATCAAACGACTAAAAAAAATTGTTGATTTTGAGGTAGTTGAAATGAAGGAACCATTTAACATTTTTGGTGCATTACTAGGCTTTAAATGGTTAGTTAAATCTAATGAGATAGTAGACTTGAGAAAGGAAGAGATATCTTTGGCGGATGGAAATAAGATAGTCCATATTCCAGTAGGAGAAAGGGAAGATGGAACGCATGTAGAAGAGATTGAACAAGAAACAGAGAGAGAAGATCTAAGAAATCTATATTCTATCTCAATACTACCTAGCGCAAAAGAAGAAGAAGACCCTAATAGCTTCAAAGAAATTAAACTTGAAAGTAACAATGATAGTGCCTATAATGAAGAAGTTCTAGATGTATGGATGCAAGGAGATATGAATTAACTTACTAGAAGGTATATGGGTTCCAAAGAGCATTTATAATAAACAAGAAGCAAATCAGACCTCTACAAACTACCACAAACACAAGAAAGACACTACAAATAGACAAAACCAACATACAAACACTAATCCAACTTCCTATGGACACATCCACATATAGAAAGTCAAAGGACCCACTACACTAGAAATCATTAACCTCCAATAAATAACAAGCCTATCTAAGGTATAGACATGGGACCAAAAAAGTGATAATACATAGAAGGACCAATCACAATAAGATAATTACAACTTTAAAATGTAGGTTTCATTATCTAAAAATACTAGGTATGCCTAAGTTTGAACATCAATTTCCTCGACCTAACCCTAACAAGATAAAATAAGCAATAGGAGAAGAATATTATACAACCAAACTACCCTAGCTCAAACAATAAAGTTAGAAAAGAATTTATTATAGTCTTTTCTTACACCAAAGATAGCAAATAACTCGTCGAGATAAAAAAGATTCGTAGGAAAATAATGGATAGAAAAATGCAAGATGAGAAAATAGCTACACCATTTAGTACGCTCACCTCACAAGAAAATTATAAATACATCACTCACTCTTCCATTTTGACTCACTATTTATTCTACTCTTTCTAAAACTCATGTATTCAGGCTACCACAATCAAATTAATAGTCCATTGTAAATATCAATTTCCAAATTGTTTGCACCCACCCACCGTCATCGACATCTCTCAGAAGCTTAGGCCAAAATATAAGAGATTCCCATACAAAGTAATAGAGATCGACCCAACATGAGAATTCTCAAAGGTACCCATGAATGTCATCTATATAGAAGATATCTAGAAATATATCCATGCACCCCTAGAAAAAATATATCATACTAAGTTTGAAGTCTTGAGGCACACCCTAATGCAGCCAAAAACACAACAATATCTACCACAATACAAGAATATCTTAGAGAAATGACTAGATGTTTGGAAGGAGTTTCTGAACTTAATGGTCCAAGAAGATTGGGTTCGGATTATATTAAGCCAATTCCATGATGAATATCTCTATCTGTACCAACCCTAAAAAATTGCCAAAGATTCCATCAAAGTAATAACAAGCCTATGAGCACAAGGAGAACTACTTCCAAAGAAGGCCATCAAGAATGTGTAAGTCACATAGTTAACCAGAGCGACATATGATGGTCAAATCCTCAACATCACCAAGATAACAAATTTGATAGTCAAGTATGCCACCATGGGTATTTCCTACAAGGTGTATTAAATAAACTAAGACTCGGGGTCAACCCACAATAATGTGTCCCACTTTTTGGCCAAAGTATGACATTGAAATCAACATTTTTCACTAAGTTTTTACTTTATGACACATATAACAACTAAACAATTAATAATTTATAGATGATGTGAACTAGTGATTTATGAGGATTTTTGTGTAGATTCTAAATATAAATTTTTAATAAATTTAGAAATAAATTATGATTTTTTAACGTAAATTATACTAACTTATTTTTTGTAGTAAACAACATTTTTTTTAAATGATGTTTATGTCGTAACACATAAATTTCTTTATTGAAAGGATAAAATTATAATTTTTAAAATATACATTTTTAACATTAATATCTAATGCATGGATATTTTTTCTTAATTTTTTGTTCCATATTTTTTAATTAATTTTTGAGGTCAGAGTAGTTATAATTTGGACATAGGTGTATGTCGTAATGCATAACTTGTTTTGTATGTTTAAAATTGTTATTATTTATTTTTACTGAAACAAGCACATCAATACCTAGTGCACACATATTTTTTATATTTTTTCTCTATTTTTCTATTTCTCTATATTTGTAAAACAAATACCTTGATGTTTGGTGTAAAACCTACATTCATAAGAAATAAAATATAAATATAATAATAGAATTAAAAATGTGTAAATTTTTACTTTTTGGAAAGATTATAATAAGGTCTATATACTTACAAAACATAATATCTAAGTGACTTTATTTGATCCCTCAAAAGGTGAAAAAAGTGGGTTTTTGTCAACATTTTGATAGGTGCGAAGGAGACTCCATTGTGGGTATGATTTAAGAGTAGAGGGGTTCTATCCAAGGGGGTTTGATCTAAGTGGGTATTATCTAGCCCTCTTCAAATAAAATCATTTAGATGAAGCCCCTCAAGGCTTAAATCATTATTTTTTCTAAACAATATGTGATTTTAGGTAAAAATTAGAATGTCCCAAGTTTGGGACATGGGATGACCCCTCAATTACCACCACCACCATTCACACAACCTATCAAATGGTCACTAAGGGGAAGGAAATTGAACTTTATGAGGCCTTGTGATAAGATCTCTTGGATAACATCCAACACACCAAACAATCACATTACCAATTCAAGTATGAGACCTTCTTACTTTGTCTCACCTTCTACTTCATGAAACAACTCCCAAGATTTTTGGGAAAATTTTGAGACACTGCCTAACTAGTTGTGGCCTAAATTTAGAAGCATGTTAGACATTTCCAAGATCTTATATCCTACATTGCAACCTATTAGGGTTTCTTAAAATCCCTTCAAAAAAATTTATAGGCTAGGGAACACATCTCTTATGAGGTGGTCCATAAGTAGATTAAAGATATTGGCTTCCTCATCAACAAGGATTATACATTCATGGAGGAAATTGAGCCTAGAACATCCTAGATACCCCAAATCCCATATGAGATGACATATGTAGAGATGTACCCATATGCCTCCACACTCCTCCACATCCCTAAGGACCCATGAGAAAGAAAATTCACAACCTAATGGGAGTACATGGATAATCATGCCAAGAATAAATCAGAATAACACATCGAGAAAAATTAAGAGAAAGTATTTGAGAAGTGGGGTATACTGAAGCAAGAGATAGAGGAACAAATTACATCCACTCCCCAAAGGTCTGAAAGGCTCCATATCCACTCGCCACCATGCCTCCCCAAAAAGAACAATCAAAAGAGTAAGCAATAGAGGCCCTTCTACAAATGAGTGCAAAGAAGAAACCCAAGTGAAGGGAGGAGAAGGCACACAAGGAGATCTCCCCACAAATAGTAGATATAGAAGAGGAGGAGCAAGCAATATTAGAGGACACACTTATCCCTAAAGTTTCACCACTAGTAGATGAAGATCTATTGTATAACAGTCTATTCTAAAAAGAAGTGCTAGATATGACCCTCCAAAATTACCCCAATATAGAAATTCCAAAAACTTTGATCACAAAAAGGGCAATAATCAAGTACATGGTAAAATCCAACATATCATTGGACCTAACCTAATATATCAATTCTCAGACTCTTTGACCACCACACTCAAAAAGAGAAGAGAGAAAGCAACTAAGGAAGAGGAGAAACTAAAATATTTGGCCATTAGGTAACTAGCCACTGCAATTACACCTCTACAAAAGAAAAGGATAGTAGAGATACATACCAAAGATATATGATATAAGTATTGATTAGACAAACTCATGATAGAGAAACTGAATATCACTCAAATAGTTCAAAAAGAGATCAAGGAGGACACAAAAAATCCTATCAACAATTGTGTGAGGAAGAAGAAAAATATAAATTAGCCTCTTGAGAGAAATAACAATCTGCTCATCCTTCGAAGTCTAAAATTCCTTCCTCCTCCACAACCTCTTATATGCAATCCATTAAGGACTTTTTGGCCTAACATAAATAAATTCAAATAGTAGCATCTCCATAGCTACTCCAAATTTCACTTGTAGGATCATGGGTAGATATTAGGATCATCTCACCCCTACATAAATTCCAATTAGGGGACATCTTACACCAAACAACAAGGGAATAAATATTGTAAAGTTATGTGGAGAAATCCAACCAGGTAGAGGAAATGGTGAAGGATATTCAAAGTAAGTTCCCACATCTCCAAGAGGACTCATCCCAACCATTGGAAAGTCAATTAAAAATTTTGATAGATAAGGTGATAAGGGATACCCAACTTTAGAAGAAAACAATGAGACACAAAAATTAGGCAAAGCACCAGAAAGCCAAAACTAAGGAGGAAAGGAAGAAATGTGCTACCAAACACTCTGGCCTAGAGTCCCAAATCAACACTCTAAAGAACAATATAGGAGATTTCAATACACTTTACCAATTTGATTTATAATGACCATTAATAATAACTATGATTAAGGCTCAAATGGACTAGCTATAAGTTTAGATGATTTAGAGAGTCATAGTATATAACACCCTCCAAGATATAGATAGAAAATATCGGATGTAGATAGAAGCACTAAATGCCCAATTTCAATATTTATAGGATCAAAGGGATAAAATTCAAAATAGATTCCATCAATTGAGGGAAGTAGTAATCTTAATACTAGAACAAATCATGAGAATCCTCCAGGAAGCACAACAATTAGGACAAAAGATCCAAATTATCTAAACACTTCTGGAGGGAGAGTGACTACTACTACACAGATCCACGTTTAGACCCAACAACTACACCTAGCCAAAACATAATGGGAGAACACTTTTTCTAAACTCAAGGAGATAGATAAGGATATTCTTCTAGTAGAGTAGAGTTGACTTAACAACTCAAAATTTTGAAAGGGGGGATGATGTTGGTAGGAAAGAATAGTTCAAATACCACCAAGCAAATCCTACCACATCTTGCTACAAAGAGCTTGCAAACCATAAGCTTCAAAAGCTACCATCTAGGTTAGGGGTAAGATAGATGGGTCACATCCCATTTAATAGATATGTGTATAAGGAAATATATGAATAGCAAAAAGAGAGAGACATATACAAGAGTGTATGTGTGAAAGTATATGTAAGAATATATATGCATAAGAATGTATGTATGAGAGAACATATGTAAGAAGAAGAGAAAGATGTACAAAGTATAGGGGAAGATGTTTGAATGTACTCCATTGATGTAAATAATATAATTATACCGAATATTTATATATATGATGTTATTTGGTATTCTGTGAATCTGCAATAGATTAGTTTATCCTTTGTTTGAACCAAACCATTACTCCCTTTATATGATTGAGTCCGGGGTATAAACTACAACACTACGAAATTACTTGGGGCTCAGAACTCCAATATTTTTTTCCCCAATTTTATTTATAAGAATCAATAAGATGCACTTTTTTTTGCATGAAGTGGTGTCTCTATCAGGTAAAGTTGCACTTCTATTCTAGCTTACAATTTCTAGGGTTTTTGAGTCATTTTTCTCATCTAACCTTCATTTTTAAGAAAATAATATGTGGTGCAGCTATCTAATTCTTTTCAAAGATCATTATCATTGAGATTACTAATGGCTTGATGTAGATTCATTGGTAAAATTCTTTATTTTCCACTAATTAAGGCATGTAAGGTATCGTAGTGGGTTAATGATCATCCTTTTCCATGTTTGGAAGGATGTGTACATGTATGATCTCTCCTTACACTTAGTGTGATCTTGGATATCATAGATCTCACATTTATTCATTTCTTTTATGTTCTAAGTGTTATCCAAGGCTTACTAGTTTGTGTGTATGTTCTCCCCTTGCACTTTGTGTAATCTTGGGTGACCAAAAACATCTACTATAGTATTTACCATTAGAAGGCCTACTTGATGATTTGATCACATCAAGGGTGATCTCAACAACATTTTTGGTGGGGTATATAAATAGGGGAGAGTGAAATTTGAACCTAAAATTGTAGCAAGCATCATTCAAGCCAAACTACAAGACCCTCATTCCATTGAGACTTGTTTGGTGATAAGATAAGGAGAGACCCCCCTAATATTGAGCATTATCAAATGATCTCATTGTTCAAATATCCACAAAAAACCTCATATTTAGAATCATTTAATATATTTTGACTATTACTTAGTATGGTGCAGGGTACATTATCATGTTTGAAGCTAATCACCATATATCTCTCCAAGTAGAGGTAGAGGCTCCTTGGTCAATATCTTAGGATCTTTAAGGAAAGATAAAATGTGAGCCCTTGTGCCATTGGATATCTAACTATCAACTCTTGAAAGAGAGGTGTCTCACACAAATCTTGAGATATTATCCTTTGGTTGGTGGACCCACATTAAGTTAATGCACCTAATTGACTAAATATAGGATTTTTCAATCATGCTTTCAATGTTTTCATGTGTACAACCAATGAAGCCACTTATCTTTATCACCTTGAAATTCAATTCAACCATTGTTTCTTCTTGTTTGATTGTCTCTTGCCAAAAATCTTAAAAATCCCTCTTAGACTGTCAATTATGCTTGTGTATAATCCCTTGGTTCCTGTGCACTATCCCAAGGTGCCTCTATTTCATAAAGTTAAACCTTAGTTCTAGAAAAAGTGGTGCCTATGTCACTTGAAGTTGTTTCTTTGTCATTTCATTGTTATTTGACCATATTGAGACCTCAATTTTCCAGCTTGACCTTTTTAGCCCTAATAAAACCTAGGAGACCCATCCTTGGCCATCATTTTACCTAAAACATCAAGCATTTGCATCATTTCAATCCAAAAAATCTCATCTCTTCCTCATCTCATCATTATCATCCATTATCATAACCTATTCATCCCTATCGTCATCCTTAGATCTCGGTCCTATCAACCATCATCCTATACTTATCTTCTATTATCATTGATCCTTATTATCTTCCAATCTGATCTTTATCCTATTATATCATATACACTCCATGATGCAGGAGAATCTAGGTGCACGGGAAATCCTACACACCAAAAATATTTAAATTTTCTCCTTTTGATTTTTTTTGGTTTTGTTGGTTGTGTCTTGTAGGTGAGAAATTCATCTTATTTAAAATTCCTCAACTTTGAATTCATCCAATTGAATTTGAGTTTAATTCAAATTCAAATTGGAGGTGTTGGACTTGGTAATATAGGGAATCTTGGGAGTAACAAAAGTCCCATGCCTAGGCATGAGAAGGCTATTCTTGGGTGATGTAAATCCATGGTACATTAAAAAAACTAGCATTGAATTGATAATGGGAGTTGCAGGTGCCTGTGAAAAGAGGTAGTGGAGTGGGGTTGTGTGGAAGTAAAATTAGAAAATTGAATTGGTTTTTGCCTGGATGATTTGTAGAGAGGAATTTCCCAATTCCCAAGAGGGAGAATGAGGTAGTAAATGCAGCCTAGAAGTAGAAGAAAAGGAAATGCCTAGATTGGAGGAGAGTTTCAGTAGGTGAAAGTAAGAAAAATCAAAAGTTGTGAAGATAAAACTTTCTTGTGAAGACAAAGGATACATCCAAGAGAATAAAAGGAGGATTTTGGAGATTTTTTCTATTGTTTTAATTTATTAGAGACGTCTTGTTATATATTTTTTTATGTTGAAGGAAATTAGCATGCCTGTAGATGATTTTTGTGCATTGTTTGGTTCAATAGACTACTGCTGAAATCTCTTGGAGGATTTAAAATAATAAAATCAGATTTTTTCATGAATCTTAGTCATCTTTGTTGCTGGTTAATATTTAGTATTAAGCTCTCAATGGTTTCCACTAGTTTTTGTGAGTTTTGTGTTCCTTGTTGAATGTGTGAAACTATTGGTTTTTTTGGTTTTTGACTATGAAATCATAGAGGTATTGATGATAGAAAAATTATGATCTATTTATCCTCCTATAGATGAATGTGGGGGATTTCATTCTCCAAGTTTTTAGTATAAAAGGCTTATATTTGGTGGTTCAAAATAATCTTCAAAAGAGGGTATGTCACGAGTTTTTGAGTGCAGTTTTTGAGTTGAGTGGATTTATTTTATGGGCCTACAATTTCCAATGCTTAAATTTTTGGAGTCTTGACACTCATTTTGGAGTACTAATTTTTGTCTTGCATCATATAGTATCAGAGCCAAAATATATTGAGAGTGAAGAGTATGCACCAAGACCTGTGGGTGAAGAGTGGTGAAGAGTGAAGTTGTGAAGCCACAAGAGATAATTATGAGAAATTTTATTTGTTGTAGGTATGAAAGAGGGTCTATGATTGCTATCCTCCAGTAGAGATAAATTTGAGTAGGTTTAGAGTTCCTCCACAGAGAGCATGGGTATGAAAAGAATCTTCTATAGTATTTTTTGGGTAGAGGGTAGAGTGTTGTGAGAAATTTTGGTGTAGAGGGTTGATACCCTAAAGAGAGAGATTGTTGTAAGGAGTACTTGTAACTGTAGAGGGACTTGTGAATATATGAAGGTTTCTTTGAAGAAGAGTACAAGATGGGTCATTAGAATACCTATAAGAATTTTATTTTGAAAAGAGTATTGGGAAGAAGTGAAAGAAAAGAAGCTCATTGAATAATTGAGAAAATTAGAAGCAAGGATGGGTGCCCTTGAGGAAATTTTTGGGATAAAATAGGAAGCTACAGTTGAGGAAGATCAAAAAATGGGTGAAGTTGAGTCCCATTGTTTTTTTCATAACAATTTTGCAAGTGATGATTTGTGTGTGGGAAATAAAGAAAGAAAGGAACTTGTAATAGAGGACTTGGAAGGTCCAAAATTTTATGAAGATGAAAAATACAATGAGTTTGTAGCAGCAGAAGCATTTCTTTTGGAAGACATAGGAGAAAACAAGAATGAGATAGTGATAGAGGTTGAAGAGAAAAGAAAAGCTACAACAAATAGTGTGATGAAGTAGATGTTGTAGTAGAAGAGGAAGAGAGTGAATATGAAGAAATGGAAGAATCAAGTGTTGAAGATGAAAGAGGGGAAAAAGATAAAATATAAGAATATCATGTTTTATCTCGTATTGTTATGTTTACATAGGAAGTGAAGAAGGAGATTTGCATGCTAAGGGTCCAAAATTTGATGAAAAACCTAGCAAAGATAAAGAATATCTCCTATTGAAAGAGGAGATGGAAAGAATAGATGGGTGGTTAAAGGTAAATTTAATATATGAACCTAAGGATATGGAGATGAATGCAAAGGATGGAGAAAATAAAGAAATTACAACAAAGGAAGAAAAAGTTGCAACAATAGGGAAAGAACAAGTAAAGTTTAATTTTTCTGAATTTTGTGATGATGAAGTAAATGTTGATTCAAATGTAGATAATATGGTGGTATCAAAGGAAGATGAGTATTTAAAAGAGTGAAAAAGAAGGAGAAGTGAATACAGTACATGCAAAATTTTATGCAAATGTAGCAAAATATGGTGAAGAATATGTTGCAAATACTACAGAGGTAAAGGTCAAACTTTCTAATTTTTTGATGATGACTATGATGATAATTTGTATTCAAATCTTGAGGATGAAGAGATGGAATGGAAAAATGCACTTTGGTGGAAACTAGATTATAGTGGATTAAATTACTAGAGAGGGAGGAAAAGAGGAAGGATGAAAGAAGGGAGAGACATTGGTGCAGGAGCACCATGACAACCTTATGCTTCTATGGTGAAATTATTGGAGGTTGATTCAATTTTGGTGTTTTAACATTGTAACATGGTCATGTTGATCATTTTTCATGTGTATAGGTCACTAGGGGTTCAAAATTTAAAGTTATGTGTCCATTTTGCAAAAATGTGAAAAGTTGTCATACAAAATGTAAAATTGCAAAAAAAGATGCAAAAGAGGGAAGGTGAATAGTCATCTTCCTCTAATTCATCAGGAATCAGTTGGAAGGTTTTTACTCATGTTTGAAATTCCTTTAAAAGGCCTCATGTATGTTTTGGAATGTGTGGGTGATTGGATCTTTGAATTTGAATAAAGAAAAGCACTATTTTCTGGCATTTTCTACATAAATTCATTGTTCTCTTGTTTCTTATGGCCTTGTATGAGCAGGAGATAATATAAAATTGGTTGTAAGTAATATTTCATTCAATCACCTTCCCCCTATAGTTTGTTTCATGAAATTTGGTACAGTTTTGAGTAAGATATTAGGATTTTTCATAAATCAGTCATAACCCTGATTTAGGGTAAACAATGACAAACAATTTTGTGTTTCTCTTACTTTGGCTGATGAATAACTCTAGTTCTTGGTGAAAATACTCCTTTTAGAATTTAATTTCATATTCTAAAGTTGCAGACCCAAAAGATCAAAGGTGCTATGCAAGTGGTTAGTGTTTAGGATTGTAAATCCATGTAACAGTTTGAAAAACAAAGTTTTGGAAGTAGTCATGGAGCCTAAAAGCTAGGGTTTGGTGAAAGAGTCATGGGAATGGTTTTGTGATACATTGTAGAGCATGTAAAAGCTAAAATAAATATGTTCCAAGAAATGGTTAAGAGGAATTGAGATTGGAGATGATAAAATCAATAAGCCTTGTTTTTACTAAGCCTATTTAGGCCTGTCAAAGAGCCTGGTATAGTAAGTTTTGAGGCTCAAGTTGTAAAACAACTTATATTGCATTTTTGACATGTTTTAAAATCCCTTGAAAAGTGTCCAAAAATTACTTCACAGTCTAGATTTTGGGTCTGGGTCAGGAGTTATGTTTGACAGTGTATGGGTGGTTGCCTACTAGGAAGTTGGCACTTAATGAGTGAATGGTAAATATATGAAAGGGAAGACTTTGATGGTTGTTTGTTTTGGTTGAATTAAGGTTCCTAAAGGATAAGAAAGACAACATAGATCTTTTTTGGGTTTGGAAAGTTGAAAACCCGAATTGTGCTATGTTGTGGTCATTGTCTTTGTGAAGATTTCTTATGAAACTTGAAGAGTTTGTGGGATTTAAGCCCATTGTTGTGAAATATGCCTCAATAGAATGAGTTTTAGATTGGTGAGTTCCTTCTGTCACTGCATCAAACATGACGGTTCAAGGAAAGGTGAAGAAGAAATTTCAAAAAAATAAAGAAGAATGGTGGATCCAAAATAAACATATGGTCTTCAAATTTTCATGAGTTTTCAATTCATGAAACTTTTGTTCTTACCTGGGCTGTTTGATGTAGGAGAATCCAAGTGCACAAGCAATCCTGCACACTAAAAATATTGAAATTTTTTCCTTTTGATTTTTTTTGTTTGGGTTTTTTGGTTGTCTTGCAAGCGAGAAATTCATCTTATTTAAAATTTCTCAAATATGAATTCATCCGATTGAATTTTCAAATTGGAGGTGTTGGAGGTGGTAATGTAGGGAATCTTGGGAGTAACAAAATTCCCACACCCAAGCATGAGGAGGTTATTCTTGGGTGATTTAACTCCATGGTACATTTAAAAAATTAGCATTGAATTGATAATGGGAGTTCCAAGTGCCTAGAAAAGAAGTACTGGAGTGGGATTGTGGGGAAGTAAAATTAGAAAATTGAATTGATTTTTTCTAGGAGGGTTTGCATAGAGAAATTTCCCAATTTCCAAGAGGGAGAATGGGGTATTAAATACATCCTGGAAGTGGAAGAAAAGGCAACACTCAACTTGGAGGAGAGTTTCAGTAAGTGAAAGTAAGAAAAATCAAAATTTGTGAAGAGAAAACTTTCTTGCACAAACAAGGGGAGACATCTAGGAGAATAAATGAAATATTTTGGAGATTTTTCTCTACTATTTTAATTTATTAGAGATGTCTTGTTGCAAATTTTTTGATGTTGAAGGCAATTAACATGCATGTAGATGATTTTTGTGCATTGTTTGGTTCAATATACTAACTTTGAAATCTCTTGGAGGATTTAAAATCATAAAATCAGAGTTATTCATGAATCTTAGTCATCTTTGTTGTTGGTTAATATTTAGTATTGAGCTCTCAATGGTTTCCAATAGTTTTTGTGAGTTTGGTGTTCCTTGTTGAATGTGTGAAACTATAGGTTTTCTAGGTTTTTGACTATGAAATCAAAGGGGTATTGAAGGGAGAAAAATTATGATCTATTTATTTTCTTTTAGATGAATGTGGGGGCTTTCATTCTTCAAGTTTTTAGTAGAAAATACTTACATTTGGTGTTTCAAAATAATCTTCAAAAGAGGGTTTGTCACAAGTTTTTGAGTGCAATTTGAGAGCTGTATGGATTTATTTTATGGGGCTATAATTTCCAACACTTACATTTTTGGAGTT
Source organism: Sequoiadendron giganteum (assembly GCA_007115665.2). Classification (NCBI taxonomy): domain Eukaryota; kingdom Viridiplantae; phylum Streptophyta; class Pinopsida; order Cupressales; family Cupressaceae; genus Sequoiadendron; species Sequoiadendron giganteum. Next base: position 229,566,363 of record CM021107.1, on the reverse strand, counting down.
TTGACACTCATTTTGGAGTATTGGCTTTTTTCTTACATCAATCCATCACCTATCATCATTCATCTATCTTATCCTTCATATCCATTATCTTTAATAATTGACCAATCCTATCATATAATCAAATCCTTATCATCTTTGACCTATCACATCATCCAATCCTCATCCATATCAATCATATCAAAATCAATCTTTTCAAAAGTCTTATCTAGATCCTAATCCTTGTTTATCACTATCTTTGTGTATTTCTTGAGAACTTTCCTATCTCAAATAGTATATTGAGTTAGCTTTATCATTTTGGTGGTCCTAATTTGAAATTTTAGCTACCATAATTTAGCTATCAAAATCCCCAACAATTTTTATTGTAGTCTCCTCTATTACTACTACAAAACCCACTAAAAATAAGGAATAAATTCAACAAGATTTGGAAGATATGCATTTTCCAAATAAATTAGGAAAAAACCCTAATTTTGCAATAAATCTCTCAATTATGTTTCAATTCCTCTAAAATAAGAATTGTAACTACTTGAATATTTTCTTCAAAACCATTTGAAAATTAGAAAAAAAATCACCAAAATATGAGAGATGTGTTTCACAAAGTGACCTCCAAAATTGAAAAAATTGTCTTGTCATCACGATGCCAAGATAATGCTTTGATACCACATGTAATGAAAAGAATTACATAATAATAATATAATCTAAAATATGTTTTAAATACTTGATAATAATATACCACTTTGAGGGGGAAACCTCCTTATCCAATTTGAGGGTGATACCCTCCAATTTTCTTCAATAAGAACACAATACTTAACATGATAACAACCTACCTATACCCCCTAAATATACCATGATTACGCCTAGGATATCACCTAGGCTAACCTAGATAACCCTATATAAGCCTTATGTTGACTTAAATAACTAAATAACAATATAATAATGATAATACAACTTAATTAAGAGTTAAGATAGTCATAATCTGACTACTCATAACACTATACACACTATAGGGGTAGGGGCTAAAAAACATAGATACCCTTAGTTCCCTCTAAAATAAATATACTACCAATTAGGAATTCATATCCCTCATATATTGGTAAGTTCATAGAAATGAGGGACCAAAAGAGGGTCTTAATTGATCACTTTTTCTTTTTAAATCAAGAAAAATGATCTTGGATGAGAAATTGAAGACACAATTGAAATATAAAAATGTGGATACCTTAAGTTTAATTTTCAAAACCTAATGTATATTCCATCATTTATAGAATTTCATTAGGATGTGAATCAACAAGGTTCATAGATTGACTTTCAATCTCCAACGTGAGTCAACCAAACCTAGATTAGATCCTTTTGAGCCTTGGGAATGAATTGGAAATGATTTGGAGTGATTGCCCTAATTAGAATATATGACCTAATATGTAAATTCTAAAATTCTAAAGATAAATAGATAGAAATAGTGATTTACAAGTGGATCTAGAAAGTGTAGAGTGATGTGTACCTGTGACCAAAATTTGAATTTAATATGTGCAAAGGAACTCAGCCAGCCAAGGGAAATGGGTCTTTGATAGAGGTCTTGAAACTATTTTTGTAGTCCTCCAATGTTGGATTTGAGCTCCTAATTCGTGGTTGTAAACTTGTTAGAATGTCATCAAAAATTTATGTAGGGGAGTTTACCTATCTTGACAAGGTTGGTGACAAAAAATACAACAATTGACAATTTTCCTTCAATATTCTTATGATCCTTTCCAAACCTATAACCTACACATTCAAAGAGGGATAAAATATTGTGCCATATAGGGGCTTTCCTCAATCAAACCTTGTGTAAGTGTTCCCATTTCCACAATGGTAAAATGTCAATGATACATGATATTGGAAAGGAAGTAATGATGAAATCACAATGCTTCACAACTCACTAGACCCTTCAATGGATGCCTTGAAAGACTGAAGTCATACACATCTCTTCAAGAATTTGGATCTTGCTTGCTTGAATACTTGAATGCTTTGGAGACCTACAAAAATATGTTAGCCTCCACAAACCATGAACATGAACACAAATAAACCTTGACATGATGTTGGATCTTGAATTATTGCTATAATGCTCTAAAACAATTCTCTTGACTTTCTCAATAGTTCTCTTGATCATAAGGTTTCCAATATATTTTCACTTAGATTTCAAATGATAAAAAGACTAGGTATTTATATGTTTTATCCAATTTCCCAAAAATTAGTTTCCAAAATCTGACACTTCATATTTTAATTTTGGATGTTAAAATTCCGCCAACAATATATTTGAATTTGGGTCCTGGCTAAGGATGGGGACCCATTCATCCATGGGCAAATGTGTCCTAGCCCAATTTTCCAGGACACGCCTAGTTGGAGAAAAATAACAATTGGTTGTATTTATTTAATGCTTGCAATCCTTAAAAAAAGGGTAAAAATTAGGCTTTGGAATGCATAATTTAGAAAATTAAAAGGTTAATTAAGTCCAATAAATTAGGGAGACAAAACATAATATGAAATTGTTAAGGTTTACAATTTTCTACACTATGTTTAGCTCCCACTTTAGTGAGAGTGTGAACTTACTCTTAGACTCACACCAAAGTAGAAAATATATGCCAAGAGGGGTCTAATTGTCTGAATTTTGAAGAGATGGGATGACTAAGGATCAAGGGGGTTGTGCAAGCCCCCAGGATCCAAGATCCCATGACAAACCAACATAAGCACAAACTAATACACATACACACACATTTATGATATGCATCAATACGAGATACACAAACACACATTTCAAAAAGACATGGAGCATACATGATGAAAACACATGATACAACATAACATATGGATGACAATGAGATGAAAAAAAGAATGATGTAAACACAATGTAAACACAGATAAGATGTAAAAAAAACACAGCAAAACATGAGGTTTGTACTAAAAATATTCAAGTTAGTAAGGAAAAGAGACCTTAGTCTTAAATTATCTTAAATACCAAACACCATTCATATAATAAGGAAAATACTCCATGAGGACTAAATTTATGCAAATCACTCATGAAACATATGGCTCCACTAGCAAGAAAAGTGTATCATGCTAGGTGGTCATGTTAAAAAGGGATGCTCAAGTTCATGACCCAACAAGATCCATTATGCTGAATCCATGAACTATCTTGCAATAACTCACCTCAAGGGGTATAAAAAAACCCACCTCATGGGTGCAATAAAAATCACCTTAGGGGGTGAAATAAAACTCACCTCAGGGGGTGCAATAAAACTCACCTCAGGCGATGCAATAAAACTCACCTTAGGTGGTGCAAACAAATGATGATAAAACAAGGCTAGAACCTCAAGGGGTGCCATGATAATACCACCTCAAATGGTAACTTTAACAAGATCAAAGGGGAAATTCTTGATGCATGAAAGGTCACTCCTTAGGGAAAATTACACATGACATCATCACCAAGAGAGGGCTAGTCAATGAATAGGAAATATCACACTAGGGAACACCAACCAAAGTATTATGCTAAGGAGAAAGTCACATGCCAAGAAAGCTCACAATATTGCAAGACATCAAGTCCAATATTACCACAAGGGAGACACATCACATGGATTAAGGAAGCCACACTTTGGTTTACAAGGTCACACTTCCTAGGAAATGTATGTGATCATCACTAAGAAGGGACCATTTCTATGAAAGCAATAAATTGGGGATCATATGCCCCCCTTAAAATGTTAGTGTACTTGCTACACTAAAATTTTAAGGAGACACAAAAGGGATCCCTTGATAGAAGGAATGCACAAAAGAGAAGGCTCCCTAAACCCTTTCCCCCCAAGTGTAAGGACAAAGGTGAGCCCGAAATAAATGATGATATGCTTCCTAACTCCTTTCAAAAAAGATAATCTCCATAAAATTGAATGCATGTGGTAGTGAGCATATTTTGATACTACAACTATCACATGGAAAGGAGAAAAATAAACAAATTTTAATTTATCACATGCTCATAGTGATCTACATAAGGATCAAATTATTTCAACAACTTTTTTAAAGCATGGCATTCATCCGTAAGATGCCCAGTGTTCTATGGTATGGACAATAAGACATGTTTGTACTATTTCCATTTTTATCTTCTTGTTCACGGATAGGTGGTAATGTGATAATTCCTAGGTTGAGAAGTGTTTGTAAGGCCTTTTTAGTCTTGGTTATAGTATGCAAAAATGGAAGATTCTTAAGTTTATTAGGCTTGTGTTTCTTACTTGGTTGACCAACTATTTGATGTGAATGTGGAGGATCTTGATAACCTAATCCCTTAGTGTCTTCTAAAGGTGTTTGATCCAAAAGGGAATGGACTTCATGTTCATTGTTATTATCACATCCTTTCTTGTTCAAGATCCTAAAGCCTTGTCCATAAGTTTATTCCAAGTCAATGGGTGTATTTGTGACTTTATGCTCATATGATGAATGGTTGGTTGATGTACTTTGTTTGTTATTGATAGGTCTTTCCATGCATGTTGTTTGAGGTATGCCTTGTGGTTCAATTTTGGGATGTAAAAACGTGAATACTCAAGTGGTGGTATGATAGGATTTTGTATGGGGTAACAAGCTATTGCATTGAGGGATAAAAGGCTACATTATTTTCAAGGTTATGTAAAGAATTTTGTATGAATTAATGCATGCTCTCTTTTTCTTGAACAATGACATAAAGATTTGTAATAGGAGAAGATGTATCATGGATATCATTATCAAAAGTATTAGCCTCACCAAACACATAGCTTGAAACATCGACCAAAGATTTCAAAGACATCCAAATTTTACCAAAACACATATTCATGATGAAATTTTGTAATAAGGTTCAAACTGTTAAACACTAGTTAAAGGGAACTCAGATAGCCACCCCAGACAGAGTTTCTTGAGAGTGTTTTATCACAGAAAGTTGAATGATGCCCAGATAGTAGGACAGGGTCACCCAAGGGCGTTTGGGTCTTGGTCAGGGGTTCTGAAAGTTCAAGTTTTGACTCTGTACTACACTATTTAAGAATGTTGATTCTACTTGTAAATAGTTGAAACATTAAAGAATTTTTCAAAATTTTCCTAATGTATTCCAATTTAAAGCACAATGCAAGTATGTAGCCATGTTGAAAATGTTTAAACAAAGTTGAATGCAAATTTTAAATCTAAAATGTAAAATTGACTAATTGTAAGATGCAAACACTTGAAAATGTTAATTTTTGAATGCAAATTTTTACCCTAAATAATGCACTTTCTTTTACCAAATAAAATAAATGCAAAAATTCTTTTGAATATGTAATTATGAAATTCAAATAGAGATCTACAAGTACAGGCAAACTGAGTAGATAGAGACAAACAACTATGAATTTTTTTGTTGATGCACCTTTTTTTAGGGTTTTAAAAATTGAAAAGTTGAATTTTTAAGTTGTTGTTCAAGGTTACTTCTCCTACCTATAGACAAGTTTGATAGTGATTATTTTTCTAGAATTTTTTAATGTAAAGAAAATGCAAATGTATGACAATTTTGGAACAAAATGACACTTTTTTGTATATAATTTTAAAATGAAAATCTGATCTAAATGACTGATCGCACTATAATGCAACCTATGATGCAAGATGAATGCAATATTTTTGGGATTTTATGACTTTTTATGATGAAAATATGAAGCCCTAAATGAAATATGCAAAACCTAGATCTAGGTTTTGAAAGACTACCAAATCAAAAAGATATGACGTCAAATGTCAGGTTCACCAAAATGAAATATAAAAATGTGAATACCTTAAGTTTTATTTCTAAAACCTAAGGTATATTCCATCCTTTCTATAATCTCATTAGGATGCAAATCAACAAGGTACATAGATTGACTTTCAACCTCCAAGGTGAGTCAATGAGACCTAGATCTAATTCTTTTGAGTCTTAGGAATGAATTGAAAATTATTTGGAGTGATTTCCCTAATTAGACTATATGAGCTAAAATATAAATTGTAAATCCTAAAGATAAATAGATAGAAACAATGATTTGAAAGTGGATCTAGAAAGTGCAGACTAATGTGTACCTATCACCAAAATTTGAATTCAGCATGTGCAAAGGGACTCAGTCGACCAAGGGTGAATGCATGTTTGATAGGGGGTCCTGAAATTTTTTTTGTAGTCCTCTGGTGCTAGATCTGAGCTCCTAATTCCTAGTTGTAAACTTTTCAGAATGTTAACAATAAAGTTTGTAGGTTATTTTCCGTGTCTTGACAAGGTTGGTGACAACAAATGCAATTAAAATTTTTCCTTCAATATTCCTTTGATCCTTTCCAAACCTGTAACCTACACATTCAAAGAGGGAGAAAATATTGTGTCATAAAGGGGCTTGACTCAATCAAACCTCATGTAAGTGTTCCCACTTCCACAATGGAAAAATGTCAATGATAAATGATAATGGAGAGGAAGGAATGATGAAATCACAACGATCTGCAACTCATCACCCTTCAATGGATGCCTTGAAGAACTGAAGTCATACACATCTCTTCAAGAATTTAGATCTTGCTTGCTTGAATACTTGAATTCTTTGAAGACCTACAAAAATATGTTAGCCTTCAAAAAACATGAACATGAAAACACATAAACCTTGACATGATGTTGGATCTTGAATTGTTGCTATAATTCTATAAAAAAAAATCTCTTGACTTTCTCAATAGTGCTCTTGATCATAAGTTTTCCAATATATTTTCACTTAGATTTAAAATGATAAAAAGACTAGGTATTTATAGGTGTTTATCCTTTTTCCCAAAAATTTAATTCCAAAAGCTGACACTTCATATATGAATTTTGGATGTTAAAATTCTGCCAACAACATATTTGAATTTGGATCTTGGCTAAGGAGGGGGACCCATTCACCCATGGGTGAATGGTTCTTGGCCCAAATTTCCAAGACATACCTAGTTGAGAGAAAAATAACAATTGGTTGTATTTATTTAATGATTGCAATCCTTTAGAAAATGGTAAAAATTAGGCTTTGGAATGCATAATTTAGAAAATTAGAAGCTTAATTAAGTCCAATAAATTAGGGGGACAAAAACATAATGTGAAATTGTTAAGGTATACAATTTTCTACACTACAATAATAAGAACAAGAGTCATAGTGCTCTTAATCTACTTAAAAAAAAAAAACATAAAATTAAAAATGGTGGATATTAAGGGGTTCAATTTTTTATCGAAAAACATAACATAGCATCTAATGTGGCTCCCCAAAAATGATAATTTAATTTGAGTATTTAAAAACAACACTTTAGTGAAAAAATAGCTAACACCATGTAGTTTATGCTCAATTTTTATGTTAATTTTCAAAGTGGAAACCATCCTGAAAAAATAAAAATAAATATGTTCCCCTCTAATTTTTTTGAAACTAATTGATTTTTTTAATGTGTAAAGAATAGAGTCTAGTTTGTAAAAATGTATTTTTCTTCAAATTTTGATGAACAGATAATAATGAAACCTAAAATACAATACATAGGTTTTTGACAAAAATAGAGACACTAGCAAAAGAAATTAAAGATCAAAACCTTAAAATATTTAAAACCTAAAAAAAATTACATCATTAGAAAGCTAAGAGAGTGTTCAATGTTGTGATATTTTTTATCTATATATTGAAAGATGTGCAAACTTGATGAAGAGCATTCTCAAAACTATATCATTTTAAAAAATTTGCAAAAAATATAATTGTGAATGTTAACATGTTAGTCCAACCCTTTGGGTTGGATTCCCAAGGAAAATACAATCTTAAGGGTTGGAAATACCTAAATTAGATAATAGAATTAGAATGTTATAGTTCACTCATATTATAACATGAGCACATTATAACATGCTCATGTTATATGAAGAAAAATGATTATGTGACGTAGATAAAATGGATTGTTGCACAAAAAGATGGTTAAATCTAATATAACAAGCATAAATCTAAATCAAACAACAAAGAACGAATCAAATGAACTAAAACAATAAAAACGATAATATGAAACAATCTCACCGAATATAAGTCCACCTCTTCAAATTATCTTGATTGTCCTTCTCCATTTTGTCGTATCGGTATTCTTGCCCTCATATTTTTTGTATGTATGAAAGCATAGCCTAGATTTATTGTCTAAGAAAAATATCAAAGATTATAAGTTCTTCTCAAAAGTATTGATTTTGGGAGGAGGAATAATGACAATGATAGGTCAATTTATAGAAATTGGATTCTTGAATGATCGGCTCAGATTCAAAAGAGAGATCAATGATCGAGATTGATGAATGCCATGCGATGTGAGTTCTGTGTCAGTTAGAATGTGAGTTAGGAAATTTTGTAGGATAAAGATTAAATTAGAATAATAATTTAATCTAGTGTTAAGACTGTTCAAAAATAGAAAGAACATGAGTTCAAGATCAAATAAATGATTTAATCTTCAGTTGAAAGTCTTCGAAAATAGAAGAATTAGACTTTGAATGAAAATGATAAAGTTAGAACTCGAAGAATAATCTATTTGAATGCACACATGAATTAATTAGTTAAATAAAGATATTTAATTAATAAATATGTTCATGCATATGAGTTAGAACTAGTCAATTGACTAGTTGTGACAGAGAGTCCTTTTCGTAGAGACGATCAGATATCGAATCCGGAGATGACTGGCGGATTTAAATAGATATTGAGTCATACGGTGAGTGAATAATTAGATAACTGGACAATAGAAGAATGTGACAGAAACAATTAATTATGAATTAAATGTTAATTTAACTCAACATTCGAAATTGAAAGATTTAATTAAATAAATAATGATAATTTGTTTAATTGATTGTTGAAAATATTAATTGAATAATTAAATAAGGAATATTTAATTATAGTCGAAATATGATAAAGAGGTTAATTAAATAATAAATTATTTAATTAAGAAAGAGAATTAATTAGTTAGCGACATAATTAAATAAATATGATTTATTTAATTAATCAAATTTGAATAAGAGTCATAATGATATAATTAAATAATTAAAAGGTTATTTAATTAATAGAGGAAATATGTGTTTATAAAGTAATTAAATAATAAACATTATTTAATCATGACCATGGACATTAGAAAATTATGTCGAAAGTAGTACTCACAGGCCTAGACCAATTTTCGGTGTCTGCAAATTACTCTCTCTCTCTTGGCATACCTCTCTTTCTAGACATATCTCACCTATCCCTCCCTCCTTCCTTCTCCACTTCTCTCTCACTATCCCTCTAAATATCTCTCCCTCTTTAGACCTATCTCTCTAGATCCCTCCCCCTTTCTAGACATATATCTCCACCTCTCCCTCCATTCCTCCATCCCTCTCTACTTTCTCTATCTCACCTCTCTCTCCTTATCCCTCTAGTTATATCTTTATCTTTATCCCTTTCTTTACCTCTCTCTATCTCTTTCTCTCCCTTTCTCTACCTCTCTCTCTATCTTACTCTCCATCTCCCCTAAGTTCTAGACCTATCTCTCTATCTCTCCCTCACCCGTCCTTCCCTCTCTCTTTGTCCCTCTTTAGACCTCTCTCTATCTCTCTCCTTGAATCTTTAGACATATCTATTTACCTCTCCCTCCCCCCGTCCTACTCTCTCTCTCCCTCTCTCTCCCCTAAGCTCTAAACTTATCTCTCTACCTCTCCCAACCTCCCTCATTCCCTCTCTCATTTTCCCAATTTATAACCCTCTCCCTCCCTCCCTTTCTCTACCTCTCTATCTCTCTCCCTCAAGCCCTAGGCTTATCTCTCAACCTCTCCCTCCTCTCTCTCTCTAAATCCCCCCTCTATCCCTATTGGAATTATAAATTTAGGTTATAATGTGAGTGTGTTACTTAGAATCATAAAAAATGGTAAAAATGCATGGAGATCATGTGATTTAGGACCCACATTCTTTATTTTATTCTACAATATGTGATATATCTAACATAGAATTTGTTGCAAGTATGATTAGTTGGTGTTGTCATTGGTGTTAATTGTATGAGAAGAAGATTGTTGCAAGATTTTGTGTAGTTATTGGTATTGTCTATGTTGTTTGCATTAATGATGCTTTGATTAGTCAGATTATGTTGGCATTAGTAAGCTACTAGTGTCAACCTCTAGTATTGCTTTGATAATATTCTATATATGATGTATGGTTGAGTTTTTATGTTGGATTTGGCTTGATGATGAAGAAGTACTGAAGATGATGAGGATTTGTTTTTGGTGCTTGGTTTCTAAGTTCTTTTGAGAAAATTTGATAAAAACAGGAAACAATGAGTTGCAGCGTTGTTCTGGGTTGTAGAGTAGTGTTCTAGTTTTTCTCCGTAGTTCTTCTAGATTGAAGATCTTCCTATGCATTTACGATATGTTGATTAGAAGAGTTTAGGGGTGTTATATGTATAAATTGGTGTCTTGGATCATTGAGAAGATAAATTTGTGTTCACCACTGTGGAATTGTGTATTGGAGAGGTGTTTGGGAGAAATTTTTTTACTTTGCGTTTCTCTGTAGTTTGTTTTCAGGTCTTGTGGATCTAAAGGCATGTTGATAGTGTTGGTATCTTTCTTTAGTTAAATCTGATTGAGGTTTGGTGCTTCTGAAGTGAATTTATTAAGTTATAGTGTATGGTAGAGTTGTCTAACTATATTGGGTGTGTGCATTCTTCAGGTGAAAGTTGTTGCAAAAGAGTTTGATGGATTTCAAGGTATATGTGGAATATTCTAGATTGTGTTCAGGTGAGATTTTTTGTCTGCAAGTTTTCAATGATCAAATGGAACATGTACTTAAAATTTTAATGGTGTTTACACAAGTAACAATCGACCTGGGTGTTTACACTACTTACAATTTTTTTGGAAGAGTGGTCTGACATGTATGAGTGGATTTAGGTCCTAGCTAAGGTGTGTTGTGGTCCACCTTCATTCCTTTCCACCATAGGAATTTTTTGGTGTTAAGATAATTTGAATTTGCATGGTTAAGATGCATATCTGACCTTGGAGAATGTTTCCAAGGTTGAAGATGATATAAATATGAGTTGAGTTGTTGAGGGATGTGAAGATAGATAAGTATGATTTAAATGATGTGAATTTTAGAGTATTAGAGTGAAAATTTGAGAAGTGCAATGCAAGCTTTCATGTGTTAGATTGTTGGATGTAGTGAGAAGAAGGTGTTTAAGATTCTTCAGTCAAGCTACAAAGGTGTTGGTGATATTGTGGTGGATTTCTTTGTGTAACTCTCTTCTCTAACTTCTTTTCTATTATGGCAGTGAGACCTTTGTATTCGATGTTGGTATTACTTTATATTATGATCTAATCCTCATCATGGTTTTTCCCATCTTGGGATTTCCATTTAAATTTGGTGTTCTCTTGTGTATGGTGTTGATTTGATTCATTTTCTATTATTTTCTTTTCATGCTAAATCATTATAGCATATTAAGGGTTAATTGAATGAATGTGGATTTGAATGTTTGTGAGGGTTTTGAATTTTTAAGGTACAACTGATTCACCCCCCCTCTTAATTATCTTGTGCATTCAAAAATTGGTATTAAAGCAAGGTTCCTTAGAATAAAGATTAACCTCTTGAGGTAGATCTAGGCTAGTGCACAAGAAAGATATTCCTATGTTTTATGGAACATAATATACATTCTAGAAGACAAGGATGGAAGGTTTTCTAGTTTATCTAGGATTTTATGTCTGGAAGTCAGTTAAAGATGGATATACTATTCTTGCAAATGGTCTGAGCACTAATGATGATATCAAAACCTATGAAAGAAATTATAAGGTAAGGTATGATCTCTTAAGTGGTCTTACTAATTCTGAATTAGTGAAAGTGATGAGTCTGAAAATTGCTAGAGATATTTGGGTAAAGTTAGAAAGAATTTATGAAGGAGATGATAAGGTCAAAGAAGATAAGATGCAAAATATAAATATTATGTTTGAGAACCTACAAATGTCTAAACATGAAAATGTCACAATCTATATGGAAAGAGTATATGAAGTTGTTCGCTCCATCAGAGGTCTTGGTAGCAAACTCAAAGAACCAAAAGTGGTAAGGAAATTCTTAGAACTCTTCCTAAATATTATAGTCATAAATTTTTTTCTATTGAGGAATTTGAAAATTTGAATCAATATACTAGATATTAGTTGTAAGGTCCTTTAAATATTTTTGAGATGAGAAAATTTGGTACAAATAGTGGTGCAAAAGTTGAGACTACTTTTAAGGCTGTAAAATCAAAGGAGATCAAGGAATCAGATCAGGAGGATCTTGATGATGTAGAAGTGAACTTTGTAAGGATAATGAAGAAGGGTACTATAAAGTACAATGGTAATTTTCCTTTCAAATGTTTTAGTTGTGGAAAGATAGATCATTATTCTTCAAGATGTCCAAACAAAGCTTTGAATAAGAAAAATAAGGAGAACAAAGGTATGATGATTAAGAAAAGTTATTATGTTAGAGAAGATGCAAGTATTTATGATGATGAATTTTATTATGGAGATGATGATGATGGTGAATTCTTTTTCATGGCTTTAAAATATGAATCTATTTTTCCTAACTCTAAGTGATGTGTGAAGGAAATTCCTCTGGAGACAAAGGATAAGACTGAAGGTACTTTGGTATCTGCTTTTCATGCTAGACAAGAGAAGAACTACTAGATCATTGATAGTGGATGCTCTAATCATATGATCGGTGACAAGATTAAGTTTGTTAAACTTGAAAAATATGATAGACGATGTGCTAGATTTGGTGATAATTCATCTGCTAAGATATGTGGAAAAGGTTCTATCATTTTTTATGGCAAGAATAATGTTGATGATGTTTACTATGTTAAGGATTTAAGGCATAACCTCTTGATTGTTGTAAAAATATGTAGAAAGGGATACAATCTTATGTTTCGAGATGATGGATATGAGATCACAAAAGGATTCAAGATTGTGGTTCTTGCTAGAAGAAGGATAGATGGAAATGCTTATTAGCTTGAGGGTGTTGATGGTCATTTATTTATGATTTGGGTTAATGAAAGCTAGTTATGGAATAGGAGGATGTGTCACATTAATTTTGATAACTTAGTAAGAATCAATTTAGTTCAAGTTGTGAGAGATCTACCAAAGATTACAAAGCCTATCAATGTTGTCTATAAAGAGTGTCAAATTGGAAAGCAAGCAAGAGGAAGCTTCAAAGTCAAAGAACAGTTTGTTGGGAAAATATTTCTCAACATTGCAATTATATACGATTTATTGATAGGATGTATGTTGGTATGTGGCAATTGATTATACAAATACTTTACACTCGTAACAAGATGTGGGGTTTGGGACAATGCCCCCCCAAAAAACTTTGATGACATGTCAAGGATTTTTCCTGCTGACACGTCAAGGTTTTTCGTTAACATGTCAAATAAAAAAATGACCTTGTAAAACCTTAATTCTAGAAGGTTCCAAAAATATTGTTATAAGCAAGTGTGATGTATGTAGATTGTGGTGTATTTTGAGATTCTGATAGTGTTCGGGTTGTCTCTTGATCTCTAGAGGTGATACTCCTATGAGAAGCTTGCTCTTCAAGTATATTGTAATATTTTGATTTCTAAATAATATATTGGGCGGCTTTTGGAGTGTGGAGTTTTTCTCTCGAAAGGGTTTTCCCCAAGTAAATCATTGTGTTGTGGTATGAATGATATTTGTGTTTTTTTTTTTTTTTAAATTTGTAACTATTAAAGATCTATAAAAAAATTTCATTATTCTCCTCTCAAGGTTAGTGTAGGAAGTTGTTTTGCTACCTTAGCTTCCTTACACAATCTACTATCAGACTATTGGAACTGGTACATACATATATTTTTGGCCCTACAAGAGTAATAAGTCTTCAAGGTGATAGGTATTTCATGCTATTGATTGATTATTATTCTTGAATTACATGGGTTACTTTTCTCAAGGAAAAATCTGAAGCTCTAGACAATTTTAAAGAATTTAAAGTTTTGGTTGAGAATGAAATGGATATGAAAATAAAATGTTTGAGATCTGACAGAGGTTCACCTCCAATGAGTTTAACATATTTTATGAGAATCATGGCATAAAGAGGAACTTTTCTTCCCCTAGGACTCCTCAGCAGAATGGAGTATGTTGAAAGAAAGAATAGGATTGTTCAAGAAGCTTTAAGGACGATGATGAAAGAGGAAAATCTACCAGAAGTATACTGGAGAGAATAAATTCATACTAATATTTATATACTTAACAAATTTCAAGTGAGAGAAAATAGTACAAAGACTCTCTATGAGCTATGGTATGAAAGGATTCCTACTATCAAGTATTTTAGAGTGTTTGGAAGAAAATGTTATATCAGATTAGATGAAGAGAAGTTAGGAAAGTTTGATGCAAGGTCTAATGAAGGTATCTTTCTTGGATACTCTACTAGAAGCAAAGCTTACCGATGCTACAACAAGAGATTGAGAAAGATTTTTCAAAGTGCAAGTTTCAAGGTTGATGAAGACTTACAAAAGAATTAAGTGGTAATAGATGGATATGAATCAGATGAGTCTTCTTGTGGAGAATACAAAAAAGATAAAGAAAATGAAGTGCACATTGAAGAGGAAGAAGCTTCAAAAATGACTCCTAAAACTCCTAAGTATGTATAGAAGAATCATTCTCATGAATAGATCATTGCAGATAAGAGCATATGTATACTGAAAAGAAAGGAAGTTGTTGAAGAACAGGTAAATCTATGTTTACTTTCTGAAGTTGAACCTAAAATAGTGATCAAGGCTATGGAAGAAGAATTGTTGCAGATTGAGAAGAGTCAGACTTGGGAACTTTTCCCAAGACCATCAAATAAAAATGTTATTGGAACTAAGTGGGTATTTAGAAAAAGACTAAATAAGAATGGAGAAGTGGTAAGGAGCAAGGAAAGTCTTGTGTGTAAGGTTTACTCACAAGTTGAAGGAATAGATTTTAAGGAGACATTTATTTTGGTGGAAAGAATGGAAGCTATCATGATGTTTTTGGGTTTTGCAGCACATAAGGATTTCAAATTTTATCAAATGGATGTGAAGTCCACTTTCTTGAATGGAGAATTGGAAGAAGAAATTTATATAGAACAACTAGAAGGATTTCAATTATTAGAAAAAACTAAATATGGTTTGCAGATAGAAAAATGCATTATATGGATTGAAACAAGATCCTAGAACTTGGTATGCAAGGTTTGATAGGTGTTTGATATATCAAGGAATCAATAAAGGTGCTACAAATAGCAATATTTACTTTAAAGTTTAAAAAGATAAAATCTTGATTGTGGTTGTATATGTTGATGACATAATCTTTGGAGGAAATGAACCTATGTGCAAGAAGTTTGGAGAGGAAATGAAAAAAGAGTTTGAAATGTCTATGTTTGGGGAGATTAATTTATTCCTTGGATTACAAATAAATCAGATAGATAAAGGTATTTTCATTTCACAATCAAAGTATGTTAAAGAAATGTTGAAGAAGTTTGGAATGGAAGATTATAAATTGGTATGCACTCCTATGGTTACTAGTTGCAATCTGAGTAAGAATGATGAATCTCCTAAGGCTGATTAGAGCAAGTATAAATCAATGATTGGAGGACTTGCATATCTAACTACTACTAGACTAGATATCATGCATGCAGTTTGTCTTGTGGCTAAATTTCAAGATCCTAGAGAGTCACATGTTAGTGCAGTAAAGAGGATATTCAGATACTTGAAGGGAACTTTGAATTATGGCTTGAGGTATCCAAAGGATAATGATTTTACTCTGAGTGCTTACACAAATGTATATTGGGCTAGTTGTGTGAATGATAGAAAAAGTACAAGTGGTGGTACATTCTTTCTTGGATGTAGATTGGTGTCATGGATGAGTAAGAAACAAGACTTGATATCTTTATCTACTGCAGAGTCAGAGTACATTGTAGTAGCATCTTTCTACACACAAGTGTTATGGATGAGGCGGACATTGAAGGAATCAAGGTGGTATATGATGAACCAATTTCTATCTTTTGTGACAATACAAGTGCTATTAAAATTTCAAATAATTCGGTAATGCATTCAAAGACAAAACATATCTCAATCCAGTATCACTTTCTGAGAGAGAGGGTTGTAGATAATGAAGTAAATCTTGAGTATGTGTCTACAAAGGATTAGGTTGTTGATATATTCACTAAGGCTCTTCCTAAGGATACTTTTGAGTATCTTTAGGAGAAGTTGGAGGTCATTTCCCCTCCTTTGAACTAGATGCATAAGGAGATGCATTAGTCTAGGAGATTTCAAGATCCATTCTTTGATCTGGACTGATGTTGGTGACTACCCCTTAGAGTGAGTAAGTAGTGACATTGTTGGTCATTTTAGTCAGGGGGAGTAAGTGTTGTCAATATGCAGTGGTTTCTGATTGGTGCAGTATGGTGTGTGCTCCTAAGGGGGAGTATATTGAGCAATAAAGGAAAGACAATTATTGAGGAGTCATGAGAAGGTTGGTTGATGTCAAAGGCGAAATATAAGTAATATAGATATTTTATCCTTTTCCATTGATGTCAAAGGGGGAGAGAGAATCGTGTGAAAAAAGTTTAGTTGTCAATTGAAAAAGGGTAGAGAAAAATATAAGTTGAAAGGGAGAGACTGAGTAATGTGAAAAGAGAAAAGGAAATAGATATGGAGCAGAGTTGTTGTTATTGATGGTTTTTTACATCATGTGTTTCCATCAATGAAAAATGGGGAGATTATTGCAAGTATGAGAAGTTCGTATTGTCATTGATTTCAATAAGCTTGTGTTGTCATTGGTGTCCACTGTATGAGAATAGTATCATTGCAAGAGTTTGTGTAGTTATTGGTATTATCTATATTGTTTGCATTAATGATGCTTTGATTAGTCACACTATGTTGTCATTAGTAAGCTACTGGTGTCAACATCTAGTGTTGTTTTTATAAGCTTCTATCGATGATGTACAATTGATTTTCTATGTTGGATTTGGATTGATGATGAAGAAGTACTGAAGATTATTAGGATGTGTTTTTGGTGCTTGGTTTCTAAGTGTTTTTGAGAAAAGTTGATAAAAAGAGGAAAAAGTGAGTTGCAGTATTGTTTTGGGTTGCAGAGTAGTGTTCTGGTTTTGATCCATAGTTCTTCTAGGTTGAAAATCCTCTTATGTGTTTCAGATATGTTGATAAGAAGAGTTCAAAGGTGTTATATATAAAATTTGGTGTCCTAAATCATTGAGCAGAGAAAATTGTGTTCACCAATGTGTGAATTGTATATAGGAGAGGTGTCTGGGAGAAATGTTTTTACTCCATGTTTCTCCACAATTTGTTTTTAGTTCTTGTGGATCTAAAGGAATGTTGATAGTTTTGGTATCTTTCTTCAGATAAATTTGTTTGGGGTTTGGTGCTTTTGAAGTCAATTTCTTAAGTTACAGTGTATGATAGAGTTGTCTGAGTGTACTGGGTGTGTACATTATTTAGGTGAAAATTGTTGCAAAGGAGTTTGTTGGATTTCAGGGTATTCATGGAATATTCTAGATTGTGTTCAGGTGATATTTGTTGTGGATGAGTTTTCATTAATCAAAGGAAGCATGTAATTAAAATTTTAATGGTGTTTACACAAGCAACCATCGACTTGCGTGTTTACACTACTTACAAAATTTGTAGAAGTGTGGAATGGAATGTATGAGTGGATTTAGGTCCTAGCTAAGGTGTTTTCTAGTTTTCCTTCATTCATTTCCATCACGGGAATGTTTTGGTTCTAACCTAATTTGAATTTGCATGCTTGAGTTGCATAATCGACATTGGAGAATGTTTTCAAGGTTGAAGATGATATAAATATGAGTTGATTTTTTGAGGGATGTGAAGATAGATAAGTATGATGTGAATGATAAAAATTACAGAGTGTTAGAGTATGAATTTGAGAAGTGTAGTGTGATATTTCATGTGTTAAATTGTTGGATACAATGAGCAGAAGGTGTTTATAATTCTTCAGTAAAGATGTGAAGGTGTTGGTGATATTGTGGTGGATTTCTCTATTACATTGAGATGGATTTCTTTGTGTAACTCTCTTCTCTATCTTCTTTTCTATTCTAGTTATGATCCTTTCTTTATTTGGATAGTGAGCCCTCCAGTAGTGATACCTTTGTATTTGATGTTGATATTACTTTATATTGTGAGCTAATCTTCATTGTGGTTTTCCCCATCCTGGGTTTTCCATGTAAATCTGGTGTTCTCTTGTGCATGGTGTTGATTTGATTTAGTTTCTATTATTTTCTTTTCATACTAAATCATTTTAATAGATTAAGGGTTAATTGAATGAATGTGGATCTAAATTTTTGTGAGGATTTTGAAGTTTTAAGGTACAACTGATTTACCCCCCCTCTCATTTCTCTTGTGCATTCAACATAAACAAACTTTTCATTATTTTCAGAAAATATCAATCATTGTCTAACAATTCCACCATCTTTTTATCAATGTATAAGGACTAAATTGCATATTTTTAGAGTAAATTTTATTATATGAGCTAATATTTTCATGTTCCTAGTGTTGGAATAATAGTCATCATGCTTTTTTTTAATTTGATAATATAAAATCATCATTTTTTATATTTTTTTATTAATTCTATTAGATTAGAATTAAACATTAAATACCAAGGAAGTTGGAAAAAAGCTCAAATTTTGGAGTGTGAATCCAAAAAAAATAGACAACATCATGCAATTGGTGAAATTGAATCCTAGAGTTTAAGCTACATTCTCTTTTTCTTACTACATTTTATTCATACCACCTTGTCAACATAGTTCATGTGCTACATATAATAGTGTTAATTCACTTTGTTGTAACCAAATTTTTGACCTAAAACACATAGCCATGAAGAAGAAAATAAGTGACAAAAGTTGCTACACTATAAATCCCAAGGATGACATGTCCTAATTACACTTTATGGATGATTCATCATCTAATCTTCCCAATGCTAATCCTACTTCTATTTCAACTTCCTTTAAAAACCTAAATTCCTCACAAAATTTAGGTCTTTAAAACTCAAAAACATCTCCTCTAGCAACCCTTTTATTTATTCCACCTACATAGTTTCTATATAGGATCCTTAAACTATATTAGAAGATAAACCAAAGGAAAGAAGTTACCCTCCACTTCCCACTTCTCTTGAACAACTATTTCCTTTTCTCTTGGATAATAAGTATTACTTTCGTACATCAAGCAATTTAACTTCATTTTTATTTTTATTTTTCAAATTCTATCATTCCCTCATGTTTTGACAATCATAACACTCCTAGGTTCACACTTTCATCAATATAAAAACTTTAATTCATTCCCTCTCATTATCCTCATACGGATTTCCTATAGAGGACTATCATGACAATACATTTTATGGTTGTATAGTCATCTTTTATGGACTTCCAAATATTACAAATAGATGCTCATTTACTTTTATAATAACTATGATAGTCCTAAGATACTTATGATATCCCTAAGAGACCTATGCCAATCCTAGGAGACTTATGACAATCCTAAGAGACCTATGAAAATCCTAGAGGCTTTGAGATCCCCATAATAAAATTCTAATAATGTTATAGCTTATAACTTAATTTCTTAGTTTAATAATTTACTTGAGATAATAAATGGAAAACTCAAGAATAATAAATGCACAAGATTTTTGACCTAGTAACCTCATTCAAAACACATGTAGTGATAATATTGGTCCAAGGTATTTCTACATATACTCATATCTTTATTTTAAGTGGGTTCACTTGTCCACTTGTCACTAAGTTATTAGTTTACCTAGTTTTATATTGATATTATAGTTCTCAAGAAATATTATAAACAATTGGTAAAATAGGGGGAAGAAAGGGGGTACCTTTTCCTCCTATTCTATCTAAGTCATTCAAATATGTCCTAAGAACCCTAATAGGATTGACTATCAACCTCTCAAGGTGAACTTCAATACACAATTAGGAGAACTTAGGAGGGGGTGTTCTTTCAGATTTAAGTGGTTCACCACCAAGAAAATTCTTGGAAAATACAATGTTTGAAAACACACTATGCTATGCAAAACACTTAAAATGAGCTAAATGAAGCATACAAATACTGAAAAATGAACAAATCCAAGTTAGGGTATGTGTACCTAGGAAACCTATAGATGCAAATAGGATTTTGGAAATGCAAATAGACTGCCAAAATATGCCTTGGAGGACTAAGATGCCCTTGCTACCATCTTAGTCTCGCTGCTATTTTTTGGGGCAAACACAAAATCTTCGAATGATGGAACAAAATCCTAAAGAATCTCTGAAATATTCCACTTGGAGGACTAAGATGCCTTTTCTCTCATCTTAGTCCTAATCTAAATTTTTGAAAAGTCTGAATGTGGTCCTGAGCTCCTAGATCTGCAATTGCTTCCTCTTGAATCTCAAGTTCTGAAATAGTCAGATCTGACCTGTAGGTGAGTTTTCATGAAGATGACAGCTTTGTAATGCAACTTTGCAACTTTGACAACTTTACACTCCAAATGATCTTCAAGTATTCAACCTAGATCTACAAATACAAATGGACATGATAGAAAAACTTGTTGATTGTTAGTGAATGGGGGTTTTCCTTGGTCAAACCCCTTTGTTGGTAATTAAACCTTGAAATGAAATATAAATGATGAAGGAAATGGTGATTGAATAACATAAAATACTACAACTCACCAAACCCTTGCAAAGGTTGTAAACTTGTGTGCAATAGCTACAATGGACACGGATCTTGAAATTTTTGATAGATCTTGAATTAATTGCTTGCTTAGATCAAAACCCTACATCACAAATGTTAGCACAACAACACATATGATGCAAGAATAATCTTTTACATGATGCTTTAAAATTGATTATGGCTCCAAATTCTTGATGAATTTCTCTTGAATTCTCTTGATCTCATAAATTTTCCTTAGGAATGTTTGCTCAAGTTGTTGGGATGAAAATGAGTCAATGAACCTTGTATTTATACTAATTCATGATTAATATTGTGAAATTGCACCACAACAAGCTGACATATGAAATCATTAATTAAAGGAGGCTAAATTGTGCCTGAATTTAAAATTGAACCCCAAAAATAAGCCAAGGAGGACTAAGATTCCCTTGGTGGCATCTTAGTCCTAAGGCTCAATTTTTGGGGCACAAACTCCAAAAAGGGACCTAATTGAGAGGTTTCAAAATTAGGGTCCCAAGACCCATGGAGGACAAAGACACCCTATGTGGCATCTTAGTCCCAATCCATAAATCAAGGACACACAGACAAAAACATTAAATGATCATTTATCTTTTGATGTTTTTCAGGATTTTCCGTAAAAATATATAGTTCATAGGGTTCGTGGATGCAAAATAGGACCAATTAAGCTATAAATGAGCATAAATAAAGCAAGGTGGGCCCAAAAAAATGTGAAAATGCAAGGGTATGCATTTTACTACACTACATTTAGCCTCCACTTTAGTGAGAGGATGAACTTGCTTACAACTCATACTAAAGTAGCCAACCACACAAGCAAGAGGGGTTCAAATATATAAATGCTAGTGAGATAGGATGAAAATCAATCAAGAGGGATGATTAAGCCCCCAGGATTGAGATCCTATGACAAAAAAACATAGGCACAAAGGAACACACTTGCGGATGATATATGAAGCCAAAACCAAATCACATACACCATCAAGGATAGAAAGAGAAAGAGGCAAAAGAAAAGGAAAAATGCAACATACAAAGCTTCGACTGGCCATCCAACGCGGTGGACCGGGTCTAGGATTGAACAGGGTTAAAAGTGGAACACATTGTCCACTATGCAAAAAAAACACATGCTCACAAGGGCTAGTGGGAGCTAGTTGTACACTAGGTGAGCCCTAAGAGGGAACATATCAAAGCCACACCTCCATGATTTTAATAAGGTACAAAAAGAAAATACACAGTCACAAGGGCTAGTGAAGCTAGTTGTTAACTAGGTGAGCCCCAAGGGGCCATATCAAAGCCATACCTCCATGAATTTAATAAGGCACAAGACACAACACAAGAAGAAAGAGAGATGTTCAAAGGGATTTTGCTTATTTTGTGCAAGGTCTCTTCTTAGGGAACATTGTGCTTAATGTTTACAAGAGAGGACAAGTCAAAGAAATATCACACTCTTGGAGGAAATCAAACCCAATAAAACCACCAAGAAAGAAATGCATCACAGGCAGAAATAAAATCACACAATGAAACATGAGTGTCGATGTATGCCCCCACTTTAAAGCGGTTGCTGACACCATTGTTGTGAGAAATTGCTTTAAAGTAGAAGAAGACATGAGAGCTTATTCAGAAAGCCCTATGCCAAGACATATGTTTTCAATAAGCTATGTCATGTAAAGAAAAATGGTTGCCCTCAAAATGTCACATGTGAGCCAATTTAAGGCACGTCGCTCACATTCCAAGCTTGCTCTTATATGTACATGAAAGGTGGTTAGCTAGCCAAAAGAGACAATGAAAAGTGACATACGAGGACAAGGCTATCTAACCCCTTGCCCCCACTTAGTGCAGGACAAGGGTGAGCTGAAATGAAAGGAGGAACTAGGTGCTTCAACTCAAGGGAGGGTACCACAATCCTTAAGACGTTGAATTTTATTATTTAAAGTCGTACATTCATTAGTAGTAGGACCATGAACTCTATGATATGTGCAAAATTAATACTTGTAATAAAATTTCTTTCATTTTCTTGGAGGAAGAGAAATCAGACGATCTTGGAGGAGCCTCTTCAAAATACTCTCTTGTTCAAAAGTAGGAAATGTTGCTTTGTTTTGTGACAAAGATATCTTTTTCTTAGTACAAGACATCATACTGACACAAGACTCTTTAGATTGCAAGATTTTGTTCTCTCCTTTACTGGAGGGTGTAAAATCTACTGAATTCAAATCGTTAGTGTTTTTTGTAGCAACATTGACATTAAGCAAATATTTCTTTGTTTTTTTTATTTCTTGCAAAGAGTCTTTTGTAATGGTGTTGATATTAAGTGAAAGCTTGCTTATTTCTATCAAAGGACAATAACCAAGACCATTATTTTTTTATTTTGTGTTAGGTTCGATAGGGACACAGATACCTTGTTCTCTAGCACCAAATAATTTTACATTGTAACCAAGTTGTTTCATAAGCTCATAACCTTTTCCATAAAGCTTTTGCATTTCTTTAGGATTCAGAGGTTGCGCATGATTAAGTTCATCAAATTTTGTTGTATTTTTTTCTAAAGTGGTTGAGGTGGATGCTTTCAAAGGGTTTTCCAAATTTTTTGTTGACATTACTGCCTTTTATTTTCCCTTGCCAGAGTCTTTGTTTATGATCTTGTATTCTCCTGTGAATGTTGGTTTGAAATTCAATTATCCCAAATCATCTATCGATATCATGTTGAAAGTTTTAGGGAATTTGTCTTTGTATTGTTCTTGCGTGGGTTCCACTTGTGTATTTGGTGTCAATGTGTTTAAATAATTATCTTTATCTTTTTTAATATTCAAACAACTATATGGTTTAGGATCAACTTCGATTGTATAGATTGTTGTTGTAGATATACTTCATGATATGATAAAGGGTAAAGGGCACAACATGCATCTCATTGATCCATGGTATTCCTAAAAGGATATTGTATGAAATATCATGAGGCATAACATGGATCAGGGTTTGTAAGGTATCCTTTCCAACTATAATAGGAAAAGTGATCACACCAAACGATTTATTTCCCACATTATTAAATCCCTTAATAGATAACGAATTGGGTTGAATTTTGTATT
This sequence comes from Sequoiadendron giganteum, assembly GCA_007115665.2. Lineage (NCBI taxonomy): Eukaryota > Viridiplantae > Streptophyta > Pinopsida > Cupressales > Cupressaceae > Sequoiadendron > Sequoiadendron giganteum. The sequence continues at coordinate 229,542,616 of CM021107.1, read as the reverse complement.
TATCAACTTTTAGTTTATCCAAAAGGCTTGCACTACACACATTAAGAGTTGATCCATTGTCAACAAGGGTTTTCTTTATGCCATTTGTTTTATATTGATTTATTATCATGAATGCCTCACATTATTTTTGCACTTCCAAAGGGGGGATTTCACTTTGGTGGAAAACAATATCGGCATTTATGCCTTGAATCAGGACAGCTATGTCATTTGGTTGGGCATTAGAAGGGATATGAACTTGTTGTAAGGTACTTTGAATCATGTTATAATAGTGGGGGGAGGCTTGGATAAGGTCCCATAAAGATATCTTAGCAGGAGTATTATTAAGTTGTTCGACAAGATCATACTCCTTTCCATTTTGTGAAGGCAAATAAGGGGGACCTAGTAAGATGGGATTAGGCAATGGGAGGGATGTTGAAGGTGTTTGTCTTGGCTGTTAATTGTTCCTAGTGTTGTATGTATGATCTCAATGGTATTGTAACTCGATTTATATGAAACATTGTTCTTAGGTGGTTCGAGGATAAGGACGAGTTTGGTTTGAACTTGTGGTGGATAAATGATAAGTTTAGGCTTAGGCTTGAGAGAGTACTCCAAGGGGTATCTAATGTGCATAACCTCAAAAGAATCATCTTTATTTTCATGATCTCTTAGTGAAGAGGAGTGATGGGTTCATTTTAATCCTCATCATTTAACTTATTAATCCAAGGCGATGTCCATGGCTATATGCGAAAGAGAATGGAGAAAACTTTCTTGACAGTCTATTCTACAATTAAACTTATAGAAATCAAACCTATTATGGAGCACACTTGCATAAAAGGAAAATTGCATGAAAGGAAACTAATATAAGACACACTTGCATGAAATTAAACTAATATAAGACACACTTGCATGAATTGAAAATGCTAAACTACTTCACACTTTTCCGGAAATAAAAATCTACACTTTTCTAGAAATGAAAAGTTTGTTTGAATTCAAATTTACTCTAAATTTTTTGGAAATACATTGCTTGAAATGAAACAAGAAACTATCCTATTTCCTTAGGCCAAAACAAGTCTTTCTAATCCCCTCCTTGATTCCTTGATTACATTACATTTAAAAAATTAAAAGATGAGCCTCATAACTATGCAACAACTTACTAGAAAATAAGAACATGTGTGGAGAAAGAAAGGATAAGTCTTCACTCCATTTTGTTGAGTCAATCTCTTTTGGTCATCCAAAACAATAATCCATGCTTTTCATCCCTTTAAACTACTCCAAAAAGGTTTTAGAGTGTTGAAGAAACCTTCTTTTGACCTCTTCTATCATTAAAACTCTTCAATATGCTCCTATATTCTCTCAACTACTCATAAATTGGGTTGAAAAACTCTCTAGATATTTGCAACTACCCCTATATTCTCTCAACTTCTATCCAAATCACTACAATTTCTTTTAATGCTTGCAATTGTTGTCCTTTAACTGTTCAACCTCTATCATACTTAGTTCCAAAAAATTTGGAGCATGAAAGCAAATGAATGAACAAATTTCAGAAATTTTGGAGCACCTGTAAGGTTCCGGAGCATCATACTCTAGTGAATTTTTCTCTCAAACCACGAATTGGATTTTTGTGAAATTTAATGGGTTTTCTTCCTTCTTGTCTTCGAATTTTTGTTCAAAAATCTCAAAAACCTAGATTGTAATTTTTAAGATATGATGAAATCTTTGACTGCTACAACTGAAAAATGAAAGTAAAGTTTTGGAGCATCAGACTCTAGTTAATTTTTCTCTCAAACCACAAACTGGGTTTTTGTGAAATTTAATGGGGTTTTTCACCTTCTTGTCTTCAAATTTATATCCAAAAATCTCAAGAACCCAAATCATAATTTTCAATATATGATGAAATATTTGACTGTTGTAATTGAAAAATCTCTTACTTTCCTCATCATGCTCAGTCTTGATAAACTCCATAGTTAAGAAAAATATATGCTTTTATTTGGCTACTAGATGAGATATTTTTTTATCTCATCATTTCCCCCACATCTAAAATGTTGTAAGTCCCTTTGCAACTCATAAGGAGCCTTCAAATTCATTTTTTAGTAGTTGCTCCAAGTAGCTCTTGACGCATGAGTTGTAGTTGACTTTCTCCATGCTACATGCAAAGAATTTCTTCAACTTTTGAGAGCTGCAACTTGATCCTTCGCATTGAATAGAAATTCAAATTTCTCCATCATTATTTTTTCTTCCATATTATTGAAGTTCTAGTGCTGAAACTAGATCCCAAAGTTGCAATAACTAGTCATCCATAATGCCAAAATATTTGAAGTAGATTTTGAGAGCAACAAATTTTACAAAAAGGTCCATATTTATAGCCTTTGAGAAGAAGAAATAGCTTGTGTAGAAAACTTATTTGTGGAAAAAGAAAACCTACCCTACTCTACTTAATGATGTAGAGAGGGTTATACAAAACCATTAGCTGGTTATGAAAAGTATCTTCCCCTTCTCAAAATATTTTTCTATGCATTAAAATTCTTGAGAGAAGAGAATGAAAAGAAGATGACAAAAAATTTGAACTTCAATGTTTCACCTTCCTTTGAAGTGGAAACCTTCTCTATGATTTTTTATTCTAGCAATTGCATGGGCTAATTGGAAATATCTTGCAATCCTTCCTTCTAATTTGTTGCATGTATGACTGGAAACAACTCCTTGTTCTTCTAATATCTAATTGGGCAGCCCTTCTTGGACTTTAAAGGTCTCCAATTAAGTCTCTTTTTTGCAAGTTTTGTTAATGAAGATAAGATCTCTTCATTGTATTTTGCACTTCTTGCAAGCAATAATCCATCAATTATTTCCTTAAAGAAACATTCTTTGCTAGGACTTGGAGTGATGGTCCTCCAACTAAGGATATTTTGAAATAGATAGAGGGGTTTCTCTTTAGAGCTAGTATTTTGAGGGGGTTTTGAGAGACAAATCTTTCTTAAGGAACTTCTAAATCTAAAAGGCTATCATTTTCCTGATTCCCTAATGACACCTATCCCCGAAAATGGTGCCAAAAATGATGGGTTCGTTGTAATCCTCATCATTTAACTTATCAATCCAAGGTGGTGTCCATGGTTGTATGCAAAAGAGAATGGAGAAAACTTGCTTGACAGTCTATTCTACAATTAAACTTGTAAAAATCAAACCTATTATGGAGCACACTTGTATAAAAGGAAAATTGCATGAAAGGAAACTAATATAAGACACACTTGCATGAAAGGAAACTAGTATAAGACACACTTTCATGAATTGAAAATGCTAAACTACTTCACACTTTTCTGGAAATGAAAAGCTACACTTTGTTGGAAATCAAAAGCTTGTTTGAATACAAATTTACTCTAAAAATTATTGAAATACATTGTTTGAAATGAAACTAGAAACTATCCTATTTTCTTAGGCCAAAATAAGTCTTTATAATCCCATCCTTGATTCCTTGATTACAATACATTTAAAAAATTAAAAGATGAGCTTCATAACTATGCAACAACTTACTAGAAAATAAGAACATGTGTAGAGAAAGAAAGGATAAGTCTTCACTCCATTTTTCTGAGTCAATCTCTTTTGGTCATCCAAAACAATAATCCCTTCTTTTCATCTATTGAAATTGCTCCAAAGAGGTGTTAGAATGTTGAAGAAACCTTCCTTTGACCTCTTCTATCATTAAAACTTAAATATGCTCCTATATGCTCTCAACTGCTCATAAATTGGGTTGAACCACTCTCTAGATATTTGCAATTTCCCTTATATTCTCTCAACTTTTATCCAAGTCACTCCAATTTCCTTTAATGCTTGCAACTGTTTTCCTTTAATTATTCAACCTCTATTATACTTAGCTTCAAAAATTCTAGAGCATGAAAGCAAATGAATGAACAAATTTCAGAAATTTCGGAGCACTTGTAAAGTTTTGGAGCATCAGACTCTAGTGAATTTTTCTCTCAAACCACGAACTGGGTTTTCGTGAAATTTAATGGGTTTTTTTCCTTCTTGTCTTCAAATTTTTGTTTAAAAACCTCAAGAACCTAGATCGTAATTTTCAATATATGATAAAATATTTGACTATTGCAGCTGAAAATCTCTTAATTTCCTCATCATGCTTAGTCTTGATAAACTCCATAATTAAACAAAATATATACTTTTATTTGGCTACTATATGAGACATTTTTTTGTCTCATCAAGGAGTCTAATGTCACTTCAACATCTTCATCTAAGGAATTACTATTGTCAAAGTTCTCATTTTCTTCTAGCGTGATATCTTCCCTAGTAGGAGAGTTTTTAGGAGAGCTAAAAACCAAATGTTCTTGACTTTCAAGGATTGGTTCTTTCAAAATGACTTCATCACAAGTAGGGGAATGGTCAATGGTTGAATTTTCTTGCTCAATAAGGGTTTTCTTAGGTGAAGGGGGGACAACTAAGATTCTCATGACTTTCATAGATCAAATATCTTCTTCACAACTAGGAGAGATACTAGGAGAAGAACAAATGTTATTGTCATGATTACTTATGGTTGTGTTGTCTTTTTCATCAATGTCATGTCCACTAAGAGAGGTAAGAGGAGAGAAGCAACTAGGACTCTCAAAAATCTCATTGATTAGTTCTTCTAACATCAAAATATCCTCATCACCAATAGGAGAGATATTAGGAGAAGAACAAATATGGTCATTAGGATTGTCCAAGGTTGTATTCTCTTTCGTAAAAACACTCTCATAGGGGGGATATGAATTTTTTCTTAGCATGCCTAGAAAGGTAAGGTACTAACATTGTTTGACCAAGAATGAAAAGAACTTTTAACCCTCTCATGTAATACTTTAAGAATGTAAACAATGTATATCCAAAGATGCAAAACATATGTATCCAATGTATGAAAAACTTTAAGAATTCAAACAATGCATATCCAAAAATGAAAAGTAATTTAAGCAAATTTAAGCAAAGTTTTATGAATGTAAACATTGTACATGCATAAGTGAAAAGTACTTTTATCCATATGATGCAAAGGTTCAAAAATGTAAACATTATCATGTTTTCAGACCTGAAACAAAGTAATCTACTGACTACACTATGCAATAGACTTAAAATGAGATGTTATAAATGCCATTTTGAATGTTGACAATGTAGTGAATGAAGACTAATTAAGCTAGATTCATTAAATATGATGAAATAGAAAATTAGAAATCTGAAACATAAAAACAACTACAATAAATAGAAGCACAGAAAAGCAATTTCAAACCCTAAAAACTGCAAAGTCAATAGGGACTAGGACACCAGTAAGGGCATCTTAGTCCTCCTAGTGAAATTCTAAGTTTTCAAAAGCTGAAACAAATAGTAAATGATTCAAACAAGAATCTGAGACATGAATTCAGAGAGGGACTAAGACACCACCAAGGGCGTTTTTGTCCTAGTTAGGGTTTTTTTTCTTCAAAAAATCAAACAATTTTGGGTTGATAACAGTGTTCTCAGATTTCCTATCTAGGGACCTAAAGTTTGGAAACAAAAAATTGTGCAAATGAATGCAAGAAGTTGTATCTAATGACAAGAAATTGGATGCAAAAGTGAATGCATTTTTTTTTCAATTTTGAAAGCAATAACAATGTTCCTAAATGCAATTAAGAGGATGAAGAATGCACTTTTTAGTTTTCCAATGAGATAAGATGATGCAAGCAAGCAAAAATGTAACCTATATGCACTTTCACTAATGCAAAAAGGAGAAACCTTAGATGTAATTTCACTAAGTATGAGAAACCCTAGATGCAATTTCACTAATGCAAGATGCAATGCAAGAATTAATGAAACTTAGATCTAGGTATTTTAATGGACTCCAAATCAGAAAATGAATGCTCAAGAAGTCGAGAATAATCGAAAAAATGGGAAGATGAAAGGGGGTACCTTTTCCTCATATTCTATCAAAATCATTCAAATATGTCCTAAGAACCCTAATAGGATTGACTATCAACCTCTCAAGGTGAGTAAATACACAATTAGGAGAAATTAGGAGGGGGTTTTCTTTCAGATTTAAAGGGTTCACCACCAAGCAAATGCTTGGAAAAGACAATGTTTGAAAACACACTGATATGCAAAACACTTAAAATGAGCTAAATGAAGCTTGCAAATATTGAAAATGAACAACTCCAAGTTAGGGTATGTGTACTTGGGAAACTTGGAGATGCAAATAGGATTCTCGAAATACAAATAGACTACCAAAATATTCCTTGGAGGACTAAGACGCCCTTGCTATCATCTTAATCCTACTGCTGTTTTTCGAGGCAAATACAAAATCTTCAGATGACAAAACATAATCTTGAAGAATATTTAAAATATTCCAATTGGAGGACTAAGACGCCTTTTCTCTTGTCTTAGTCTCAATCTAAATTTTTGAAAAGTGCGAATGTGGTCCTAAGCTCCCAAATCTACAATTGCTTCCTCTTGGATCTCATGTTCTGAAACAACAATATCATAGCAGCATCTTTATCTTTGCATATCATTTACAACTAGTTCATCATCATGTAATGTAGGAAACATCTCTTGTATTTCCAGCATCTCTCATTCTTCAGGTTGTCATTTGGAAAGTCATGTGCACATACAATCTGAGAGAAAAAATGACAGAATCCTTGGAGATAGAGGACAATGGGACGACATTGAGGAATTATTGTTTTAATTTGATTATTATTTGAATTCCTTGATATAATTTTTGATTGGCGTGTTGTATAGTTTTACTTTTGTACTCACGTTATTTATATACACACATAAATTGGTGCCCACCATGGGCCCTAGCCCCATTTTTAACATTTTTCTGGCAAGTTTCGTTAACAGGTTCGTTCGTGAATTCCTATGTAGCGCATCTGCAATCTATTTTAGCATGTTGGTGGTGACTTTTGGTGCATAAAATCTTTGCTATAGTGCATACACAGTCGAGATCAAAGCATTTACCTTCTATTTTAGTGCATATAGAGGATTTTATTTCCCTTTTCTATTTTCCAGAATAGAGCATTGAATATGTTTGATAGTGCATATACTAAATATTTTACTGCATATTCTCTCTATTTTAGCACATATACCTTTATTTGTAGAAATTTAAAATCCTAGGGGACTGATTTATATTTTTCTATTTTGCAGATATTTTATGTACTGTCAAAGACATATCTAAAACTACTGATGATGTTTGGAGGGGCTGGAATTATTTTCCTTTGATTAAATTAGACATCTAATTTAATTAACAGGTTAAATAACACCATGTATGATGTGTTTGCAAAGTGATAGGCCTATGCTCTCCCCTTTACTGGGTGACCAAAATGATAGAATCACTCTTTCAATTTATTATAATAGAACCTTTAGCAAGCTTGCCTCCCCACTTCAAAAGGAGGGAATGACCTAAGTGGGAACAACTAAAGCCAAGCATTCAAACCCACTATAATTAAATGTGAATCGTGATGAAAATCACATTCAATGGTAGTGTGCATTGATAGCCCTCCCCCAATATCCTTGAGATACATAAAGCCTTTTTTCTAAAGGTTGGGAGGCCTCTTGAGGAATTTTATCATTTTCCACACCAAATGAAAGCCCTTACTATAAAATTTAAGTGTAGTAGCCAAGATAAGTTAGTTTTCAAACATTATAATATTTACAGTGCATGGGAAGGGAAGAATCTGCCCCCAAAATACTCACCATATAGCTACCAAGGATTTCTGGCCAATAGTGGATAAATCTACTTTGGTTAAGACTGGGAAAAGGAAAAAACACGGGTTCCCTCTAGGGGTAATAGGGTTGTGTGATTTGATTTAGTTCTAAGATGTGGTTTGTGATGTTAATAATGACCCTTGACATTAGAAGAGTTTGACTGATCTATTTGCTATTGTTCAATACTAGTGGAAATCAAAGGGATCGGACCAGATCCTAGAACATACACTTGGTGTTTAGATCATAGAGTGAAACAAATATTTTACTACTTGCTTCTATGTTTCCAAATCATTTGTTCAGAAGATCATCCATCAAAACACTCAATTCATTGACTCAAAAACAAGAAAATCAGGAAAAATTTTAAAACAGTGACATTTCGAGTTTAGCGCATATAGAGTTTGTTCTTGTGCATTCAACCCATATTTCAACACATAAGATTTACATTCTAGCGCATTTAGTTGACATTATAGCTCATATAGGGTCTGTTATGGTCCATTTACCCCATATTTTAGTGCATACATAGCCTGTTCTAGTGTATTCACCTAATACTCAAACAACGAGTAAAATTGAACTTCTGTCAGACAACTAGAATTATATTTAGGGACCCTTTTCAGAGCAAACATCATTTATCATCAAAAAATTGCTTTAAACTTGAAGAAATTAGCTTTTTCAAGTGAAATCTCTTTATCTAAACTTAGATCAAACATCATAAAGTGCCTAATCATCAATCTCATCTCTGATTGTTAGCTGAGTTTCATCATTAGGATCTATCATCCTTTATCATGAAAAAAAATGTTGTGCATCAAATTTAGCTTAGTCTCATCAATAGGATTTGTCATCCTATTTGACTTAGGTGTTTCATTGACACCCCCAAAACAAAGATCAAAGTAGAGAAAAACTCTATCACTTGCATGCCCATTTTAACAAGAACTCAAAAGCAAAAACTCAGAGAAAAAGAAGTAGAAACATAAACCATCATGATAGAAGGAGAATAAAATCCTTTTCATAGATTTCACCAACCTAAAACATATGAGATAACTGATGAAGACATTCAACAATCTCAACAAGACCCTAAATTTCACAAGTTCATGGAAAAAATTCTAGAAATGGATGGAGAGAAATACTTTCTGATGCTGGAAAATCAAGGTGTAAAACTACCCAATGATTTTGATATCAATCAATTGAAAGAAGCTCCCAAGAAAATAGAAATTGACTCATGAATCACAGATCCATTGAATGCTTTAACTCAACAAATGCAAGTTCTTCAAAAAATCCAAAACATGCAAACAGGAACAACAAAGAGATATATGTTGCAAGACATCTGTCCTTATCCATTTGACAAAAATGTGAACATGATACCTTTTCCCCCAAATTGTGAATTTCCACGATATGACAAATACAATTGTAAAATTGATCCTCAAGATCGTGTATGAGAATTGTGCACCATGAGTTTTGAATTTTCACATGAAGAAACCTATCTAATGAGATTATTTCCAAGAAGTTTAGTGGTCAATGCATTGAATGGTTTTCAAAACTCCTACCAAGTATTAGATCATTTAAGGATCGGGTAAATAATTTTATCTCCTAATATTCATACAACATTCAACATGAAATAACCATGAAATATCTCTTCAACATAAGATAAGAAAATGGTGAACCATTTCTTACATTCTTGCAAAGATGGAGACAATTATTTGCTAGATATGCTGGTCCTATACCTGAGAAAGAAAAGATGGAAATCTTTATTGATAATCTCAACAATGAGTTGAGTTATAGACTCCAATTGTAGTGTCCACCCAATTTTGAAAATCTAATTGAAAATGAACTTAAGATTGAGGAATCCTTGGTTAAAAGAGGAGTACTAAAAATCTATAACAAAGGAACAAACTCTTCTAACCATCATAACGAAAATGAAAAATCTAAATTTTGGACAAGAAATAAAAATGTCAGTAATGATGGTTTAGTTAACATGCATAATGCAAAACCAATATTTAATTTATCAAGTCTTACACCCAATAACAATCAAAACAGCAATGAATCTAAACCAGCTCCACCACCACATTGAAGAAAATTTACACCTTTGGTGCAATCACTTGAATCAGCATTAAAAGAGCTTCTTGCACACAAACTCATAACATTTCCATATACATGATATTTTGAACCAAGATTCAAACCATCATGGTGGAACGATGCATATTACTGTGATTTTCATAGAAGCAAAAGTCATAAAACAAATGATTGTATGCAATTAAAACATTTGGTGCAAGACTTGATAGATAGACGTGAAATATCAATAGAAGGACATAAAATAAATGATGATCATGGAACATTTAAAAACCCTCTACCCAACTATGAAAAAGGAGAATCCTCTTCAACAAAAAACAACGGAAAGAATGTGAATTATGTTTATGATACTACTATCCATCACATCTCTGCAGTTGATAATCAAATCAATGTCATCAAAATCAAGGATAAACAAGATGACCTACCTGTCAATGTGACCATAAGAGGGCAGTCCAAGTTCATATTGAAAGGAAATACATCTAAAAATTATTCTACTTCTTCAAATTGATACAATATAGTAGATCAATTGCAAAAGATTCCAACATAGATATTTGTTCTATAACTTCTTAAAATTTCACCAGCCCATAAGGATATTCTAGAAAAAGCTTTAGTTGACACCACAGTACCAACCAATTCAGAAGTTTTTCAATTCCAATCCATGGTGGTACATTCGATTGCACCCCACTATTTATCATTCTCATAAAATGATGATGCATCCCTCACTCATCCACACAATGCTATACTCCATATTGAGGTTTCAATCCATAAACATCAAATTAAACATGTTTTAATAGATGGAGGAGCTGGTCTAAATATATGTACTTTAAAGCTTGTTTGTGCATTGGGATTTTTTGAAAATGCAATAAATTCCAGAAGAAAGATCACCATAAAAGCTTATGATGATGAAGAAAGATCCTCTCAAGGTCTGATAGTATTGCCAATTCAAGTGGGACCACTTCAAAAAGATATAATATGCCAAGTTTTAGACAAGGAATTGACCTAAAACATACTCTTGGGTCAACCTTGGATCCATAAAATGAAAGCAGTGTCATCAACATACCATCAATGCTTAAAATTCCCTTACAATGGATAAGAGATCACAATTTTAGCAGATTCTAATAATCCCCAATACTACAACACTCTTGTTGTACCCCTAATTAAAACTTTCGCAACACTTAGGCATTTTGAAGAAATGAGTCAAGATACTGTTAAATCTATCATAAAAGGTCAAAATTTGGAGTTTGTATGTCTTGCATGGGGGTCAAAAACTTGAAATTTTCAAAATCTAACAATCTAGGTCAGTCCAAAACGATCAAACCAACAATACCCAGATTTCAGTTTTTCATCCCTAAATTTTAGGAAAATTTCTATTTTTAGCAGTTTTCTAAAAATAGAAACTTTTTATGGGTTTCTTGTGAAATGGATACTTGTAAAATTTTCTAAAAATAGAAAATTTATAAAAATAGAATGTTTGGCCATTAGGGTTAAGATTGATTTTGATTGGCTTAAAATACTTCCTCATCAGGCTGGTGCAGTCAGAATCACAAAATGATTAGTTTTACTCTACTAAGGTCTATTCTGCTTTTTCAGAAGCTATTTTGGAGATCCAAGGTCATCAATGGAGGTTAGTCAGCTTCCAGGTGTCAGAATCAAGCGTTCGAGCATCAAATAGAGAGTTTCAATGAACAATGTGCACGAAAAATGAGGAACGAGCTAAGGAAGTTTGAAAAATGAAAAATGCAAATTTTTGTCTAAGTCTGGAGATTTCAGGCGCCCCAGTCAAGAAGAGGCACCCATGCTTTAATGCCTTAGAATATTTTTCATCTTGGCAGCCCAAGACAAGGGAGACACGTTTTACAAGGTAAAATTGAAAAGTTGATAAAATTTTCTAACATTGCCAGCCATGGGCGCCCTAGAAGGAGAAAGGCGCCTAGCTTTTCAAGAGGTCAAAAGCCAAAATTAGGGTTTCTGCCTCCAGATCGATGTTGCTCAGAATCATCCCATCTCCACAATGAATTAGTCGGCATGTTTGTTAGATCATTTAGTCATCAGCAAATCAAAGACAAACAGAGGTCGTAGAGAGAGGTATTTACAAACTCTGAAGATGAAGAACACAAAATTAATTCTAAGTCTGGAGGAGATGGGCGCCCCTGATGGAAAAGGGCGCCCAAAATTTTGAGAGGTTAAATGATAAAAAATATAGAAGACTCCTCCAACACAACTTTGTCAAACTGGATACAGCTCTCCAATGAATCCATCAACTTGTCCATCAGAGTCAGCAGTCATCAGATATCGCTAGGTGAACAAAGGAGAAAAGTGTGAGAAATGGCAAAAGTTGGAAGCAACAGTGAAAATCCAAAATAAAAAACTAATTCTAGAAGCTATGGGCACCATACTTCAAGAAGGGCGCCTAGGGTTTTGAGCCACCAGAAGTCAATTTTAAGAGATGAGGTATCCAGAAGACCCCTTCCAGAATCATCTCAGCTACCTACTGAATCTGTCAACCAGTCAAACTGACAAGTACAACACCCAGAATCACGAACTCATCTGAAGGTCAGAAGACAAGTATAGATTTGATTATCATGAAAATGGCTAACACTGGAGAAAATGGGCGCCCCTATCAAGGATAGGCACCTAGCATTTCGAAGGGACAATTAAAGTTTTTAGCAGATGATGTCTCCAAAACAATATTGATAGATCCGATCAGGCTCTGTAGTGGAATGTTTAGTTCATTCATCGGATCCATCAGGAAGCCGGGAGACAGAGCTGAAATGAGGTTGAAAAATGAACAAAAGTTGAAAAATATGAAAAAATGGCTAAGTCTAGGGAAACTGGGCGCCATACCTCAAGAAGGGTGCCGAACTCCTCATGCCTTAGAGAAATTTTTGAGAATTTAAAAATTTTCAAAGAGAAGAAAAAAACGCCTTTGCTCAAGGCATTTACTAAATTTAGGGTTTCTTCAAATTAGGGTTTGAGAAGTTGTTTTCAAAGCAAAAACTTATTTAAGGACATCTCTATGCATTATTTTTCATATTTTCTTGCAGGTGCCTTCAAGGAGAAATAGAGCAACAACTTCAAACCTATATTTTTCAAGATTCAAGAACCCTAACTTGTTGGTTTCTCATAAAATTTCAGATCAGCAATCAAAGAAGGCCTCCTTTTTCATATTTCTTCATCAAGAACATCAAATTTATGAAGAAGAAGGCTAATACTATCAATTTTCAACAAGCTGATCCATTTTTGTTCTATCTTCTGGACAAATTGTTGAAGAATTTCCTCTAAGTTGCAGTAGTTGCTTTTATTTTCCATGTCAGGGAAAACTTCAAATTCATCCATTTCTAATCTTCTAAGTCTATGATAAACCTTCTTCGTGACAAAACCCATACCTCAGCTTTTTCAGAGAAACTTAAAGTTGTTGCTTTTTCAAACAGAAGCTAGGGTTTTCAAAAGCTAATCAATTAGGTTCATTCAGATTATGCTCAAGAACAATACCTAGATGCCAACTTTTTCTACTTTTTTGGAGAATATTAGGGTTTGTTTATTTTTTAGTCTTCACTTCATATTTTCAAAAATGGACGATCTGGGTTGGCTTGTAACGAAATTCTAATCAAAACCCATATCTCATAAAAAATCTCAAAATTTCATCTGTTGGAGGAAGAAAAATCTGCAAGCTAAATTTAGAAAGTTTGCTAAAAATTGTCAGAACCTAGGCGTGTTTACTGTCTATCTTTCAGTTTTGTATAATGGAGTACACTGTCATAGATTTCAAAACCAAATCAGTGTTGTGCCATGATTTCATTGAAACGGTCGAGACAGACTTGCATCATATTAAGCCAGTGTTCAATTTATGTCCTTTAGAAGATGTAGGCAACACCACCATCAGGCATCTTGGCTATTCAGGTCTTCTTGCATTAACATCCATGCCTTTTTCAGTACAAATCATAGAGTTCATAATTGCTTGTATTAAGCATTACAATCCAACTACAAGGGAGATACAATCAGTTGATGGGAGAATCATATGCAGCCTAAAGCCATACATGATTGAGAAATGCTTCTCCATCCCACCATGGCCTGAGAGTGTTACCATCAATGTGGAAGAATGTGAAAGGATATGGGAAGAAAATCAAGATAAGTACAGTAAGAAGATTGCACATAGGTGGCTGAAAGAGAAACATTCTGCATTGCCAAAGGATGTTGGAAGAGGACAATTCAAGGATGAATTCGCCAGTATAATCACCCTGCTCAATCGATTCACTGGAAAAGCAGATGCAACAAGGCTTCAGCCTTGGATGTTCTACATAATTCCTCACATAATGAAGAAGATAGAGTTCTATGACTGGCCTACATTGATCGGTGATTGCTTACATCATCAGATAACTAAGTATTTTCATAGACACGCATTTCATATGGTCTCCTACCTAGTCTACTTGGTTGCCTATTAGGGTAAATTCAAAGGGTTAAAAATAGAGGGTTCTCTAAACATTCAACATGTCTACAACTACTATACTCAGTTAGAATTCACTGTTGCATCACATCATTACAAACGGGTGAATGAAGCATTCTTAATCTACACAGTGCGAGACCTAGACAACGAGCTACATGTTCACGTCTCATTTGTTGCCAAGGCTGCAATATCAAAATGGGCAGATTGGTTTGTTTAGTTTACCACCTTCACTTACCTAAGGGTGTACGGTTATTCAAGAGCTCCACTTATGTTACCGAGGTATCCATCAGATGAAGTAGTTTGTATCAAATTCTTCAGACAAATATCAATTGTTCACACTCGCCTGCGTAACAAGAAGAAACCAGCCTTCATCTTTCCTTTTGCTTTAGGTATTTACACTTGTAGATCATCCGCCGAAGCTAAACTAATGGGTAACGAGTTAGACAAATTTGGTCTCAATCCTTTCAACGAGAGACGATCATATGATCCCCATGGCTTCTATGCATCTCGACTTGGTCAAAACTATGCTCATGTGCCTGCACTTGAAGACTTTTGGGCTAACTCCAAAGATGAGTATGAGGTGCAAAGGTGAAGTCACAGTAGGCTCACCCTTCATCAGATGAAACATTTCTTATCAGAAGACATTGAAGGGTTGTCAGATGATTATGGAGATGTAATTCTCCTAGCTTACACAAGAAATCAGGTTGAACAACAACCTCTTCCACAGGTGAATTGGGCTCACAAATAATGTATGTCAGTTGAAGAAAGGACACAACAAGTGGTGGATTACAACAAGACTTTCTTAGTCCATAATAGAAGAGAGTCCATTCTAGTAGCAGAGCCACCAAAGAAACATTCATCTCTTCCCTCTTCTTCAAGAGTGCAAACAAAGAACAAAGAAAAAGTTCAATCTCAAGAGGTCACAAAGGGTAGTAGATCAGCAAAGAGTGCCAAAAGGAGGTTGGACTACATAGGAATTGTTATACAAGAGCAGCCTACAACTAAAACAAAAGTTCCTCCACCAGAGCCCATACTTTAAGAAGAAGTACAACATGATGATCCTTTGATACAAGAAACTCTACCATCTCCTAGGTCTTTGCCAATTCAGATTGATTTGGAAGACGAGGAGATAGAGGCTGAAGTTACAATTATTCCTCCCTTGGATGTTAGTAGAGATACCACATCTTGGCTCGAGAGCTCCTTGGGAAGGGCAAGGAGAAGGCCTTTGTATTAGGTGAATGTTGATGACCTTAGCATATACCAGGAAGCGCCCAAAAAGAAGGCCAAGAAACAAATGCATTTCGAGAGGAACCTTGAGGGTGAAATGGTTATGGAGATAGCTACACCTCTTGAAGACAAAGTCAGGGATGAGGTAGATGAAGATGATTTCATAGTGGTCAAAGCAAACCTTGGTAAAAGTACCTGACATGCTGATATGAGTTTTTTTAAGATGGTAATAGAAAACATTCAAGAAAGAGTGCAAAAAGATGGAGAAGACAAGGCAGCCCTCAAGGCTGAAAATAGTCAACTCTGGTTATGTATATCAAATCTTATTGAAGGCACCTCACAAACAACTCAGTTGCTGCCTCAAGTCTTAGAAACACCAATTGATCAACATCAATTAAGGCAGTTAGTTATTTGTGGAAAACAAACTCAAGAGTGGATTGAAGAAATCATCAACAGAGGAAAAGAAGTTCTAACATAGGTCTTCTAGTTAAGATACAAAGCTCATGACTTACGTCAAGGTATCCAGGATTTTGAACTACTGATAGCCGAGTTCAAGCCAATGCACAAAATCATAATTGCAGATTTAGAGATGACTTGTGGCTCTACAATGGCGAGAGAACATAAAAGACAGATCCTAGAGTGGAAAGAAAGTCATCTTTTCAAGGTAAATACATATGTCATAATATTTGAGGAGTTTGCAGTGTATAAACAAAGAGTCAATGATACTCTTAGGTTCATCAAAGAATTAGTTGCAGCAATTCCTTGTTAGTATTGCCTTGAGGATGGTTCCTACATTGGGCTTGACGTAGTCCAAATGGAGTTTCAGAGTATCTTGCAAGGCAGTGATGGCAGTGTTGGGAGAATGATGATGATTTCCATGATGTCAGCAAGGTTCGAGAAAGCAGCCATTGAGAGTGAAGATTTCTTGAAATCTATTGTAGATGGTGAAGAATTCTTGGAAAAGCGGCACTCTCCGTTTTAAATGCTTTTTAGGGTTTAGATGTTTTATATTTTCTAGATTTAGAAATAAAGCTTGCATGTTGGCAAGCAGTAGTTGTGAAAGCAAGGAGATTTTAGGGTTACCTACTCCTTTTCTTGTGTATAAATAAGAGCAGTGCTCATTTTTCTTTAACCGTGCTAGTGATAACAAGACACAAGTAACTTTAGTGCCTTCTCTTTGTTATTCAATGTTGTTCACTTTCTGTAAAGAGAAAGTTTGAGTGCCTCCTTAGCTGCAAATACTTTTTTAGTGCATGTGTTATGTGTCAATTATAATCAAGTTGATCGCATGTTGTAAGCGTGTTGCTACAACTTGCTATCCTAAAATTGTAATCCTTTGTTCCAAAAGCTTGAGTGAATAAAATCCTAAGCATTATTTGTCTGCCTCGATATAAATATCTCAAATTTCCGTCTATTTGTTTTGTGTTAGAAGTGTGAGTAAATAAAATCTTGTAGCATGCTTTGCTGCTCCTGAAATAAAAGTCTCATATTTCCATAATACTTTTATGATCTCTTTTTCAGCTTGCCTTAAAATGTATATTGAAGAATAGTTTGTTTAATAATCTTTGTTAGATATCAAACTCACCCATTTCTAAACTTTCTTGCTTTGTGTTTACTTGAGAGGGTAGAAACATTTTAAGCATAGGTTAAGTTGTAGCTATCTAGTTTCATTAAAGGGAAAACCTCAACCACAACATCTAGTGTTCTATAACCTTGTGTTTCGTAGCTGAACCAAAAAGATAGGTGTAATTAACTTTAGATTACTTTCTTTATGCAACTCAGCAAAAGAGGGAGCTTCCCCTCCTAATTCAAAGAGCAGTTTACTGCACATAGTTGTCTGTTTCCAGAACAAATTCTAGAGGTGCGATTGGAAACACCAATAGTTTTCTGGCGCCCACCATGGGGCGCGAGGCATAGAACTTAAAGAAATATTTTTCTTTACAACACGCATATGACTCTTTGGTGTCCTACTACTCTAGTTGAACAACCTGATCTTATACCACCAGTTATCCAACCAAATCTTGAGATAATTGAAGGAGAGCAAGTGGACATTATCAACAGCTTAAGGAGTTTTATCTTTGAGAAGAAGGAGACCCCTGCTCAGTGGAGAGAAGTTTCCAAAGTACTTGACGAAGAAGAAAGGAAAGCCGACATTGCAGCCGAAAGACTTATATTGCCTGATCTTGCTTGGAATTAGTCAATCCTGGCTTACATAGTCTATACAAGAAGAAGGAGGAATCCTCTCTTTCAAGAAGACATCAACGCTGATCCTTTCGTTCCACATCCCATTCAAGTTGGAGAGCCATCCAACAAAGCTCCTTAAGTCATCATCGCACCTGAGATCAAAGAAGAAGAACCTAAAATCAAGTTAGAAGAACCTATAATTCAGCCAAGAGCAATGGGTGACAACAACAACAATTGCAACCACAATTGGAGGCGAGAGATCCTGCCTTGGGGCAATCAAATTGGACCTTTGGTCTTGGCAGTCAATCATGAACTACCTGAGGGATCAAGAAAGCATTTCCCATGGTACCATGGAGATGGAACACAACATCCCAATGACCATGTTTCAGCCTTCTCAAATGCTTGTGGCATCTTGCACATCGCAAATGAGGATGTTGCAGTACATCTCTTCATCAAGACCCTCAACGGTGTTGCAGCACAGTGGTTCCACCACTTTGAACCAGGATGTATTACAGACTAGGTCACTATGAGTGACAAGTTCTTTGCAAGGTTCAAACCAGCAAAAGATATTCACCGATTGTTCACCCAGCTATCCAACGCAAAGATGGAAGTTCACAAGTCAATGAGAGAGTTTGTGGCAAGCTTTAATCACCTTGTTACGCGTATCTCACACACGCTCGATCCATCACCTGAAATTCTGATGAGCAGTTTTGTTAATGCTCTTCCATCTGAGATAGCCTTCTTCCTCAAGTTGGCTAATGAAACAAAATTAGAAAATGCACAGCAAGGCATGATAGAGATCAAGGACAACATGATCACCAGTGGAAAAATGAAAGGAGATTCTATCAGGCCTTTAGTGCAAAGTTATGTTGATCCACTATTGCAAAAGGTGGTGAATGAAATGACTATTCTCAAGAGGCAGGTGCCCACTCAGCCTGCTCCACCTGCGCCACTTGCATTACCAGCACCACAACAATATCAAGCTCTACAGCAATACCAAGCACCACAACAAAAATATCAACCAAGGAGGAACAACTTCCAGCCTTTCAACAACCTCAAGCCACGAGGGCCACCTCCACCAAGGCAAGCAGTTGATAACACACAAAATTCTATGTTTTGCTCCTTCCATGATACCAATGGACACATCGGCTCTTCATGTCTTGAGAATTTGAGGATGACTCAGATCATGGGTTTTGTCGAAACTGCACTAGAAACGAACTTTGTACCTGCTCCTAGTTTGAATGTTGTCTTGCCTCAAACAAACAATTTCGATGGCGACTCCGCAACAGGATACTTAGAAAGTGAACCCAAAGAAGAAGAAGAAGAGGATCCCCATCATTACTCTTTTGCCGTGAATCCTGAAAATCATATATCTCATATGTTCACATGAAATCAACATCAGAAAGCATGGGAAGAAGAGAGACTGAAGGTACAAAGAGAAAAATAAAAAGCAAAGGAAGTAGCTTCTGCTTCCAAGCCTTCTTAGAAGAATGTAAGTACTCAAGATTCAAATTTTGATATAGTAGACTCCTTGATGAAGAACAAAGTGCATATTTCTCAACTAGAATATCTCCAAGATCACCCAGAGCAAGTCGACCGACTTCTCAAGTTTGTAAAGAAAGGACTAGCCAAGCATCCAACATTGCTCGATACATCCGTTCTAGTAGGAGACAAACCCAAGCCCTTCTATATTTCTCTATACATGGGAGGTTACAAATTGAGCAATTGTATCATTGATTCGGGAGCCTCAGACAATATCATGCCAATTTCAGTGATGAATTTTGTAGGATTATCATGCACCAATACAAAAGACAAATGTTACTCATTGGAGTCTAAGTCGGTGCCATTAGCTGGATAGTTGAAAGATGTTCAAGTGAGACTAGTAGCTTGTCGAGAAAAGAAAATCATGATGACTATCTTGGTAGCTGACATTCCAGCTAGCTATGGAATGTTGTTAAGCCAAAGTTTCTGCAAGGACCTCGGTGGAGAAATACAAATGGATTGGTCTTCCACGACCATTCCAGTAAAAGAAGGAACTTTCAAGCTAGAACCTGAGCTCAAATCTAGATTTACAGTGATGAAGTCTCAAGATCCGCAACCACAAGTTTTATTCCAAGAAAGTGGTCCAAGGACTTATGTGTTATTGGAAGAAATAAATGATGAAGCAAATCAGAATAGTGGACTCATCAAAGGGAAGTTCACAAAAGAAGAAAAAGGAAAGAACAAGATGTACCCCGAAGGAAAATTCATAGAAAATCTAGAAATGTGGACCATGTAATTCGATGGGAGTTGCTCGACTGCTAGTTCAAGGGCAGGAGTTGTCATAATTTCTCCCGAAGGAAAGCTATATCCATTTGCATATCGCCTGCAATTCGAATGCACGAACAATACAACCAAGTACGAGGCACTTTTGTTAGGCCTTAAGAATGCCCAAGATATGGGTATTAAGCAACTCAAAGTCGAAGGTGATGCTGAGTTGATCATCAAACAAGTCAGAAATCAGTATCAAGTGCTAGAAAAGATCGCCTTCGAAGTTATAAAGATAGGGTTTGGAATGCAATAGACTGGTTCAAAGCGTTTGACATTAAATATCTTCCACGTGTGGAGAACAACAAAGCGGATGCTCTCGGAGTTTCTACTTCTCTTTTCATACCAAATGCTGATTTTCGTCAGAATGCATTTTCTATCAAACTCATACATAGGCCCGTTGTTCCTGACAACAATCAAAACTAGAAAGTTTTCAGTGATGATGATCACATCAAAGAATTTCTCACTATGGCAAACAACTTTGAAAGCTTATTATTTGAAGGGAGTTCATTTCCTTTTAGAGAATCAGTAACTGAAGATTCTGAGGTAACCGAGTCAGGCATTATCCAATTACAAGGAAATTAGATTTCCAAAGAAGAAGTTTCCTTAGAAGATGTTTTTAACAGACAAGAGAGACATAAAGAAGATGTTGAATCTTCCAAGGAAAACAATTTTATATAGTTAAAAGGAAACAAGATTCCTAAAGGTTTAGTCTCCTTGGAGAATCTATTTGATAGACATGATAGGCACATCCAAGATCAAAGAGATTCGAGTGGTAAGGCTTCTGTCGAATATCACTTAGTAAACATTGGACTTGAAGACAAGTCCTGACTTGTAAATTTGGACAACTTTTGTACACTAGAAGAGAGTGAGAAGCTGATCACCTTATTCAAATAGTATCGGGATGTTTTTGCTTGGTCCTATGAAGATTTGAAAGTCTTCACTCCTACAGAATTGTGTCACAATTCCTTTGAAACCTGATGCTAAGGCTTTCAAACAGAAGCAGAGGCATTACAACCCACTCCTTCAAGGTACGATCTCTATTGAGATTCAAAAGACGGTTGACGCCAAGATCATTTTTTTGATACATCATTCTACTTGGGTATCGAACATAGTTCCTGTGTGAAAGAAGAATGGAGAAATCAGAATCTGTGTTGATTTCAGGAACCTAAATCAGTCTTCTCTGAAGGACAATTACCCATTTCCAATCATGGATCACACCCTACAAACTTTCACTGGATCAAGGATGCTATCTCTACTCGACGGTTTTTCTAGTACAATCAAATTGCAGTTGTTGAAAATGATCAGTTTAAGACCGCATTCACCACCCCATGTGGAACATTTGCATATGAAATGATGCCTTTCAATCTTATTAATGCAGGTGCAACTTTCCAAAGAGCCATGGATTTGGCGTTCGGAGATCTGAAGAATAAAGTCATTACGGTCTATCGAGACGACCTCACTATTTTCTCAAACAGGCGGAAAGATCACTTCTCCCACTTATTAAATGTCTTCGAAAGGTGCAGGCATCATCATATCTCTCTAAATCCTAAGAAGTCTATCTTTGCAGTGACTGAGGGTAAATTACTCGGTCACATTGTTTCAAAGGAAGGAACCTGAATTGACCCAAGTCGGGTCAAATCCATCAGAGATCTATCCCTTCCAACCAGTAAGACTAGCGTACACTCTTTCTTCGATAAAGTAAATTTCATATGAAGGTTTGTACAGGATTTCTTTGAATTGACAAAAGAAATATCTGCCATGATGAAGAAGAAATCCACTTTCAAGTGGACAAAAGAAGGAAAGAAAGCCTTCATTGCAATCAAAGAAGCTATTAGTCGGGCACCAGTGTTGGTTCGTCCTAATTTTGAAAAGAATTTTATCCTCTACTATTATGCGTCAGAGCACACTATGTCGGCAATATTAACACAGAAATTGAATGAAGAAACATAATCTCCTATTGCATTCATGAGTAGCAGTTTCAAGGCTAGTGAAACACGGTATTCTCAAATCGAGAAGAATGCGTATGCAGTGGTCAAGGTTGTCAAAAATTTTAGGTTCTACATCTTGAATTCCCATACAATAGTCTATGTCACTAATCCAACAATGAAAAGTGTGTTAACATAGCAAGAAATGGGCTCTAAGAGAGGCAATTGGGTTGCAAAGGTTCAAGAGTACAACTTGGAGATTCAACCAACCAAACTCATCTACAGGGGAGGTTTATCTCAACTAATAGTTGAAGATGGTGATAAGAAGCTTCAAATGAAGGTTATACCAAAGCTCAAACCTGAAGAAAAAGAAGATCTTCTTATGGTTCTACTGATAGAATCCGTAGGAGAATGGTTCATGGAGATTTGGTATTACCTAACATATGGTGATTGTCCACATCACTTGGATATGAAACAAAGGAGGACATTGAGGTTGAAATCCTAGAATTATGTCATAAGGAATAACGTTTTGTACAAGCGCGGGCTTGATAGAACATTCCTGTTATGTGTCACCAAAGACCAACAATGGCGTTTGTTGGAATCTTTTCATGATCAAGCTTGTGGAGGTCATTTTTCTTCAAGGGTGACAACTTTTAAAATTTTGCGAGCATAGTTCTTTTGGGCAACTATGTTTCACGACGCATACGAATGGGTGCACAAATGCCAGTTGTGTCAGCAGTTTGTTGGCAAGATGAAGTTGGTAGCCCTTCCTCTCAAGCTAGTCATTATAGATGCTCCATTTCAGCAATGGGGCCTAGAATTTGTTGGTCCTATCAACCCACGGTCTACTAAGGGTCATGTTTATGTCCTTACAGCTACAAATTACTTCACTAAATGGGTTGAGGCCATTCCAACTAAGCGAGCTACTTCTGAAGTAGTGTGTGATTTCATGAAGGAAAATATTGTTTCACACTTTGGAATACCTTGCAAGATTGTGACTGACAATGCATCATGTTTCTCATCAAAGGAACTACTAGAGTTCTATTTTGATCATGACATCACATTAGCTCACTCATCAGACTATTACCCACAAGGTAATGGACAGGCCGAGTCATCAAACAAGAATATAGTCACAATAGTGTGCAAGTTAGTTGATGCTAATCAGTGAACTTGGCATAAGAAACTTTATGATGCTCTTTGGGCTGATTGAATTACCCCCAAAAGAGCCATTGGTACTTCACCTTTCATCATCATGTACGGTGCAGAAGCTATGTTTTCCATCACGCTTGAGTTGTTTGCTTTGTAGTTGGCGACCGCAATAGAAGATGGAGAGGTTGCAGATCCAATTGAAAAATGCATTATGCTCATGACAAAGCTTCAAGAAGAGAGAGTGGAGGTAGTAGATAGAATCAACCAACACCAGGAATGGGTGAAGAAAATTTTTGACAAGAAAGCTCGCCAGTGAGATTTCGAGGTCGGTGATCAAGTCCTGCTGTGGGATAAGAAACATGAGCCCAAGGGAATGCATGGAAAATTTGATTCCTTGTGGTTGGGGCCTTTCAAGATCCATGAGTTCGCTGGAGAGAACACTTACATTCTCTCGCACTTAGATGGAATACTCCTACTACTGCCTCACAACGGACAGTACCTGAAGCACTTTATCCCTTCGAGGGTGGAGTGAAATTTCTATAAATAATCTTTATGCTTTAGTAATGTGTTTCCCCTTTCTGTATTTTTTTCCCTTCGTCATGTTGTGTTTCCCTTTCACATAACAATTTTTTCATGTTTTAGGTGAATTCTTAGGGAAATTCCAACTCTTAGGTGATATTAGGAAGTCCGGTCACAGGTGACTTAGGGAAAGTTTTGCAAATAGGTGATTAGGATGTTATGTTGACTTCAATACCCAATGGACAAGGCACTGGTCTAGCTTGAAATCCAGAGATTCTATGATTCTCCTATGTTGAAAGTATCCGACATGGTCCCCAGACGGAGCCAATGTTGTACCCCTAATTAAAAATTTTGCTACACTTAGGCATTTTGAAGAAATGAGTCAAGATATTATTAAATCTGTCATAAAAGGTCAAAATTTGGAGTTTGTATGTCTTGCATGGGGGTCAAAAACTTGAAATTTTCAAAATCTGACAATCTGGGTCAGTCTAAAACAATCAAACCAACAATACCCAGATTTCAGTTTTTCATCCCTAAATTTTAGGAAATTTTTTATTTTTAGCAGTTTTCTAAAAATAGAATTTTTTTTTTGGGTTTTTTTGGGTTTCTTAGGAAATGGATTCCTATAAAATTTTCTAAAAATAGAATGTTTGCCCGTTAGGGTTAAGATTGATTTTGATTGGCTTAAAATACTTCCTCATTAGGCTGGTGCAGTCAGAATCACAAAATGATCAGTTTTACTCTATTGGGTCTATTCTGCTTTTTCAGAAGTTGTTTCGAAGATCCAAGGTCATCAATGGAGGTTAGTCAGCTTCCAAGTGTTAGAATCAAGCGTTCAAGCATCAAACAAAGAGTGTCAATGAACAATGTGCACGAAAAATGAGGAACGAGCTAAGGAAGTTTGAAAAATGAAAAATGCAAATTTTTGTCTAAGTCTGGAGATTTCAGGTGCCCCAATCAAGAAGAGGCACCCGTGCTTTAATGCCTTAGAATATTTTTCATCTTGGCAGCCCAAGACAAGGGAGACACATTTTACAAGGTACAATTGAAAAGTTGATAAAATTTTCTAACACTGCCAGCCATGGTCGCCCTAGAAGGAGAAAGGTGCCTAGCTTTTCAAGAGGTCAAAAGCCAAAATTAGGGTTTTTGTCTCTAGATCAATGTTGCTTAGAATCATCCCAGCTCCGCAATGAATCAGTTGGCACGTTTGTCAGATCATCTAGTCATCGGCAAATTAAAGACAAAAAGAGGTCGCAGAGAGAGGTGTTTACAAACTCTAAAGATGAAGAACACAATAAATTCTAAGTCTGGAGGAGATGGGCACCCTTGAAGGAAAAGGGTGCCCAAACTTCTGAGAGGTTAAATGATCAAATTTACAGAAGACTCCTCCAACACAATTTTGTCAGACTAGATCCTACTCTCCAACGAATCCATCAACTCGTCCGTCACAGTCACCAGTCATCAGATATCGCTAGGCGAACAGAGGAGAAAAGTGTGAGAAATGGCAGAAGTTGGAAGCAACAGTGAAAATCCAAAATATAAAACTAACTTTGGAAGCTATGGGCACCATACTTCAAGAAGGGCACCTAGGGTTTTGAGCCACCAGAAGTCAATTTCCGGAGATGAGGTATCCAGAAGACCCCTTCCAGAATAATCTCAACTACCCAATGAATCCGTCAGCTTGTCAGTCTAACAAGTACAACACCTAGAATCATGAATTCATTTGAAGGTCAAAAGACAAGTATAGATTTGAATATCATGAAAATGGCGAACACTGGAGAAAATGGGCGCCCCTATCAAGGATAGGCACCTGACATTTCGAAGGGACAATTGAAGTATTTAGCAGATGATGTCTCCAGAACAATATTAACAGATCTGATCAGGCTCCGTAGTGGAATGTTTAGTTTATTCATCGAATCAATCGAGAAGCTGAGAGACAGAGCTGAAATGAGGTTGAAAAATGAACAAAAGTTGAAAAAGATGAAAACATGGCTAAGTCTGGGGAAATTGGGCGCCATACCTCAAGAAGGGTGCCCAACTCCTCATTACTTAGAGAATTTTTTGAGAATTTAAAAAATTTCAAAGAGAAGAAAAAAAGGCCTTTGCTCAAGGCATGAACTAAATTTAGGGTTTCTTCAAATTAGGGTTTGAGAAGCTGTTTTCAAAGCAAAAACTTATTTAAGGACATCTCTATGCATTATTTTTCATATTTTCTTGCAGGTGCCTTCAAGGAGAAATAGAGCAGCAACTTCAAACCTATATTTTTCAAGATTCAAGAACCCTAACTTGTTGGTTTCTCATAAAATTTCAGATCAGCAATCAAAGAAGGCCTCCTTTTTCATATTTCTTCATCAAGAACATCAAATTTGTGAAGAAGAAGGCTAATACTATCAATTTTCAACAAGCTGATCCATTTTTGTTCTATCTTCTGGACAAATTGTTGAAGAATTTCCTCTAAGTTGCAGCAGTTTCTTTTATTTTGAATGTCAGGGAAAACTTCAAATTCATGCATTTCTAATCTTTTGGGTATATGCTAAACCTTCTTCTGGACAAAACCCATACCTCAAATTTTTTAGAGAAACTTAAAGTTGCTATTTTTTCAGTCAGAAGCTAGGGTTTTAAAAATCTAATCAATTGGGTTCATTCAGATTATGCTCAAGAATAATACCCAGATGCCAGCTTTTTCTACTTTTTTGCAGAATATTAGGGTTTGCTGCTTTTTTCAGTCTTCACTTCATATTTTCAAAAACGGACGATCTGGGTTGGCTTTAATAGAATTCTAATCAAAACCCATATCTCAGAAAAAATCTCAAAATTTCGTGTGTTGGAGGAAGAAAAATCAGCAAGCTAAATTTAGAAAGTTTGCTAAAAATTGTCAGAACTTGGGCATGTTTACTGTCTATCTTTAAGTTTTGCAGAATGGAGTACACTGCCACAGATTTCAAAACCAAATCAGTGTTGTACCACGATTTCATTGAAACGTCTGAGACAGACTTGTGTCATATTAAGCCAGTGTTCAACTTACATCCTTTAGAAGATGTAGGCAACACCACCATCAAGCATCTTGGCCATTCAAGTCTTCTTGTAGCAACATCCATGCCTTTTCCAGTATAGAGCTTAGAGTTCATGATTGCTTGTATTAAGCATTACAATCCAACTACAAGGGAGATACAGTCAGTTGATGGGAGAATCATATGTAGCCTAAAGCTAGACATGATTGAGAAATACTTCTCCATCCCACCATGGCCTAAGAGTGTTACCATCAACGTGGAAGAATGTGAAAGGATATGGGAAGAATATCAAGATAAGTATAACAAGAAGATTGCACATAGGTGGCTGAAAGAGAAACATTCTACATTGCCAAAGGATGTTGGAAGAGGACAGTTCAAGGATGAATTCACCAATATAATCACCCTACTCAATCAAGTCATTGGACAAGCAAATGCAACAAGGTTTCAACCTTGGATGTTCTACGTAATACCTCACATAATGAAGAAGACAGAGTTCTATGACTAGCCTACATTGATCAGTGATTGCTTACATCATCAGATAACTGAGTATTTTCATAGACACGCATTTCATATGGTCTCTTACCTAGTCTACTTGGTTGCCTATAAGGGTAAATTCAAAGGGTTAAGCATGGAGGGTTCTCTAAACATTCAACATGTCTACAACTACTATACTCAATTAGAATTCACTGTTGCATCACATCATTACAAACGGGTGAATGAAGCATTCTTAATCTACACAGTGTGAGACCTGGACAATGAGCTACATGTTCACATCTCATCTGTTGCTAGGGCTACAATATCAGAATGGGCAGATTGGTTTGTTCAGTTTGCCACCTTCACTTACCTAAGGGTGTATGATTATTCAGGAGCTCCACTTATGTTACTGAGGTATCCATCAAATGAAGTCGTGTGTATGGAATTCTTTAGACAAATATCAGTTGTTCACACCCATCTATGTAACAAGAAGAAACCAGCCTTTAACTTTTCTTTTGCTTTAGGTATTTACACTTGTAGATCATCCCCAAAGCTAAACTAATGGGTAATGAGTTAGACAAATTTGGTCTCAATCCTTTCAGCGAGAGACGATCGTATGATCCCCATGGCTTCTATGCATCTCGAATTGGTCAAAACTATGCTCATGTGCTCACACTTGAAGAATTTTGGGCTAACTGCAGAGACAAGTATGAGGTGCAAAGGTAAAGTCATAGTAGGCTCACCCTTCATCAGATGAAATATTTCTTATCAGAAGACATTGAAGGGTTGTCAGATGATTATGGAGATGTAATTCTCCCAGCTTACACAAGAAATCAGGTTGAACAACAACCTCTTCCATAGGTCAATTAGGCTCACAAAGAATGTATGTCAGTTGAAGAAAGGACACGACCAGTGGTGGATTACAGCAAGACTCTCTTAGTCCTTAAAAGAAGAGAGTCCATTCTAGTAGTAGAGCCACCAAAGAAACATTCATCTCTTCCCTCTTCTTCAAGAGTGCAAACAAAGAACAAATAAAAAGGTCAGTCTCAAGAGGTCACAAAGGGTAGTAGATCAGCAAAGAGTGCCAAAAGGAGGTTGGACTACATAGGAATTGTTATACAAGAGCAGCCTACAGCTGAAATAGAAGTTCCTCCACCAGAGCCCATACTTCAAGAAGAAGTGCAACATGATGAGCCTTTGATACAGGAAACTCTACCATCTCCTAGGTCTTCACCAATTCACATTGATTTGGAAGACAAGGAGATAGAGGCTAAAGGTACAATTATTCCTCCCTTGGATGTTAGTAGAGATACCACATCTTGGCTCGAGAGCTCCTTGGGAAGGGCAAGGAGAAGGCCTTCGTATCAAGTGAATATTGATGACCTTAGCATATACCAGGAAGCACCCAAGAAGAAGGCCAAGAAACAAATGCATTTCGAGAGGAACCTTGAGGGTGAAATGGTTATGGAGACAGCTACGCCTCTTGAAGACAAAGTCAAGGATGAGGTAGATGAAGATGATTTCATAGTGGTCAAAGCAAACCTTGGTAAAAGTACCTGACATGCTGATATGAGTTTTTTTAAGATGGTAATAGAAAACATTCAAGAAAGAGTGCAGAAAGATGGAGAAGACAAGGTAGCCCTCAAGGCTGAAAATAGTCAACTCTGGTTGTGTATATCAAATCTTATTAAAGGCACCTCACAAACAACCCAGTTGTTGCCTCAAGTCTTAGAAACACTAGCTGATCAACAACAGTTAAGGCAGTTAGTTATTTGTGGAAAACAAACTCAAGAGTGGATTGAAGAAATCATCAACAAAGGAAAAGAATTTCTAACATAGGTCTTCCAGTTAAGATACAAATCTCATGACTTACGTCAAGGTATCCAATATTTTGAACTGTTGATAGCCGAGTTCAAGACAATGCATGAAATCATAATTACAGAGTTAGAGATGGCTTGTGGCTCTACAATGGTGAGAGAACATAAAAGACAGATCCTGGAGTGGAAAGAAAGTCATCTTTTCAAGGTAAATACATATGTCAGAATATCTGAGGAGTTTACAGTGTATAAATAAAGATTCATTGATACTCTTAGGTTCGTCAGAGAATTAGTTGCAGCAATTCCTTGTCAGTATTGCCTTGACGATGGTTCCTACATTGGGCTTGATGTAGTCCAAATGGAGTTTCAAAGTATCTTGCATGGCAGTGATGGCAGTGTTGGGAGAATGATGATGATTTCCATGATGTCAGCAAGGTTTGAGAAAGCAACCATTGAGAGTGAAGATTTCTTGAAATCTATTGCAGATGGCAAAGAAATCTTGGAAAAGCAGTATTTTGCTATTAATAGCATCAACACTCCTACTATAGATGAAATTGCCCGCTTTTTAGCAGATGTGATCTAGATTTAAATCTTCTTTCTTCTAGAAGCTTCTTCCATCCTTTCATTCTATTCTTGTCTCAAAATTTATCCATTCTTTGAGGATAGAAAGAAAACATTGTAACAAGTTTTCACGAGTTGGCACCTTTCATTTTAAATGCTTTCTAGGGTTTAGATGTTTTATCTTTTCTAGATTTAGAAATAAAGCTTGCATGTTGGCAAGCAGTAGTTGTGAAAGCAAGGAGATTTTAGGGTTACCTACTCCTCTGCTTGTGTATAAATAAGAGCAGTGCTCATTTTTCTTTAACCGTGCTAGTGATAACAAGACATAAGTGCCTTTAGTGCCTTCTCTTTGTTATTTAGTGGTGTTCACTTTGTGTAAAGATCAAGTTTGCATGCCTCCTTAGCTGAAAATACTTGTTTAGTGCATGTGTTATGTGTCAATTATAATCAGGTTGATTGGATGTTGCAAGAGTGTTGCTACAACTTGCTGTCCCAAAATTATAATCCTTTGTTCCAAAATCTTGAGTGAATAAAATCCTGAGCGTGCTTTGTCTGCCTCGATATAAATATCTCAAATTTTCATCTATTTGTTTTTTGTTAGAAGTGTGATAAATAAAATCTTGTAGCTTGATTTGTTGCTCCTGAAATAAAAGTCTCATATTTCCTTAATACTTTTATTATCTCTTTTTCAACTTTCCTTAAAATGTTTGTTGAAGAATAGTTTGTTTAAGTATCTTTGTCAGAAATCAAACTTGTCCATTTCTAAACTCTTTTTCTTTGCGTTTACTTGAGAGGGTAGAAACGTTTTAAGCGTAGGTTAAGTTGTAGTTGTCTAGTTTCATTAAAGGGAAAACTCCAGCTGCAACATCTAGTGTTCTATAACCTTGTGTTCTTGTAGATTAACCAAAAAGATATGCGTAATTAACTTTAGATTACTTTCTTTATGCAACTCAGCAAAAGAGGGAGCTTCCCCTCCTAATCCGAAGAGCAGTTTACTACACATAGCTATCTGTTTCTAGAATGCATTCTAGAGGTGCGATTTGAAACACCAACAACTCTCAAGACAATCAAGATTTCTTTGTACCACACAATAGATAATCTCTCACTTCTACTTCCTGAAGTAATGAAAGCCAACGTCTTTCTACTTCCGCAAGTAATGAAAACCAATATATTTCTACTTCCTCAAGTAATGAAAGCTAACTCAATTCTTTGTCAAAATAGTTTGAGAAAAAGGTTCAATTGAAAGATAAAGGTATGGGTGAGTGTTCTTTTGAGTAGTCCTTATGTCTCTCACAACTACTACATTCTCCAAAATCATATGGACAACCATCAACATCTAGAAAACAATCTTCATAACCCATCACTTTCTTTGATGGTAAATTTGTAAAAGCAAGTACTCTAGCTAATGAATTTGAAGAC
Organism: Sequoiadendron giganteum; assembly: GCA_007115665.2. NCBI lineage: Eukaryota > Viridiplantae > Streptophyta > Pinopsida > Cupressales > Cupressaceae > Sequoiadendron > Sequoiadendron giganteum. The sequence continues at coordinate 229,511,835 of CM021107.1, read as the reverse complement.
AAAGACATTCTAAATTGGATTTACAAAGATGAAGAAGAATCCCAAGAAGAAACTTCCAATATACCAATAGAGCAATATGGTAAAGGGTCCAAAATATTAGAAAATATGGGATATGAAGGAAAAGGTCTTATTGGAAAATGAAAAAAGGTATTTTGGAACCAATCCAACCTATCTTACTTAATGCAAAAGATAACACAGGATTAGGATACAAAGAGGAGACAAAAGAAGAAGCCATTCAAAAGGTTTGTGAATGAATCCTCCAGTTTCAAGCTAGTTCTGAAAAAAACTCAAATGAATATGAATGAGATTCACTATCTGAAGAATTTTATCAAGACAAGGAAATCAATTTGATAAAGAGGTATGCACCCATACGTATGGAGGGAGAAATCTTAGGGTCTAGACCATTTGAATTTGGATCACTACATATCGATGGCTCTAGTGAGGATGATTAGACATCGAGCAAGATAGATAATTTGGAGGAGAGTAACATTATAGACCTTGACATTTCTAGCGAACACCTCGAAAATGTTTCCATCCTGACCCTCACCACCTTTGATCTTGACCAATATGATGATTCCTTACCTTTGATACATCACGAACTCATTGACTGGGAACAAACCGAGCCTCTTGGTATCCCTATCTTTTCAGATGATAATTCCATTTTCAATTTCCTTTTTTCTACAAATCTAGAAATAATTTCCACCAATGAATTTCATAGTGAAGCTTCAAACTAGGGGAGTGCCAAGTCTCTTAGCTTCAAAATAAAGAATGCAAAAAATTGATCTAATGGTGAAAACCATTCAATGGCAATATTAGATCATGAAAAAGTAAAAAGAAAGAGTGTATCCTATGGTGAAAACCTCTCCGAGGCACTGAAGGATGAGATATTTGACACTCTTCTTAAGCATTATCAAGAAAGATCTTTAGTATTGGTTGAGCCTATGCAATCCATAAACATCGGTACTGCGGAAACAACAAAGACCATACACCTAGCGATGTCAATGACAGAGCAAGAAAAGCCAAATTTTACCAAATTATTTGAGGAAAGACAGATCAATTTTGCTTGGTCTTATGCTAAAATGCCAGGAATAGATCTGGATCTAATAATGCATCACTTATCCATAGCATCAGGAGTAAAGCTAGTAAAGCTGAAATTGACAAAAAAGCATCCACACATCGCCCTACTAGTGAAAGAAGAATTAAAAAAATTATTAGATGTGGGGTTCATCCGACTAATCAACTATGAAGAATGGATTTCAAACATTATACTAGTCTCTAAACCAAACAACAACATCAGAATATGCGCAGATTTTAGGGATCTTAACAAGGCTTGTCCAAAGGATGACTTTCTTTTGCCCAATATAGACATCATTATAGATTTAACAACCAGACGTGCTATGCTATCACTCATGGATGGTTTTTCAAGCTATAATTAGATCAAGATTGCACTATAAGATCAAGACAAAACAACTTTCACATGCCCATGAGGTACATTTTGTTGGAATGTCATGCCTTTTGGATTAAAAAATGCAGGAGCCACCTATCAGCTTGGAATGACAACAATATTTCATGAAATGATGCACAAATTCATGGAGGACTATGTGGATGACCTGCTAGAAAAATCATTCACTAGGGAAGGACATCTAGAAATATTGGATAAACTCTTTAACCGACTGGAAAAGTTCAATGTGTGATTAAATCCAAACAAGTGTGTATTTAGAGTAATATCAACAAAACTCTTAGGATACATAGTCTCAGCCAAAGGCATTGAAGTAGATCCAGCTAAATTCAAAGAAATCATGGAAATGCCACCTCCTAAGAACATTAGCCAACTAATATCTCTACAAGGAAGATTTCAATCCATCATAAGATTCATCGTGCAATTGGAGGACAAGTTTCATCCTTTTACTCATTTGTTACACAAGAATATTTCTTTCAGATGGGATGAAAGATGTGAAGTTTCCTTTAATTAATTGAAACAATATATGATGAATCCACCTATAATGGTACCACCAATAGAGGGAAAACCACTTCTACTCTACATAGAAACTACTAAGGTATCTTTGGGAGATTTGCTAGCACAAGAAGACTCTACAGTAAAAGAAAAGGCCATCTACTATATCAATAGAACATTGACTGGTTATGAACTTAACTATACATTCATTGAAAAAGCTTGTTTGGCAGTGGTGTTTTCTACTCAACAATTGTGACACTATATGTTAACACATACCATCAAACTAATAGCCAAGATAGATCCATTAAAATATCTACTCAGCAAAGCTAATTTAATAGGAAGATTAGCAAAGTGGGTGATGATATTGAGTGAATCTGACATTCAATATGTAGATAGAAGAGAAATCAAGGGCCAAGCAATAGCAGATCAGTTAGGTAAAGCACCATTGCAAGATGATCATCCTATGCACATTGACTTCCTAGATGCAGATGTCCTCACAATGACAACACAACATTGGATATTATACTTTGATGGGTCTTACACTCAACATGGATCTAGTGTTGGAATCCTATCTGTTACTCCTCAAGGACACACTATCCCAAAATCTTATAGGTTGATGTTCCCTTGTACAAAGAACATGGCTGAATATGAAACATTAATCATCGGTATCAAGGTAGTAGTGGAATGGAAAATCACAGAATTACAAGTTTATGGAGACTCCCAATTAGTCATCAATCAAGTTAATGATGACTATCAAACAAAAGTTGACAAGTTGATGCCATACAAGAGAATGATAGATGACTTCAAGAATAATTTGTTGAGATCAAGTTTGAAAACATTATAGGAGTGGACAACAAAGTTGTAGATGCCATGGAAACCATTGCTTCTCTTTTATAAATACCAGAAAAAAGAAGTCGTTATCAATTCATGGTGGAAAAATTGTTTACTCCTGCATATGAAAATCCTGAATCCCAAGTCGTGTGCCATCTAGTTGATGCTGACTCTTCAATCTATGGGAAGATTTATACCTATCTAAGAGACAATACCCTCCCACCTGATTTATCCCAGAACCAAAAATACAACTTTATCCATCAAGCAGCCTAATACACCCTAATAGTTGATACACTTTATCGATGAGGTCTTGATGGTACTCTCCTCTGATGTCTTGAACGTAATGAATCTAAAACCGCCTCACAAGAAGTTCATGAAGGTATCTATGGTACTCATTCAAGTGGTATTACTCTAGCTAAGAAACTCCTACGCTTGGGATATTATTGGTTGAACATGGAGAAAGAATATTTTCAATTTGTTAAGAAGTGCAAGAAATGTCAAGTCCATAGAAATCTCATACATGTACTGGTGTAGGAGCTGCAACCATTCACATTGACCTAGCCTTTCTATAAATGGGGACTTGATCTTGTGGGTAAGATTCATCCATATTCCTCTAATGGACATAAATTCATAATCACAGCCACTAAGTACTTCACAAAGTGGATTGAAGTTGTCACATTAACCACAATCACTGGCAAACAAATTGGCTCCTTCATTCTAAACTAGATTGTCTATCGGTATGGAATCCCTAGCTCCATTGTCAGTGACAATGGTAGACCCTTCAAAAACCAAGATGTGCAATAACTTTGTGAAAATTTCCATATCCAACACCGATTTTCCACACCCTATTACCCTCAAGGGAATGGCCAAGCAGAAGCCTTAAATAAGACCATTTTGAAAATCCTGAAGAAAATTGGCAACGATGTTGGATGCAACTGCCACATCCAATTAAACCCTACCTTGTGGGCATACTGTACTAAAATCTTCACCCCTACAAGAGCCACACCATATGCCCTTGTGTATGGATTAGAGGCCATCTTACCTATTGAGGTTGAGTTACCTTCACTCAGGGTATCATTGAAATGAATCATTTTAGAGGAAGACTATCGAGTATCCAAACTACAGGAGTTGAAAGTGTTAGATGAGTGTCGTAAGAATGTTGTTGATCATCTAAAAGCTTATCAACAAATAATTTCAAGGAGATATAACCACAAATTAAGACCAAGAACATTTCAAGTTGGCGATTTGGTACTAAAAGAGAATCCTCACAATCAACAAGATTGGAAAAAGAAGGGAAAATTTGAACCTAATTGGCTAGGTCCTTTTGTCATTGTATCAATACATGGATCTGGAGTATATCAGTTATCTACACCTAAAGGGGACTTGTTTGAAGCACCTATCAAAAAAATTCATCTCAATAAGTTCTACACATAACTCATCTAGTGTACGGTTTAAAAAGCAGAAAAATCTAAAAAAAAATTAAAAAAGAGAAAAATACAAAAAAAAAATGCAAAAAGGAGAAAAATCCAAAAAAGCAAAACAAAGAAAAATTAAAAAAAAAGCAAAAAATCATAAAATTAGAAAAAGTGTAATAAAAATAAGTAGTGAAAACTTGGAAACAGGTTCTATTTGTGATAGATTAGCGTTTCCATCTATTGGAATGTGTGTCAGTCATCCGCTTTTCACCATCATTATGTATGTGCATCATTAAACCTCATGTGCATATTTGGGCATTACGGTTGTGCTTCACCTTGGCTTGGCGATCATTGTGTGCATTCACAATAATTGGTTGTTTCTCACTGGGGGAAAAATCTTGAACTCACTAGGCGCAATCTACTTTGAGCTTAAAACAACAGACAAGCAACAACTAGACAACATAGCAAACATAACAATCAACAATGAAACTCAGCTTTGAACATCAACCACAATTTTTAGAAAACCAACCATCCAAATCAATAGCAAGATCAGTAAACCAAATTTCACTAGATGATATTCTTCTGAATCACGGTTAAATCAATTTAGCATAAATTTTCAACTGTTGTATCTTGATTTTTGTTATCATTTCTCTGTAGCAACTCAAGGATGTCATGGACTAGAGAAGCTATGATGGAGTGTGATATTTTTCTTTTTTTTGTTGTTTGTGAGTTGATCATTACTACAATGTAAATTTTTCATAGGACATGATCTACAAAGTATCATTGATGACATTCCTAATTTTCATAGGAAAAGGACTAACTCTTGTCTATTTTACGCAAGCGATACTCGGGTCATCTCGGCTCAATTATACCTAGATGCTTATATTACCTTGTAATATCAAAAATCCATGGAAGTTGTACTCAAGTCATCATGGTTTACTTATACCATCGATGTTTGTACTAACTTTCAACATATCAAAATCTCAGCTGATAAGATGACAACATTGCATAATTATATTTGCATGGTTAAGATAGATTGCATTCATATTAGTTTTTGCATGTGCATTTTAGGTTTTCCAAGGCTGGAAATTTTCAATATGATTGTATCTCTCTCATTACAAAATTGAGTACATTTGACATAAACAAAACAAAATATCATTCACATTTAGCTGCATAATCATTATCATATCATATATGCATTAGAAAGTATTATCATAAGCCATCCATCCATGCATTAGATCATATATTTGTATTAGAAAAATACAAAAAAAAAGTGCATCACATCTTATATGCATATCATAAAGCATCATTCATTAAGCCATATAGAATCATAATCTACACATCATCATTCCATCATTGCATCTATACATAAGCATCATTGCATCTATACATAAGCATCATTGCATAATCATATAAACATTGCATAGCATATAGAGCAGAAATAAAATGCATTCATCATAAGAATCTATCATAAAAGCATGTAGACAACATATAAATCAATAGTCTCTACTGCATCTCATATAATCTCAAAATAATCAATGTCAAGTGTACAATGATATCATAAAATATGAAGAGATACATCAAAAAAATGGCAAGAAATCATGAAGTCCCTAACTAAACAAGTGAATACATCAAGTGTCAATACATCAAATGTGAGCACAAAAACTATGTGCTACTCCCCCCAGATGTTTTAGGCCTCGTTGTGCTTGTTGTTGCACCACTAGATGGACTTATATCTGCAACTTTGTTTGTTGGATCTCTTAGAGGTGGCCCTGTCACACCCCTGCTCATCATCTATGACTGACTCCAACCTGACCTAGCACTAAGAGACTCCAGATAGCTAGGGACATGCTGCTCTACTAGAACTGCCTAATAATAATGTGATATATAGTACTTTGTCTCTCGAGCTACATGTCGAACCTCTCTGAGCATATCCCCTATAGTAGTCCCCTCAGAAACTCTCTGCATTCTCTTGAATAGGGCCTCTGCATTCTCACATCTATATCTCGCCGCATCTCTCTCTACTGTTAGAGAGTCAATCTGCTCCTGTGTCTGCACTAGTTGTCTATGTAAGCCATCCACCTATAACTGTAAAGCATCAATATGTGCTTGCTACTGGTGGGAAGGCACATGAATCTAAATCTAGGATGGTCCTACCTACTATTGTCTTGAGGGAACAATAGATCTCGTCCTCTGAGGTACTCTGAAGTCCAGTATCTCTTTTCCACCTACATCCCCACCATCTCCCCCACCCCTCCTCCATCTTGGTGTTGGAACTCTCTCATCATCATCAAAGGCCAGTGTTGGCTCATTTGGACTGGATATCATCGGTATGACATGAGTGAAAAAATTCTCAACATACTCATCTGTCATCACACCAACCGTGATCTTTAGATAATAATCCCATACATGTGTCTATAATCCAAAATACTTCTTGCAAGTTGCATCATAAGATATGGTGGGTCCCCACTTTGGAATATCCTACTGTCTCTGAGCATATAATCCAACTCCTTGTGGCATCCCTTGAACTAGGCCATACTGAAAAAGCACCCTTATGAGCATGAACCTCTCAATAATAAATCGAGTCCATCTAATCAAATATCATGAAGTACAAACATATGGTGTCTCCAGCTCATCCTCAAGCCACAGCTCATAGTCTAAATACGATCACCATATAACTGCCTCTAGATCATCAAGCACTCATTGCCAATACTCCAATTTTCCCAACTTGTGCTAGACATGAATACCTATATACACAAAGACATATGGCCTACCAACCAGATGATCTCCCTCTCCCAAAGGATGAGTAACAGCTATATGCTCCCACACACAAATTTGAAGCAATGCCACTCCATCTGATAAACTAGCAACTCCAAGATACACCACATGATGCAGATCATGATACAAATGTGCTAGCATACAAGAACCCCATGCATATCAGATCCCCTGAGTGATCATTCTATCCAACAACCTGCCCCAACCAATGGATAGTCCCTTCAACCTGTGGTCAGAACATAAGAAACCTCCAACAAATCCAACTAAAATAGATGGTAGTGGTGCATAAGAGTCCACCATATCCTACTACGGGATCTCATAACCACTAATCCAATCATCATCAAAGATCCTCCCTAGTTCCTCAGTACCTCCCTGCTCTGTATGATTATAAACAACTAGCTCTCCAACCACAGGAATCCCCAATATCCGGTACACATCCTCCAGGGTAATTGTCATCTCATCGGTAGCCAGATGGAACATGTTGTGGTCACTATGCCACCTCTCAGCTAACATAGTCAATAGTCCCATGTTTATCCTATATTGGGGCATATCAAGCAAGGAAGATAAACCGCATCGCTCAATAACATCCAAATCCGCCTGCACTAGATGAAGAATCATATCCCAAGTCTTCGGGTAGCACTCCCATGACTATAGAACTCCTAAGTCCTCCTATAATCATGACATATCGCAAATCAACATTTTATCAATCAACTTATCAAACAATCTAATCAGCTCAAATGAGATTTCAATCAAATCTCGTAGAGCATCTATCATTGAATCTTATCTATCATGAGGTCAATCATCATCTATCCTATCATTGACTCTCGTATATCATGAGTTCAATCATCATCTATCCTATAAAACATCATCAAAACAATAGCTGATGCGATCATCAAACATCAAAAGCAAGGAGAAAAATCAAAATTTCATCAATTCTGGTGTCAATGCACCAAAATAGCACATCTATGCACTGAAACAATAGATGCACTACAAAAATTCATCAATGTGCTACAACAATCCATCTATGCACCAAAACCCTAAATGCACTAAATCTTTCATTAATGTGTCGAAATAGAGCCTAAATGTGCTAAAACATTTAATCTATGTGCTATTTCAGGAGGCACATGCGCTAAAACGCTATCATAGATTTTAAAAACATGAAAACATGTGAAAATCAAATTCAAATTTCAAACAGCGGTTTCTTGGGGTACGTATCGTAGGTACATACATGGCAGGGCAGTGGTGTTGTTGTTGAACTTGCTCAAATCGATGGGTGTGGTATGGGGTCACCATTTTTGCTAGCTCACTCAATCAACTCAATCTCTCAATTTTAAATGAATTCAAATGAACTCTTCTTATAAATAAATTGAATAATTTATTTATATAGTTCACTTTCTCTAATTCTTTCTATTCTAAATCATTTTTTTCAAATCTTAATTAAATGAACAAATTTAATTAGTTTGTTTTATTTAATTAACCTCCTCTCACTAAATTTTAATTTAAGCACATTTCTACTTACTTCTTCCCACCTTCCACCTCATCATGTGTCTCAAGAATTAAATATTTCTAATATTTAATTTGGCATTTATCGTCAACAAATTCTAACTAGTTTGGGACACTTGGCCTTCATCTCCATTTGATTCCTCTCCACACTTGGTAGTTTGTTCTTATGAAGGGAACACACCTCCCCTTTTCTCTCTAACCTCTTCATCTTCAACCATCCATTCTCCAGATCGAATCGAGACCGTTGATTCCCGCCGCCTAGGCTCATGCCTTGGAAAATCTATAAATAAGCCCTCATTTACACAGTAAAAGATCCTTGGAAAAAGAGAGAGTTGAGCATTTTTAGCAATTACACTCTATAGAATTTTAGTTAAGCATTGTCATTTTAGTGAGCATTTTAGTATTATCATTTTAGCATCAAGTAGTTTAATCATGCAATTTTCATTAGCAACATCCTAGTTACAACATTTTTATCATATCATTTTCATACAACAATATCATAGCAGAATATTTATCTTTGCATATCATTTACAGCTAGTTCATTTAATGTAGGAAACATCTCTTGCATTTCTAGCATCTCTCATTCTTCAGGTTGTCATTTGGAAAGTCATGTGTACAAACAATCTAGGAGAAAAAATGACTTAAAGAATCCTTGGAGATAGAGGACAATGAGATGGCATTGAGGAATTGTTGTTTTAATTTGATTATTATTTGAATTCCTTGATATAATATATCATTGGTGTGTTGTATAGTTTTACTTGCTTACTCACATTATTTACATATACACACTAATTATATTGTATAATTCATTGTATAGACTATGGCCAAATTATAGTGCAAATAGATTGAGGGGATTTATATCATTTTATTGCATGAAAAGAAAACACATTGATGATGGTACACATGTCAACAATAAATTGGCTTACAATTTCATGATAGTAATAGTCCTATTTGATTTATTTTTCTTATTTTTTGTACCCTAATTATACCACCTAGCTATGTTTCTAATTGGACTACCCTATGAAACTAAAAATATTTAGTTTTATAATCATTAACTCACTTTAGTCATATTATGACTATCCCATTACTATTATAAGTTTTTTAGCATGTGAAAGTTTGAGGACATCCCTTGGGGCTCATTAAGAAGATGTTTTCACATCAATTTATTTTTTATAATATTTTTACATCCAAAAAATGGCCCTTTTATATCATTTTTATAAGACCTATTGTACCATGATGAAACTAATATCTATGTCTTATTCATGATACATATAGAATTAATCATCATACCAATGAAATGACCATAAAATCTAACATCAAGCGAGTGTGAAGCTAACAAAGTGAAGAAAACAGAATGATGAGGCTACTTCATGAAAGAAATAAATTGGACACCATAGGAGAAGACATGTCATTATTTCCAATTGAAGATTAACATGAGGCATACACTCAAGGTATGAGATAGAGTACTTTTGAGAAATAAAGGAAATGAATGCAAAACCTTCATGCAATGACGAAATCAAATCCCAAAGTTAAAGGTGCATCATCTGGGCAAGTGCAAGAAGTTGAGTCCATGAAATGTGGAAGTTTTTTCCTTAGCCAAAAAAATGAAATCGGCATTGCAAAAACAGGATCCCATTTTTTGAAAAATGGGATCTCGTTTAGGTTCGAGATCCCGAGCCTAAATTCAAAACGGGATCCCATTTTTTAAAAATTGGGATCTCGTTTGTAAGAGGGTCCTAAACTGACGAACGCAAAATGGGATACCGATTATTACAAAAAGGGATCTCGATTTGTAAAAAGCAGGATCCCGTTTTGTAATAATCGAGATCCCATTTTGAGATAGTATTTATTTTTTTTTAAAAACAAAACTCAATTCATTTTGCACGAGATCTCGAATTCGCCTGGTGGACGACAGTGATAGTTTACCAACCTCCAAGTATGCCTCCACCCCAAATTTTGTTGTTTTTTTCATGTTTTTTTGAAAATTTTAATACAATAATGTGTGTTAGCATTATTTTCTTCAATTTATTTACCTTTTTATGCATTTTATTTCCCTATAAAGTAGAAATGATTATTAGTAGAATTAGATGAAAAAATGCAATGAAACCCTAAATAAATTGAATAGAAAGGAAAAAATCAACCTTAAATTGAACGTTAAGAAAAAAAAAGTCTTTTGAAACCTAAATTGTTCAATCAAACCAAAATAAATTGCATTTGAAAACCCTAATTGAACTTGGAAACAAAAAAAATGCATTGACAAAACCCTAAATTGAAAATTGCATTTGAATTTTATTAATCCTAATTGCTTTTTGAAACCCTAAGTTCAAATCAAACAAAAAAAATTGGATTTGAAAACCCTAGTTTCAAATGAAACAAAAAAATTGCATTAAAAACCCTAATTGCTTAGATTGAAACCCTATATTGAATTCAAACAAAAATATTTGCTAAAACCCTAAATTGAAATCAAAGAAATCATTTTGCATTTGAAAACCCTGATTTAGAGTTGAAGAATATTTGTTAATGGAAAAAAATTATTTGCATTTCTTAAATGTTTTAAATTTTATTTGCATTGTATGGAGAATTTACAATTTGTTAAACTTTACTTTCAATGTTAAATTATAATTAGATTAGAAAACAATATGTTAAAGAATAGTTACAATTCATACATTATCAAAGTTTGTTTGCAAATTTAGTTAGCAAATTCGTAAATCCAAGTGTACAATCCATTTTCAGTTGTCACTTAATTAGATAATATTTTCATTCATTTCTATTTTATGTTTTGATCTATCTTAGTCATGCCTTGTTTCCATTTCTTGTTTGCATGTGTTGTCTCTTGTCTTTCGACAATCTTAACTCTCATTCTAGTCAATTAATTGTTAATTAGGCTTCTAGTTTCTAGTCTAAAATCTCAATTTGCACTAGTCACCTAGACACTAAAATAATCTAAATATTTTTCTTTTCTAAATTCTTTTCTAGGTTCTTTCAATTCCAAATAATCAAAAATAAAATAAGATTCAACATTAACTAATTTTATTATACATTTTATATCATAAACTTCATTTAAGTGGGAAATATTAATGAGAAAAATGTTAAATAAAATAAACTTATATTCAATTAATTAAATATCAAGTTAAAATATACATCAAACTCAATCTTAACAATACATAATTATGTGTTTCTATTATAGAAATAGTCAATCTATTCATAAAATCAAAAATATTCTTAAACTAGTCAGTCTATTACCCTAAACCGTAAACCGATGTCTTAAGGGGTCAGGTAATATGACATTTCTTAAGGGGATCAAATAAGTTCTCAAAATTTGGTGAAGTTGCCGAAGGCAACCAAATTTAACAATTTAATAAGATCGTCCAAGATTATAATATGAATGAGATTTCATGATCTAGGTTGGTCAGTTGAAACAAGAGCTATCTCAATCAACTATTCCACAAGAAAATTTTGTTCACTAACTTGCAAGTCCATTATTCCAAAGGCCATTGAAACTTCACCCTAAGTTCCCTAAACCCTAAACCCTGAACTCTAAACTCTAAACCCTAAACTCAAAAGAATTCATTATATCCTAGAACCTTAAAATGAAATTTGGTTGCCTTAGGCAACTCCACCAAATTTTATTCCCTTAAGCCATGTCATTTTTTCCTAGGACCTTACTACATAGATCCCCTTAATCCATCCTATTACCCTAAGCCCTAAACTCTAAACTCTAAACTCTAAACCCTAAATCCATCATTTTTTCCTAGGCCCTTAATAAAATTTGGTTTCCTTGGGAAACTTCACCAAATTGTATTCACTTAAGCCATGTCATTTTTTCCTAGGAATTTACTAGACATAGATCTCCTTAAGTCATCCTATCACCCTAAACCGTAAATTGACGTCTTAAGGGGTCAGGTAATATGACATTTCTTAAGGGGATCAAATAAGTTCTGAAAATTTGGTGAAGTTGCCGAAGGCAACTAAATTTAACAATTTAATAAGACCATGCAAGATTATATTATGAATGAGATTTCATGATCTAGGTTGGTCAGTCAAAACAAGAGTTATCTCAATCAATTGTTCCAAAAGAAAATGTTTTTCACTAACTTGCAATTCCATTATTCCAAGGGCCACCCAAACTTCACCCTAAGTCCCCTAAACCCTAAACCCTAAACTCTAAACTCTAAACCCTAAACCCTAAAGCATTCATTTTATCCTAAGACCTTAAAACGAAATTTGGTTGCCTTAGGAAACTCCACCAAATTTTATTCCCTTAAGCCGTGTCATTTTGTCCTAGGACCTTACTACATAGATCCTCTTAAGCCATCATATTACCCTAAACCCTAAACCCTAAACTCTAAACCCTGAAGCCATCATTTTTTCCTAGGCCCTTAATGAAATTTGGTTGCCTTGGGCAACTTCACCAAATTTTATTCACTTAATCCATGTCATTTTTTCCTAGGACCTCAATATACATAGATCTCCTTAAGTCATCCTATCACCCTAAACCATAAACCAATGTCTTAAGGGTTCCTAATATGACATTTCTTAAGGGGGTCAAATAAGTTCTAAAAATTTGGTGAATTTGTCAAAGGTAGCCAAATTTAACAATTTAATAAGATCGTGCAAGATTATAATACGAATGATATTTCATGATCTAGGTTGTTCAATCGAAACAAGATCTATCTCAATCAACTTTTCCATAAGAAAATATTGTTCACTAACTTGCAAGTCCATTATTCCAAGGGCCACCCAAACTTCACCCTAAGTTCCCTAAACCCTAAACCCTGAACTCTAAACTCTAAACCCTAAACCCTAAAGCATTCATTTTATCCTAGGACCTTATAATGAAATTTGGCTACCTTAAGCAACTCCACCAAATTTTATTCCCTTAAACCATGTCATTTTTTCCTAGGACCTTACTACATAGATCCCCTTAAGCCATCCTATTACCCTAAACCCTAAACTCTAAACTCCAAACTCTAAACCCTAAGGCCATCATTTTTTCCTAGGCCCTTAGTGAAATTTGGTTGCCTTGGGAAACTTCACCAAATTTTATTCACTTAAGCCATGTCATTTTATCCTAGGACCTTAATAGACATAGATCTCCTTAAGTCATCCTATCACCCTAAACCCTAAACTGATGTCTTAAGGGGTCAAGTAATATGACATTTCTTAAGGGGATCAAATAAGTTCTAAAAATTTGGTGAAGTTGTCAAAGGCAACCAAATTTAAAAATTTAATAAGATCATGCAAGATTATAATACGAATGAGATTTCATGATCTAGGTTGGTCAGTTGAAACAAGAGCTATCTCGATCAACTATTCCACAAGAAAATTTTGTTCACTAACTTGCAAGTCCATTATTCCAAGGGCCACCCAAACTTCGCCCTAAGTTCCCTAAACCCTAAACCCTGAACTCTAAACTCTAAACCCTAAAGCATTCATTTTATCCTAGGACCTTAAAATGAAATTTGGTTTCCTTAGGAAACTCCACCAAATTTCATTCCCTTAAGCCATGTCATTTTGTCCTAGGACCTTACTACATAGATCCCCTTAAGCCATCATATTACCCTAAACCCTAAACTCTAAACTCTAAACCCTAAAGCAATCATTTTTTCCTAGACCCTTAATGAAATTTGGTTGCCTTGGGAAACTTCACCAAATTTTATTCACTTAATCCATGTCATTTTTTCCTAGGACCTTAGTAGACATAGATCTCCTTAAGTCATCCTATCACCCTAAATCGCAAAACGATGTCTTAAGGGTTCCTAATAAGAAATTTCTTAAGGGGATCAAATAAGTTCTAAAAATTTGGTGAAGTTGTTGAAGGCAACCAAATTTAACAATTTAATAATATCGTGCAAGATTATAATACGAATGTGATTTCATGATCTGGGTTTATCAGTCAAAACAAGATCTATCTCAATCAATTGTTCCAAAAGAAAATGTTTTTCACCAACTTTCAAGTCCATTATTCCAAGGGCCACCCAAACTTAGCCCTAAGTTCCCTAAAACCTAAACCTTGAACTCTAAGCTCTAAACCCTAAACCCTAAAGCATTCATTTTATCCTAGGACCTTAAAATTAAATTTGGTTGTCGTAGGAAACTCCACCAAATTTATTTCCCTTAATCCATGTAATTTTGTCCTAGGACCTTACTACATAGATCCCCTTAAGCCATCCTATTACCCTAAACCCTAAACTCTAAACTCTGAACTCTAAACCTTAAAGCCATCATCTTTTCCTAGGCCCTTAATGAAATTTGGTTGCCTTGGGAAACTTTACCAAATTTTATTCACCTAAGCCATGTCATTTTGTCCTAGGACCTCAATAAACATAGATCTCCTTAATTCATCCTATCACCCTAAACCGTAAATCGATGTCTTAAGGGTTCCTAACATGACATTTCTTAAGGGGGTCAAATAAGTTCTAAAAATTTGGTGAAGTTGACGAAGGAAACCATTTAACAATTTAATAAGATCATGCAAGATTATAATACGAATGAGATTTCATGATCTAGGTTGGTCAGTTGAAACAAGAGCTATCTCGATCAACTATTCCACAAGAAAATTTTGTTCACTAACTTGCAAGTCCATTATTCCAAGGGCCACCCAAACTTCACCCTAAGTTCCCTAAACCCTAAACTCTAAAACCTAAACCCTAAACACTAAAGCATTCATTTTATCCTAGGACCTTAAAATGAAATTTGGTTGCCTTAGGAAACTCCACCAAATTGCATTCCCTTAAGACATGTCATTTTGTCCTAGGACCTTACTACATATATCTCCTTAAGCCATCATATTACAATAAACCCTAAACTCTAAACTCTAAACCCTAAACCCCAAAGCCATAATTTTTTCCTAGGCCCTTAATGAAATTTGGTTGCCTTGGGAAACTTCACCAAATTTTATTCACTTGATCCATGTCATTTTTTCCTAGGACCTCACTAGACATAGATCCCCTCAATCCATCCAATCACCCTAAATCGTAAACTGATGTCTTAAGGGGTCCTAATATGACATTTCTTAAGGGGGTCAAATAAGTTCTGAAAATTTGGTGAAGTTGCCCAAGTTAACCAAATTTAAAAATTTAATAAGATCGTGCAAGATTATAATATGAATGAGATAAATCATGATCTAGGTTGATTTATTTAGAGCTTAGGGTGATAGGATGGCTTTAGTGGATCTATGTTTAGTAAGGTCCTAGGACAAAATGACATGGCTCAAGTGAATAAATTTTGGTGAAGTTTCCTAGGACCTTAATGAAATTTGGTTGCCTTAATGATATTTATCATCTCCTATGATTTAGGTCCTATGGTTTATGGTTTATGGTTTGTAGGGTTCATGAGATGCTTATAATAACAAATCTATATGGGTTAATGGTTTAGGTCTCATCTCCTAGCTTTAGGACCTATGGTTTAGGGTTTAGGGTTTTTTAGGGCTTATCTCCTAGGCTTTAGGTCCTATGGTTTAGAGATCATCTCCTTGGCTTTAGGTCCTATGGTTTATGGTTTAGGGTTTCTATAAGCCAAACACAAATACCAATTAAAATGCAACGAGCTTTGCCAAAAAAATTATTCGACAAGTATACACCATATTTCCTAGTTCTTTTACAACATTAAATTAAAGAACTTAATTATCCAAAAATAGGCTAAAGTTTTGAAATTAAATAATGCAGTCCCATATTTACAAATCATGCAAAGTGTTAAACAAAACTTAAGAAAATAAAAGTCCTCTTGACCTCATGCTCTACAAAAAACACTAATTTATAAGTTGTCAAAATAAATAATAGCTCATCACACACTAATTTATAAGCTGTCAAAAAAATAATAGCATCCAACACTAATTTATAAGCTGTCAAAACAAATAATAGCATTCAACACTAATTTATATGTTTTATTAAGGGGGTGTCTTAAGGGGTCCTAATACGACATCTCAAAATCATGCCCGAAATGTAGTAGGTATTCATGCCACCTGATATCAAAAAGGCACAAGCAATATCAATGAAATCATCAAAACATACATATTTTAATTTATATAAAATTATATATATGTACACAACTAAAGTACTTGTATTTAAAATTATTCCACACATGTGTGCAGGTTGAATCCAAGCATCCTCTCCTTTTTGTTTCAAAGTATGAGATCAATGTGATGATGGCTTAAGGATTAAAAAAGGATAATAAATCAATTTTAACTATTAATGTACAAGTACTATAAATATATAATCAAAACATTCTTTGTATGATTTATGGCTTAGATTGTGTGAGATTTTTTTGATGGAAAAACATCTCACACAATCTAAGCCAGAAATCATACAAAGAACATTATGGATTGTGGAAACTTGATATCATTAATCATCAAAACATGCATTTAAATATAAGTTAACTAATAATTACCTATTTTTACCAAGTATTCCATGTTGTCTAGGTTGAATCTACATGGAATATCCTTTTTGTGATTATGGCTTAAGGATCTATAAAAGGAAAATTTAAATCAATTTCAACTAATAACACACTTGAGCAATATGAAAACATGTATTTTATCGATTTAAAAGGACAATATAAAACTAAAACTATATTTACCTGTATTTACTTATTCCATTGCACTATCTACATCCTCTCTTTTTTGCAATGGATCTATGATTTTCTCATGCTCTTCCATAGAAATTGTCCATAGCACTTTATTTATAGGTCTTCCATGATACCGATCTAGTTTTATAGTTGTTGCCACCACCAAATTTGAATAGTGTATAATCCTTTTATGTGTTTCATAATCTTTGAATGCAGGTAGACCATTCTTCCTTATCAGGTATTTTCGTAGCCAAGTTCTAACAACCACCATTGATACTATTTGAAAACATGAAAACCATCATCAAATAAGCTCTCAAAATTTACTTAAGGGGATCAAAGACTTATTCTAAGAATTTTCTTAAGGCCCAATCAAATACTTGTTATCAAAATTTTCTTAAGGGGGTGTCTTAAGGGGATCACCGTACCTATTGGATAATGATAGCCATCATCATCTTCTCGAGGTTCTATTAACTTATGTTTAGTATCCACACAATGATCCAACCAGTATTATATTTCCTTGTCATTCCCTTTAGGTGCAACAACAACATACACATGTCCTGCAAATAAAATTTGATTTAATTTAACTTGCACATATCCATATAAATAATTTAGTATTAAAAAATAACTTAATAAAGTGAAATAAAATGAAATAAATTAAATTAAATTACCTTCTTGTACAAGGTCTGAAACATGTTCATAGTCTTCAAATGTAAACACTTGATCATTTTCTTCAATAGTTCTTTCATATTGATTGTGTGCTTGTGTAGGTTTCAATGATTGTTTCTCTCACTCTTCAACCCATTCTGAATTTTTGCATTCTTCCCAATCTCCTGAGATACAAAATTGATAAAATAATGCAAGCTCCCTTGTCTAGATATTCCATATTCTTGTTGTCAAACTCCTAAATGAATTCCATTTATTAGATCCATTGATTGTCTCACAGTCAACTCTAGGTAAAAAAAAAAAATCTTCAACCAACCAAAAGAATCGATGAACTGTAGAGTACTCACTCAAACTAGATGTAAATAATCTTGTATTGCACCAATCCATAATCTCACATGCATCTTCAAATTTTAATTGTTATCTTGCAAGAATCCTTTTGACACACGCACCAACTCCATCATGTTCTCCTTTACCATGCCTAGCTTCAAAAAACCTCCATATATGTTGGACATTAAGTTCCTTGTGAACACTACTTAACCAATAGAACATTCGAGCATTCTTGAACTACCCCATGCAATTATTTGACCATATGAGGTGTTTTGTCATCTAGATTCCTCTTTCTCTTAAATTTCTATAAAATATATTGAAACAATATTGAACAAACTCTAACGAGTGTAACCAGTTGTCACTCAAATAAAAATGATACTCCCTCAAAAAATTTATATCATCCTCTGTGCTATCATTTGCATGTCTATAAACAATATGGACAAACATAGCTACATGCACTAAATTATAATACTGTGATTGAATTTCCTCTTGCGGAGCTAGAGTATAATTTTCCACAAAATAAACCACTGAAAGTAAACTACCAATTGGAAATGTGTTTCTACATGTGCAAAATTGGTCATCAAACCATCGAGCATGTTGAGAATGCATGGAATATTTTGGTACAATCTTATTCTTAAATTCTAATATGAATGCATGTACACTAACTTTTTCTGTAACTAAATCACAATGTTTTCCAATTTTTCCATCTTTTAGAGAATAATTAGCATTCTTAAATCTTTTAACATCAACTAATTGTTTTCCAAAATCATTATCAACACTTTCATGCATGCAAACTCTAAAGAATGAAAGATTTCCACAACTAGTGCATTGTCCAGAAATACAAGAACTTGAATAAAATAATTTTTCATTAGATCTTTCACAAAATAAATTTGATATAAACTCCCTTACTATTTCAAGTAGCATATTGATACCACATTCCTGCATAATCACGTTAGTATGCAAAGTACAACGTATATATCGAAAAACATCATAAAAATAACGAAATTGAACATGTGTTTTACAACAACAAGATATTTGTTCTTTATTAATTTTTACATACTATGGTTTACAATTTTCAAAAGACCTTTGGATTATTTTAATATTACCAAGTAACACTAAATTACCACAATTTTTTTTATAAATTTCAACTTGTGTTGTATCTAATAAGTGTTTTGGATGAAGATCACGAACTTTGGACCCCACCCTTAATTTTAAAACATCTCTAGCATTAGATGATACCCTAGTATTATCATGCCAATATTATTCAATCAAAGATTTCATTTCAACATTCAATTTCATATTAGACCTCGGGTGTCGACCATTGAAACTCCAACATTGGTTGATAGGATCATTTTCTATACTTTCTCTTCTTTTTTCCACTCTTAGTAATGTTTTAGGATGTATTTTTAAAACTTCACTAATATTGCTTACCATTCTTTTATTCAAAGTTGATTTATTAACTATAGCAGTTGTTATAGCTCTTCGTGTTGCATTCTTATCTTTAGACCTACTATTTTTTCCAATAGACTGAATGGCACTAGCAATACTAGACATGGCATGTTTTACTAATTGATCTTTTCTTCTTTGTTTAACAAAAACGCCTAACTTTTTCATTATTTTTCTCATTTTTTGCATTCTCATTAATTGCATCATTAGTTGACATTGAACTGAAAGTTTTTTACGATAAAAAAATTGATTGTATAATCTATTAGCATGTGTTCTTATTTGTCTCTCAAAATTTTTACCAGGAAGATTATCCAAAACATTACTTTCAATTTTAAAAAAATATATTCAAAACTATTTTCATTTTCATTTTAATTTTCATTCTCATCTTCATTTTCATTTTCATCTTCATCTTCATTTCCATTTTCATTTTCATTTTCATCTTCATCTTCATTTCCATTTTCATTTTCATTTTCAACAACAATTTGACTCAAATATTTAACTCTACAAATATTATCAATATCAACATTGTAATATCTAGCCTCTTGCAAATCTCTAATAAATACCATTTTCATGAGGATAAAAGGTGGATTTCAAGATGTACTTGGACTTGTGCCTATTGAAACATTCTCCATAGCATTGGAAGGGATATTTGAAGACATACCAGGAGTAGTTTGTATATTTGTATTAGTTTCCACATTCACTTATTGCAAGTTTGCATCGTCTACATCCATGGTCTCCTCAATGTTTTTATCTTCAATAGTTGTGAAATTGGATACTTCACCATCATTCATTGATTGAATTCTCATTCTTCTTTCTCTTTGCTTGAATTTCTTCAGGGGCCAATACCTTCCTACCTTTCCTCTTATTTCGACATTGTGATCCCATCATTGAATTTTTTTGAAGTATACACAAATGAATGTCAAAAACTTGAGATTCTTCCTTGAACTTGTTCCTCCTTCAAACAAGTAGCAATTTTTCACAAAATTCCTCTTCCTCCTTCAAATAAGTAGCGAACAAATTTCCTCTTCCTCTTTCAAACAAGTAACAATTGAACAAGAATCCTCTTCCTCCTTCACACAAGTAGCTCAATCAAACAAAATTTCTCATCCTCTTTTGAAAACATTTATAGGAATTCAAAAAAAATTATCTTCCTCCTTCAAACAAATAACAAATAAATAAAATTCCTATATTCCTCCTTTGAAAACAAATAGAAAATGCACAAAATTTATCTTCCTTCTTCAAACAAGTAGCTCAATTAAACAAAAAAATTCATCCTTCTTTGAAAGCAAATAGGAATTAAAAAAAAAATCATTTTCCTCCTTCAAACAAATAACAAATAAATAAAATTCATCTTCCTCCTTTGAAAACAAATAGAAAATCAACAAAAAAATTATTCCTCCTTTAAACAAGTAGCAATTCAACAAAATTATTTTCTCACAGCGTCTCAATGATGCGTCCTTTCAAAATAGAAAAAAAAACCAACTTGAAGAGCTTCAACAAGACAAAAGGTGATAGAAAAATAGGGAATATGTCACAGTCGGCCGTACAGAATGATTATCAGACCCGACATAACCCTTTTTACAGTAAAATAAAAAATAATGGTAAGAAAAACTCGGGATCCAGTTTAATAAATGGGATCCTGATTTATAAAAATCAAGATCCCGTTTAATAAATAGGATCCTGAGTTAAATAAATCGGTATCCCGTTTCATTTTCCAACGGCCCCGCTATTAAATTTCCAACGAGTGAATTATAAACGGGATCCCGTTTTTTAAAATTTCAAATGTAGGTCAGGTTTTTGCTTTGTTGATAGGTTCAGGAAATGGTTTGGGCATCCAAACCTAAGCCTTGGACCTAGTTTGACCTGCAAGTTGAAGGTCCTAGCAATGTCACAAAAAAAAATTGACTTTGGGCATACATCTAAAGGCTTTCTTTGCAAAGTTTTTCGACAAAATTAAAACCCATTATAGATTAGACAGTGTAGATTCCAAATATGTAATTTTTTTATAATTGGATTATTATTATTATTTTTCATTTAATTTATGATTAAACAGGTCCATAAACTTGAATTATCCTTTTTTTAGTATTTTAATAACTTTTTATCAACATAACATTTTTACGAACGGATTGCATGAAAGTGTACTTCAGACAATTCTTTTCAATTTAAAAAAAAATCAAAAAATCATAATTTTAGGTCATCTTATGCATGACATACACGATTTTTTAAAACACCAAATATGGCCAATAAAAAATTAACAAAAAAAAAAAATCAATAAAAAATTACAAAAAAAATATGGAAAGCGTGCTTCAGTGAGTTACAAATATTTTCCCAAAAGGATTTAGAACAATATGATTATTTAGGTCAAAATATGGATGACGTACACGTGCATGGTATGGTAAAAAAAATGACTTTTAAATAGTGGTTTTTAGAAACACTTATTGAAAGTCAATTTGTATCATCTGGGTATTGAAATAAATTACATATTTGGAAACTAGACTCCCAATACTAAATTTTATGATTAGTGACTTTTTCCAAAATTCCATCTCTAAGTGCTTCAAATTTTAAGGTCAAATGTGTCAAATTCTAAAAATCGGGGTAAACACTTCCACTAAATGGCCAAAAAGTGGACTCAACTTCTTGCCAGCACCCATATTTCAAATCTCAAGTTGGAGGCATGCCATCTTTCCCATCTCAAGATGAAGGTACATTATATTTCACATCTCAAGTTGGAGGAAAACCATCTTCCCCATCTCAAGTTTAAGTTATGTCATCTTTTCCATCTCAAGTTGAAGGTACATCTTTTGCATCTCAACTTGGAGGAATGTCATTTTTCCCATATCAAGTTAAAGGTACTCCATGTATCCCGTCTTAAGTTGAAGGTGCATAATCTTTCCCATCTAAAGTTGAAATTTTTTCAGATATTAAGGAAATTTTTTGATTAAGGAAAAAGTAGGTTTTGAAGGGGACCTGAAACCCTTTAACAACAGAGAAAAGAAAGATAAAGCATTTGAAAGTTCAACACAAAAACAAAATGTTGCCAACAAAGAGAAGAACAAAAAACCAGCCTAGGGGCAGCACAGCAAAACACCAGTAGAAACCCAGCAAAAAACCAGATGCTAGGCAAGATTCCTCAGGATATCTACAACCTCCTGCTCCAAATTGTTCATATTTATTGATGCTTTCTTAATTTCTTGTATGTCCATAGGGGTTTTATCAGCCTTTCTCTTCAGGTTGGCTCTGGTTCTTTTGCTCGGCCCAACACCCTCCACCTGGCTTTGATCTTTCCCATATTCCACATCCACAATAGGCCTTACCTAATAGGCCTTTTCTAGATTCTCAACCATCAAATTCATGGTGCTCGCAGTGGATTTTAAGATCTTGTGATTCATTTTCAGTGCCTTCTAAATAGATTCTTTTACATTCTTAAGCTTTTCCTCAATAGTTGATAGCTTTTCGTCATGATTACTCTTGAATTGTTGTAAATCCTCCACATTTTTCTTAAGGCAATTACCATATATCTCTTCTCCTCCTCAGTCCAAAAGTCATTGGCCTTATCTTTGTCTTTGTTAGTTTTATCCATCATATCATTCTTTTCCAATTTACTATTGAAATCCCTTTGATTCAATTGATTTCCTTAATCTCAAAGAAAACCCACCTAATCAACTTGAAGAAATCCACGGACCCATTGTGGGCGATAGCAAGGATATTAGCAGGAAACTCACGCTAAACCTTAAAGTAATGATCATCCTCCTTGAGATCACTGGGATACCTAGGCCTGTCATCCATGTTAGTAGTGGGGTAACTGGAATAATCTGACAAAGGGGTCTTCTAAGTCTCATCTTGATTGGTTTCATAGGAAGGGTCCTCCACAACCTTCCTCTTGCCCTTCTCCTGAGGAACACTTGCTTTACCTTTCGCCTTCAAATTAGTAGCCCCAAAACTCAAGAAAATAACTTTATCTTTTCCTGTGGAGATCATGGTACTGGGTTTAGGAAGGGCACAGGCCTTATACTTGATTTTGTTACTACCCTTCCTCACTAGCTTTGAGGGATGATCTTCCTCCTCCTCCATATCAGTCTCCCATTCATCCTTATCTGTATAGCTAGCACCTAGTTCATCCCTAGCAGAGGCAGAATGGGGAGATGGGGTCTGGTAGGAAAGAGCTAACATGATTTTGAGATGTTCATAAATAAGAACAAGAAAACCCTCATGAAGAATGTGGTATCTAACTAGGTTTGATTTATGGTCCTGCAAACTAGCATTCAACGAAGTAGACAGATACAAAGGGAAGCAAACCCTAACCTAATGTCGAAAGTGGTTCAAGAGCACAAAATGGTAGCCAAAAACCCTTGTATATCTATCATCCAGTGTAATGTATTCCATGATTGATTTCAACACCTCCTTTCAGAGCAATTTAATCTTCATAGAGTCATAACTACTTTTGGTAGCTCTACGCAAGTCCTCCTTCTCCTTATCAATCTTCAAAAAAATTCTCACATCTTGGTCAGAAAGCTTCCTATCCCTATAGAAATTTATACCCTCCATAGAAAGCCCAGTAACATCAATAATTAACTGCTCATCCAAGGCCACCTTTCTCCCAAACAAATTAACCTTGCCATTGTTCCATTCTTTTGCAAAAACCTGGTAATATCCTAGTCCCAACCATAGAGTTTTTCGATGTAGCTAGCGAACCCACCTCTCTCCAGCAACTCCCAAACCTTAGTGTTACTCTTTAGGTCCTCACAATCCATCGGTTCCACCCAACAACACTCACCTCCCATGTTGCCAGTGTTGCAACCCTGCTGCGAAGACTCCAGAAAGCCAAGAAGCCAAAAAGCGAAAATGCCCAAAAAGCATGTGAAGCACAAAATATCAGAGTGGAAAATGATATTAAGGTACTCCAACCCACAATGAAAAATAATGAGATAGCAGTTTCGAGATTGCATGAAAAGACACCCCACACCCATAAACATTAATTGATAGGAACAACCTTCTCATGGGTTCTATCATACATAAGTAAGGTCATGAAATCAGCATCCAATCTATCACTCCTCTGCCACATCATTTTACCCTTAGCCTTAACCCCCTTATTTGCAAAGAAGTCTGCCACTGTGTTTATTTCCCTATAAGCATGGGAGATGAAGTATTTTTCAAAAGAGCTAATTATCCCCTTTGAGAGATTGATCTAGTTCTCAATGGTCCAAGAAGGCTTTTGGAGGCCTTTAATACATTGAATAATATTATTTGAGTCCCCTTCAAGCCATACATTTTTAAAATTCATTTGGTGAGCAAGATTTAAGGCTTGGAAAGCCCCTATGGCTTCAGCAAGGTGGTTGGTCTGGGTGCCCAAGGGGAGTGCCACTGCTGAAATAAAATTATCATTCTCATCCCTTATCACTCCCCCACACCCAGCTGGCCTAGGATTTCCCTTGGTTGCTCCGTCAAAGTTAATTTTCACCCAACCAAGAGGAGGGATGGTCCAATGGATACCATCTCTAGGACCCTTAGTAGGTCTAAGAGAGTTAGATATGTCAACATTAATCATCCAAGCTTTAGCAACTTTGAGCTCATAATCTTGGCATCTGACCTTTTCTTTAGCCTTAGAGTTACAGTTAATCAAACTTATATTCTCTCTCATAGCTCTGACAATTTTACCAAAGACAACCTCCTCCGAGAGAGCAGAATCCTTAAAGATTCTATGGTTACACTCTTTCCATATACCCCATGCAAGGTGTGGAAAAATATATCTCCATAGTAGATTCATCATCTAATAATTTGAAGGAGCCTTCCACTGACAGTAGAAATCCCAAATTGAGCTAGGAAAAACCTAGCTGAGGTTCCACAGCTATCAAATCCTACACCAAATGTTATGGACAAAAGGAAAGAGGAGAAAAAGATGTGAGACAGTCTTGACATCCACACAGAAAAGGCAACATCTGTTAGGAAAAGATAAACCACACTTAAAAAGGTTGTCATTAGCCAGAATTTTGTTCTGGAGAAGAATCCACACAAAAATATTGATTTTGGGTATTAGATTGTACACCCAGGCCTTCGCCCACATAGGAGGAGGGGAAGTATGATGATAGGATTCCACCACAAAGGAGATAGAAAAGATCCCAGAAGAAGACAAATTCCAAACCAAAGATTCCCCTTGGCCCCTTAGATTCAGCACAATAGAGTTAAGAAGGAGTTACAGAGGAGACAGGTTCGGATGGATAGAAGAGATGCAGACCCACTAGTCATTTCTCCAATAGTCCCCAACACAGGTACCAAATCTAACTTTGCACACCTTCATGTGATTCCTAAAGGTAGGGAGGTTACAAAGAGGTTCATTCCCAATCCACTTTTCTTCCCAAAATAAGATTTATTTACCATCTCCAAGCTTCCAAGTCGCACCTTTCCTAGCAAGATCCCTAGCCTTAATAACATTATTCCAAAGAGTAGAGCCAAAGGGAAGAGTTTGAGAGATGAGAAAATATTTGAGAGAAGAAACACCCCGTAAATATTTTTTGTGCCAAATTGCATTCCATTCACGATCTTCAAAAAAGGTTCTCCAAACCTATTTCGCCAAGAGGGCTTTGTTAAACACTTTCAGGCTTCTCAATCCAAGACCCCCATACTTTTTGGGTTTACACACATTCTCCTAAGCAACCAATGGAACCCTCTTCTTCTCCTCAAGTCCCGACCAAAGAAAGCATTTTTTAATCTTTTCAATAATTTCAAAAAATTTGGAAGGGATCTTGAACAAACTTAGTGCATAGACCGAAAAGCTCTACAAAGAGGACTTAAGTAGTGTTACTTTTCCAACTTGACTAAGAAGGGCCCCTTTCCAACTGGCCAGCTTCTGATTAAACCGATCCACAAGAGAAATCCAAAATGATTCAAGTGGTTTGGTTCCCAAAGGAAGCCCCAAGTAAGTGGAAGGAAGAGTATTAATAGCACACCCAATGATATCAGCAACAGATTCCTTTGCCTAGGTTTAGGAGTATTAAAGAAGAAGAGGGAGCTTTTTGCCCTATTATTTTTTTGCCCCGAGGCTTCCTCATAAAGAAATAGAGAGCACTTCAAGGTTTTGGCTTCTCCAACAGTAGCACTACCCAAGAGAATAGTGTCATCAACAAATTGCTAATGTGAACACACAAGGTTTTATGAAGACGGTCTTAACCCTTTCAAACTTCCTTCCACCACCTTTTTGTGCAAAATCCTTCCCAAAATTTCAGCTATAAGAGTAAAGAGAATAGGAGAGATAGGATCTCCTTGTCTCATGACCCTAGAGACTTTGAAAAAATGGGAAGGGGACCCATTGATAATAACAACAGTGTTGGTAATAGAAATCATTTCCCATATCAGCTACAAAAATCTCTCAGAAAACCCAAAAGCTCTTAAAACCTTCAGCAAAAACTCCTAGTCCACTCTATCGTAGGCCTTAGACATATCCAACTTAAGTAAGAAGCCTTAACTCTTAGACACTTCTAAAGAATGAATATTCTCATGAACACTGATGATAGAATCCAAAATCTGTCTTCCAGGGATGAAACCATTCTACTGAGGAGAGATCAGAAGAGGGAGAACCCCAAGCATCCTAGTAGTAACAACTTTAGAAATAATTTTTTTAAAGGAGTTGCATAAGCTAATTGGGCGGAAACAATCAAAAGCATCAACTCCAAGAATCTTAGGAATGAGAGCAATAAAGGTTGAGCTAAGCTCCTTCAACAATTTTCTAGATCCAAAGAAATCTTTCACAGCATTAGTCACATCTTCGGCCACAGTCTCCCAAAAAACTTGGAAAAAGAACATAGGAAACCCATTAGGCTCAAGGGCCTTGTTGCCCTAAAAATAAAATAAAAAACATTTCTAACCTCTTCCATAGAAGGAATAGCTATCAAAGATCTATTATGATTCTCATTCAAAATATTAGGAATATCATCAAGGAGAGTTTATTGAGCATTCGCATCTAGCCTCTCATCAGCAGATAAAAGATTAGCAAAGAACTGATTATCCTCACGCCTTATTTCATCCTCTTTCTCAACTCTGGTTCCATACTTCATAATATGAGTGATATGATTAGACGTCCTATGTTTCATAGTAGTCAAGTGGAAGAATCTATTATTCTTATCCCTAGAGGAGAGCCAAACCGATCTAGATCTCTGTTTCCAAAATTATTCTTCCTTAGAGAGAATGTCATGGTAGCTTGTAAGGATTTCATTCTCTTTGGAGAGGAGATCTCCCACATAACCATATTTCTGAATTTTATCCTAAATATCCTTCAACTCCATCTGGATAACAGACTTTGAAGCAAAAATGTCACCAAAAACATCCTTATTCCAACATCTAACCTTAGTTTTAACCTCACTAAGTTTATTAGCCACCCGAAACATAGCAGTCCCACTAACCTTTATGTCCCACCATTCTTGAATGAAAGTAAAAATTTGAAGATGAGATAACCACATTCTTTCAAATCTAAAAGGGAATTTTCTCTTACTAGACATAGAATCAACCACAAAGCTTACGGGATAGTGATCAAACCCAATCCTAGAAAGAGCAGTTAGAGAGCAGAAGTAGTCCTTCATCCAATTATTTGAAATTAAGGCCCTTTCAAGCCTTAATTGAATAAGATCATTCCCAGCCCTCCTGTTAGACCAAGTGAATGTGGATCCCTTAAGATCCACATCATGCAAACATTGAGAGTTGATAAAGTCCATCAGATCTAATTTGCTATCCATCTGTATTTGAGACCCTCCAATTTTTTTTGACACAAGAAAAGGAGTGTTAAAATATCCCATAAAGATCCAGTTCTCATTGGGGAAGCTTAGCCTAAAAGACTCAAATCTTTTCTAAAAAATTTGTCCCACATATTTATTGTTGGGTGCATATATATTAGACAAAATCCAACTGAAGCCATCTCTAATATGCCTGAATCTAGTAGCCACATGGTTAGCATCTTCCCACACCAGCGTACCATGGAGATGATCTTGGTTCCAAAAAGTCACTAAACCTCCAGATGCCCCCTTCGAACTCCTACCCTGTGCACCACAATTCTTAAACATATTTATTCTTTCCACTCTATCCTTACGAATTTTGTATTCTTGAACAGTTAAAATATCAGGCCTATGATCCCTAGGAAAATTGTGCAAAATATCTTTTTTATGAAAGTTGTTTAAACCCCTAGTATTCCATGACATAAACTTTTGGATGCATTCCTGCTCCCTATGCCACTTTGTTGATTTTCTACCCGAACTTCTTTGAATTCCACAATCCACTTTTGATCTATTTCTTGTAGAAACCCCCAACATATTGTTCCCTTTTTTGCTCTTCTTCTTTTCAACTTTTGTATATGAGCTATCCCCTTCGAGGTCCAAGTCCTCAAGACCCATGAATTTTTTCCCATCCATAAAATCATCTCCTGTAATAGCATTAGTGATTAGAGAATTCCCCAGGCCATTCCTTTCCTTACAGGTATCCTCCAAATTCTCAAATGTAGCTCTCACAACCACCGGGGAACTTTGAGAGTCGTCCTAGATAAAAGAGGGAAGATTATTTTCCCCAATCACCTTAGAGCCCTCCTCACAGCTTGCTATACTTCCTACCTCTTGATCACAACAAGAGGTTTCCTCCAAGTTCCCAGACAGGGTGTTTGGAACCCTCTTTTCTAAGTTCATACTTTCCATTGCTCCCTCCATTTTCCTTTTCATCCTCGCCCTGAGACCCCTTGGTGCTTAATTCCATAACTTCTTTGTTTTGACCACTAACAACATTGTCAGAAACATTCCCATTCATAGGCACCTCAACATTGTTAGCTCCCAGGTTAGAGTTCTAACACTCCCCATTCTTATCCTGACCATCTACAGAGTTATTCAACTCATCCCTATTCACATCCTCTAGGGATTTCTCTGAAGTTTTAACCTTCCATATTTTGGTCTCCTTAATACTCAACTTTGCTTCAAGCTTGGACACATTGCTTGGGCATTTCTTACCCCAATGCCCCAATTTTTTGCAAGTGAAGCACACAAAAGGGAGAGTCTCAAACTCTATTGTCTGAACCCACTTTCCAAGTTTAGACATAATTTTTATAGAGGATGGAAAGTCAGTAGACTGAGTAATACCCACACAGATCCTGGAAAAAATTAGCCTTTTCCTAGTCGAGGTCATGGCATCTATAGATAAAAGTTCCCCAAAAGAATTTGCAATTCCCCTAAAAAAAAATCTTCATTCCAAAACTCCATAGGTTTGGGGACCATTTCTTAATAGCCAAGGATGACTTACCAATGACCTAAGGGCCACCACATAGAACAAAAATCTTATCCTCTTCATAGGAAAAATCAAAGGAGAAAAAACCTTTGGGAAAGGCCTTAACCTCAATTTGTCCTTTAGCTCTCCACTTCTTCCTAACAAAGTCCCTCACCACTTCAATATTTGGTCTCAGGCCCATAAATTTTCCCACCAACGAGGAAGCCATCAAAGATACGTTATAATCTATCACTGGGTTAGGAACAAGAATAGCATACATCCCACTTAAAGGGATTGAGATATTGCTAACCAAATGGAAGGTTGACTTACCATCAAGCTTGGTGCCAAATAGGGAAATCCATCTTTTTTTTTAATCCTCCTGAGCCTAGTCTCCCACCTCCTTCTTTGCTTCCTGGTTTCCCAAAAACTCAGTCCCACCAACCCCTCCATTCAAAGTAGGGCCAAAGAAAGAATTACCTCCAGAATCCCTCTTACCACCCAGCAAGGATCTAGCTGCCTTCGAACCAGACACCCATTTCTTACTAGGATAAAATTTGAATCCTCTTTCCCGCTCACCCATCATTTGACAAATTAGATATTAAGGAAAGTTTACCATTGATAATACCTCCTATAATTTTGTATACAAAGCTTAAGTTTTTAATTGATATTGATGAAAATATTTTAAAAATAGTGGTTGATAAGATTCCAAACATACTTGTCAAAGAAATATGAATAAAATATGAAAACTATGTTTCAAAAAGTTAAATAAAATTGGAAAATGACAGTTATTTATTTAAATGATGAAAAATATTAAATTTAGACCCATAATGAAGATTCTTGGCCTAAAAACATTATATACTTCAAGTCAAAATTCTATTGTAAAGAAATATTGAATGCATATGAAAGTGCGGGTTCCACCTTACACACCACAGATAGTAACATCACTTGGCGTGTAACTACATCAATTATATTAAGTAATCAAACAAAGCAATCTCTCCCAATAAGAAAAAAATTCAAGCACTAAAATAAGTAGAAAAATACTAATGAGAGTTGTTGGGAGGTGTGAAAATTTTGAGGACCCAAATAGCAATGAATCATGAGCATTCTCTGGTAGGATCCCATCAAAAGATAAAATCATAGTTCAAGTCTTGAAATCCCTAATTGAATCATTTTGAAAACATAACACAAGACTGTCACCTAACCAAAGATATTTTATAAAAGGAATAATTGATTGTTCAAATTGTGAGCCACATCCAAAGCATTGTTTAGATATGACTCAAACTCAAGTTTTCTCAAAATTTGTAATGATGTATCCTTAAGTAAAAATTATTCAAAGGTATTTTCAAATGGAAAAGACTTTTTATATCAAAAAAAATCACACACATAACTTATTGTTGTAGAGTGCATATTTAATTCTTTAATAATTATGATTTTATCAACATATATATGTGTAGGCTTGTATAGTAATGAGGTTTTGTAGGAGTGTATTATAAATGATCCACCTAGATCTTCAAGATATTTTATTTCAAGTATCTTATGTGAAAGAGTGGATGGTCAGTTATTCTACAAATAATCATGCTTAGATGGAAGATGTGATAATTGTGGTGGCTTGCAACGTTTGACAATTTGTGTACATGTGGAGAATACACATGCAATTGGAAATGAAATGGTAAGTTTTAGAAAATATAATTCAATGGTGTATAGTCTAAAAGACGGTAAAGAAACAAATATGTGTGAATTGGTGAGTGAAAATATAGCATTGTATTAGTTAATGTCTATTTTTTGAGAGAATGTAGTATATGAGTGTGTAAGGCATACCCACACAACTTAATGGTGGGACTTGTAATTTAATTTATGTAAGGACGTATTTTAGCTTGGTACCATCATTTCAATTGCAGACTTTGTAGAGAACTATGCACTACAACCACATAATGAGGTTTAATCACAATATTATATAACTCCACTTAAGTTGCTATATTTGTCCATATAGTAATCATTCATACACTTGGCAGTACAAAGGAAGATAAGAAGATCTTGAGAGAGTATCATTTTTATATCAATGGTGATAACACACATTTTATAGATTTTGCACAAGGTTTCTTTCAGATGTTCTATCATGATTTCGTGTAGCATCCCTTGCCAAATTGAACAATAATTTTTTCCAAACACTTAATATGACATATTTCATTTGTCAAATAAGTGGACAAAAAGTGATAATGTTTTTTGAGCAATTTTTCATAATAAATACGATAGATTTTAACACGTATTCATTAGCAAGACATAACACATTACTATATTTTGCAGTATAATGAACAACAACTCCAAAATGATTGAAAGTTGAGAATACAATGACTGAAATAGACTTGCAAATTTATTCATCAAACCCCACACACTTCATAAGATGTATTACATTACAAAGCATCATTTAAAAGGATTGTAACAACACTGATTTCATCAATTTCTGAACATAGATAAGTCTTATTACCAAGTATATCAACCCAGATTTAGCTGCAACAACATATAGTTGCACTTTCCTATCATATCCTATGATATCAGACCAAACTACAAACCAGATACATGAATATATTTGTGCCCAAATTCATCCCTTTAGAAACCCTTACTAATAAATGCAATAATAAATCAGCTATTGCATTATTCATAAACCCTTATTGCAATAATAAATTAGCTACTACAATAATTCAAAAACCCTTATTCAAAATTGCAATAATACATCAACTATTGCAACTATTCAAACCCTTGCAATAATAAACCAACTATTGCACTAATTCGGAAACATGCAATAATACATTGAAGTTATTGCATTAAATACTTAGCTTCTCAAATAAGCATATTTGCAACTTTAGCATTCAAAATTATCTCCCTTAAGCACCAATGTGTTTCCTAGCTAAAAACACCATTAAATCTTCTAATTGTATATTGCAACAATGAAGAGATTGTAAGCCAAGAGGGATTTTGTCCTTAAAGCCCCTTGAAAATCGAATCTCTCAATGAGACTGAAACTCATTAACATTTTTTTCTCCACCAAGCCTCCTCCCTTCAAATGAGCTCTCAAATCCCCTTTATATAGAACTCCTTAATCTTCTAGAAATACCCAAGAAGAGTGTTCAACAAGCTTTTAGAAGAATATTTTAATATTCCTTGATGTGACTCCTTGATGTGACTCCCTTGATGTGTCCCCTTGATGTGACTCCTTGATGTGACCCCTTGATGTGACTCCTTGATGTGACTCCTTGATGTGACTCCTTGATGTGGCATCTCGATGTGACTCCTTGATGTGACACCTTGATGTGACCCCTTGATGTGACTCCTTGATGTGGACCCTTGATGTGACCCCTAATACTTAAGTCACTTTTTGAAGATATATTAATAAAGTGACTATTAATTTATCATTAAAGTATGTCACTCTTTAAACTTTTAATATAATTATGTAATATTACCCTTTTGACTTTGCACTTTTTGTCTAGTAACATTAAATAATTAAAATAATGTTTTTTTTCCTTAAGAGGGCCAGAAAAATGGGGATATTACAGTCCTCCCTTCCCAAAGATTGCTTGCTTTCAAGCAATCTGCAAGCGCCAAACCATCTTGACCATCACAACACATGGAACCAAAATGGAAACCCAACTGCACTTGTCCAGCAAGCACTTAGATCCCAAATGATCCTATAACATGTGTTAATCCATAACCTTTGTATGTAGCTGGAACCCAAGATACTGTCAAACTCTATCAACCAATAAAACCAACCATCCAACAATGAAATTCTTGGATCCCAACTTTGTAAATCAACCCCATCATACCAAATCCAAGTACTAGGCTGATACACCTAAAATATCATACCTAGATCCCTTGGATAAATTGGAATTCCTTCAATCTCAACAACAACTGACTTTCATTGTGCGACTTTGATAACCTCTAAAGTCCAACGGTACCAAGTCTCAAATTCTTGTTTCTGGAAGGAATCTACTGGAGAGAACAAAGTAAAAGACTTGCAAAAATTGGACTCGTCACCTAAATTTGGAAATGTATCACACCAGAGTGAATTTGAACACCCCTTATTGAGCCCACCTCTTTGTGCCATCAATGACATAGTCAAATCCTATGTATCTGGGTTGAACACAAACTGATGAGCACACCTCAAGGTGCAATCGAGGTTGGAATCCCCTGATTGTGCCAATGGAAAACACAAATAGTCAAGTGTACTCCATCTTATTCTGCCATTCTCAGAAGAAGACTCACAACTCATGTCAAGATTAGTTAAGCTAACCATAACCTCATTGTTACCCTCTACAGTATTGCCAACAAAACCTCTACCAGCAAGCAATTGCAAGTGTCTAGAGTTTCTCTCAGGAGCAAGAAGGCTTCACCATGAATGACATTGATCTCCTAAAAAGAAACTCGAACCAAATCAAGGACCTATGAACAAGACTCAGAAGGAATCATCTTCTTTTGATAGGATTGATCAATGTCAATCTCAAAACTATCAATGCAGAGCTTGGTGCTCAAATTTTCCATGAAGCCTGAATCTACAACCAAGACTTAAGTGTGTATCATTAGCAATCCAATCCACATTGAGTGACCTCCTACAGATATGAAAGATGTCTAATGAAGGTGTATGAAAACATATGCCAACATCTGATGAGCTGCTGGCATAAATTAGAATAGCACCCTGTATCCTATGAATCAAGTTCAATATGGAGAAAAAGGTATCTCTACTACCCAAAGATGAGAAGAACTCACCATCACTCCATCCCCTAACTCCAAAGTAACCATCCCCATCACTCCTCTCCATACTAATATTTGTTTCCCTCAAAGTGTTCCTCGACAGAACATCGACCAGAAAAGTAGGACAGCCATCAATCCATGAAGTAGGAGGTAAAACCCAAGAGGATGGTGCTGGAATATTGTTGCCAACATGTCTATCTCCAACTCCTAGACTGGAACCAATTGGAAACTCAATCATATAGCTCTCAAGATCAAGAATGATGCACCCCTCTTTTACCAAGTCCCACAAACACTCATTCTGATTTGGAATTAGGACAACACTAATTCCATCAGTAGAAATATCCTCAATTCCCTGACTAGGTGTCTCAACATAAGAGGGCTCAGGTTGCTTGATGTACTCATCACCCAAATCAGCTGCTCCACTAAATGATGAGTTGTTTTCTTCAGTTAGAGAAGATGGAACTTGTAAATCAAATGAAATCAACTCTCTTGTAGTCAGTTGTTCCTTGAAGTTATCACTTTTTTGCTCAACCAATCTTCTAGTGAGATCATATGTTGCAGCTGAAACATGTTGTTCTATACTCCAAATGGCTAAAAAATATGATTGTACCTATTTTCAAATATCATAATATTTATCTAGGATCTCTGATAAGATGTTGAACATATATGTCTTCACTTTGTCTGAATGTTGTTTCCTAATTCTGGATATGAAGTAGTCAAACATCTAGAGAATCAAATTGTTGCATCTGAAACTGAACAAGAGGTAACATACCTTAAACTTTTCCATAATCTCCAAGATTATTAATCTTTGACCAAAGGTATGGCTCTTGACATCTCGCAACCCCTGAAAATTTTCACCCATCCCTTGAAGGATTATATTCATAGTATCTTTACAATATGGTGTTGCAATAGTTGTAATCCTTACAAATTCACTCATACATGTGATAATTGCAAGCCTAACTTCTTTGTCCTAATGTTGTAGAAATTTTGGCTTAACCAAAGAACTTACCAAAGGCTGCATAGCTTTATACATTGCTCAAAAAGCTAACTGCTCAACCTTACACAAACAACTTTCCGCTTCCTTCAAAAAATTTAGAAGAGGTGCTTTAACCTGTGGTAGGCATTTCAGCTTTTCACCAACAATTTTCAATCTTTGCTCTATTTTTCCAATTTTTTCCTCCTATTCTTTGTTCCATTTTTCCAAATTTTTCATCATAGGAATCTGATGTTGCCTGATTGATTCCAACTTAGACATATGTTGTTCCACCAAAGCTTCCATCATAGCTTCCTCTAAATAGCTAGAAGTAGCCATGAGATCAACTAAAATTTTGATATGCAAATGATTAGTTCAAACCAAATCCACTCTACCCAACAGGCTGGCAAGATTTTTAGCTTTGATACCAATGTAGCGTCCCTTGCCAAATTGAATGATAATTTTTTCCAAACACTTATATGAAATATTTCATTTTTCAATTAAGTGGACACAAAGTGATCATGTTTTTTGAGCAATTTTCCATAATAAATACAATGGATTTTAGCATCTATTCATTAGCAATACTTAACACATCACTAGATTTTGTAGTATAATGAACAAAAACTCCAAAACAATTGAAAGTTGAGAATGCAATGACTGAAATAGACTTGCAACTTTATTCATCAAACCCCACACACTTCATAAAATGTATTACATTACAAAGCATCATTTAAAAGGATTGTAACAACACTGATTTCATCAATTTCTGAACATAGATAAGTCTTATTACCAAGTATATCAACCCAGATTTAGCTGCAACAACATATAGTTGCACTTTCCTATCATATCCTATGATATCAGACCAAATTACAAACCAGATACATGAATAAATTTGTGCCCAAATTCATCCCTTTAGAAACCCTTTCCAATAAATGCAATAATAAATCAGCTATTGCATTATTCGGAAACCCTTATTGCAATAATAAATCAGCTACTGCAATAATTCAGAAACCCTTATTCAAAATTGCAATAATACATCAACTATTGCAATTATTCAAACCCTTGCAATAATAAACCAACTATTGCACTAATTCAGAAAAATGCAATAATACATCAGTTATTGCATAAAATACTTAGCTTCTCAAACAAGCAAATTTACAACTTTAACCCTCAAAATTATCTCCCTTAAGAACCAATGTGTTTCCTAGCTAAAAACACCATTAAATCTCCTAATTTTATATTGCAATAGTGAAGAGATTGTAAGCCAAGAGCAATTTCATCCTCAAAGCCCTTTGAAAAGCCAATCTCTCAAAGAGACTGAAATTTATTAACATTTTTTTTTCCACCAAGCCTCCTCCCTTCAAATGAGCTCTCAACTCCCCTTTATATAGAACTCCTTGATCTTCTAAAAAGACCCAAGAAGAGTGGTCAACAATCTTTTAGAAGAATATTTTAATATTCTTTCATGTGACTCCTTGATGTGAGTCCCTTAATGTGACCCCTTGATGTGACTCCTTGATGTGACCTCTTAATATGACCCCTTGAATTGACTCTTTGATGTGACTCCTTGATGTGATTCCTTGATGTGACCCTTTGATGTGACTCCTTGATGTGACATCTTGGTGTGACTCCTTGATGTGACCCCTAATACTTAAGTCACTTTTTGAAGATATATTAATAAAGTGACTATTAATTTATCATTAAAGTATGTCACTCTTTAAACTTTTAATATAATTATTTAATATTACCCTTTTGACTTTGCACTTTTTTCTTAGTAATATTAAATAATTAAAATAATGTTTTTTTTCCTTAAGAGGGCCAAAAAAATGGGTACATTAAATTTTGATAGGATTATATCATTTCGTCAACATATCATATGGTTAGATAATTGTGCATCACAATTCAAGAACTCACTGATGTTCTATTGCCTAAGTAGGATGCAGAAGATGACTCGTGTTCAACATTTATGAATTTTCTCTAAGGTTAGGAATGGAAAGGGGGAGCATGATGGTGTAGGGGAATGTATTAAAAGAGCCTTAACATGAGAAGAGTTTACACAAAAATATAGTACAAAGTTGATAAATGCAACATCTATCATCAAATGGTGTAATGCTACAATGGGTCCAAGTAACAAAATTAAGTCTAAAATTCATGTTTTTTGGTTGGTAAGAAAATTTAATATTATAAAATATGAGGATTTTTGTACATTGGCATGATCAATTGAGCTCCACTCTTTTAGAAAATCAAATGCAATTTCATGGACTATTCTTACAAGGTAGATGGTGTGTTTTTGTTCTTTTTGTATAGATCAAGCTTGGAGTGAGTGTGATTCAAAAGAGTGGGTTGATGAATGATATACAAAAACTCTAAAATCACTTGAGAATTATTCTATTGGGATCACTAAAACACATGGAGATAGAATCATAAATTGAATTTGACAACATATCAAATCTAGTTCAACCAAGTATTATCTAGATGCATAATTTAATAAAATTTAATATTGTATCTTATTTTTTAGTCTTTTGTATTTCTAACACTAATTAAATACACAAATCAATGTAGGGTATGTTAATACAGTTATTACAGATGAAGAAAATAAGGAACGGATTATTAATTTTATCATTGTGTTGAGGAAAAAAGGAAATCAAAGGCCCCTATCATAGATGGAGAAGATATTGAGTATCATATAGGATTAGTGGTTGTTACAAGAACATGGCTTAGATGGTACCCAATGAAGAAGTTTTATGTGTGGTTTCTTGAGTACATTGACACACATAGGAATATTCTTCATTTTTCTAACCTTGTTCTAGCATCAAACATTCAATTTATCAATATGGGGGTAAACCATTAAATGAGAACATGTGGAAGGTTTATGATTCTAACCACAAGGAAATAATTGAAATAATAAAGATTAGAGTGGATCCACATGGTTCATTAGATTGATTCTAAATGATAAAAAAATAATGTCAAGCTCATTTGTATATATGTACAACTAAAATCCTTTATAATTTCAAACTGATTTGTATATTTGTAAATAAAAGCACTTAAGTTATGATAATATGATTAGTTTTTTTAAAATGTTCTCATATTTTACTTATCTCTCATACAATTTTATATCTATTTATAAGGACCTAAAATATGTAACAATACCTAGCCACATGTCCATTTATCATAATAATAAAGTTCAAAAGTAACCATGCCTGCCATTATTGTCTTTTAACAAAAATAGTAACATTATGGCACACCCAAAAAATCCATATGATTTTACAATTATGATTTCCTTTAATTGGATAGTCATGTAATGCCCCGCCAAGTAACCTTAAAGGAAGTTGCAATTAACATCATAAGCGAACCAATTTTTTTTATAAAGTGCATTTAACATACACATTCACTTACTAATTAACAACAACCTCTAAGGTTACAAGGTTAGGATTACTTTAACCCACACATACATATTACATATAACCATAGCAATATGAACTGTATGAAATAAACATCATACATCATAAGAATACCACATAACATAATAAGATAATCAACCAAGATACAATCTCATAAACATTATCTTAATTGAATAGTTACATCACTCATTCCCAGAATGAGACACTAGTACAAATGTATTACAATTACATAACTCCACCTCTTACAAAAGAGGGATAAAATAACTTATACAAGTTAAAATATTACAATGCAAGTAATTACAACAAGAACCACGAGCTGTCCATCTAAATGTCTCACCACTAAGTACAGAAGATCGATGGGGACCCAACGGTTTTGGTGCATGTTCCACCCTACCAATGTGGTACCCGAAGGCCCACCCCCCATGCTAGGAGATAGTAAAAAAGTAACATGGACAAATATTTTACTACCTCTAACCAAAGGCAGACTCATACTGACTCAAACTGACATAACCAAGTAAATGCCATCAATAAATACAAATCCAGTTCAACTCAAGTACAACACAAGTACAAATCAAACATCACTGACATAGGTCACATTGCGTCCAGACATAAAGTAGATCAAGTATGTTCACAGGACTATACATATAAAACAATTAACAACAGTTGTCCTAGATAGAGTGTCATCGCAAGGTTTGTCATGAGATCTCCTCTGGGCATTTTTCATAGGCTCCGGCACAAGTAATCCTAGTGGCCTCAACCAAATCCTGACACTCATACTCATTCATGCGGAATCAACTACCTCTCGCAAGGACAAGATAGTTGATCTTGCCATTCCAGGCCTTCTCACTCATTCCAAGTCTAAACAAGCCCTTGTGTCTATGAGTGAGGATTAAATTATCTTGATTAGTGAGAAGTTAATCCTAATCTTCTAAGTACATTATTTTAATTATCACTTGTTTAAATCACTCCTGAAGGTTATCCAATTTACCTCTTTGGGCTCTAGCGCCTAACAGAAGCCACTCTTCTATTCGACAACACACACCCAAACAATCCACCAAGGGAACCACAAGTGCATACCAACTAGGCATCATAATCCACTCAAACACAAGGAGGATACAAATAATAGAAACTCACTCCAAACATCTTAGAGGAAACAATCACATAGTCCACTCCTTTCACAGGAGGTACAAAAGATCTCACTCCATACAAGGAGATACGGATCCCATAATCCGCTCCTAAACCAAAGAGGTTCAAACATCCCCGTTCGTGAAAACTGGGTAAAATTGAAAAGACGCCATGCACTACCCAAGGGAAAACAACTGGATGGCATAAGATTCAACAACCCTTATCCTCTAAGTTCTTCTGGAAGACTTATAATTTAGGACTAACACTAAATCCCAAAACCAACAATGCAACTTGACGACATAGCAACAAAAGCATTCAAATCATCAATCAAATCTAATATTTGGATTTCCTAAATCCATACTCATTCAATAGGTAGTGTTGACAAAGTCAAAGACACGATAACTAGATCATCTAAAATAATCATAACCCCTATTTCCCTTTTCATTATTGGAAATCTAAAACAATTAAACTTATTTCCCTTTACTGAATACAGAGAATTAAATCGTTTAAGATAATCATGAGGAAGATACTACTTCTGGATATACTAAATCCATATCTCTTTCATAATCCAATCACAATGATTCAATTAATCTAAATACAAATTAATAAATAACATAATTGATTGTCTCATCAATAAAACAATTTCTTAATTTACTTTTAAATCGACACAAATCCATGCAAGTAACTCTTTCCATTTCTTAACCAAATCTTACATCTCATTCAATCTTCTATTTAAAACATTCAATCACTTTAATATAATAACATATTGTTTCTCTATCCATTTTTCATATACACTAATCAATCTATTTTTAAATCTCTATTTAATAATATATTGCATTATTTAAATCAAATATTTAACTCCTTTAATTAAACTTTAACATGCCATTTTAAAATAACAATAATTTCTCATATGTTTATAATTTTAATTCCACTAATCTAATATACAAATTTTATTTAAAATAATATAAATAAATATAATACTTTAATATTATATATTATAATATAAAATATTATTAAATAATATTTTAATATTATAATAACAATTCATAAAATATTAATATTTATAAATATCAATTTATTATTATTTTATTTTCAAAACAGCCATGGGAAAATAACTTAACAGCAGTCTCATGTTTCAAGCATAACTCAAAAACTACGATCTGGGTATTTACGATTTTTTGACAGGAATATGAAAATTGCAAAATGCAAAAACCCTTTAAATTTCTTGACAACCCAGGTTGTGAAAGTGAAGTTATAGGCGACACAACCAGACCATTTTACCATGAAAAACATAACTATACTGTAGATTTTAAAATTCATTTTTTAATAATAAACAGAAAGTTTCATTTTCTAAAAACATTCTAAATGCATTGTTCAATCTCTATGTTTGATTTCAATAACAACAAAATCGATTTCTCCAAATAATTTAAATTCAACTAAAGTTTTCACAATTTTCACTCAAGAATTTTCACAAGCAAAGACTGTAAATTTGTTTAATTCTTTTCTTCTAATATCAAATTTATTTTCTAAAATAGATTTAACAAACAAATTTTTAATCATTACTATTTTAAATAAAACAATCAAGAACCATAAAACACAAAGAGGAAAACCTGGTACAAGAAGCTACAGGAAGAGATGAATTTCTGATGCAAGCCTCGTCCAAAGATTTCCTAAATTTTCTTCAATCCTCCAATGAATCCAATCCAAAACTCAACAAATGCAAACAATCTTTCCTTCAATCAATTCTACAATCAAACTTTCTTCAAACCCTTCTTGTGTAATTTTCCAAAATTTCTTCTCTGCTGTAAAAATGAATTTTCCTAAAAACTTTTCTGCCTTAAAATTAAAACATGTATTCTTTATAAATCAAAAAATACCTAATACAACGCTAATTCACATTACATGCAAATTAGATATTTCAATTTCAATTTTTACAACCCTAATTCACATTACATGCAAGTTAGATATTAATTTCAATTTCAATTTCAATTTCAATTTTTACAATCCTAATTCACATTACATGCAAATTAGATATTAATTTCAATTTCAATTTAAAATGAAATTTCAAATAATAAATTAATTTCCAAAGTTGCAACTAATTTCCCAAATAAACATTTAATTACAATTTCCAATTTAATTCCCACACGTTGAAATTAAATTCCAAATTTAATTTTAATTCTTTTATTTCCTTTCATTCTCTTGCATCACGTTTAATTAATTAATTAAATTATTTAATAACTAAATTCAACC
Organism: Sequoiadendron giganteum; assembly: GCA_007115665.2. Taxonomy (NCBI): domain Eukaryota; kingdom Viridiplantae; phylum Streptophyta; class Pinopsida; order Cupressales; family Cupressaceae; genus Sequoiadendron; species Sequoiadendron giganteum. Next base: position 229,469,640 of record CM021107.1, on the reverse strand, counting down.
CCCTTGGATTAAATTTAATTAATTAAATATATTAAATATAGTTAATTAATTTAAATATAAACTTTTATCCACATTGCATTATTTAAATTAAATAACCATCAACATGATTTAAATGCAATTATTCTAAATATCTATTTCCAAATCAATAATCCTTCAGAACTAAATAACATTAAAACAAGACAGACAATAACTCGACACACACAACTGACGACACACTAAGGCTAGGGTGTAAACTTGACACATGTTACCTAGCTACTATCTCCCGTTCAACTTAACTGTTGGATCGACATGCTCAAACCTGTGAAACCAGGTGGAGTCGATGTTATGTACCTGCAATCATGCAACCAAGTAAACAACATCATACAATATATCCAACATATAATACACACCGCGAAGAAGGAATTACGGATTCATAGGGCGCTCGCAAGCGAGTGATGCGAAACCGTCCTCTTCACCAATACACTCATCAAAACTGACACTTCCATCATAATCCAATAATCTCATAATAACATCTCATGTTAACTCTACAACATCATTAATCCATAATGCATGTGAAACAATAATCAGATGACTACATCCCACAATAATAGTTGTCACTCAATAGTAACGATCAAAACATCATAACAAAATGTATCCAGTATCAAAGTAATTGCAACCAAACATAGCATAAAGCAACTTGAACAAGAAACAAAATGGAGGGGTATTACAAGTCATTTCAGGTCAATACAACCTTTAATTCCATTACCCAACACTTTAGCTTTTGTAGAAGGTTACTTTCTATATTCTTTGGATATCATAACATGGGGAAACTATGAGGTTAATCCCTTATTCTCACAACCTCAATCTTGTTTTTCCCTTTAGATTCAATCCCTTTATCACTCAAAAAAATTTGGCTCTAATATTTATCTATTACAATTTTGAGGGTTAACCTAGGATGCCCTTGCATCATACCCCCTTAATAGAAATAAAGTGAGCCCCTAATTACAATTTGGATCAATATGTTGAATTGTGATAGGGATATGTTTCTCATAGGTGTATTGATTTGAAATTTTTCTATCAAAGTATTATTTTTTGTTGAATGCATAAGACAATTGAGAGGGGGGTGAATCAATTGTACATTAAAACATCAAATCCCTCATTAACATTCATATCTGCATTAATCCTTAAACCCTTAACAACCATTAAACCCTTATCATGCATCAGTAAAATGTAAACATGAGAAATAGTAATGCAAACACATTCATACACATGAGAACACCAAACTTATGTGGAAAATCAAAGAAGGGAAAAAAACAATGAGGATTAGCTCACAATATAAATTAATTGCAACATTGAATACAGTAGGCTCGATGTCAGAGGGCTCACTGCCCAAAGAAAGAAGGGCTCACTACTAGATTAGAAAGAAAAATATAGAAGATTGTTACAATAAGAAATCTATCTCAAATCAACAAAAAAGTTTCACCACTACACCACCAGTATATTCACTCTCTTTGTAGAATGTAGACACCTTCTTCTCACTTCTTACAGTAGTCTTAGTTATTAAATCTCACACTGCACTTCACACTTTTGCACTTCACATCACAATCCTTCATCAACTCAACACATATATACACCATCCTCAACCTTGAAAACAATCTACAAGGTCGGCTATGCACCTCAAACATGCAAATTCAAATTAGGTTGACACCAAAACATTCCCATAGTGGAGAGGAATGAAGGCGGACCACATCACACCTTAACTAGGACCTAAATTCATACATACACGCTATGAAACACTTCCACAAACATCAAATCATATATGCAATTAGTGTAAACACCCAAGGTCAGCTCAACCTATGTTAACATCATTAAAATTTTAAGTACATGCTTCACCAAATCCAAATATGACTCACAAATCACACAAAACACTTAAACACAATCTGGAATATTCTATCAACTCCTTGAAATCCAACAAATCCTTTCCAAAAAAATACACCTGATGAACATACTCATCTTGTACACACTGTTAACCTTCCACACACTGTAACACATGAATCTAAACTTGCAGAGCACAAAATTTTGAACAACTCAAACTAAAGATAGATATGAAGAATATAAGAACACTTCTAGATCCACAAAACCAAAAACCAAAATGCAATGAAATGTGGAGAAAAACCATTTCTCCTAGACAACACAACAACATAGTTCACACACTGGTGAAAACAACTTATGTTGAATGATCTAGAACCTAAAAATTTGGATATAACACCTCTAAACACCTTTGATTAACATATCTGAACCACACAAGTAGATCTTCAACCATGAATAAATGCGGAGAAAAACACAGAATGCTACTCTGCCACACTAAACACTCTTTACCACATTGTTTCCTCTTTTATTCATTTTTTCTCAAAAGCACTTGGAAACCCAGCACCACAAACACCATCTCAAAATCTGAAATACCTTCTCTACATGTCTTCCACACAATAGGTTGAACACCCACAAACATATGCTCATCAAAGAAATACTAGAGGTTGATATTAGTGATACTACTAAAGACAACATAATGCAACTAATCAAAGCATCTCCATAGGTTGACATCAATGCAACAAGAAAGATATATTGACATTAATGACACCACAAACTTCCAAAAATCTCCCCCTTTGTTATTGATGGCAACACATGATATGAAAAACCATCAACAACAACTCTGATCACCAACTCATATATTGCACCATAGTGCATACTGCTCCCTCTTACACAAGCATCTATAGTTTCCAACACTTTCTCTTTCTCCCCCTTACTTCATAAGTTTTTTCAATTAACTCTCTCCCCCTTTGACATCAATGGAAAAGGAAAACATATATATTCTATTTGTTTCTTACCTTTTACATAAATCACACATACTTTATCTCCCCCAAGGGCAACGCTTATAAGGAACAACAACTATTTTGCAACTACCTTTTCTTTTACTACACTCTATTTTCTTCACACCTTCTCTACACACTCCACTTTAGGAGTACACAGTATACTACACCAACCAGCAACTACTACACATATCCTTTGACACAATTGATAAAGGAAAACACCTGTATGCCACACAATGACAACACTTACTCCCCCTGACTACAAAAACCAACAATGCCACTACCTACTCCTCCGAAGAGGTAGCCACCAACATCAATCCAAAATAAGGAATGAATATTGAAGTCCACCAGATTGATGCATAACATTATGCATCTTAATTGAAAGGAGGGGAAATAACCCATAACTTCTTCTGAAGATACTCAAAAGTATCCTTAGGAAGAGCGTTAGTGAATATATCAGAAATTTGATCCTCAGTAGGCACATACTCCAACTTCACCTCATTCTCTACAACCTTCTCTCTTAGAAAGTGATAACATATTGAGATATGATTTTTCCTTGAATGCATAACCAGATTCTTTGAAATACTGATAGCACTTGTATTTTCACATAAGATATGAATTAGTTCATCATATGACACTTTGATATCCTTCAAGGTTTGCTTCATCCACAACACCTGAGTGTAGCATTATGTTGTAGCAATATATTATACCTTTGTAGTAAATAATGACATGGAATCCTGCTTCTTACTTAGCCAAGACACCAACCTTCTTCCAAGAAAGAAAGAACCACCAATTTTACTTCTCCTATCATCCACACAACCTAACCAATTTGCATCTATATAAGCACTTAGAGAGAAATTGATATCCTTTGGATACCATAAACCATGTTCTGGAGTGCCTTTCAAATATCTAAATATTGTCTTTACTGCTATCACATGTCACTCTCCAGGATCTTCTTGAAATCTAGCCACAAGATAAATTCCATGTGTTATATCTGATCTATTAGCAATTAGATATAGAAGTCCTCCAATCATTGATTTATACTTGCTCTGATCAGACTTAGGAGATTCTTCATTCTTACTCAGCTTGCAACCAATAACCATAAGAGTACATATCAATTTAGAGTCTTCCATTCCAAACTTCTTTAGCATTTCCTTGACATACTTTTATTGTGAAATAAATATACCTTTCTCTATCTGATTGATTTGAAGTTCAAGGAAAAAATTCATCTCCCCAAACATAGACATCTCAAACTCTTTTTGCATCTCTTCTACAAATCTCTTGTGCATACTTTGATTTCCTCCAAATATTATATCATCAACATACACAGTCACAATCAAAACTTTATCTTTCTCAACTTTAAAGTAAAGATTGCTATCTATGGTGCCTTTATTGAATCTTTGTTGCAACAAGTACCTATCCAATATTTCATACCAAGCTATGGGAGCTTTCTTGAGTCCATATAATGCCTTCTTCAATTTCCATACCATATTAGGATTTTTTAACAACTTAAAACCTTTCAGATGTTCAATGTATACTTCTTCTTCCAACTAACCATTCAAGAATGCAAACTTCACATCCATCTAATAAACTTTAAAATCTTTATGTGCTGCAAAATCCAAAAACATCTTAATAGATTCCATCCTTCCCATCGGAGAAAATTTCTCTTCAAATTATATTCCTTCTACTTGTGAGTAGTCTTTACTCACAAGCCTTGCCTTGTTCCTAACAACTTCTCCATTCTCATTCAGCTTGTTTTGGACCCACTTAGTTCCAATCACATTATTGTTTACTAGTCTTGGGACAAGTTCCCAAGTTTGATTCTTTTCAATATGCATCAATTCTTCTTTCATAGCCTTGATCAAAAATTCATCTTTTCATGCCACAATCATTGTTTTAGGTTCAACTTTAGAAAGTAAACATAAATTTACTTTTTTCTTCTATCATAGCAGTCTTTCTTCTTATTAATACACCTATGCTTTTTCACCAATGATCTGATCTTCAGAATGATTCTTCTACACATACTTAGGGGTCTTAGGGATCCTTTATGGAGCTTCTTCCTCTTCAAACTACACTTATTTTTCCTTACCATCATCTTTCTCTTCTTTTTGTGCAAGAGGACTCATCTGATTCATATCCATCTATCAAAACTAAGATTTTATGTAAGTCTTCATCTACTTTGACACTTTCACTTTCAAAAATCCTTTTTAGCCTCTTGTTTTAGCATTGGTAAGCCTTTCTCTTTGAAGAGTATCCAAGGAAGATTCCTTCATCAGATCTTGCATCAAAATTTCCTAATTTTTCTTCATCTTTTTTGATATAGCACTTCCTTCCAAACACTCTAAAAACCTTGACAGTAGGATTTCTTCCATACCATAACTCATATGGAGTCTTTGAACTATTTTTCCTTGCTTGCACTCTATTAAGTATATACAGTATAGTATGAATTTCTTCTCTCTAGTAGGCATCTGAAAAATATTCTTCCTTCATCATTGTCCTTGTTGCTTCCTAAATAGTCCTATTCTTCCTTTCCACCACTCCATTCTGCTAAGGAGTCCTAGGGGTTGATAGATGTCTCTTTATTCCATGATCTTAACAAAAACTGTTAAAATTATTCGAGGTGAACTCTCCACCTCTCTCATATCTTAAACATTTTATTTTCATATCCATCTCATTCTCAACCATAGATTTGAACTCCTTAAACTTTTCTAGAGCTTTGATTTTTCTTTGAGAAAAGTTACCCAAGTCATTCTAGAGTAATCATCAATCAACAACATGAAATACCTGTCACCTTGAAAAATTATTGTTCTTGTAGGTCCACATATGTTTGTATGCACCAAATCCAAAGGTCTTATAGTATAATATTCTTTGGCATTGAACCTTTTCCTTGTTTGCTTCCCAGCTTGGCGTTCCTTACAAATTGCATTTATAGGCTTTGAAAACTTTGGCGGATCTCTCATAGCTTGAGAAAATTTGATTCTAACTAGGATAACAAAATTGATGTGACACATTCTTCTATGCCATAGCCAAATTTCATTGATTTGAGTCATAAATGATTTGAATCATAAATCACATACCATTCGCACCCTTGAGTTGATAAACATTTCCATCTATCCTTCTTCTTGCAGCAACTAGAATTTTGGAGCATTTCCTAATCTCACAACCATCATCCTGAAATACAAGATTATATCCTTTGCTACACATTTTTCCTACACTTAGAATATCATGTCAAAGCCCCTTCACATAAAGAACATCATCTGTGTTATGCTTGCCATAAAAACTTATTGATCCTTTTCCACATATCTTAGCAAATGTATCATCACCAAACTTAAAAAGACCACCTTCTCTTGTCACCTATCAAGTGATTTGAGCATCCACTATCAAAAATCCAGTAGTGTTTGTCTTCTCTAGCATGAAAACCAATCACCATGGTTCCATTATGACTTGTTTCCAAAGCAATTTCCTTCATACATCTCTCAAAGTTAGCAGAATTAGTTCCAACATTTAGAGACATGAACAAGCATTCATCATTTTCATAATTTAGGTAATCAAATTCATCATCAGATATATTGGCATCTTATTTAACATAATAACTTCTCTTAATTGATTTACCTTTATTCTCCTTAATTCTGTCATTTGAAGCTTTTACGGGACATATTGAAGCATAATGGCTTATATTTTTCATAATTGAAAAATTTGAAAGGTAACTTACCTCTGTATTTTCTAGTGCCCTTTTCCAATCTCTTTACAATATTTTCTTCTAGCTCATCAAACTCATCTAGATCAGATTCCTCATTCTTTTCTGCTTTGCTAACTTTAAAAGCAGTCTCTTTTCTTGAATCACTTGGACCAAACTCTCTCAATTCAAAATTAGTTAAAGCACCAAACAATTGATCTCTAGAATGATGATCAATATTTTGTGCTTCTTCAATAGCAGAAACCTTATGACATAATATTTAGGAAGATTTCATAATACCTTCTTTACAACCTCATCTTATTCAATTTTTCCACCAAGACCTCTAATGGAATTTACAACTTCGTCTACTCTATGCATATAGCCTATAATATCTTCATCTTTTGTCATCCTTGGGGTTTCAAAATTAGTCTTCATATTTTGCATCTTTGCTTGCTTGACCTTATCATATCCTTTATAGACACTTTCCAGCTTCTTCCGGATCTCACTAGTAGATTTATAGCTCATAACTTTCACAAGTTCTAAATTAGAAATACCACTCAAAAGAGCATACCTTTCTTTTCCATTGTTCTCATATGCCTTGATCTCATCATCAATGCTGAGACCATTTTCAGGCATTATATATCTAGTTTCAATAGACTTCCAAACTCCAAACCCTAGAGAAATAAGGAAACCTTCCATCTTGGTTTTATAGAATGCATAATCAAATCCATAAAATAGAGGAGCCTCCTTCTTGTGCACCATCATAGATCTACCTCAAGAGGATAAGATTTCTTCCAAGGAACCTTACTTTGGTACTAATTGTTGAATGCACAAGACAATTGAGAGGGGGGAGTGAATCATCTTTACACTAAAATGTCAAAACCCTCATTAACATTCAGATCTACATTAATTTTTAAACCCTTAACAACCATTAAACCATTTTCATGCATTAGTAGAATGTAAACATGAGAAATAGTGATACAAACACATTCATACACATGAGAACACCAAATATACACGGAAAACCCAAAAAGGGAAAAACCACAATGAGGATTAGCTCACAATATAAAGTAATTGCAAAACCGAATACAATAGGCTCATTGTCAAAGGGCCCACTTCCCAAATAAAGAAAGGATCATTTCCAATGGCTCATTTCCATATTATAAAGAAGGGGATACAAGATTGTTATAATGAGAAATCCATCTCAGAGAAACATAAAAGTTACACCACTGCACCACTAGAACATTTGCACTCTCTTTGTAGAATGTAGACACCTTCTTCTCACTACTTCCAATAGTCTTAGTCATTAAATCTCACACTGCACTTTGAACTTTCACACTTCACATCACAATTCACATCACAATCCTTCATCAACTCGACACATATATATACCATCCTCAACCTTGAAAACAATCTACAAGGTCAGGTATGCACCTCAAACATGCAAATTCAAATTAGGTTAGCACCAAAAAATTTCCACAGTGGAGAGGAATGACGGAAACCCACATCACACCTTAACTTGGACCCAAATCCATACGTACATTCCACTCCACACTTCCACAAACACTGAAGCATATCATCAATTAATGTAAACACCCAAAGTCATTCATACCTGTGTTAACACCATTAAAATTTTAAGTATGTGTATTTCACCAAATCCAAAGATGACTCATGAACCACACAACACTTAAACACAATTTGGAAAATTCCATCAATGCCTTGAAATCCAAAAAATCCTTCATAACATCATACACTTGAAGAACATAATCATCATGTACACCTAGTTAACCTTCCACACATTGTAACACATGAATCCAACCTTGCAGAGCACAAAAATTCAAACAACTCAGATTGAAGATAGATATGAACATTTTAAGCACACTTCTAGATCTGCAAACCCAAAAGCCACAATATAGAGAAATGTGGAGAAAAACCATTTCTCCTAGACAACACTGCAACATAGCTCACACACTGGTGAACACAACTTCTTTTGTCGAATAATCCAAAACTTGAAACTCTGGATATAACAACTTTGAACAGCTTTGATCAACATATCCAAAACACACATGTAGATATTCAACCATGAAGAAATGCAGAGAAAAACACTGAACACTACTTTGCCACACTGAACACTCTTTACCACACTATTTACTCTTTTATTCAAATTTTCTCAAAAGAACTTGGAAATCAAGCACCACAAACTTCATCTCAACATTTGCAACACCTTCTTAGAATCTCAACCCCACAAGAGGTTGAAAATCTATGAACATATGCTCATCAAAGCAACACTACAAGTTGACATCAGTGATACTACTAATGACAACATAATGCAACTAATCAAAGCATCTCCATAGGTTGACATCAATGCAACAAAAAAGATCTGTTGACATCAATTACAACATAGACTTCCAACATTTTTAGTGAAGGTTATAAGATCTTGTTTTTTATGAACAATATTGTTAGAATTAGAGGGTATCTTGTGGACTAAAATCCACCGTGGTTTTTCCCCTAACAGTGTTTCCACGTATAAAATATTGGTGTTCATGTGTTTCTGATGTGTTGTTGATTCATGCTTTCACTATTAATTATCAAATCTAAGATTAAAAGTTGATAAAGGTTAAATAAGTTTAAATTCTGTAACAACTAATTCACCACCCCCCCCCTCTCAGTTGTCTATCCTTGTTTCTCCAACAATTGGTATTAGAGCAGGTTCCTTTGAAGAATTTTAATAGCTTGAGGTGATCTGAGATGACATCATACAAGAAGGATAGTCTCAGATTCGATGGTACAAATTACTCTCTATGGAAGGTCAGAATGGAGTGTCATTTGAATTGCATTGGTGAACCTTTCTAGAAGATTACAAAGAATAGATATAATATTCCTTAGAATGGTCCCTCTACTCTTGATGAGATCAAAGAAGTTGAAACTAATATCAAGGCTATAGAAGAATTACTAAGTGCTTTGACAGATTCAGAGATGAAAAATGTGATAGGTCTGAAGATAGCACATGAGATCTGGAAGAAATTAGAGACATTGTATGAAGGAGATGCACAAGTGAAGATTGCTCAGCTAACAAGTCTAAAAGGAAAGTGGGAGAACTTGAAGATGAGTGAAGATGAATACATTGATACTTTCATGTAGAAGGTAAATGAACTAGTGATGGGTATTAGATGTTTTGGTGGAATTATGGAAGAAGATGAGATTGTGGCTAAAGTGCTCAAATCAGTGCTACTTCTTACAAAACGAAAGCTCGTGCTATTGAAGAACTCAAGATAGTAACAAATGTGACAAGAGACATGTTGATTGGTAAACTAGCTGCCTTTGAATTGAGTGAATTTGGTGAGTCTACTCCTAAGACAAAATTTGCATTTAAAGCTACTGTATCCAGAAAAAGCCAACAGAGATATGATCTAGGAGAAAGTTCTAGAAAAATATTCAAATATGAAGATGAGATGAAACAGATTGAAGATGAAGAAAGAGACCTAGAAGAGTTGGAAGCATTGATTGTGAAAAGAGAAGCCAGAGGACATGGTAAGTATAAAGGAAATCGACCTATTAAATGTTTCTCTTGTAGTAAGATAGGTCATTTTGCATCAAGGTGTCCTGAAAGAGTTTCTAAGTACAAACCTGACAAGTCTAGATTTCAAAAGAAATGTTATTATGCTGAATAAGGTGTTACTGATGATGAATCTGATAAAGAAATTGGAAATGAAGATGGATGGGTATTCATTGCTATCAAGGAAAATGGTATAGTGTCCACTGAATCTGCTAGTGATCAGAATATTGAGAAAGCTCTTGCAGCCAGAATTGATGAAAAGGATGAGTGGGTGATTGATAGTGGATGCTCACATCATATAATGGTGACAAAAGAAAGTTTCTAATCTTGGAAAAATATGACGGTGGTGTTGTAAGATTTGGAGATAACAATGATGGTGTGATTTGTGGCAGAGGCACTATTTTTCTCGGTGGTAAATATAATACTGATGATGTCCTTTATGTTTAAGGATTGAAGCATAACTTGTTGAGTTTTGGATAGATGGTAGACAAGGGATACAATATTTAGTTCAAAGATGGTAAGTGTAGGATATTGGGAAGTTCTGGAAATGTAATTGCTTTAGGTACAAAGACAAGAGGTAATATTTTTCACTTAAGTGTTACTAGTGAAAGTTGTTTAATTACTCAAGTTGATGTAAGATGGTTATGGCATAGGAGGTTGTGTCATGTGAATTTTTATAACATTATCAAAGTAAGCTCCACACAAGAAATCAAAGATCTACCTAAGTTAGTGAAGCCTACTAACACTATATGCAAGGAATTTCAGTTGGGAAAGTAGACAAGAATTTATTTTTGGAGCAAACAACATCATTCTAATGGAGTACTGGAGTTGGTACATACTGATCTATGTGGTCCATCCAGAATCAGAAGTCTACAAGGAGAAAGGTACTTTATGTTTCTTACTGATGATTACTCTAGGATGACATGGGTTTCTTTCTTAAGAGAAAAACATGAAACACTAGAAAAGTTCAAATGTTTCAAAGCTATGGCAGAAAATGAGACAAGTTTGAAGGTCAAATGCTTAAGATTAGACAGAGTTGGTGAATTCACTTCCCGGGAGTTCAATTCATTTTGTGAAGAACATGGAATCAAAAGACAGTTATCTGCTCCCCAAACCCCTCAACAAAACGACCTTGTTGAGAAAAAGAACAGAACAATTCTAGATGCTGCTAGAACTATGATGTTGGAAGGTAATGTTCCCCATATCTACTGGAGATAAGTTGTAATAACTATTGTATACACTATCAATCGGGTAAATGTTAATGGTAATTCTAGTAAGACTCCTTTTGGGTTGTGGTTTGGTTATAAGCCTACTATTAAATATTTCAAAATCTTTGGAAGTAGATGTTATATCAAGAGAGATGAAGATATTGTCAAGTTTGATGCTAGAAGTGATGAAGAAATATTTACGGGTTACTCTACTAAGAGCAAAGCTTATCGGTGCTACAGTAGAAGATTGAAGAAAATGGTTGAAAGTGCAAATGTCAGAGAAGATGAAGACACTGTTAGATCATCCAAATACTATGGATATGACTTAGATGATCAACAAGATAGTATAGATAATGGAAAGAATGTGAAGACACATAATCAAGTTCAAATTGTTCCTGTGAATCAAGAGAATCATGAAGGAGAAGTTAGTGGAAGTGCATAAGAGAGAACAATAGAACTAGAAGTTAGAGAGAATCCCAAAGTCCCAAGGTATGTTAAGCTAAATCATTTTGAAAATCAGATTATAGGAGACAAGAACAAAGGTGTGAAAATTAGAAGGACAATTGCAGAAGAGTATTGCCTAATTTCCAAAATTGAGCCTAGCAATGTCAATGAAGCATGTAAAGATGAATATTGGATGGAAGCAATGAAGGAAGAATTTATGCAAATAGAGAAAAATAATACATGGATTCTTGTTCCCAAACCTCAGGATAAAATGTGATTGGAACCAAATGGGTCTTTCGGAATAAGTTGAATGAACAAGGTGAAGTGGTCAGAAATAAAGCAAGACTAGTATGTAAAGGATACTCACATATGGAAGGTATTGATTTTGAAGAAACCTTTGCCCCTGTTGCTAGAATTGAAGTTGTAAGGTTGTTTCTTGCTTATGCTACTTTCAATAATTACAAAGTCTATCAAATGGATGTGAAGTCAACATTTTTTAATGGTGAGTTAGAAGAATTTTATGCTGAGCAACCAGATGGATTTCAACTGGCTGATGAAAAAGACATAGTTTTTTGATTGAAGAAAGCACTATATGGACTCAAACAAGCCCCTAGAGCCTGGTATGTTAGATTGTATGAATACTTGTTGAAGCTTGGATTCAGTAAAGGTACTGATGACAACAATTTATATTTCAAGATGGATCAAGATAAAGAGTTGATTATTGAAGTTTTTGTTGATGACATTATTTTTGAAGGTGATGATGACTTATGTATGAATTTTGCTGATGAAATGAAAAGTGAGTTTTAGATGTCAATGATTGGAGAGCTGAAATTATTTTTAGGATTGCAAATTACTCAGTTAGAGGATGGAATGTTCATATCTCAGTCCAAATATGTAAAAGATTTATTGAAATTTTTTGGCATGGAAGACTCAAAACCAATTGGTACACCCATGGTAACTGGATGCAAGTTAACACGGAATTATGACTCTCCTAAAGCTAATCAAATAAGGTACAGGTCAATGATTGGTGGATTTCTCTATTTGAATCAGACCAGACCATACATTATGAATGTTGTATGCATGGTTGCTAGATATCAAGCTGATTTGAAGGAATCACATGTGACTGCAATAATGAGGAAGCAGATGTTGAGTTATCAGAATACATTGTTGTTGCAAACAACTATATTCAAGTAACGTGGATGAAGCAGATGCTGAGAGATATCAAAATTGAGTATGATGAGCCTATTTCTATATTCTGTGATAACTCAAGTTCCATAAACATTTCCAAGAATCTGGTGTTACATTCAAAGACAAAACATATATCTATCAAGTATCACTTTTTGAGAGACAAAGTGAGTGATAAAGAAGTCAGACTATAATATGTTCCCACTAAGGAACAGATTGTAGATATATTCACTAAAATGTTGCCTAAGGATACTTTTGAGTATCTCAAAGGTAAGTTAGGGGTGATTTCCCCTCCTAATCTGAACTAAGATGCAAGTCTTTGCATCAATCCATCCACTCATAGTCATGTCTTGTTTCAGATTGATGTTGTGGTGGCTGCTACTCAAGGGGAGTAGTTAGATGATTCAGATATGTGGTTCAAATCTTGTGTACCTTTTCCATTGATGTCAAAGGGGGAGAAGAGTAATGTGAAAAACCCTTAAGGAAGAAAGGAGAGAAGAGTAATGTAAGAGGGAGAAGAATAGTTTGAGAAGAGCTAGTTGTGTTGATGGTATTTTTCTCATCAGGTGTTGCCATCAATGCCAAAGGGGGAGATTGTTGGATGTTGTGGTTGTGTTGTTGATATGTGGTTGTCACTGATGTCAACACTATTAGCATTGATGATTCTAAAGGTTTTATATGTCGAGGATATTGAGAAAATTAGAATAAATATGTTGCAGGTAGTCTGTGAAGATGTGATGATTAGAATGGAGGAAAGTTTTGTAAGTTGTTGTGCATTAAAGGGTTTGTTGTTGATCCTATCTAGTATGTTGTCTGAAATTTTTAGAGGTGTGCATCAATATTGGAGAAAGTTATGAGTTTCTGAGTTCCTACAGTTATTCTATTACTGTAGCAGGGGTTTCTGGAAGAAGAGAATGCAATTCTGGTAAATTGAGTTGTTTGTATGCTACTGTGATGTTCAATGATGTTTCTAGATTGTGCTATATCATTTTGGTACGTCCACTTGATTGGTGTAATCATGATCGAATATTTTTCTGTTGTGTGTTCAAGTTTTCATGTTCTTGGCTAACATGATGGTGGTAGCGTGTTGTGGATCCTTATGGATTAATTTTTGAATGCTTGGCATGTTTGAGGATGTTGATTTAGGTATTCATTATGTTGTGACCAACTTAGGTTGGTACACATTAATATTTGCTCATGAATTGGGCTGATAGTTTGTAATTCATTTATTCTTTATTTGTAGCTAACAGAGTTGTTGATGTAAATTCATGTAGCGGATATATAAGAGAGATTGTTTCCTCATTTTGAAGTATGCTCAGTGAATGTATGCAAAGTGTATGCAAGATATATGTGAATAAATATTAGATCATTCAATTTCATAGCAGAGTGTGAAGAAGATTGAGCAAAGTGTGAAGAAGTGTTACTTTGCCTAATCGGAACTGTCATCGGGAATTTGTAGAAGCTAATTTCTCAATTCAACCTCATCATATGGATTTAATCCAATTGTTTTATGTAAGGTAGTGAGCCTTCCCTTTTGAGCAGTGAGCTCTAGGTAGTGCACCTAAATGCTTGTGCATTCCTTATTCATTTTTCATTATACTTCTAACAAGGTATAATCTTGTGGACTACCATCCACCCTGGTTTTTCCCCTAACAGGGTTTCCACATATAAAATCTTGGTGTTCATGTGTTTATGATGTGTTGTTGATTCATGCTTTCACTGTTAATTATCAGATCTGAGATTAAAGGTTGATAAAGGTTAAATAATTTTAAATTCTATAACAATTGATTCACCCCCCCCCTCTCATTTGTCTATCATTGTTTTGCCAACAGGCACCTTGTTGAACTAGCTTAGGTTTGAAATTTATCTTGTGGACTAACATCCACTCTCATTACTTTAGGGTCTTTTCAAATTCTTGTAGTTCTTCTAATTTGGGTCTTGATTGAGATATTCTTTAAAAGGAGGATTTTCATATAGTGTGCGTAGGTTTCATGTTTTTCCATGTTCATATTGACTACCACACATGGTTGTTGGGATGTTCAACTCATTTTGATGAGATTCCATTTTCTTCTTGTATATGATATTGTGATTGACATATGTAAATTTAAGGACTTAGAAAATATAGTACTTTCTTTCTAATAATTTGATTCTTTTCGTACACCAAAATATATCAAAGTTAAGCTAGATCTCCAAATGATAAAGATATTATTTACTTGAACTAGACTTATGAGTCCAAGAAAACTAGTATTAATTGATAATGATATTATTCTACTTGAACTAGACTTTTCAGTCCAAGAAAAATGATCAAGATCTAAATTGATAATGTCTACTTGAACTAGAATTATGAGTCCAAGAAAACTAATACTAATTGATAATGATAGAGATAATAGATAGGGGATATAGATTAGACCTTTGATAAATTTTGATAATGATATGACAAGCTCCAAAGATTTTTATTTTCCTCCAAATATTATCAAGAACAATCCAATGAAATAATTCTGATGAAATATTTTTTGAGGTTTATTTGTCTAATACTTTGATACTTTGAAAGGTCTAACTTATGCTATGTTTTGAAAATTTCAAGGGATATTATTACTGATTAAAAGCATAACAAATTTTACCAAAAGCACAAAAAATAATATCAAATATGCACCAATGTTTCTCATATGTGACCTATAACATATTAGAAGCACATATTGCCAATCAATTGTATAGAATGATAATTCAAAAGTGTAGTTTTATGTCTTATATGTGCATCAAATGTATCAAAAGTGCAATGTTGCTACTCAGACATGGTTTTCTACAATTCTTTTGTTTTGGGGACATTGTTTTACCAAAAGATATTAAAAATGACCAAGATAGTTGTTGACATTTTCAAAAGATACACCAAGAAACATTAATAATTTTAAATCAAAGAAAATGAAGACAATAGATTTACTTGTTTTTCCTTTGATTTTTGTTTTATTTTAGAATATTTTTATTTTATGATTTTATTTTATTTTTCAATTTATTCAAATATTAAAATCACACAAATATAATTCAAAAGGCAATTTCCTATGGCTCAATTTTGGATTTTTGTCCCTTTTTAGTTTCAAGTGGGGAATGTGCTTTTAAATATTCAAACTCACAAGACACATGAATAAGCCTACTCAAGTGGGTTTATCAATCCTTGTATGCACAAGGTACCCAAGGAAAAGATGGCCAAAAAATTTCAACTAGGATTTACAAGCTCAACTAGGGGTATCCTCTATATACCACAAAGGAACGTAAAGCCTAATCCATAGATGAAAGAGAATAGAACCAAATAATTGGGAGGAAAGAGTAACACACTCTCCACCTACACTTGTTAAAGGTATAAATTTCTTAAAGGCTTAGCCTAGATTGATAATATTCCACATCCAAGAGGTGTGTATTTCAATTCACCCCCCACTCTTTATACTTTGCTGGAACATGGGAGTTGAGGCCTTCCCCTAAGGTGATGAAATCCCTAGGAAGGACCCCTAAAAAGAAGAAAATAATACTTATTTCAAATCCTCATGATTGATAGACCAAAACTAGGATAAATAATGAAAAATAACTTTTTTTCAATAACTAAATTTTAGTTTGGTCTAAGTGTCAATTTGGGGGCATAAACTTGCAAAAGGAATAGTTGATATATGCACAAGGGCTATAGGTAGTAAGGTGAGCATGCATGAAATGGAGCTAAAAAAATTCATTCATTGAAACTACTATAGGAACTCCATTGAAAAATTTTGTAAAAACTATTCCAACAATCTACTATAGGAACTATGTAAGATGCTACAAGAACTATGTAGATTTATGAAACTATAATATTACAGTAATAAATTATGAAAACCAAGTTGAGAGCATGTAAATGAAAGAGCTCAATAATCAACAATAATATCATTTTATTCTTTTTTCTCACACGTTTTAATATGAAAACTTAACTACAATATTTGAAATAAAACACACATAACAAATAAAAAATAACATCACCATATTTCTTTAGAGGGGGCCCTCTTCTTCCACATGGTGGTTGAAATCTTTGCTACTTGATATTCTTCAAAACGTGCTGCATAAATTTATTTTTGTCTATGAAAGGAATAAATATATCAATTTATGTTACTACATATTCTTCCATGTTGCTACAACTATGTTATTTTTTGCATATTATTCTCTTGCCTCCTTTTGTAGTTGCATTATTGCTATGCTAATTTTCAGCCTTATTCCATTATTGCACACCATGCTATCTTCTATCACATTTTTTCCACTCTATTTATGCACCTTTTACAACTTGTGGATCACAAAAATTTGACCATAAATATAGGTTTATAGCCAACAAACTAGCTTAAAACAAATAGGATTATTTGGCCTACAGTTATAACAACAAAATAATATGGAAAGTTTTTTATTTTAGCCTATTACCATTATTGCTTTTATCTTATATCTATTAATATAATTAGGGAAAACTTTAGTGGTGAATCTTTTCCAATTGGCGAATATTAGATATCGGCCAAGTCAAAATTGGTGAATTAATCACACCCAAAAGGGTGGCCAAATCACCCATATTTTATGAATTATTGGTCCAATGCATGTCCATTCACCATCAATTTATTTTATGAGGCATATTTAAGTACTCAATTCATCATAACAAACTATGCATTTCAAATGGACCAATAAATATTTTCGCCTGGAATCTTGGAAGCATGTAATAAATCACCTACATATTCGCCAATACTATTAAAACAACATTGTGTATCAAGACCCATTTCGCCAATTAAAACTTACAAATAGTTGTTTGTGAGGACCCATTTCACCAATTAAAATTTACAAATAGTTGCTTATGAGGATCCATTTTTCCAATAACATTAAAAAATAATTACATTTGAGGACACATTTCGCCAATTACCGTAACACCTCCATGCTAATCTAAGGGCCATAATCGCCTTGAAAATTACAACGTATTGTTGTATAATCATGCGGGATTCACCAAATTTTTAATATACCATTTAAAAATCTCACAGAATTCGCCAAATATGGATTGATATAAATACAATTGAAACTATCATTTATTCTTACACATTTTGTTTAGTTCTAAACTTGTGAGCTCTCAATTCAAAAGTTGGACTTGGAACCTTGAAGTTGATCATAGGAAATTTACAAACTTATATAACAGGCATTCCTGCATTAACGAATAGCAAGTCAGTGAAAACCTAAACTTAAAGGTGAGTGTTCATTTTTTCATAGTGTTATAAGATTTTTTATCTCTTTTCCATTCTTGCTTCAATCTTAAAGATGATACTGAGTAGGGAATGGGATCTATATTATCTTTCCTTCTTAGACAAGAAGACATTTTTTTACAGCTTTTATTCAAAGTGAGAGATCAATATGTCGAGCAGCAAGTACAACAAGGGTAAGACTCCTCAAGGTGATGAAGGGACTGAGATTCCATCAAAATGCCCAAAACGTAGAGTTACCATATAGTCTTACTTTGGAATTGGCAATGCTTATGATCCATCAAATCAAGATGGAGCTACATCATCAACTCTTCCACCAAATATTAATGAAGAAGGAATTCACAATACCTCACCACCACTGGAAGGTCAAGGTAATATTTTCATTGAGTTAAATGATTCAAATGAGTATGGAAATACTGCATAAGATATTCCAAGGGATACCCTGGTTAGCTAGAATTAGATAATTGACTTGGATGATGTTGGTAGTAAGAAAAGAAAACACAAATCAAAAGTGGGGCGGAGTGGGAAATGACAAGGAATTTTCAATTTGATTGGGTGTCAAAGTACCCATTCATTCTAGCAGTGGAGAAAGAAAACAAAGATGAAACTCTAATAGAATGCAAGTGTTTGATTTGTAGTTGGAGATATAAAAGAGACAAGAATTTTCAGCTAAATCTTGACACTATAGAAAAGCATATCAATCAATTTTATGAAAAACAAATCATAGATGAAATGGAACAATCAGTAGTACGATGGAAATCAAAGGAAGAATGTCTTCATGCTAAGTATGTCACAAAATATGAAGAGAATAAGAAAAGAATGTTGAATCTTTATGTATGTGGAGGTACAACTGAGGCTTAGTTTGGAAAACTAATGGAAGGAACACAACTAAAAAACCTATTCATAAGAGTGTTGTTTTTCATATTTTGTCCAGAGGGTTTCCTATGATAGACTACCCATAATATTTTAATTTATTATCTTTTTTTGGTGTTCCTCACTTTCCTAGTGCATATTGGTCAATAAACATTGGATGGGAATGGGAAAACTATCTTGCTATAGTGGAAAAGGAATATTTAAAGGAGAAAGTAAAAGATTCAAACTTCATTGCATTATCTTTAGATGAAGTTACTGTGGTGAATAATACTTCTTGGGTTTGTATGCATGTGTATACTATAAAACAACATGTCCACCAAGCTCATCTTCTCTATGTTCATAAAATGAAGGACAGTTGAACATCACAAAATCTATTTGAACTAGTTGAGAAATATTGAATGAAATTGTAAGTATGGATGACTTGACAATTGCCCAAAAGTTGGTGTGTGTAGGAATTGATGGAGTTGTTGTAATGCAAGGTCACAAGACCAGTGTTTGCACAAATTTACAAACTACTTGTGCATCATAAATGCTTGGCATTCACTGCATGGCTCATAAAATGAATTTAGCATTTAGAATTGCAAGCAAGCTTCCTACAGTATCAAAAGTTGAGAATCCAGTCTACAAGCTCTATGCATACTTCTGTCAAAGTCCCAAATGTTTCATGGAATTTTAAAATTTTGTTGAGGGAATAACAATAGGAAACAAGCTTCTCAAGGATGTTGATACCAAATAGATCTCCTTGCATGGACTAGCACAGCAAGTTCTTTCAAAATATCAATCCTTGATTGGAGTGATGTACGAGCATCACAACACAATAGAAAAAGCTCTTGACCTCTTACATAGTTTAAGCGATATAGAGATACTCTTGAATTTAGCTAGTCTTCTCCCCATGCTTGATGAAATGAACAATCTTGTGAAGAAATCCCAAGAAAAAACTATATATATTAATGAATATTCCAAACTACGTAGAAATGCATGCATGGCCCTTGATCATCTATATCTAGATCTAACTTCTAAAAGCCCAAATATTTTCATCTGGTAGAAAATTAAAAATTTGAATCAGCCTAGTAATTATTTATAGTTAAATGCAAGTGGGTACTTATGTATTTGTGTACATGGATTTGAGATACCAATGTACCATTTTACGACAATTAGGCACTCTATCATAGAAGTACCTATTACAAAGGAAGCTTTTAATGACATTGTTAAATTTGTTAGTGATAATTTGAAGGAAATTACAAAATCTCTTTCCATAGAGATTTATAATAGATTCCATTGAGAAGAAATACTTTAAGCCATGGGTATTGTGTATCCTCAATTTTGGATAAACTGAGATAGCCCAACCTATTTTCATGATAAAGTAAAAACCTTGGTCGAACACTTTTCAAAAAGCGTAAAATACAATGAGCAGACAATAGAAGTAATTATAAATGGAGATAAGCTTAGACAACAATGTAAGAATTTTGCAATAAGTATGATGGACCAGTTTGATTCCATGGAGAATCCCTTTGAACCAAGATCAATAAAAAAGGCTTGGAAAAACTTAGGTCAGAGTGAAATATTGTGTAGTTCAATATGAGAATATTTCAAACTTGTTTATTTATGTCAAACAATGATATTGGGGTCGGTTGAGGATTAGAGATTGTTTTCATTCATTGGCATTTTTTAAATCAAAGATAAGAAACCAACTAGACAAGAATTTGGAAAATTGCTTGAGGGTGGAAGGAATTGCATATAATGTCAAAAAAATTCCTTTTGAAAGGGAACTCACAATTTGGAGGTCCATATGTGAAAGAAGAGGGTTGTGTAACACTCCAAATGTTGGTATTTTTGGCACTAGCAGTGGGACAAATGATAGTGACACAATAAATATTGAATTTGAGATGCATGGCAAAGAAAATGAAGATCAAACTCAGAAGCAAGATGACTCTTTTACTTTATCTCAAGTTGAACGTCAGTTTGAGGACCCTAACTTGATTTGGGAAATGGAATTGAATTAGTAGCTTTTAGGTATTTATACTGCACTTCATGAATCATTTTCCAAACTATAGTTGATATTTTATATTGTATTCCATGAAATTGTGAATCATTGCACTTCATGATATTTTATTTTATATTGCACTTCATGAATCATATTCCAAACTGTAGTTGATGATATTTTATATTGTATTCCATGAAATTGTGATATTTTATATTTACTATTGTATTCCATGATATTGAATTCGATATGTGATTCTGCGTCATTTTTAAAGAACAACACTTATCGCACTACTTAAAAATTCCTATTGCATTTCCATTCACACAATATTTTATAAATAAATGAAAGGAATATTAATCCATTCCTTGAACAAAATCTAATAGTTTAGCATCCATAACGTAAACACATGATGTGATATGACAACTTATAAATAACCCTTGATTATTTTGAGCCAAAAGATAGTGAATACAATACTAGAGAGCAAGATAGGTTGATATTCAAAATTAAATAATTACACTTAAGTATTTGAGTCTTTTGTTATTACAGAGAAAAATTAAAATATTTCCTATATGTGCTATCAAATAGCTTAAACTATGCAAAAAGGGATTATAGAGAATGAGATGAAAGATCAAAAAAAGGAAGCAACAAGAAAATAAGTGAAGAACCTCATCCCAAAACTTTCTAGCAACCAAGTTCTTAGATAGGAGGCATAGGAATAAAAGCATGGATCCACTCACAGGCTAGGTTAAAAATTATACTTTTCATCCCATGCCTTAATCATATCCTCAAAAGGCCATTCATGAGCTAAGAGCTTTTTAGAATTCTTCAAATTTTGACCATCTATTTTTATGCATTGACCATCTTGTCTAAATAGGAATCAAGCTTATTTAAATCAAGATTGTCATATTTGCAAATCATAGGGAGGAGTGTGGGGATTAGAATATTAAAACTATCCTTCCATTTCTCTAGGGTCTTTAACTCCCTGTTATCTTCTAACATGTAGGGTACAACCCTTCTATCAAAATTTATGAAAGAGTTCATTTTTTCTTGTGCAGCTTCAATTATACCTTCCAAATACCCTTTATGATTCCATGCCATCTTGAAAATCTCAAAAGTAAGATAAATACCAAGTGGGGCATAAGAAGTGTGTTTAGATCCCTTATACATACCTTCCAAAGATGAAAATCTAGGAATCCATTGTTTAAATATACATTTGAGACGCTCTTGATCCCACTTACTCTGGTAATGGTATTTCTCAAATTTAGATATGACACATGGGTATTTTCCAACCTTCTTAAGATTTTAGAAAGTATGTGCTCTAGGATGCACATTGCAATGCACACATTCTCCTTTTTTTAATTCTATTGAGCATTCTTCAGCTGCTCTTCTAGCATTTGAATCTTTTATTTAAGCTCTATGTTTTAAATCATCACATGAGTAGGGGGGACTATAGAAGAGGAGCATGCTTCCTACACACTTTCAAGAAGGGAATTTCATTTAGCACATAATACCTGCAGCTAGTTGTAAGCTTCCATGAGATCATTATGTTCCTTGGTCACTATATTAAGTCTATCTTGCAACCTTCAAACACTAGCTTTATTAAACTTGGCAACATCTACTACTAATGTAGTAGCTTCAGGGGCAGAGATGTTAGATGCCCTCTTTATAATGAATTTCCCTTTCATACCCTTACCCTTTGATGCTTCAGTGATTGGAGGCTTGTTTCTATTTGGGGCAAGGGCCGAGATTGCAAGAGCTTCCCAATGTTTGTCGAACCCTGATCCTAAAAATGCCATCTGTACTTTCTCTTATGTGGAGAAAACTTCTCCTTCTTTTTTCCTAATAGTATCAAAGACAATTTCAGAAGCGATGTCCCATTCAATGAGCAATATAAATCCACTCTCTTCCACCATTATTCTTGGGTGAATTTCATGTGGTGTTCTCTCCTTTTCTATATTCTTTGGATGAATTTCATGTGGTATTCTCTCCTTTTCTATATGCTTTGGGTGAATTTCATGTGGTATTCTCTCCTTTTCCATAATTTTCATGAATTCCAACCTAGGTGACACAAATATGGGTAGCACATGGGGGCCTTGAGGGCAGCCATATATTCTAATAACAACTAAGTTCTCATGGAGGTAATAATCTCCCTGGTTATGTTATACTCCTAACTACAACCTCTCCACTCTTTGGGCATAAGGAAATCCAAAATTTCCTTGTGCAATCTGATTCCAAGTCAACCCAACCTTTCCATGACTTTTCTTACAAAGAAAATATCAAAAAAATAATAGTCATACTCACTACAATGTTTGTCCCAAATAAGGGTCCAACATTGCACTGGGAGATCATTGCCCTCTTTATCTTTCATGTCCACTTGTAAAAAACTGTTGAAATGATCTTTCCCTTTGTAAAAAATCATATGGAAAAGGAGAGAATACCACATGAAATTCACCTCCGGCTCCTTACCACTTTTCCTTCTCTTAATGTCCACCAACCGATTATGAATAACATCAACTAAAAATTTGGCATAGTCAAAGTCACTATTGAAAAAATGATGTTGTACATCAAGAGCCATATACATAAGAGGTGTGTCCATTTTTGAGCTTGCATCTTGTCCCAACACCTAGTATAATGCCCAATATGTGCTTCTGAAATAGTCTTCAAAAGACTTGACATCAAAAGGCTCATGTTTGATAGTAGGGATTCTCAATGACTTTCCATAGAATATTTTATGTCTAAACCTAGGGAGTTATTTCACTCTAAAGCTATGTCTATCTTTCTTTTATTTTCTTTAGAAATAGGAAAGGTCTATAACCTTTTTTACAGCCACATTGAGTCTAAAAACCTCACAAATAAACTCCCTAGTTATATCCATTATGACACTTCTATCCAATTCCCTAGTTACTTTGATATTTTCATCATACTCAGAAGCAAGGTGATTGATGAGTTCGACATTTATAAAGACATTAGGAACAACCAAATTCCCCAAATCATAGGTCCTTGCATTATAGACAAGGGAATCACAATTTCTTTTTCCATACCAATGTAGTAACAATTCCCACCCAGTGGTTGTGTCATCCTCATACTTCAGCTCATCATCTCTATAATTTTTGGCTATGTCTACTATCCCCTCTACTACATTAGGGTCGAGGTTGCGTTGATGTTGAGGCTTTTTTGAGGAACCCGACAACTAGGCCAAAATATCATTCTCAAAGGGTCTTTTAGATGTAGAGCCAAAGGGCTGGGTGTTTGACTGACTCATAATTCTAGAATGATTTAAAATTGATTTCTACTGTATTTTGTAAGAGAGTTTGCAGACCTGATTATGAGCTTCAAGAATAACAATGGTAATTTTTTCCAAGAAGGGCGTACCTATTTTTTAGTTTATCTCAAATTGGCGAGGAATGGACGCACCTCTATGTTTTTTTCTACTATGTCAAACCAAACAAATGAACTAAAAATTTATGAAGGCAATTATGAGCCATCATTTATCACACCTGGCATTACTTCTTGTTTGTGTGAGTGCAGTTCATTCATCTACCCGTTTAATGATTTTGAATGTAGGTCATGTTGGATGTTGTGGTTGTGTTGTTGATATGTGGTTTTCATTGATGTCAACACTATTAGCATTGATGATTCTAAAGGCTGTATATGTCGAGGATATTGAGATAATTAGAATAAATATGTTGCAGGTAGTTTGTGAAGCAGTGAAGATCAAAATGGTGGAAAGTTTTGTAAGTTGTTATCTAGAAGGCACGCATTAAAGCATTTGTTGCTGAGAATATCTAGTATGTTTTCCAAAAATTTTTGAGGTGCACATCAAGATTGGAGGAAGTTATGAGTTTCTAAGTTCCTACAATTATTTTGTTATTGTAGCAGGTGTTTATAGTAGAAGAGAATGCAATTCTGGTAAATTGAGTTGTTGTGTATGCTCCTGAGACATTCAGTGATGTTTCTAGATCATTCTCTATCATTATGGTACATTCGCGTTGATCAGTGTGCTCGTGATCGAAGATTTTCCTTTGTGTATTCGAGGTTTTCATGTTCTTGGTCGACATGATGGTGGTAGCATGTTGTGGATCCTTATGGATTAATTTCTTATTGTTTGGCTTATTCGAGGATGTTGATTTAGGTCCTCATTATGTTGTGACTAACTTATGTTGGTGCGCACTAAGATTTTTTCATGAATTGGGCCCACAGTTTGTAATTTATTCTTTTATTTGTGGCCGATAGAGTTGATGAAAATTCATGTAGCGGATATATAAGAGAGATTGTTTCTTCATTTTGAAGTGTGTGAGGTGTATGAGGTGAATGAATATGAAGTGTGAATGTGAAATGTGTGAATAAAGATCAAATCATTCGATTTTAGAGCAGAGTGTGAAGAATATTGAGTGAAGAGTGAAGAAGTGTTTTTGTGCCTAATCAGAACTATCACCAGGCTTTTGTAGAAGCTAATTTCTTAATTCAACCTCATCAAATGGATTTAATCTGATTTTTTTATGTAAGGAAGTGAGCCTTCCCTTCTGAGCAGTGTGCCCGAATGCATGTGCATTCCTTATTCATTTTTCATTATACTTCTAATAGGGTATAATCTTACGGACTAACATCCACCGTGGTTTTTCCCCTAACAGGGTTTCCACCTATAAAATATCGGTGTTCATGTATTCCTGATGTGTTGTTGATTTATGCTTTCACTGTTAATTATTAGATCTAAGATTAAAGGTTGATTAAGGTTGAATAAGTTTGAATTTTGTAACAACTGATTCACCCCCCCTCTCAGTTGTCTATACTTGTTTTTCCAACAGGTCGTCCATATGGAAAGCAACATAAAAATCTAAAATTTCAATGATGATTAAATCCTTAAGTTTCTTGAAAAGGACACAACCATCCTCTCTATCCAACAAAATTCTCCCATGTCCCATGTGCTAATATCATCACACAGTGTCCTTCTACGGTTCTGCAACCAAGAAAAGGACATTACGCTATGGACCCTTGAACTTGTGTAATCCTTTATCTTCTCCCACGTAATGAACATAAAACAACAAAATTATAGAAAGGTAAAGGTTTTGATTTTGATTTTATATTTGGTATTAAATGGGAACTTCCTAGAAAAATGGGATGCGAGACTCACGACATCAAATATACCCATAAGTCATAACTTAAAGACCACTCAACAAGTGTCCTTATGTGGTTCCACAAACAAGAAAAGGCCATTCTTCTATGGGTCTGTGGACTTGAATAATTCTTTATCTTTTGCCACGTAACGAACATAAAACAATAAAATTATACAAAAGTAAAGGTTTTGATTTTGAGTTTATATCTAATATTAAAGGGGTACTTCCTAGCAAAAGGGGATGCAGGAATCCCGACATCGATACCCATAAGTCATAACTTAAATTTAAACTTAAAGACCACTCAAAAAGTGTCCTTTCATAGTTCTACAAACAAGAAAAGGTCATTCCACTATGGGCTCATGGAATTGTAAAATCCTTTATCTTCTACCATGTAACAAACATAAAACAATAAAATTACAGAAAAGTAAAGGTTTTGATTTTGAGTTTATATCTTATATTAAAGGGGCACTTCCTAGAAAAAGGGGATGTGAGACTCATGACATCGATACCCATAAGTCATAACTTAAGTGAATGATGTCAACAACAAAACATAAGAACATCAGGGTTTTAAGATAATAGGGGTTTAGAAAGCCCTAGGTTACAGACCTAACAACCCTAATTTAAACAGTTGAGGATTACAAAGAATTTTACGCCAGGGTTTAAGGATAATAGGGTTTGAGAAAGCCTTAGTTTTTAGACCTAACAACCCTAATTTAACCAGTTGAGGATTACCAAGAATTTTATATTTCAAACTGTAGTTGATATTTTAGATTGTATTTGATATTTTATATTGTATTCTTGAAATTATGCATCAAATTGAATAAATTAACATATTATTAATTTCATATTTTAATTGTGTTAAACATGTACTTAGTGATTCGTCACTAAAATCAATGCTTAATAAAATATTAACAATAGTACAATATACAACAATGAACATCAACAATCATTTAATGTGTATTGAGCAGTTGAAACTAGACTTTTTCTTCAAATGATAAAATAAATAATACAAATAATTGAACATCGACACTTACTAAATTGAGGTTTTTTATTGATTTTCAAATGGAATACATAGAGGCAATGAAAAATCTTTCTCAAAGGAAACTCTACATAGAGTTGAGTTGGAACTTGGAAACTCATATTATCAATATCAAATCATTGTATCACCTTTTCTAGCAACTTCCACTATTCAAGTGTTGGAATTGTCATTTGTTCTAATTGATGTTGTTTGACTTGAAAATTTGTTAACAATTCATGACTAAAATTGAAACTTGTCTTGAATACTTCAGTCAAAATTGCATTCAAGGTTATCAATGGTTTGATGGAATCCAAATAGTTTGCCACATTTGGGTTCTGAGGAAACCGGTCTAAATCAATCTTCCTTGCACCCTCCATCTTCTTTCTAAAATCATCATTTCCAATGAATCGCTCATTTATGTCAAAAGCCTTTGGAAAACCAAGCTTTGTGAAGTTCCTTACCTTTTCATCCAACTTATTCATCTTGTTTGTAGCCAGACACATAAATTTTTTTGTTTCACGCATTCTCAAACACTTTTGAATGATAGATGACAACATCTTTGAGGCAGCAAGCTTATTATTAATCCCTTTTTATTACAATTCATTGTCATTGGATTTGTAACTATTTGTTGAACTTGATTTGGATATTTCTCTAATGCTAGCACATTTTTGTTTTCCAATAAATATTTGTTGAGCTTCTTATAATGTATTATGATAGCATCACTCAATTGAAATAATTCACACAACTGATCAATCCTCTACATTATTTCCTCCCAGATCGTTTGTTTCATATGCCTCATTGTTTCTCTACAAAATGCAGTTAGCTTATTTTGACAAGAGTTTATTTCATTTTTTGCTTCCATCAGCTCAATGGCCAATCTTTCATTTATTTTTCTCTCTTTCTCCACTTTTTGTTCCCACTATTCATTTCCTTTCCCAATGCTCTGTCTTAATTTTTCTGAAGTGTATTTTTCATCATCATATTTCTTTTTTCTCTCATCTAACCTTTGATTTAGTTCATTCACTTCTCTCTCATTTCGTTTATCATCTTTGCTTGTTGATGTAGAGGCAGATTTTTTTATTCTTGTTCTAATTCATTGCTTTTGTTATCTGATGCTTTCCTCTTTGCTTTCTCATTTGCTATGTTTTCCTGTAACTTTTATATTTGAGTCTGCAACCTTTTTTTCTCTCTCTTGCCTTAGCAATGATGTGTAAACCAATTCATTGTTCTTATTTGATATAGTATTTTTGTCTATTTTTTGAATCTAGAAAAATCTAATTGGAGACTTTTGCTCACCTGAAATTCAAATTGATCCATCTGATTTGCTGGTTTATTTTGAATTGTGGGAACAACAAACATGTACTCCATGATTTATTTATTTGTATCAAATGTGGGTAATACCATAGTTGTTGTAGGCTCTAAAGTTACAGTAGATGCACTCTCCAATAGTTGCTTCTTTTCTTTTTTATACAATTCTGATTTCTTTTTAAACTCTTTAATGTAATCAAAACCTGGGGACGCAAGAATAATGGAATGCTTGAATGGTGAAGGACTAAGAGTACTTGCAATTGCTAATGTTTTTACATCCATGCTAACTGGGAGTGGGGGATTGCCTGGAAATAACTCCTTTGTGGTGTAAATGGTAGTGTGACTTGGACCTGTCAAAATCCTTTGCCTCTTCTATATGCCTTGAAGTTGATCAGTTGGTGTTTGTGTAGTATCTTGTATTCTTGCCCTCTTGTGTGTAATTTTTTTTCGTAGCACATATTGACCACTAATAGTACTACTACCCATACCATCACCACCAATAGCAATGTCATTTACACTAGGCTCTCCACCATGGGCATTTCCTAGTTGTGATTGGATCTGACCATGAGGATTAGGATTTGAAGCTCTAACAAAATGATTTTTTCTAGTTGCACTTGTATGCCCTTGGTCTACTTTATCAGCTACAAGGCCAAATTTATCAACTGGTTTTCTATGCTCTACATCTATTACCATCCAAGGGCCTTGTCCTTGGGACCCCAAAGTACCACCTTCATAACCCATTTTTTTAGCTATGGATGCTCTTGAAGTATATGCTTCTTTTGTGACCTCACTTAAACCAGCTTTGACATAGCTTTGTTCTTCCCTATCATCAGTTTCTTGATCTTTTATGTTCATTGAGATGCTGTATATTCCACAATTTTCTAAACTCATTATCCTCTTTGTTATCTCCAAATTCTGCAAGAGTTCTTGGTTCACCTAGCTCCTTTCTCATAGACCAAAAGGAAGTGTTTTTTTATCGTGAGCAGTTTTTATCTATAACTTCCTTATCTACAAAATCTGACATTTTTACTCTAGTAGATGGTTTATCACTATTTTCATAAAAAAAATTGTGCCTCCTAATTATCTTTTGGTGAAATGCCATAATTTCTACTAACAATTATTCAAAAGAAATACCTTT
Source organism: Sequoiadendron giganteum (assembly GCA_007115665.2). NCBI lineage: Eukaryota > Viridiplantae > Streptophyta > Pinopsida > Cupressales > Cupressaceae > Sequoiadendron > Sequoiadendron giganteum. The sequence goes on along the minus strand of CM021107.1, from coordinate 229,440,056 downwards.
CTCAGTAGCACTTTTCTCTATTTCTATTTTGACCTCATCCCAAGAATCCTTTTTCTCAAGTTTTCAAGCAAGGGTTTACTTTGATGTTGAATTCTACTTGAAACATTCTTATTAGCCATAATCATTGATTCAATGGTGTCACATGGATCATACTACCAGTGACAGGTAGCATCAAAATTTAAAAAAATCAAAAGTTTATGTGCCACACTAAATTCTTTTCTCTCGAATGTGAACCCTCCACATGAAAAAGGTAAAGAAGGAAATAAGGTCTTCTTCTACTTATTGACAAAGTGTAGTTCATCAGTACTTTTCATTTTCCTTACATATTCTAATGCAAAACCCTTTATATCATGTGTATTGCAAGTTTGTATGGATCTAGTCCTGATCCATAAAATCTTAGCACAGTATATTCTTCCATTAAGTACCAATCAGCCAGTTGTATTTCTTTTCCTAGTTGAATGCAATTTCTACATGACATAGGTAATCTAGGCATTGGAGTATTTGTAATTGCTTAATGCAATGGAGCAAAAAAATAGTCTAAAAAATTATTGTATTTCCTTCGAGAATCATGCATCCTTATCTGCAGTCCAATCATATACTAGAGCCATTTTTTTTTCCTAAGCATTTGTATAGGGTTGAATCCAAAGCGTGTTGGTCTGAAACATTCCACTAAATTTGAATAGAAAATAATAGCACAAGTAGGTTTTGAATCTAAATGTCTTAGTGGAATTTGAGTGTGTACCTCCTTTAATCATTAAAAATTGATCATGCATGGATTCTACAATGTGCTCAATAAAGTTATATTTGATAGGTTGAGATGGAACACCATAATGGATATTATATACTATTTCAAGGAGGCTTGCAACCACTTCCCAATTGCTATCTAGTCCAAGGAAAAATGCTAGCATGGAAATAGTATCCTGAATCCATGGTCTAAAAATATCAAAATCATAAGGAGGCTTATGATTACCTTTCAATTTGTTTCTAACTTGTATGTTATCCTGAACTATTTTATTAAGGAAGTCATTTTTCTCCCTTTCATCCACTGCTTCATAATCACTAGCAAGCTTTTCTAGGTCAATGTGGGCATTTCCAAATTCTTTGGTCCTAAAGCCCAACACTTTTCCAAGTTCTTCATTAATGGATAACAATTCTTCTTTTTTACCTCTATTAACAATTTTTTTTTGCTATCATCATAATTATTGGAACAAATCATGATAAATTATGGGAAAGGGAAAACCTCATATAACATCATGCGCCCTAATCCTCTTACACATAGTGCACTAAAACTATTTGGTTTGTAGCCTTATTCTTAGATGAAAATCTAAGTTTGGAGGTGAGCCTAACATAGATTTTAGGATCATAAATATCATGGTATTCATCAATGAAACCTAGGGTTTAAGCAATCCAGCATAATGTATTTTTTATCCAATTTTTCTCCACCTTTCCCAACAACTTTCTTTGGTTTGGTAGTGGTATTGGTGGTAGACATGCTTATACAATGTGAAATTGTGAATTCCCTCTTAGTCCTTAATTTTTCTTAAGTCTCTCAACCCTAAACCCAAACTTCAAAGTTTGACAAAATAAGATTTTAAGAAACGATGAAATGTAGCTGTAGGAATTTTATCTTTCATTTACCCATATTTTATTTCTTGAAAAGATAGCACTGACTGGAATTGAATAGCTTTGTTAGAACCCAAAATCTTCCTGGTGCACTACAATGAGCAATCTGAAATCTCCCTGTGTGTTGAATCTCACTTAAAAATAAAATCACTTAGCAGTAGAAATTTTACTTCTTTTTTTTAATATTAAAGTGAATGAAATGTCAACATTTTGTCGTCGGACTACACAATTAGTACATTACATTTCCGTAAGGACACTTAGAAATAAATTCTCAAACAAATTCTCAACTGTTGATCTTTATAAATCTAAGGGTTATAGGGTGATTCTGAAGGTTTGAGTTCTCAAGCCTACAACTCTGTGCATTTCATTTTTGAATGCAACTACAGCCATCCATCAAATGTTCATCAAATGATTGAGTAATTTATGATATAAACAATAAACATGTGTTTTAAAGTTATTTTAAACATGTGTTTTAAAGTTGTTTTAAACATGTGTTTTAAAGTTGTTTTAAACATTTTTTTTAAAGTTGTTAAACTTTAGTGGCACTAGGATACACAATCCTAATGGATTCATTGAATTGAGTCCACGTGTCTATTTCATGGTTTTTCGACTCACATATAGATCTACATGAAGCATATTGCAGACTTGCGGAATCCCTTTAAAAGAAAGACATTGATTGACATAAAGGTCAAGGGGGCAGTAACTTAACGTTGCAAAGGACTTAATAAAATGACTAATGATACCAAGAACTAGGGGAGTAGGCCAATGACAAATTAGAAATCAATAAAATTTTAGCAAACCCTAGCAAGAGTGACAACTTTTAGTGTTTTTTGTCAATTTGACATGGCAACTTTCTTTTTTTCATTTGTATTTCTTTTTTAAAAAATTTGCGTGCAAATATTTCATAAATAGATAATACTTAATCTATTAAAGGAATTTTTTTTTATTTTTCTAAGTTTATTAAATATTTCATTTCATTATTTTATTCCATTTGCATTACTTGTATAATTTGAATAGACACTGCAAACATAAAATAATTCTTTGTTGTAAATGAATACCAAAGAATAACATAGCCATTTATTTTATTACCACCGAATTACAATGTTACATTATTACATAGCTTTTTAAAGATGAGTAGAGCATGCAAGCTCTTATTTTGTATAGATGACACATGTCACTTTACATCAAACACAATTGATTCCAAGTTGTTGGGCCGCTGGCTACTTCTAATGTTGGGGACAATACAAACCATATTCTCAAATATGGTTTTCATTTATAATATCCTCAATCTGATGCACCAGAACAACCCAAAATGACACAATTGATTCCAAGTTGGTAGTGGCAGTTATGGGATCCAAACCATATTACCCAACAAATGACTTATCCATAGGGATTTCCTAGCCAACCATGTTGTGGAAATGGGATTTGTGAAGATACAAAATGTACTTATCCTCTTTGAGAACTAGAGTCATGCAGAAGATGAGGGGTAGTAAATCTACTCCCACCTTCTGCACATAGCTTCCATGCATTGGGATAACACACAATGAGTCTGAAAGTCCACACTTCCTCTTCAAGGGCCTTTGTCAAAATGGAGTATGATAATTCATCGACTTTGAATGTAAACAAGATTAAAATAATTATGTGTGTACTCTCTATGAAAGCACTTATCTCCATCAGATCTCCTCATCCTAGTTCAAAACTTGTCTTAGAAGTTAGGTGAACCAGATCAACTTCTAAGTTCCAATTCCACCCATTCTGAACTTGAAGGAAATTGGAATTTTACTCTATAACTACATAATTGGAGGTAGGAGAATTTAGAGTATCCCCAATAATACCACATCATCTTCATCCTTATGAACCTTACAAAATGAAAACCCTTATCATAATTCTAAACATTTCACTCAATAGTAAAGCCTTTAGCCTTCTGTGAATGATTTCAATTGTGAGTCGTGTGAGGTTGGGTATAATGATAATAGTACAAACCAAAAAACCAACTTAATCGTGTAACTTAAGTCTTTTTTATATTTGAAATTACAATGTTTATTTTGATTGACACCTGGCTACATGAAAAATATACCTTAAGCTGACAAGCTATCAAAATCACCACTCAAACAATATGAAATCATTACAAATCTTGTTTCAATTGATCACTGAATTAATGACATCATCATCTACATTATGTCGTGCAGTTTTCAATATCAAGCTATCCAATCAATCGCTTCGGATGTACATATGGCATTAATCTACAATACCACAACCACACTTTTTTCAAAGAAAGACAATCTGGTGGATATGTGAAAATTGATAAAAAATAAAGCATGTGCCACATGCCATACTTTCTGCCATTTTCGGTATCAATTTATCAAATCAAACATTTGACAAGTACATATGGAATTAATCCACAATACCACATACACATTTTCTTCAATGAATGACTATCTGACGGATATGTGAAAATCGATAAGAGAATTAAATGAAAGGTAGACTACTTCAAAGCATTAAAAAGAGAGAATTAAATAGCTTGTTGTAACTTAATCATTATCAATGTCCACTAATAAGTCACAATAAATTTTTCTCACTTATGATCAGAACTATATGTTGATAACTACTATTAGTTTTAAAAGCCACATTTTTATATTAAACAAAGCAAAAAGGATTTACAAGAAGGGATCCACAAAAATTATTTTAATTTAAGTAGTTGAAGACTCAAGTACATACTACATAGCCAACCTAGCCAAAAAGCCACTAACTGTGACAAAAGAACCAATCATAAAATACATATTACAAGAGTTGTTGTGCTATACAATAAAATATAGACTGAATTCATTACTAAATAATTATGTAACAATAGTAGCGGCCCTCAACCGAGTGTTTGAGCAGAAGTTAAATTAAATTTAACAAAGTAACAACAAAGAAGAAAAGGGAATTGTTGTGCACTTTTTGCACACATGCCCCACCATAGGCAGGGACCCTCTTTTTCTTGCTTTTGCTTCTTGTTTTGTTGTAGGTTTGAACTTTTCCCCTTAAGGGATAAGTTCCTCCAATTTTGGGTTTGCTTCACCCGGTTGAACTAATGATTTATCTTCACTTTAGGTGCTTCTATTTTGCAACATCTTAATCTTTGGTAATGCCTTGATCCCCCCACTATCCATGCAAAATCCATTGAAGTCTTGAATTGTACAAGTCAGGTAGGGTTTCGAGAAATCCATCCATTGCCGGATTTTCCAAAGTGTTGGTTTCTTGGGGAATCCACCTGATCACAGATTCCTCTAAGGTCGATCTGTTCAGAGAATCTAGCCCCTGCTGAATTTTTTGAATCCTTTCCTCAATCGTGTTTCTAAGTTCTGAGGTGTCTTTTCATGGTATTTATTGATCAATGGTCATCGTACCTGGGGTGCATTTATTGTCATTTTGGGGGGCTTTAAGTTATGATTTTTCTCTTTATTCCTCGTTTCGCATTGTGATGTGATTTGGAAACCTCCATTATCTCCCAACATTTAAAAGGTTAATTATCCATCAATATCTGCCAGTGATCTTCCATGATGTTTTAAAAGGTTAATTATGTAATATTGATGGATTCTCTTGACAATGTGATTGGAATCAATTCTTAATTTACTTGCATGGTAATTATTGCTTTCTTATAATAGATGCAGGTTGAGACTACAACAACAAAGGGATCTAAGGCAAAGACATCATAAGTTGGTCCTAAGGAACCCCAAACCAGAGCTGAAAAGATGAAGTATGACTTCAAGGGTATCTGGCCCGAGTCAAAGATCCTCTCAAAATGGAGCAAGATTAGTGATACCAACATGGGGCATATGGATTATGATGACTTCAAGTAGAGAATGTTTGGAGATGCACCTTCTCAACTAGCACAAATTATAACCCATCTAGGATTGGCTCAAGCAGCAGGATTTCCACCCACATTGTAGTATCCAGAGCTAGTATTGGAGTGTGCTAAATATTATGACTCTAATAAGAGAGTGATCATTGGGCCTCGAGGAAGAATCATGTCCAAATTGATAGAGGAATCTATATCAAAAACATTCAACATTGGGTCACATCATAAGCTAGTGAAGATTAACATCAAAGAGGCTAAGGAATTTTATGCAAAGGACTCTAATAAGGAATTGTTGATGATGGATAGTAATTGGATTGCCAAGCCAAAATCACATTATTCAAAGATGCCCAAGTAGTTGCACAGAAGTGATTTTAAGCTGGAATATAATGACATGATTAACCTCCTAGGAAAATTAATGGGATTGGAGGATGCTTTCATCTTCATAAGTTGGATGTTTTATATCATTTATCAAATTGTGAAAGGGAAACATTGTCATTGGGCAGGAATCATAAGCGATAATCTAGATTTGCAACTAAGGAATGTACGGGACAAAAATAAATTCACCATGACATCCTACCTTGTGTACATGTTAGCCAAAAAAATAAGTATAAAGGTTTGAGTTGTCGAGGAACCATTGGCCAAGATAGAATATGTAATGTTTTCCCTTAGCTTCATTTCAATACTTCCAACTATAGGAGGGTAAATGATTCATTTTTCATGTATATTACAAGGTTTCTACAAGATGCACTTCATGTCATAATTTCAGCAGAGGCCATGGAGTTGATAAGAAAATATGGCCAATGGTTTATTTGATTTCCAAAGTTTTCTTATGTCAAGATACAAGGATCACCAGTAGTGTCATTGAGGCTACCAAGGTACCCAATAAACAAGCTCATCCTACTAGAAGTGACTAGGCAAATGGTGGCATTTGATGCAGTGATAAAAGATATGCACAAACTAAGACTTGGAGCTGAATTCCCATTGAGGATTGAAGTCTTGGAGGCCTACCCCTCTATCCAAAGTGCTCATTATTCTGAGAGGGAAATGGTGCATTATAATATATATTCACATACAAACAAGGACAACTTTAACCCCAATGGAGTTGCTCAAAAATAGGGAATACCAGCACAAAATTCATATAGAAGATTATTGGGCTAACTACATGGATGAGTTTGATGTGATTAGGAGGAAATTATCAAGGTTCTCATTGAGAATGATCAGACTGTATATAATTGGTCATACTAGACCAAGTGGATGATGATGAAGATCCCTTGCAACACCATGATTATGATTAATACAAGGATAAGCCACTCCCTCCTGTCAATTGGTCTAAGGATGAAGTTGTGGATCTCAATGTGATTAATGCTCATGTTCTGAGATATTCCAAACTATGGGTAAAACACAAGATTTTGGAGTTAGAGGCAGTTGGAAAAAAAATTACATATAACTTGATGGGAGACCTTGAGTCTCATTCGGAGGATGAAGAAGAAACAACTAAAGATACTGCATTTGAGATTCCTTCATAAGAGGAAGGGGACAAGTCACAATTTATTATCAAAAGAAGAACAAGAATCCAAGCCAAGGGGAAAGAGAAGAGACAACTAGGGGAAAAAGAAAGGAATCCTTTAAAATAAATTACTTAGGAAGCTCAACCCTCTAAGAAGAGGAAACTGACCATTCAGGGCCAAAAGATGGCCAAATCTAAAAAGGCCAAAGTTACTGAGGAAGAGACAACTTGGGCCCAAGTGGTTGATATTGAAAGTTCTAGAGAAAAGAAACAAGTATATGTAAGGAGAATTTATCCTAAACCAAAGGCAACTCCAGTAGAGGAGGTGAATAAAGAGAAAAGGGTGGCCACTGAAGAGTCACCTATTGATCATCTTATGAAAAATATGGAGAAAACGGCTATAAGAAATAATTCTCCTCCTCCATCTCCAATACAAAATGTACAGGTTGATGAAGACACTACTAATCAGGAGGGTAATGCAAAAGAAGGGAATGTTCTGAATAATCCAGAGGAAGAGATAGAAAATGAAGAGGTTCACACACCTAAAGGGGGACAATTGAGTTATTTTGGGAAGCAACTGGAAGACAAGGAGGAATAGAATAAGGAGGCCACTTCAGAGGTGACATTTGAAATTCCTTTTCAGCCTTCATTCCAAGAGCACATGGGTATACCATCTAGTGAGGTTGAAGGTGAGGAAAATCTTGATGAGGATGAGGATAAACATGATGAAGATGAGGGACAACAAAATCAAGGGAAGGATGATGTGAATTTAGAGGATGTTGAAGATAGTCCTCCCAAAAATCAGTCAGAGCAAGATGTTCCACCAAAAGATGCAAAAATAGAATAGTCAGTTTCCCTAGAGTAGTTGGAAAATAGATTAAAACATAAGGACATCATTATGGAGGATGAAACTCCAAATTGGGATAAATTCTTGGAGAGTTGGGGACAACCCAAGGAGAGAAAGAGAGCAAGAACTGTTTCAAAGTTCTCCAGAGATGAGTTCAATAATAGTTTTATCCATGTTGCTACTCCTACAAAAATAAGTTCAGAGATGAGGTTAGACCCTCAAATTATAAGGTCCAAATGATTAACTTGGGTCCTACTAAAAAGGAGTAGGAGAAGGAGGAGTTTTAGGAGTCATCTCAAGCCATCCTGAGAAGATTAGACAAGGAAACTAAAGAGAAAGAAAAACTGTAAAATCAATTGAAAGAAGTATACAAGTATATCCAACATCTAGTGAAGCCACTATAGGCACAAAGTAGTGAGGGATCCTCCTTCTCAGAAGGATTGTTGTCAAAGGAGGCAGTATCAAAAATTGAAAGATTAAAATCTTTTCTGAAGGATACTTAGGAGTGGCTACAGAGTGTAAGGGAAAGAGGCGATGCCATGATTGAAAAAGTACTGCCAATGTATGAAAGGGCATCCTTCCTTTCTAAGGATATGGCATAATTCCTTATTGAATGTAAGAATCCAAATGATGTCATTATCAAGGAATTAGAAAGAATACTTCAAGTTGCCATAGATGTATCGATCAAAAAACGTGTCCTCACAATGGAGAATACTCATAAGGTGATGGATTGGATAGAGGCCTTTAACTTCATAAATGAGCTCAGGCTAAAAGCACCAAAGAAAATTTCCAAGGCTCGGAGCAAGGTAAAGGAATTTTTTGACAATTGCAATGCCTTTTAGAGATTGTCACTAGAAGGTGGAAGTTTGGTAAGAATAATCTAAATGTTAAGCAGCTTCAAAAATGGTGGCATGAAGTGTACTATCCAGGTGGTAGTGGGCCTATTGTAAAAGACCATCTTGAGGATGTTGCCATTTACATTGCCAGTTTGGATAGATATTAGGGCCTTTATGGAGAATGGGAAAAATATTTGACTAAGTATAGAGGTGAATTAAATTCAGTTAAATCAAGAATCAATTTGATATCCATCCCAACTCAGGTCAACCTTGACCCGATGCTTGAAAAGGTTAAAGAAATTTATAAAATAAGGGAAGGATAAAAGGATAAAGACAACGACCAAGCTGGACAACCTTGAAAAGTGTGTAATCTACATTGAGCTTGCAAAGGATACAAGTTGGCCCCACATTGGATTATGTTCTTGAAAATGTATTAAATTATGAAGTTGACTTTTGGGTGACCTGAGAATATTTTATTATATTTTTTTGAATTAAGGAAATTTAAAATGCTAGGTCCGACCTATATGGCCTAATTTGGGCCAACCTAGCTTGAAATTTCTATAAATGGAGGTTTCCTCTTCATTTGTAAGGTTGATAGTTGATAGTGGATAGTGGGAAAGTTAATAGTTATTGGGTTGTTGCATTCTGAGGAACTTGAATTATTGCAAAATTTTGGTGAAGCTAATACAATTGGAGACATTGGTCTTTGGTGTTCTTCTATGTGTTATTCATATGTGCATGGTTCTTGTGACTCTTATCTATTTTATTTTGAGTAAGTCAGTTTATGCTTAATATTAGAACTAGTTGTAGTTCATTTATGTTCATGATAAAGTGTTTGAGGTGTTTAGGAATCTTTAGGTCCATACTTTTAGTGATCTGCTAATTGCGGATTGCTATGTAAAGTTAGCCTGTGCCTACTCTAGTTTGTTTTCAAGTTTAGTTGTGGATGTTTGAATGAATTTTTGAATATTTGCAATCTGAAAATCATTAGATTCCTTTGGAGATTGCACTATCTTTGTGATACTGTGGATTCCATCTTGGTTAAGTAGAGATTGGTTTTATTGAAGATTGGTCCATCTTGAACACTCTCTTGTTTGCATACTTGATTTTAGGTCATAGATTATATATCTCTCTCAAACCCTTATATTTTTCTATTTCTTTTAAATCATTATTAGAGAAAGATTCACAAAGCATCACCATATTTCCATATTTGATGAAATATTAAGCTTTCAACACTTTTTTTGTAAGACCCCTTGTGATTACCAGCATTTTCACATACTATCACGGAGTTGTATTTTTGCATTGTTCAGACCTAACATTAGAGACCTTGGGGTTATCTCTTGAGGCTTGCAGATAGAGATTTACCTTTCAAGAGAGATAGGATATTATATTTTGTCTGAGTTGTTGCTGTGTAGAAAACACCATCAATAGGAATCACCCAAATCCTTCCTCCAAAAGTCTAGACTCTTTAATTATTCATTTTTCATACCACACAATGGACCACACCTCATATTAACCAGGGAAAGAGCCTACATTGTACAAGCATAAAATTCCACTTTGCGGAAGATTCCACCAATAGGTACCAACCCACTTTCAAAATTGTAATGCTCTAGTGCCAACTCCAACAAAGAAATAGAGTAAATGAAAGGATGCAAATAATGTAATGCTAGTTTCTTCACCAAATCTTTATCGAGAAAAATTTCCATGCAATTGGACAATAAAGTCGAAGCTACCTCAGAAAATAGAGCACGGGGGTTGTTTTGAATCCATTCCCTACCCACAATTATTCTTATAGCACCCTCAACCTGCACACAATGAATTATAAAAAACCATACCACTAGTACAAAGGCAACAATATATGATTAAAAAAACTACTAAAAACTGCATATAAATGACCAAAAATTATCACTTGACCATTAGTAGTTTATTGTCAGTCATTTATAATGTGACAGAATTGATGACTAAACTATTTTTAGTCATTTATTGGGTTTTTTGATAGATCGATTTGGTAGTATATTTAGTCATTGATTTAGTCATTGATTTTGTAATTTGGTCACTTATTTAGTCATTTTTTATTCACTAATATATTTATTCATTAATTTAGTCATTGATTGTTATAATATGGTCACTTATTTAGTCATTTTTTATTCACTGATATATTTAACTGGTCACTTATTTAGTCATTGATTGTTGTAATCTGGTCACTTATTTAGTCATTGATTTTTGTTAACTGGTCACTTATTTAGTCATTTTTATTCACTATTTTTTTTCCATTAGTAGTGTATTTAGTCATTAATTTTACTCATCATTTTGATCAATTTGGCAGTTTATTTAATTGTTTTTGTTCACTAATTTCTGTCAACTGGTAGTACATTGATACATTGTTTATTAATAGCATAATCATTATATTTAGTCATATATTTATTCATACTCATTCACTAATTTTTTTTAGTTGGTAGTATATTTAGTCAATTGGTAGTTTATTTAATTATTTTTGTTCAATGATTTCTTCCTATAAGTGTTGGAAATGATACAATGATTTAATTGAGGTTTAAACATATAAAAACACAAAAAAAAAAATCAATCATTCATTTTCACATAATGAAACAACTATTAAGAAGGCAAAATACTAAAATTTTATTGAGAAAACGTGTTCTTACAACATATACCAAACATAAATATGTGTCTTTTCTTTGAAAAATGTGTTACAAAGTGTGTTTCCCAGTGTTGTGACTAAGAAAACTGAGTTGCAATGCCTTTTTTTGCTTGTATAGCTCCAAAACAGACAAAAAACACTTAGATCCTTGAACAACACATTCAAACTATTGCATAAAGCAATGGACCAAGCTGTCTAATAGCTAGTACATGATAAACATCAACTATGTCATTTTTTTCAAATATTTTAGTGACCACCATGTGAAGGTGCCTTCTTTCTCTTTCAAACAGATAGCTCCATCTATTTTGTCTTCACAAGCTAGAGGTATGTTACTTGTGACCTTTCAATTTGACTCCATGTGCGATAGATAGTGAGTGAATCCACCTTGCAATACCCACAACGACACCATCAAATAGATCCAACACCCCAAATTTATCCCCTTCTTGGATTTTATCAATAAATGTCTACAAAAACAAAAAAATACACACTTTATTATTTTTTACAGCTATATATATGTAATATCTTATGTCTTAGAACAAATCAGTTTTTGTATGTGCTTTTCTTTATTCTATTGAATAACAAAGAAGCAAATTTTTACTCTAAAAAAATCTAACCCATTGTGAGGTACAAACAAATGGATGGAAATACTATAATAGTTCTAGACTATACGAGTACTCTAGAAAGAGATATGAATTGGCAATGAAGTACTCCCCCCAACTGAGGACCATGACATCCCTGAACACGCAATGCAATAATGCATTTTTCAAAATCTATGTATGCACTCTATTACAACTAAGCTCTAAGATTCCATATGTAAGTTATATTTTCTCCCTTATTTCCATAATCTATGTATACTATCTAATTACACTTCACTACTATTCTAACCATCTTCTATCAAATAGGTAATGATTACCCTTATTTAATAATAAAACAACCATTACTTACTTGAATAGTACTTGAATAGTACTTATTTTCATGTGGTTTCATATAACTCACCTCGAGTTTAGCACGACTACTACTATGAATATCATGTGCATGCTCATCGAGCTCATCATCATAGTCACTATCAACATTGACATGAAGTTGTATAGCTTTGAAGAGAGATCTATTGATAGGGCCTTTTTCTTTTCATTCTGATTTCATATATTTTCTCTACATGTGGTTTAATCATCATGCAAAAATTAATATAAGTCAAGTAAGGAATGCAAAAGCTATAATTTTTTGTCCAAAAGAACATTTTAAGCATGAAGAATGACAAAGCATTGGGATAGATTAAGTTACAACTTAAAGAATGCAAAATCTATAATTTTTTGTCCAAAAGAAGAATGGAAAAACATTGGGATAGATTAAATTACAACTTAAAGAATGCAAAAGCTATATTTTTTTGTCCAAAAGAACATTTTAAGCATGAATAATTATAAAACATTGGGATAGATAACTAAAAACTATTATATTACCTCAACTTAACACAAATATGATGATGATGATGTGCATTCTTTTCAAGTTCATCATGATCATCACAACTATTGTTTTGACCAACTACATTTGTTGAATCACAAATGTGTTGACTTCTACAAGATGGTGGCACTGTATCTTTTCTTTCCTTTTGTTTTTTCTCTGCATTTTCTTTACACTCTTTTTGTTGCTATGAAACAAAAAAAAAATCATATTATGTCTTATATACATAAATCTCTAACCTATAAAATTTCATTAAACACTATTAAACAAATAATATACTACTTAGTGGATTTATAACTTTCCTATTTGTCAAACCAAGATGCAATTAAATTCATTATTCTTGGCCACTTTTTCACTACAAAAGCACTCATAATCTATGACTAAAATTTCAGCATTATGATCACTATCATCTAATTTGTGCCTTACAGTCCTTTTCCTCATTTCCTAAAGTCCAAATAAACAATAATGTATAAATCAGCAAGTTGAATCAGTAACTTTATTGAGTTCATAAGTTGATAATTGTTGACTTTCCAATCCGCTAATAACTACAAATGGAAACTTAAAATAGAATTCAAATTACATATTAAAAAGAACTTGCAATCAAAAACCAAGAAGGTGTTTATAATTACGGGTATCAGACAGATTTTCCTTAGGGATATTCACAAGAAAAGAACTCATAAAAACATAACACAATCAGGATGAAGGAAAAACATACTCTAGTAAGGTTATGTCTAATTTGTCTCCAATTATCCTGGGAGTTGAACCAAGCAAATATATATCTAATATTAACATATATGATGATATTTTGACACCAATAAATTGTTCCTAATTGTAAACCACATATCTCATTGTTAGTTTGATTTACTTATTCTCCCCAGGTTACTATGATTTACTTAAAGGAATTTAATCCTTCCTTGAAGGAACCAGTAAATTAACCACACAAAGATAGAAAATGTGTTTTGATAAACTAGATATACCCTTGATATATTGATTTAAATAACAAGGAAAGATCAAACTGGTTACAGCAAGATAACATTCATTAATTCACTTTAACAAATAATTGAAACCAGAATTCAGCCACCAATTATAACTTCATTATTGATCTTCACAACGATTTTACAATACGTTTCAAAATTTTGTCCTGACTGACATGTCAAAAAGTGTCTTTTTTGTTACCCACTTTTAACATAAATCAAAAGTCTTAATTATCATTGTTTACATAGGATTGCATAAAAGCAATGAATGATGAGAAATAAAGATAAATGATCAGATGTTGAAGTCCAGAGCACTCGCAAAATATGGAAATCTATTACTTGTCGTAAGGTACCTATGATCATTCAAATCTGGCAAGGTCCTCTCTCCATGATAGTATCTGCAAGGCTTGGTACTTCACTGCAAGGCCTATTCTTTTGGGGGAGCTAGATATGTGTGCTCCCATTGGTACACTGTGTAATCATGAGGCCATTTGTACTAGATTTTTTGTGTGTTGTCCAAGTGACTCTTCCATCTGTTGTCTAATAGCCCTTTTTCATCTGTGATGAATTTTGAGTATCCAACATCCAATGTAATTATTCCATCCAAGGTTAAATTGAGGCGGTGAATATTTATCTCACAATCCTTCTATAAATTAGTGAGGCATTTGGGAACAATTTAGAAAAAATTATCTATCCAATCCTTGGAGCCTTTTATTTCATCACCATCCCTTAGTATCTTAGGCATGAACCACTACTTTAGTGTGTAAAATGAATCCATTCTTTCCTTGATCTTTTGGTCTTCTGTAGATATGTATTAAAATTCATCTATGACCATTAAGACCATTTTCTCAGTAGGCTTTACAGCTATAGGGGCCTCAACACTCCTTTTTAAAACTCTACATAGTGTTATTAAGGTGTGATGTATAGGTTTCCATTTCTTGAATAAGGGGTTCAATATAGGTACATGGGCCTTTATCTAATCAACTACTTGTGACAAGGAGACATAACATTCATACACATTTTCCAATTTTTCCATAATTAGTTTAACCCTATGCTCCAATATCTTTTCCAATATCCCGAGGGTTTATCTCTTTGCTCCTTCCTTTGTTTCTTCATTAGTCTTTTTCAACTTCTCAATTTCTTGTTTTAGCACATTTACTTGTTTAACAGTGATTGCACATGTATCAGTATGGATGGAAAGGGGCTGGTATATTGTTAATTTTGTGCTTTGGGAAGGACCTTCTCCCTTCAACTACTCTTTCAATTTCACATTTTCTATGAATAACCTATTCACTTTATCATTCGGATCAATCTATGCTTTCTCATATTATTCCAATCTAAGCTCCATACCTTTAACCACAACCCTAGTAAACATTGTTGAGTTCATTGTCATAGTAGTTTCCTCCAAAGCTAATGTGTTTTGAAGTGTCTTTACCATGGAATTCACTCTCATTTATTGTACAACATCAAGCAATCTTGTTTTTTTTGTTCTATTTTACTTTGTCAAAAAGGCTAGGGTTTCAATTCTTGGATTGTAACATGTGCCACTCATTCCCTCATCTAAATTGAATTCAGAAACCAACATGGGATCTTCTTGGCTTCTTACTCAATCTAGTAAGAATATATTTTTTAACTCCATCCCAAGAATGATTAATATATTGCTTTCTAAGACCAGTTTTCTTTCTTCTTGGGAGCTAACAATAATTTCATTAATCTTGAGTTCTTCAAAAGTCTGGGCAACAATCTAGTCATGATGTGACTCCTTAGTTCCCATCTTATAAATTTGGAGACTCTCCTTAAATTCTTTCATTTTCATCTTAATCCAAAAATCCTTAAACTCAAGAGTTTGAATAAATTCAACATCTTCATTAAATCTAAGGGCAACAATCACCCTTTCATCATCATGCACTTCTTGATCATTATGCCCATTTACATCCACTCTTTCTTCTAGTTTGTGAGCATCAGTTGCAAGCTTATGAAATGGCTGATCAACTTCATCATCTTTAAAATTAAAAAGTACATCGACTACCTCTCCAATACCCCCTACTCCTTCACTTATTTCACATGCCAATAAGGGGGGAACTCCATGTATCTTCTGCCTTTTAGGACTTAATTTCTTAGGGGATTCTTTTGATTGTATTGTGGTAGTGTCTGATAGGGGCTATGTGATTACAATACTACTTGGTTTGATGGGAAGCTTGGAGGGTTTTGAAGACTGACCCTCAGGTTTATTTTCTAGTTCAACATATAATCTTTCAAAGTTGTCAATTTTAAGTTCATCCTTTTGATAGGATCCTCTTCTCCAACATAGAATCCTTGGAATCCATTGTCCCTTTTCTTCTTCTCCTCCTCAAGCCTCTTTATGATTTCCCACTTCCTCTAAAAAACTTCACGAGATGTTAAGAAATTTATTATTACATCTTCATAATCCATCTCATTGGTAATCCTAGCTCTAGTGATAAGTCTTTGCCTTATAAAATTAATTTTCCCTTCGGGATCAAAGACCATTTCTCATGACTTCAATGAATACCTTATCTTCAAATAGTTATGTAGTTCTTCAAGAGTGTTAGACCCTATGGATAGCTCCTCACATTTAGTTAGGTCAGAGAGGAATTTCCCCTTTTTCTATCTTTTCATAACATCTTGCTCCATCCATAACATTTTCCACATAAATTATAAAAATGCAATTCGAATAGAAGCAAATTTAGGTAAAAAAATGTGGGAAATGTGGGGCTTGATGACACCCATAGACCCTTATTACTATTTGGTTTCATAAGAAGAACCAATCACTGAAATTGTGAGTGTGTCCCTACTCTAGATTCAATGCTAAAGGTCTTAATACTTGCATGCTCTTATTAGGAAATCTTGGTGAAATATGACCAAGACTAGCCATGAACTTTATTATGAAATCATCATAAAATATTACATAATCACTATTTTTACATCTACTATAGATCATATGTAACACTAGTTTTGTACATGAAACCTATTTCCTTCATTATCAATCATTCCCAAACATATTCTTTTAGTCCATCTCTTTCTTTTTTGGTACAATATTAAATGACACGGTAGAGATTATTTCCTAAAAGTGATGAGAGCTAAGTTCTCTCTTACTTGCAAAAATCCCTCGTGTAGCCCTTTTCTCAATTTCATCAACAAAGTCATACTCAATGTTCACTTTAGGATTTTTTATCTTCATTACCATCATCATTAGATAGATTGGCATGCTCTCTTCAGCATCTATTCCAAGCACTTGGCACAAATAAAAATAATTTATTTTTAAATATACTTGGAAGTCTTCTATGGAAAATGGCTCAATTTGGGGGGAGATAGGTATCCTCCTATTTTTTACACCCCTTTTCATGTGTAAAGGAAGTTCATCACTCCTATAGGTTTTTCTCAATCTCCTATAATCCTCCTCACTTTTGACCAAGTCGATCTTAGTGATACCTTTTTTTTTAACATAAAACACTCTATAATTGCTTCTTTAGTTAGCACCACTAATGGCAATCCATTCGGCATTCTTATAGTCCTGGTAGCCAGGTGATAATATTGTGCCAATAATTTAATAAACTCAACATCTATGAAGACATTTGGGACTATCAATCTAGCCAAATCTAAGGTCCAAGGATTCGAAACTGGAATCTTTTCATCCCTTTTTCATAGAAGTTCCAAAATAGATCCCACCTTGAGATAGGGATAATTGGCTCTCTACATCCATGGGTTGTATCTTTAAACACCTTTTTAAATCCTTTGTCTATAGAATTAGGTAACACATCTAAAATGGATTGTTGCAGGGACCTTTTTTTTTTAAATTATGGACTCTTCCTTTTTACTCGCAAGTTGACTTCTTTTGGGTGGCATGATGAAGAATTTACTCCTACTTGATTTGTTTAAGTGTCTACTTGTAGGAGAAAATTCAATTCTTATACACTTGCTACAGAGGGTTTATGTGAACTTACCCGACGAAATAATAGATGTAAAGTCTTCCACCTTCAACTCCCTTGCCTCTAGTATGATGATCTATGTGAATGATTGCAAAATTATCGTCGAGTCCCAAGTAATATTTTTTGTTGAGCTTGATCACCTCACTATTAATGTCAATTCATGCAAAATATTTCATAATCTATTCATATTTTGAGTTTGAATACATGCCTTTTATCTTGGTAAATCGAGTGATTCATGTTTAGAGGTGTAATCATTGTCACTAATGATTTAAATGATTTGATAGCTTGTACTGTAGTACCACTCTGTCATATCAAGACTATTGCAGGGTGGTGGTATGGTAGGGTTTTTAGTACCACCACCCCACGCACACCCCTTTGGACTCCTGCAAGATGACAAGTTAATTCTAGCAATTGAGTGATTATTCACCACCATACCGCTTTGTCATATCAAGACCATTGTGGGGTAGCGGTATGGTAAGGTTAGCAGTACTGCCACCCCGTGCACACTCCTTTGGACTCTCGTAGGATAGAAGGTTAATTTTAGCAGTTTAGTGATTGTTCACCACCATACCATAGTGTCATTGTTTACCCCTTGCGGGGCTGCAATTTACTTTAGTTGTTAACATGTTCTCACTACCACCCCGCACTATTCATATTTGGTTGTCACAGTATTGCAGTAAGAATTTGCACATTGACCTATATGTCTCACCATCCCACACATACCTCTATTGACAGTTGTGATAGTGCAGTATTGGATTTTATTACAAATGCAGTATTTTAGATATCATTTTATTGAAAAGATTGAACAATTTTATAATTTTGTAGTCTCTCAATTTTAGTTTTTAGTGTCAGTTAGACCTATGCAGCCATATAATTGAATCATTGCACATCTATACAAGTCATAGACTCTCACTGTGGAAAATAATTAAAGTTGAAGTGAGAAGTAAGACGCATATATCACCATCCTGACTCCATTTCCCAATAGGAATAGGCACTTATCGATTTCACTTAAAACATTATTTCATAGCACCTCATTCATATATTTCCAATTTTCAGTGTCAGTCAGGCCTAAGAGATAATTTATTTGTTTGTAATGAGGAGGCTTAGTTCACCTAATGTTAAGATATCTATATGTATTATCAAATAACAAATGTTCATTATATGTTTGCATCTAGAAAACATATAGGACATATAAGAAATTATATTCTAACTAAACAAAATTAATTTCAAATTTTCAACCAAAGTAAGAAAAATAAGAAGAATGATTGAACCTAACTTTAAATGCACTTCAAACCAACAGTGAACATCTCAGGTTTTGTATACAATGTACTAGAAAAATAATGATGATTACATTCATAATAAATTACACCATACATATAACCAAAGTTTAGGTGGAAAGGTAACCTCTTAAGGTGACAAAACATCATCATAATTATCTACATTGCTAACAAGATCATAATCTTGATCACTCATGTTTGCATCTGCTTGGTTTTCTTCCTCATCCTCATCTATGACATGTAGTACATTCTCTCTCCCAATATCTTCATTGGTAATCAAATCTCTTCTTCGAACACTCCATCATCGTCTTCATCCACTTCTTTGAATGTTTCTTGCAAATTAACATATTGCCCATCAAGAATTATATCAACAAATTCCATGAATTTTCATTTTGAATAAGACTCTATTTGAATGACATACGACCATCATGGGCTTCTTACATCATCAATTAGAAATGATTGGTTAATTTGAAGAGGGGAAACATACGGTTCATCTATCTCTGATAAAAATTATCGTGTATTTGTGCATACAAATCCATACTCATCAAATTGTACTATGGATGGTTAGATTCACTTACATTTTAATAATATAGGACTATTTTCACCATAGTCCACTTGAATAATTTCTTGGATGAATCCAACATAAAATTTCTTCTTAGTTTCATGAAGAAATTCAACACTAACAACACAATCATAATTTGTCTTTCCTTTATCTTTTTCTTCCACTCTTAAATGACTACCATAGGTCCACATTCCACTAAAATGCATATCCCATAAATGTGGAGATTGTGAAAGCTCACTTTCCTCTGTTATTATATCTTGACCTTCTTTTGCATCACTGACTACATTAGCAATCCATTAATCAAATTTTGGAAAAGAATCACCTCCAATCAAATCAGCATGACATCTACGCTTTTGAGGTCAATGTTGCATCCAAGCTTGATTGTCTTCTTCATATTTTCTACATAGAATATAAGCGTAAAAATAGTAAGATTAATAGTATAAATGTGTAAATGCAATTGAGTAAATAAATTATTGTGTAAATTTCTTTTAACCTACGCCACTTATCAAACAAAGATGTGATTTGAAGAATATAGGCATGTATCACACTTCTTTCTTGATGTGATAGCTTGAAGCAACATCCATTGCCTTCTAATACTTCACTTACAACTCTCTCATCTTCATCATCATCCCATACACATTGATTGAAATTTTTAAAATCCTTAATATATTCTATACAAAATCCCATGGCATCTTGCATTGAATATCCCTCAAACATTTTGCCTTCTAGTTTTTCCCTAGTATGAACATTTTTTTTTAAACCTTCATATATCATTCTATAGGATACATCCATCTCATTCTTATTGGGCCACAATTCTCTAGTTCATATTCTAGATGTATCAAAAGATGCATAGAAATGTTAAAAATTATTGGTGGAAATTCCTATTCCAATAGACAAAGGACTTCAACAACCTCTTCCCTCAAACTATCAAATTTTGAAGGATCTAATACATGTAAACTCATTCTCTTTAATATTAGGTCCAACCTTATAATTTCCACTATTGACCCCTTTTCCAAACATGATATATTTACCACAATAGGTAAAATATTCTCCATTATGACATGATAGTCATGGGTCTTGAGGCCTCTTAAGCCATTAATGCCAGTTTGGATTCTAATACTACTACTTACATATCCAGTGGGAAAGCCAAACTGAGACATCAACTGTAAGAATTATGCACGTTGTTCCCTTGTCCAGACATAAGGAGCACTAGGTTTTCTATATTTTTCATCATCATATTTTTCAACCCAAATATTTTGATGAATCTTTAGTTGTCGAAAGTCTTCACGTGATGAAATAGTATCAAAAGAACCAAAAATATTTTCTATAATAGCATAGGCTATATTTTTCTCAACATGCATAAAGTCAACATTATGCCTAATGGCTATATCCTTAACGTATGGAAACTTATAGAATATGCACAACCTTTTTGCACCACTTTCATTACATGGATCATATCTACTACCAGAAATCCCATCATTTTCAATAAATGAAATTCCTTTTTGTCCATTCTCAACAATGTAATCACTTGTTATTAGCAATGGTGCTTCACGATTCTCTTCTTGACCATTGAATCATGTTTTTTGTTGATGATGATCCATTTTAAGGTAAGAATGATGTCCACAATAAATACACTTATGAAAACTTCTTTAGTTCCTCACAAAATCCTTAAAGTTGCAAGTAGGATATCCATGGTATCCATGAACACTGAGGCCAAACAATGTGCCATATACAGGAAGATCATGAATCGTAAACAATAAGGAAGATATTAAAGTAAATTTGATTGAATGATCATCCCTTAAATATTGAATTGCTTCAATTCCTTTCCACAATTCTATTAGCTCATCATATAATGGCTCTAGATAAGCATCAATTATATCTGAAGTCGCACATTTCTTTCTTGATATAATTAATGATAGCATTAAGAAAAATGGTTTAGTTTCTAACCATGGAGGAAATTTATAATTTATTAAAAACACTGGCCAGGTTGACTATTTAGTACTTTGATTTGAGAATGGGTTCACCCCATCTAGAGCCAAATCCAACCTTATATTACGAGGATCTTGAGAAAAATCAAGTCATATGTTATCAAATTCCATCCAGGTCTTAGAATCAGGCACATGTCATTGTTTTCCATCAGTGCTCCTATTTTGGGCATGCCATTGTGTAAGTTCAGCAATGTCTCTGCACCTATACGTTCGACGTAATCGTGGGATTACCAAAAATTGGAAAAGAACCTTTCTAGGAACCACAACTAATTTCAACCCTTGTCTATACCTCGCTTCATGAAATTTTATACATTCACTCTCACTTGCAAGATTCTTGTGAAATAATACACAACCATTCACACATGTATGGATGTTTTCATACCCTAAGCCTAGCTTGGTAATTTTCTATTTACATTGAATTCATTTTGTTGGCAATATGGAGTGAGTTTGATAACAACGAACTTGATAATACCAATAACTGATCTACACTCTCATTTTTCCAACCAAACACCACTTGCAAGTTAATAATTTGAAGGATTGTTGTCAAATGACTTAACTTGTAATTAGCATACATAGTATTTAAAGCATCCTCCATCAATATGGACCAATCATCATTTAGACCCTCATTCAACATTTTATCAACTTCAAATCCTTCATCTAACATTGTTACCTCTTCATCTATGTTTTGTGCCACTTCATCTATGTTTGTTGCCTCTTCATCTCTCGCACTCTGCAATTCTATCATATCTTCATAATAATTGTAATCCCAAGGGCTTATACCACTATGCCCATGTCTTATCATATGTCAATAAATTAGATTTATTTTTCTCACCTTTCTACCAAGATAGTCATTACATGGACATGGATATATGTTCATGTCCCTCTCATCAGCTACTCTCTCATAAAATGCATGGTATTGATTCATAGTCAACCTTCGACGTTGATACATCTGTACTATTCTACATATAGCAACAAAAAATTGTAGACTAAGAGACAAAAACTATTTTGTAATTGAAAGGAATTTTCGTAGCAATAGAGTTATAGCGAGAAAATAAAATAGAGAGTTTAACTAATGAATTGTAAAAACTAGATTTTCGTAGTTTATATTCAAATTGTTGATTACATTTCATTGCACATCTTTCAAACTCAAAGAATTACTTCACATTTCATAACTAATAGCTAGATGCTGATAGATGAAAAAATATAAAAAATTGTAGACTACGAGACAAAAACTATTTTTTTTAATTGAATTAAAGCATTTCCATAGCAATAGTGTTATAGAGAGCAAATAAAAAAGAGAGTTTAACTAATGAATTGTAAAAACTAGATTTTTGTAGTTTATATTCAAATTGTTGATTGCATTGCATTGCACATATTTCAAACTCAAATCATTACTTCACATTTCATAACTAATAACTAGATGTTGATAGATGACAAAATGTAAAAAATTGTAGACTAAGAGATAAAAACAGTTTTTTTTAATTGAAAGACATTTCCATAGCAATAGAGTTATAGAGAGAAAATAAAATAGAGAGTTTAACTAATGAATTGTAAAAAATAGATTTTTGTAGTTTATATTCAAACTGTTGATTACATTGCATTTAACATATTTCAAACTCAAAGCATTACTTCACATTGCATAACTAATAATTAGATATTGATAGAATTACAAAATGTAAAAAATTGTAGAATAAGAGATAAAAAAAATTTAATTGGAAGGAATTTCCATAGCAATAGAGTTATAGAGAGCAAGTAAAATAGAGATTTTAACTAATGGATTGTAAAAAATAGATTTTTGTAGTTTATATTCAAATTGTTGATTACATTGCATTGCACATCTTTCAAACTCAAAGCATTACTTCACATTGCATAAATAATAACTAGATGTTGATAGATGACAAAATTTCAATTACAATATAGTTTTTACAAAGTCAACCTAAGAAGTTATGCAATTACTTCGCATTGCATAACTAATAACCAGGAGCAACTGCCAATTGCATTTTCTTGTCATGGCATTCCATTAGACCGCATTTCTTCGAGGCATTTTTTCAAATAGTTAATTGCCTTGTCTATGCTACCACATTTTTCATACATGTCTACCAAAGTATTTAATAAAAATATTTCACTACCTTGTTGCTATGGATAAAATCCTAAAATAAGTGCTTTTGAACAAGCTATGGATGCTTGGAAAAAATCTATCAGAGCATAATAGTAAGCAATAGCATAGACAAGGCAATGAACTGGTTGAAAAAATGCCTTAAATAAATGTGGTCTCATGGTGATAGAATTCCATGACAATCCATAACAATTCTCTTTTCATAGCATTCATCATGGCATTCCATCACCATGAGACCACATTTCTTTGAGGCATTTTTTTTTAAAGTTCATTGCCTTGTCTATGCTACCACATTTTTCATACGTGTCTACCAAAGC
This sequence comes from Sequoiadendron giganteum, assembly GCA_007115665.2. NCBI lineage: Eukaryota > Viridiplantae > Streptophyta > Pinopsida > Cupressales > Cupressaceae > Sequoiadendron > Sequoiadendron giganteum. Next base: position 229,416,107 of record CM021107.1, on the reverse strand, counting down.
ATTTTATCAAACAATTTGTTGCCTTGATGCTATGGCTAAAATCATAAAACAAGTGATTCCAAAAAAGCTATGTATTCTTGGAAAAAACAAATCAAAGCATAATAGTAAGCAACAAGCTATGGTCTCATGTTTTTTTTTGGTGTCAAAATCAGCGTGATTTTATTTGCATTTTTTTGCAAGTTTTAAACACATTTTTTTGGCAATTTTTTTGTTTGAAATGGGGAAAAATCTTTGTGGTTAGTTTTGTGCATTTTTTAATTATAGGATTCTCACAATTAGTGAAAAAGGTAGTGTTCATGAAGGAATGGAAAAGATGCGTAGAGCCTTTGAATTATAAATGTACTGTGCAATGACATTGAATCATTTAGCAAACCTTTTTTTCTTCACAGGGCAGTATTTTCTTGTGGAACAATTGACTGAGACAACTCTTGTTTCAATTGACCACCCTCTCATGAAATATCATTCATATTATAATCGTGCATGATCTTATCATAGTAAAGGTTATTATGACACCATTGGCCACTACTACATGGCATCAATCAAGGAAAGCCAGAGGCCATAGGATTTTGTGGACGGGTTCAATTGAAGCTAGGAGATCTTAAGAGTTCTCTCTTAAATTTTGAAAAGGTTTTGGAGGTCCACTTTGAGAACTGTGAGATTTGTAGGCCATATATATGCTCAGAAAGGGTAGGCAGAGAAGGCTTTGAATTTTTAAGAAAGGAAACTCACATAGATCCACATGATTCCCATGCATTTATCAAGATGGATGAGTTATTAATATCGGAAGACCCCAGTGCAACCTTAGATTCTCTTAAGACAACAAAGTCTCCTATGAAGAAGAGCAAAGAAGAAGTACCCATTTAATTGTTAAACATTGGGGTTCTTCATTTTGAGCGTGATGAACTAGAGTTGACTCAACAAACTTTTATGGAGGCATTTAGGAAATGATGTTCTACCTCTACATAAATCTTAGAGGTCAATTTTGTGTATTTTTACTTGTAGGATTCTCACAATTAGTGAAAAAGGTAGTGTTCATGAAGGAATGGAAAAGATACGTAGAGCCTTTGAATTATACCCATACTGTGTAATGGCATTGAATCATTTAGCAAACCATTTTTTTTTCATAGGGCAGCATTTTCTTGTGGAACAGTTGACTGAGATAGTTCTTGTTTCAACTGACCACCCTCTTATGAAATCTCATTCATATTATAATCTTGCATGATCTTATCATAGTAAAGGTGATTATGAAACCACTAGCCACTACTACATGGCATTAGTCAAGGAAATCCAAATGCCACTGGATTTTTTGGATAGGTTCAATTGAAGTTGGGAGATCTTAAGAGTTCACTCTCAAATTTTGAAAAGGTTTTGGAGGTCCACCCTGAGAACTGTGAGATATTAAAATTTGTAGGCCATATATATGCTCAGGAAGGGTGGTCAGAGAAGGCTCTAGAAATTTTAAGAAAGGAAACTCGCATAGATCCACGTGATGCCCATACATTTATCAAGATGGGTGAGTTATTAATATCATCAGACCCCAGTGCAACCTTAGATTCTCTTAAGACAACAAAGTCTCTTCTGAAGAAGAGAAGAGAAGAAGTACCCATTCAATTCTTAAACAACATTGGGGTTCTTCATTTTGAGCATGATGAACTAGAGTTCGCTCGGTAAAATTTTATGGAGGCATTAGGAAATGGCATTTGGGTTGAATTCATAAATAAAATCCCTAGTGCCAATTCTACATTTTTCCCTATGCTCTTTAAGGATATGGAATTCTTCCATCAACTAGAAGAAGGTGGTGTTTCACTTGAGTTACCATGGGATAAAGTCACAAAACTATTTAATCTTGGTAGGTTGTTTGAACAGCTACATGATACTAAAAATGAAAATCTTTTATACAGGCTAATATTGTTCAAGTTTTTAGATTATGTGGATGCATATCTACGTCTTGCAACCATGGATCAAGCTCGGAATGAGATCCAACTGAGCCTAGAATTGATTGGGGATGTACTTAAGGTGGATAAAAACTCATCAAATTCTTTATCTATGCTTGGAAAAATGGAGCTAAAAATAGATGACTGGCTTAAAGCAAATTAAAAAATTAGAGTTGTACAAAGTGAATCAGATGCAAAGAATTCTTATGTTGACTTTCACTTGGAAATTGGAATTATTTTTCAGATTTTCGCAATGAGAGGAGGGATTCAAAGGTGGAGGCACAACATCTTGAGAAGGCTAGAGAACTGTATTATAAAGTGTTGGAATAGAGACCAATAAATGTTTATGTTGCAAATGGGGCAGCCATTGTGCTAGCTGAAAACCGTCAATTTGATATTGAAAAGGAAATTTTTACACAGGTACAAGAAGTTGCAGCAGGAAACATCTTTGTTTAGATGCCTGATGTGTGGGTAAATCTAGCACATGTTTACTTTGCACAAGGATAGTTTACACTTGTAGTGAAAATGTATCAAAATTGTTTGAGGAAATTCTATTTTAGCACTGACACCCAAATTTTATTGTATTTAGCTCGAACACATTATGAAGCATAGCAGTGGAAAGATTGTAAAAGAGCATTATTAAGAGAAGTATATTGTAACTACTGTAACATATTTTATGTTTAATGTAATGAAGGTTTTGAATTACCTCTGAATTTTTGTAGAGGGTGTCCCCAAATACGACTTCACTATAGAGGGCCTCATCAACTTTAAATTCATTGCAAAAAACTTTGAATTCCTTGCCTGCCTTTTCAGAAGTCTCTAGGTCTTGATCTCCAAACAATATTTATCGCCCATGTAAGTAGTTTCTATAACTCAAAATGCCTCAGTGTAGATGTCAAGTGCCCAACTAAATGAATAATGAATAGTGCGCAATACACTCCAGCCAATCATTTCCCCAATTTAAAAAAAAAAATTGTCTAATTTGTATTTGTGTGACTAACTCTTTAGTCATTTTTATTTGAGTGACTAAATAAATTTTTACCTGATGACAAAATTAGTCATTTATTTACTCATTTATAGTTGTATTAAAAAAAATTAGTAGAATTGAGTCATTTTTAGTTGTTGTGACTAAAAGTTTTAGTCACCTAGTCATTTATTTGCCAAATTCTACTAGTGTACCTAGCTTTCATTTGTCATATGCATCATCACTTATTTTCTCCCAAAAACATTTGGGTAGCATGACACGCCATGAAGACTCCATATCACTGTTAAATTGATAATAGAGAAGAAAGAAAGAAAATGCAAATATATTATAAATGATATGAAGAACATCAAGTTGGTGAAGTATATATAGAAGTTAGAACGAAGACAGTGACATCAAATACTCAACACTTAACATTTAATTCACCACTTGATGTGACAATATTATTTCAAAAAAATGATTTGTGACTTTAAGTGATTTAAAATTAATAAAAAAGTCAACCATTGGTATTTTAAAATCTAATGGTTCTAGCATTATTTTGGAGGTTTTAATTCACAAGTCTAGTGCTTCAGACATTTACTTCTGGAATTAAACTATAGTCGGCCATCTTGTGATAACCATTGATCTTTGATTAACTTAGCGCTAACCATTGATTCCTTTTATACCATTAACCACGAGCTTGAGCTAAAGCTTGGTCCCATCGAGGACAGATGTAATAATCTTGCATTATCGCATTAAAATGATGGCATCACCTTCCCAACAGTGTGGGCACGTGGGAGTCACTTGATCGTTAATCATCGATCTCAACCGTTGATTTTCATGAGCAAATATTTGTCACCTGACCTTGATACTCCATGAAACTGATAAATTGGTAATCACCTAGGATGAGGGGTCGGTCACCACAATGACTCCAATGGCTTAAGTCATAGCTTAAGTGACCTTGAACTACTAGTTGCTAATCAATGATAAAATATTATTTTGGGTGTCATGACTTTAAGTGATTTAATAAGTAATAAAATTTCAACCATTGGTTTTTGGAAATCTAACGGTTCTAGAGTTATTCCAGAGGTTTGAATTCGCAAGTCTAGTGCTTTAGACATTTGCTTTCGGAATGCAACTATAGTTTTTTATCAAAAAATCATTGAATGGTCATGGATTATATTAATTTGCACTGACATATATCTTTAGACATAATGAATATGTTGACACTTTTCCCCATTCCAGACACTTAATGAAGGAACTTTGATGTGTGCAAAAATTGTCCTGGAATAGAACAATATGTAGCATTTGATATTTTTGCCACCTACACTATGATTTATTATTGGCATACTATTTTATTTCGCCAATGAATTTTTTATTGGTTTGAGATTGTGTTTAATTTTCCAATGAAAATATTCTTTTGGTTTGAAAACATTTTTGAATCACCAACAAAAATATTTTATTCTTTTGAGCACAACTCTAATTTTCCAATAGAAATATTTTTTGGGTTTGAAAACATGTTTAATTCACCAATGGAAATATTTTATTGGTTTGAAAATAGGTTTTAATCGCTAGTGAATATATTTTATTGGTTTTAAAAAAATTACAATTTTCTAGGATTTTCCATAGACTTCTAGCGATTAGAAAAAATTTGCCAATCAAGATTTATTTTTCTCAAAAAATAGAAAAAATTGCCAATAAAATTAATTTTTTTTTGGGAAGTATACAAGATTTTACACCTTCACTGAGGGGGGGGGTTCTTAAAGTTATCCCTGGTGACATATATGTCTTCCTCCAAGTCACCATGAAGGAATGTTGTCATCACATACATCTATTCCACTTCTATATCATACACTATTGCAAGTGATAACAAGAACCAAATAGATGCCAACTTCGTAATAAGAGAGAAAATCTTACCATAGTAAATTCCCTCCACCTAAGAATACCCCTTAGTGACCAACTATTTCTTATGATTCTAAACACTACCATATAGACCAAATTTTCTCTTCAATGCCCATTTACATCCAATTTCTTTATATCCTTCAAGCAAGGGCACCAAATACCAAGTATCATTTTTCTTCAATGCAACCATCTCTTCATCAATGAATTTCATATAGGAATCTATATAATTCATACCCATATTATCTCTAATAGTCCTAGGCTCATCAATTTTATCAATCAAAGCAAAAATACAACTGGAATCCAATAGTGAATAACCAAACATTTTTAGTTGCCTCCTAACACATGTATACCTCCTCAATTGCTAAGGTAGAGGTTCTTCTTCTTTTTCATAATGCTCAAAGATTCTAGATCTCTCCTCATTATCAAGTCCAATAGGAGTGTGTAGTTCACCTCTCAAAATATTAGGTGGTACCTAAACTACCTCCTTATTTTATTTCTCATCTTTCTCTAGTTGTAGCTCAAATGTGGAAGATATCATCTCTAAAAATTTAAACTTATTTTATAGAGAACCTTTTGGGCCACTAGATCCCAAAGCTTGTACCCCTTAGCATTGACACCATATCCAATAAAGATACACTTCATTTCCTTGTTCTCTCACTTAGACCTCTTCTCAATCAAAACATGAGTGTAAGCTTCACAACCAAATACTCTAAGATGTCTCATCAAAGTATTTTTACTAGACCACACATCCATAGGCATTTTAAATTCAGTAAGAACTGAAGTAGGAGATCTATTGATCAAGTAACATGTAATGTTTATAGCTTCAATCCAAAAACTATATTCAACCACTCAACATACTTCTAGCCCTTTCCATTGTCTTTTTCATCCTCTGTTTAACTCCATTTTTTGTGGGGTGTATGGAGTTGTCTTGTGTCTCTCAATATCATGGTCCTTACAAAACCTGCTGAAATTTTTTTGAACAAAACTCACCACCATTGTTTGATTCTCAACAAGATACTTAAACTCCTTAAAATAACTAAATACTTCAGCTTTACTTATGAGAAAATAAAAAAACATCCTTCTACTATAGTAATCTATGAATGAGAAAAATTATATAGATCTAGACAATGAAGGAACATTCATAATACCAAACACATTTGCATGTACATAATCCAACAACCCAGAAGACTTATGAAAACTAAAATAAAATGAAACATGGTGTTGTTGTCCATATACATAATGTTTGTAAAAGTCAAACTCAAGATTACAATCATCAAGACCTTTAACAAGGCTTTCTATTTTTCAAGGCTCTAAGACCCTTCTCACCAATGTGACTAAGTCTTTAGTTCCATAACTTATTTTTCTCTACAAGAATTTCATTTCCAAATAATGAGCACCCTTAAGTACTCAAAATGCATGACCATTAGATGTAGCTTATATACAATTATCTACTTGATCTGACAGTGAGGATGAAGAATTACAAGATATCCCATTTGTCTTATCAAAAGAACTATTAGACTGAACCATGCATGCATCCATCTTGTAAAGGGTGCTAATTCAAACACCCTTATCCATCACCATAGATCCTCTATTCATCTTGCATCCTCCATTTGAGAAATAAATATACACACTCGAATCATTCATTTACTCACCAAGATTAGGTTTTGTACCAAACCCAAGATATTTAATACACCACCAATGCCCTTCACTCTACCATAAGGGAATCTAATATTGGCTCTTCCATGACCAAAAATTTTCATATGAGAATCATCACCCAAATACACTTTCCCACCATCATATTCTTCATACTTTGAGAACCAACCCCTATGATTGATCATGTGGAAATAAGCACTTGATTCTATCAACCACACATCTTTGAATGCATATGTTTCCATGGATGTGAGAAAAGAATCTACATAATTTCTTTGTCTTCTCCTTCTTGCACTCTTTAAAGATATGACCAATTTTTTTTTGCAGTTCCAACATTTCACCTTGGACTGGCTAGGAGATTTAGATCTCCTTGGAGACTTAGATTTATAATTCTTGTCATTTTTATTGCATTTCTCTTTTGATCTACCACATACAACAAGGGCTTCCTTGTCCATCTCAAAATATTTTCTCTTTATTTCTTCAAATAACAACAATGCAACCACCTCATCCATCTTGAACTTGTCTGTAGTACTTACAATAGTTATTACAAAATAATCCTACAAGTCTAAAAAAGAACATAAGATAAGCATGCAATGATCCTTGTCTGCAATTTTATCACCAACTAACTCCAACTGTGCAACAAGCATATTGAATGTATTCATGTGATCAATAATGGATCATCCATCTTCTATCTTTAAATAATAAAGTTTCATTCGTAGGAATAACTTGTTTACCAAGGATTTAGCTTGATAAAAATCTTCAATTTTCTTCCAAAGACATTTTGCATTATTTTCTTCATGGACATTCAGGAGCATTGAATCGGCTAAACAGAGTCTTATCAAACCCTTGTCTTTTTGATCTATCAAATCCTAATCTTCTTAAGAGGTGCTTGTCAGTTTTGTACTATATATTATAGCCAATAGATATATATCCACAAGCATATATTCCATCTTGAGTTTCAACAACTCAAAATTATTATCGTTAAAATTCTCCATTTCAATTCTAATCTATATGCTTGTCATATTTTACCTGTAATAAAGTTACTAAATCTTCCTTTGCAAAAATCCAACTAAAAATAGATTAGCACAAAAAACCCCTTCAACCCGCTAATAGAATCAAGGCTAACTTGGCTCTGATGCCAACTAAGAGGAATCCAATTACATGCAAAAAAATCCCTACGTCAATCTAAAATAGGAGAGGGTTGCACAAATTCTTCAAACCCTTTAACTATTCCAACTGCAAAAATATTGTACATACAAATTTAATTAAGCAGTTAAAAAATAAAACCGCAACACATATATTTTAAGTGGGAAAACCCTTTTAGGAAAAAACCCACACTCCAAACACCTAGCTCAATTGTATTATTCAATAAATATGGATTACAATACAATAACAAAGCTTATGCTCTTTAGGAGTTGTCAACACTATATTCATAATCTAGAATAATTCTAGTAGCATAACAATAGCTCAAGAAATAATTAACCTATCATGAAAAATAAGCTAACACGTCATGTATATATAGATGAGCGAGGCAAGTGCCCAAAAAATCATCCCTTATCTTCCAAAAATCCAATATCTACAAAATCTTAAAAAGCGTGAGCTTTAAAATCAACCCGCCAAACCAAAACATCATTATCCTCATCTTGGGTGCCCATATCTAGGAAAAACATATTATTCATATCCCAACCATATCTTATCCATATATTGGGCACCTAAAACAAATAAAGCCAAAAAAATAATTTATTCCTCCTTAGTTCAAATATAGTAACTACTAACCAAGACTCTCAAGTCAATATAGGAAGTTGCCAAAACAAAATTTCACCAATATGGAAACATATGATATCATACTCTTATAAAATAGGACCTCCTATAGTGGGCACCAACTTCCTAAAAATTATGGATCTTGCCATATGTCATCACCTACCATGTAGGATGTCATCTCAACAATAGGACTGACAAAGTGAATGACAACTTAGGAAGTTTAATATATTAGGATAAATTAATATGCACCTAATAATCAATTAACTAATGATAGGAATAAAATTTTGAGGCACCTTAATCCCAACACCATTGACCCAATCTTGAAAAGGGTAGAGTTCCTTAACTTTATAGTTTCCCCATGTTATTGATGAGAAATAAATGGGTTCAATAGCAATTGTTGGGAAATTCAATCTCTATCCAAATATGACTTCAAAAGATGAGATTCAAGGCTTGTACTAAAAAAATATGAAAATATTAAACTTTTATGAAAATATGAAAATTAAGTCTCCTTAATATGAAATTACCATGATTAGATCCATCTTCTTTATGGTGTCAAAAATCAACCAACATAACATGCTTATAAACACTACCTTATGTGAACTTATAACAACAATCTATGAATAATAACATCACAATAATATATCAGCAGTGAGGCATAAATCAGCAATACAAGAGCATCACATAACATAAGATTACAATACAACCACTTACATTCCCCTCTTTTCCTCCACCATAGAAGAACTTGTGTACCTATGAAAAACCTCATTATGCCTCAAGCTATCTATGTTCCTACAAAGTAACACTACATTCAATTGTACCTCATTGTTTCTACATCCAAAGAGCTGATTTTATAGATGTGTGAAGAGGTCTTAAGCCTAAAACAAGGCTTCCAAAGATGAATCTTTGATCCAAATGATCCAGCCCTTGGAAATCCTCTATAGAATATGAAAAGACACCTATTTTGGCTCCAATACTTTCCTTCCAACCTAGGCACCCAAACTTGGAAGATAAACATTACATTAAATGTAATAAATGATGGAAAACCAAGTGACGCATATTACCTCTTTCCAAGAACCCACTTGGAGAATCCCAACAATCACGCATTTATCCTTTTCCTTATATTTTATTATCCCATTCTAGGTTTCCACATGTGGGGAAAATAATATTAGTATTTATATCCACAAGTCACTTTTGTTGTTGCTAGTGGAACCATCAGGCCTTATGAGTATATTAGAAACAATGGTGAGAATTAATATTAAAAAATATTTTCACAATACACCCTAATTGCCTAGAGACACTTTCCAAGGATGTTGGAACCCTGGCATAGGATTTACAAGGTAGATGGCACCTTAATCCTAACATTCTCACACTCGACATCAACATTGTAAATATAACTATAAGAATAAAAACAAGGGGAAATATCCCTTAGCCAAACATGTACCATATGAATCTTCACAATTCTCTCATTCTCCAACAAGATGCCTTCAAAAGCAACCATGATAACCAACATCAAGCAAAGAAAACTCCTTCACAACCTCCAACATGCCACCTATGGAAGAAAAGGAACCTACCAAGGTGAAACATATCAAATATCAATGAAACTTGCACCAATATTTGTATGAACACAAGCATCATATTCAAATGATAACAAAGGCTTTGAGTAACTACCTTAATCATACCACCTAGAATAGCAACCAAAACAAATTTCAACTCATCTAGGCTAACCATACCTCAAAATAGGGTAAACCAAACATAGATAAAACTTCATGCCATCAACATGCCAACCCAAAATCCACAATAAAGTCTCTATATATCCATCCTCCTATATCAATGCAACATACCAATAAATAAATGACCATAGACAAGGTCAACTAACAAATATGCATTAACATTGAAATAATCTTATGGATATAGATAGACCACATCTGATTCATCCCACTACAAGAAAGTGGGTAGCTAATCCATAACTTGCATAACCTGTAGATCCAAATCTAATGAAACATGAAAACTCATCACATCAATAAACAACAAACTAAGATATTATTGAACACATTGGAATACTGAGAGGGGGGGTGAATCAATATTCTATCAAATCTCAAACCCTCTAGAACAAATAGATACTTTAAACTCTACTACATGAGAAAGAACATGAAAGAATAAGACAATGCATAAACATCATCCACATTCTTTGCAAATACAAGTTAGGTGGCCCCATAAACAAGAAACTATGAAACTTGTAGCATGTCAACCTTCACATTCATTGGTGATACATAAAAAAGATAAAACATTATATGTGCTTCTTGTAGATGATTCAACATGACCCATATAACACCTTCAAACACTCCATAATCTCCACTCACACTTGAACTTGTGGCGCACATCATGAACATGCCTTAGTCGGCCTTAGAAAAATCATATCTTCACAAAATGACTAGAAGCATCTATGCAATACTGGAAACAAGAAATATATTTATGCGCTTCAAACCTTAGATGCTATGAGACATGTGGAGTGTCCACATAAACTCATACAACTAAAATTCACAACCTTCTACTGGCGCAAGTATATAGACATTAAAAACAGTCACCAGAAAACACAGTCATATACACTATCACTTATAACTATCTCTACGAAATGAATATTGATGTATGAAACTTTGGATATAATACCTTCACATCAAAATAAACTTAAATTTTGAACTGCATAACCATGTTTTAAAATGCAGAGATATGTAGAGCCAAACTATTCACCTATGAGATCATCTTTATAGAATCAACATAGTCTTCAATCTATCACTCTCAAAAACACCTTTCTAGTAACCCAAAAAACTTGAAACTTGCATCACACATGCCTTGACATAGCATGAGGCTATCCTCCAAACCACAAGAATAAAACATCATCAACGGAGAAATCCAGAGCATTTCTTAGAGACTCTGGTAACCAATCAACCAAACTGCAACATCCTCCACAGAAATTTTGACATCAATGACAACCAAACTACAACAATCTCCCCCTTTGGCATTCATGGAAAAACCAATCTGGTGTGTATATTCTCTCCCCCTTTAACATCAAGTACAAATGATAAAAGGACTTTCTCTCCTCCTTTGGTGCACAATCTCTCCTTATGTTAGCAATAAAACTTGCTCCCCTTGAGATAAATCCCTCATCAGTCTAGGAATAAAGATATGACTTGAATTACTCCCCTTAGACATATGCACGAACTATGCATCTAGAAAGAAGAAAGAGGGGAAATTACCCCTAACTTCTATTAGAGACATTCAAATGTTTCCTTTGCAAGTGCCTTTGTGAAAATGTCTACAACCTGATCCTTTATAGATACATACTCCAACTTCACTTCTTTATCTGCAACCTTTTCTCTCAGAAAGTGATGCCGGATTGATATGTGCTTAGTTATAGAATGCATCAGTATATTCTTATAAATATTGATAGTGCTTGTATTAACACATAGAACAGGAATGGGCTCATCATACTTTATCTTGATATCCTTCAGTGTTTTCTTCATCCAAAACACTTGAGTACAGCAAGATGCTACAACAATATACTTTTCTTTTGTTGTTGATAAAGATATTGAATATTTCTTCTTACTTTTCCATGAAATCAACCTTTTCCCTAAAAATAAATCACCACCACTGGTACTCTTTATATCATCAACACAACCAACCTAATTAGGATCAGTGTATGCACTCAAATAAAATTCATTAGCTTTTGGATATAATAATCTATAATCCAAAGTTCTCTTCAAATATCTAAAGATTCTCTTGATTGCCTTCACATGAGTTTCTTTAGGGTTAGCTTGAAATATTGCAACCAAACATACTACATGCATAATATTAGGTCTTGAAGCAGTTAAATACAATAAGCTACCAATCATAGATCTATATAGAGTTTGATTAGCTAGGGGAGACTCATCATGTTTTCTCAAATGACAATTAGTTACCATAGGAGTACTCACAGGTTTACAATCTTCTATTCCAAACTTCTTCAACATCTCTTAGAAATTCTTTGATTGAGAAATAAAGATACCATCATCTAGCTAAGAAATTTGAAGACCAAGAAATAAGGATAACTCACCTATCATAGACATTTAAAATTCGTTCTACAATTCTTTAGCAAAATTCTTGCACATTTCATCATTTCCACCAAAGATTATATCATCAACATATACAACAACTATCATAAATATTGAAGTAAAGATTACTATCTACAGTACCTTTCTTGAAACCTTGTTGAATTAAGTACTTGTCCAACTTGTATACCAAGCCCTAGAAGCTTGTTTGAGACCATACAATTCCTTTTTGAGTCTACAAGCCATGTTTGAATCTTCTTATAACCGAAATATAGCAAGTTTCTTTATGTAGACTTCTTCCAAATCTCCATTCAAAAAAGTTGATTTGACATCCATCTGGTATACTTTGTAGTCCTTGTGGGCTGAAAAGGCAAGATACATTTTGATTTCTTCCATTCTTGCTATCGAAGAAAAACTTTCCTCAAAATCAATTCCTTCTACTTATGAATAGCCTTTACATACCATTCTTGCTTTCTTTCTTACAAATTATCCATCTTCATTCAACTTATTCCTGAATACCCACTTTGTTCCTATCACATTTTTGTCCACAGGCCTTGGAACCAGTTCTCAAATTATATTCTTCTCAATCTGATTCAATTCTTCTTCCATTTCTTGTATCTATCCTTCATCCTTGCTAGAATTAATAAAATTTTTTGGTTCTATCTTTTATAGTAAAAAAAAGTTTACTTATTCATTTTTCCTTGCAAGCCTTCTCCTGGTCAACACTCCTTCATTCTTATCTCCAATAATCTGATCCTTTAAATCATTCCTTTGAGAATACTTGGTAGGAGTCTTATTGTGCTTTTCTACAGTTTCTTCTTTCTCTTCAACTTCTTCTTCTTATTCTAAGCAAGGAGGTGTGTCAGATCTACAGTCCTCAATTTTATACATATTTTGATGTAAATCTTCATCAACCTTAACATTTTTACTTTCAACTATCTTTCCCAATATTCTGTTGTAGCACCTGTATGCTTTACTTTGAGTTGAATATCCAAGAAAAATACCTTCATCATCTCTTGAATCAAACTTTTCCAAGACATCTCCATCTCTTTTGATGTAGCATTCACTTCTAGAGACTCTAAAATATTCGATAGTTGTAGGAATTGCATTCCATAACTCATAAGGGTTCTTAGTGCTATTCACCCCTAACAATCCTATATTGATAATAAAGGCTGCAGTATGAACTGCCTCTTTCCAATATACATCAGGTAGATTTTCTTCCTTCAACATAGTCTTTTCCATCTCTTGAATAGTCTTATTCTTTATTTCCAAAACCCCATTCTATTGAGGAGTTCTAGCAAAAGATATATGCCTCTTTATTCCATTTTCTTCACAAAAATCATTAAACTCATTTTATGTGAACTCGCCTCCTCTATCAGACCTCAAACACTTTATTTTAGCTTTCATTTCATTCTCAACCTTTTATTTTAAAATCTTGAATCTACTAAAGGCTTCAAATCTATCTTTCAAGAAAGTAACTGATGCAGAGTGGCAGGGATAGCAAACACCCAAATATGATGTAAAATACCCTCTAGCACTTAGGTTTCAACAAACTTCCACAAACTATGGTGAATTAGGCACTTTTCTGTCAAAAGGCTAGTAGCCTTACCCGGTAGGACAGTCAATATAAAAACCACATGGATTATTTTCAAGGCACCAAACCTATGAATTCAGACATCCACAATGGACCCCTACAAAGTTCCAAAACCTTTCCTCTTGACTGTCAAGGCATCACTCACAATGGCCCTTTCTACCACTACTCCAAGAGGCCTAATTCACAGACCTACACCTGGGTCTTGACTATCTAGGCTCTCCCCTTCACCCCAAAGCCAAAAAATGAGCTCCTACAGGTTTTTCACACCTATTACCATCATTCCTAAGTGCCTTTCAAACAGATTCTTCAAAATAAAGCAAAAACTCACTTTTTTGCTTGTCACATGGGCTTGCCACATAGAGATGTCAAGCCAAAACATTGCACCATTTGCCTCCAAAGTCCTTTCTGCTCTCCAAGACCTCTGATACATAACATTTCACCCTCATACCTTCCATCCCACCAAGATTTTGCAATGCTACAGTGTGGGAATGGAAGATGCATCCATTTTTTGCTCAAAACCTTGATTTTGAGGGTTTTCAGACCACCCAGGAGTAAAATTAAGATATCTCCCTTATTACTCAATGAAATATCACCACTCCAACTCCAAAAGAAATCTTACTCAATTACCTTTCCAACCATTACACCCTTCAACCATAAAACAGAACGTAAAGATTGTACCAAGTACGGGATCAGCAAATTCTAGAGGAAAACATGGGGTTTGAGACCACCCAATAGTAAAATGGCAATATCTCACTCAATTCTCAATGAAATCACACCATTCAAATGCCAAAAGAAATGTGACTCAATTATTTATCCAACCCTTATAGTATTATAACATGAAACAACATATAAAGTCCGTACAATGCACGGGATCAGCAGTTTCTTGATGAAAAACTCAAAAACAGCAATTTCTCCTTTGAAAACTCCTTCTAAACTTCTTCAAAAACCTTGCCTCAACCAAGAGAGGCATATTTGAAGTCTCCTAACTCCCTCCAAATTCCTCCAACTTCCATTTGAATCATTTTTTTGTTGGAAACATAATTAAACTTCCTTTTTTTTTGTTTTTTTGACTCTTTAATGCCTAATTAGGGCAATTTAGCCGACTTTCACCAACTTGCCTACAAAGATGCTTCCAAAATATATGAAAGGCATAAAATCTAGATAAAATGATAAATGTGACTCCCCTCAAGTGTCTAGATACAAAAAGGCATCCTTATTTCGTTAATTTTCCAAAATGTACTAGACTTACAAAGGAGGATGGAGACCTTGTTTATACAAAGAATTGGTCACCAAGACCAAAATTCCACAAAAAACTTAGGAGACCTATTACAAATTATTGAAATGGTCCTTAGGACCTTATTCTAACACAAAAATTAGAAACAAAACATAACTAAACATTCTAGGTCCATTAGACCCATGGGTGCTCCTGCACCAGTAATCCATGTCATCCTAGAGAAGTCATCAATAAAAAGAATGAAATACCTTTCTCCTAGAAGGTTTTTTTGTTCTGGTAGGTTGGCACAAATTAGTTTGAATCAACTCCAATGGTTTAGAGGAAAATTACTCTTTAGACTTGAAACTTATTCTTGTATGCTTTCCAAACTGACATTCCTTGCACAAAGTACTTGCAAGCTTGATTATCTTAAATATATCTCTTACCGCATGTGATGAGTTGATCTTCACAAGATTGTCAAAATTTATGTGTCCATTCTTCTATTTCAAATTCAACATTCACTTGTCCCAAAATAAAACTTCTCCCATTGACATCCTTTAGATTGTATATGTCACCATTTGTCCTAGATCCTTCTACAACCAATTTTTCAAACTTTCCTTTTTCTAATTTCACATCCTTTTTCATTGAATATGAGACTATATCCATTTCTACACATCTAAATCACACTAAGAAGATTGTTCCTAAGACCTTTAACATAAAGAACATCTTATTTCCTATGATTTCCATCAATACTTATTGTACCTTTTCCATGGATATGTACTAAAGTATCATCTCCACACTTGACTATGCCTCCATTCCACATCATAAGCTTGATAAATTTGCTCCTATCCCCTATAATGTGGTAGGAACAAACCACTATCAATCACCCAAGAGTTTGCCTCATCTTTTGCATGAAAATCAGTACACACAATCCTTGAATCTTTGGTTTTATCTTTAGACTTCTTAGTAGCCATGAATGGAATTTCATCCTCACTATCCAAACCACTAGATTCCCCATCCTTTGAATAGAAGGAATCTTCATTGGAGTAGAGACTCATTTTAAACCTATTTCTTCTAGAATATTGGTTTCTCTTTTCATAATATTTTAAGGTACATTTAGAAGAAAAATGACCAAACTCTCCACACTTAAAACATTTAAAGAGTGGATTACCTTTATACTTGTCGTACCCCTCTTCAACTTCCTTACAATTTTTTCTTCTTCATCATTAGTGTCACTACTCTGATCAGATGTTTCATACTTCTCATTCTTACTGGCTTTTAAATTTGCTTCCTTGTTTGAATCTTCTTTGTCACTCTCATTTCAAAAGCAATGAGGGCACCATATAATTGATCCATTGAAAATTTATCTAAATCTTTGACTTCCTCAATAGAAGATACTTTAGGGCTATAATTTGTAGGAAGAAATCTCAGTACCTTTTTAACCACCATTGATTCTTCCAATTCTTCACCAATTCCTCTGATTGAATTGACCACTTCATCTACCCAGAGCAAATATCCTGAAATATCTTCATCCACTAACATTTTTTAGGTTCTCAAACTTTCCTCTGAATATCTACAACTTGGCTTGCTTTACTTTAATGTCTCCTTCATAGATGCCACTAGGCTTTTCCCATACCTCCTTTGTTGACTTATAGTGTATTACTTCTACAAGTTCAGAATCTTCTAGTCCACTCAAGATATTATTCTTAACCTTTCCATTGTTCTCATAGGCCCTAATATCAGTTGAACCAGTTGGAAGAGCAACAAGAACAACATAACAATCCTTGACCGGTATCCAAATACCAAACCTGAAAGAGGTCAAATAGGTTTCCATCCTGAATTTCCAAAAAGAAAAATTTGTTCCATCAAACCTAGATACCTTGTGATACCCTTCTTGTACCATCTTGGATCTTCCTCAAGCTATTAGACTTATTCTAAGTAACTTGGCTCCGGTACTAATTGTTGAACACATTGGAATACTAAGAGAGGGTGAATCATTATTCTATCAAATCTCAAGCCCTCTAGAACAAATAGATACTTTAAACTCTATTGCATAGGCAATAACATAAAAGAAGAAGATAATGAAGAACACAACACAACACCAGATATACATGGAAAACTCCATAGGAGAAAAACCACGATGAGAAAAGTTGCTAGGAACTCCTAATCCATCCTCACAATATGAACAAAATTTACAACTTTATTTTAGGGCTACAATCCAAGGAAGCTACAACTCCTTGATTACAATTTTAGGGTCACTCCTAAGGAAGCTACAAATCCCTAATTTGAGCACGCACATGAATGATTATAGAGTTATAGTCCTTCCACTATCTGAAACTAATAATTAAGCTCAATCCTTTTGATGATTGTAATTCTACTTTGCAACCAAGCTCCAAATGTCTTCTCAGTTGCCTACTAGCTCACTACTTTCAGTAATTAATAAGTTCTTCCTTTGGCTCACTTCCTCCCACTTCCTCGAGCAAATAATCAAGCACACTTCTTTACTTTCCTTTTGTCATAGAGATATGATCAAGATGAAACCGAATAGGATCTTCCAAAACTATTTTTTTCTCCTTTAGTCACTTACATATTCATCACAATCACACACCTCCTAGATAAAATAGGTTTATAATTTATACATGATACTACATTGATTACATCTCATTTCAACCTATAACAAAAAAATTATTACATCTCCAAGTCGGCCAAGGATAAAAAAATGAACATGAAACATGTAGAGGGCAAGACCCAAAAGTCTACATGCAACACCAAGAAGAGGAACACACCTTGCAGATTCCAACACATGCTTAACCTGGTCACGTACTATCTTCACACCTTTAATCTTATTTAAACATCATTTGCACGCTTTGAAAATACAATTTAGGAAGTCATAAATAAGAAACTATGAAAATTGTAGTATGTCAGCCTTCACATCCATTAGTGGTACACAAAAAGATAAAACATTATCTATGCTTCTCCTATATGAGTCGAGATGACCTATACAACACCTTCAAACACTCCATATGTTTTTCTCACACTTGAACTTGTGGCGCACACCATCAACATGCCTTAGTCAGCCTCAACAAAAGCATATCTTCACAAAATGACTTGAAAAATCTATGTGGTATTGGAAACAAGAAATATATTTATGTGCTTCAAACCTTAGACACTATGAGACATGTGGAGTGTCCACACAAACTTATACAACTAAAATTCACAACCTTCTACTAGTGCAAGTAGACAGACATTAAAACCACTCACCGGACAACATAGTCCTATACACTATCACTTATAACTTTCTCTACAGAAGGAATATTGAAATGAAACTTTGGATATAACACCTTCACATCAAAATGAACTTAACTTCTAAACCACAAAACCATATCTATAGAGTGTCTTCAATCTGCCACTCTCAAAAACACCCTTCCAATAGCCCAAAAGACTTGAAACTTGGATTACACATGCCTTGACACAATATGAGGCTATCCTCCAAACTGTAGGAGAAAAACATCATCAATAGAGAAATGTGGAGCATTTCTCAGAGACTCTAACAACCAATAAACTATACTAAAACATCCTCCATAGAACTTTTGACATCAATGACAACCAAACTGCAATAGATATCATAGAGGATAACTAAACATATATTTGGAAACTTACACTACATTAGTAATGTCAAATTTGAAAATAGATCAAGGCATGCCAATTCTACCTATAGTACTTCACATAGAGGATGTGGCTAACTCCTCTATTATATAATGTTAAGGAAACATACAGTGATATGCAAATATTTCAAGCAATTATGTTGCAATACCTCTCTCATCACTAGTCTCCATATCTCTTCCAAATTATTCACACTCAACCATGTGAGTACAAACATCTAGAAAGAATACCATGACCAAAGAGAGAACCTACAAATCAAACCATATCCTTGTTCGACACTAACATGTATTGATTTGTGTAATCTAAGATCTCCTTCTCTATTCCCAAACTAAAAGGATATCAACATATAACATTCAAATCAAATGAAAACATGGAAAAAATATATGTAAACCTCTCATACAGAAGGTAGACCAAACCAACCAATCATTCCCACAACAAAGTGAATATGCCAAAATCCACAAACCATTTCGTATACCTCTCTAAATAAGTCCTTGGAACTAAATGTATAGATCAATACCAAGATAAGAACAATGAAAATCCATAAACCATGAATATTCTTCTTAACAAGTCCTCAAAATATTTATATTCAAGAATAACTCATATGAGAAGACAAGATACAAAATAAAGAATGCATCTAATAATTAGTCAAGAAATACCTCTCAGATCATTCACCTATTGAGTAGACCAAGAGTGGGATATAATATTGTCCTATGTACATAACACCAAACAATGGCAATCTTCTCTTCAGGTCAATAGTGGATTCACATCCATAACCAAGTGTAGGATCCTCGATCTTTTTGTTGAAATCATCATCAAAGAGTAACCATCTCAACATACAATCCCATAAGTAAGAGATGTCTTAGGCTCACCCAAGTCTCTCTAGTCTCCATGAGTATCCACAATCAATCCATGCCAACTTGAAATGCAACCTTGAAAAATCATGAAGCTCTAAGAAAATGATCAATACTCAAAACTAAAGAGGACAAAACAAGACCATTTTCAAAATTCCAACTATAGAATCAAGAATATTTCATGACATCATGATATAACATACCCTCCTAGGATATCACATGAAAATAACCATCCATCATCAAATGATGAATCAACATCACTATCAAAGCTCCCACTGAACTGTGTAACCAAGCTCTCTAGGCATCATGATAACTATCTCTTAATTGAATATCATTCATGACCCCAACACAATCAAAGAACTCAACACCATGAGCTCCCAAAAGGTAAAGTACAACCACAATATCCAAACCAAGAAGATATAATTACCATACATCCTTTTTCAATAGAACCAAAGATGTCATTAAACTCTCACTGCAATCTAAAAGCAAAATCCAAGAGCTTTATATGACACCAACAACCATTGCAAATGACCATCCATTTTCTAATAAAATAAATTCCATGGATCACTACACACTAAAACAACAACTTAGAACCAAAATATTTAAACAAAGAAGATAGAACACATTATGTAACTGTGTAAAGCTCCCACTTAAAGTAATATTGAGTTATGCATAGCATCATGACCAATACCATTGCCAACACTCTACTAAAAGTGAACAAAGCTTCTCATGCACCATAAACTACTACTAAATAATTCAAATGAACAACTATATTAGGTACTCCCAATAACCATCTCTCACTACAATAAGCATACCAATATAATAATGGTGACTAAGAATATTTCCTACCAAATATTATAATCCACATCAGATAATTTACAAGATCTACACATATGCAACATCTCAAAGGATAAATACATAATTAGTGCTCCAATATCAAATAATTAAAAATAGATTCAACCCCACATTAGTATAACTAAAATATAGATAATTAGGTATAATATGTATATTTTGAAGGCTCAAACACCAAAATCAACACTAGATCTGATTTTCCAAACAAACCCACATAGGAGTAACCATAGATCAATAAGAATCCTCCAAGTAGCCATACAAACCTGTAACTATCTTCATCCAAAAAACCCTGAATACAATCTCATCACAGATCTACATATCGCATATTTTAGTTAACATGAAAAAACATCTTTGTAAATCTGAAATTCATTTAAACATCTATAAATTTAATTCAAACATGTCATTTGAATAATAGAATAAGCATAGATCCACAAACCCATAGTTGAAAAATAAGAATAAATTGCAACCTAGTAGGAAAACAAATTTGTCCAGGAGCTTATATCATATAAAACATATTAGCTTCATAACTCACAAAGAGGTTAGTGGCTTATCTTACAATTCTTTCATGTAACCAAGTGCTAAACCAATGAAGCCAACATTAGAACTCCATTTTGTAGTCCAAATTGAGAGTGTTTCTTCATGTGACCAAGATGTCTCAACCCATCCAACATAAACACCTTCTCACTGCACATGACCACAAGGTAAAGGAACATAACCACCAAATAAGAGGATACACACATATTTCCAAACAAGAGCTCCAAGCTACCAAAACATTACCAACTCCATAAAGATCCATTATCATGAGCTTCTAATATTCAACATAGATCACATTGACAATATCTATGGATTCCAATATCACAAATATATTAAACAAAGTTAACTCATAGAAAATTAATTTCATCCCCACAAGCCTTCCAACATTGTTGAATTCCTTTGAAAAATTCCCCACAAGCTTGCCAAGCTAAGAAATCAAAAAGAAGTAATGCCCATAACGTAGTTAACCTTCAGTTATGATACCAAATTATGAGAAATAAACATGTTCAATACCAATTGTTGGTAAATTCAATCTCTATCCAAATATGACTTCAATGGATGAGATTCAAGGCTTGGAATACAACAACATGAAAATTTGAAACTTATATTCAAATCTAAAAATTAAGTTTCCTTAATATTGAATTATCATGATTAGATCCATCTTCTTTATGATGCCAAAAATTAGCCAACATAACATGCTTATAAACACTACCTTATGTGAAATTATAATAGTAATATATGAAGAATAACGTCACAACAAGATAACAGCAATGAGGCACAAATTAGCAACAGAAGATTTATATGGAGAAACACTTGAGGGGAAAAAACTCCACCAAGAAGAGAGGCCAAGTATGTATTATCATTAAATAAACGATATTACAATAGAACCACTTCTATTCTCCTTTGCTTCCACCATGGAAGCACCTATGTACCTATGATTAACATCCTTATGCCTCAACATGTCCTTGTTCCTACATAGTAACACTACATTCAACTATTCCTCATTGTTTCTACATCCAAAGAGCTGATTTTATAGATAAGCGAAGAGGTATTAAGCCCAAAACAAGGCTTCCAAAGATGAATCTTCAACCCAAATGACCAAAATTTTGGAAATCCTCCATGGAATATGAAAGGACGCCTATTTTTTCTCTAATACTTTCTCTCCAACCTGGGCACCCAAACTTGGAAGATAAACATTACATTAAATGCAATAAATTATGGAAAACCAAGTGACACATGTTGCCTCTTTCCAAGCACCCACTTGGAGAATCCCAAAAATCACTTATGTATCCTTTTCATTATCTTTTATTATCCCATTCTCGGCACCCACATGTGGGAAAAATAATATCAATTATTTGTGTCCACAAGTCACCTTTATCGCTGCTAGTGGACCCATCACCCCTTATGATTATATTATAAACAATGGTGAGAATTAATATTATTTTCCCAATGATGTTGGAACTATGATATAGGATTTACAAGGTTGATAGCACCTTAATCCTAATAGTTATGGTGTCAAAAAATATATAAAGTAACCTTGTGTAGGATCATTAGGAGTTTATGGGAAATCTAGGACAATAGAACACCGCCAAAAATAATTGTTAAGTTTTTCCATAGCATGACCCATAGCTAATTTTTTGGGTAATGGAATTCGAGGTGGTTATTTCCTAAAATGATTATCCAGTTAAAGGAAATCAATATTGTAAATTTATATGGAGTTTTGGGTGTTTCATCTTCTTAATATTTTTCCAATCAAGAGAAGATACAATACACTACACTATAAATATGATAAAGTAATAATGGTAGGCATGGTTATTTCTAAACTTTGATATTCTGATAAATGAACATGTGGCTAGGTAATGTTGCAAATTTGAGGTCATCATAAATAGATATAATTTTTTCTTGAATTATCAATTTAGTAGGTGGTTATCTAGTCAAAATAATTAGTTATTCAATTAAAATATTTAACTATTTTTTCTAATTAGATATATAGGAACTAAGCCCTATATTAGTTGTATTGTAAATGGAGTTAAAAATCGAGCATTTACTAGTGGAGCCAAACATTGACTTGCAAGAAAATAATAAGAAGCGCCAAATTCTTCATTTTCTATGTGTTGTGGAGCCAAACAAACTATGCAAACATATTTGAGTGGGCAAGTGAATGCTATTGGATATGTCTATTCATTCCCTAGGTCACCCAATCCTTTTGGGCTACACTATTCTAGTTCAATCTATTAAGATCCCTAGGAGTAAAAAACTTCCAAACTATGATGAAGTAGTTATTGAATCTTGTGACACCTAGGAATTTTTTGTCTAGACCTATAGGTGGATATGGGGTCGCTCCACATTAACCTCTCTTGGTTCTATTAAAATCAACACATTTTGGCCATGCCAACAATGAATGCATTCTTGTAAAAAGTGTCAATTAAGAGTGATACAAATGTGGCAAGAAGTATATTTTGTGTTTAATGTATTTTGAGGCCAAATTGACTACACAAACACATTTGAGATGGCATTTTAATGCTAGGGAATTCCTATGTTTTCACCCCAAGTCACCTAATCATTACGGATTATAGGCTTCTGATAAAGTCTCTTAAGAGACCTAAGTGAAAAAAAATCCAAACTATGATCGACCGGTTCTTAGAATCTATGGAACCTAAAAAAAATCTATCTAAACCTATAGCTACATGTAAGGTCCCTCCATAATAACCTCTTAGTTTTTCTTATATCCAAACCATTTTATCATGGTGATGATGGATGTAATATTGCAAAAATCATCAATTAAGTGCAATGTAAATGTGGTAAGAAGCATATTTTGTATTTCACAAGTCATAGGGCTCAACCAACTATGAAAAAAAAAATTGTGGGTGGGTGAATGGTAGGAAAGGTTTCATACCCTAGGTCACTCAATCATTTCAGACTACACTATTCTAGTAAAGTCACTTAAGAGACCTAAGTGCAAAAACCTATCAAACTATGACAAACTAGTTCTCAAAATCCTTGGCACCTAAAAATTTTGCATTTAGGTTCCCTCTAAAATAACCTCTCTTATTTTTTATTATCTCCAAACCATTTGATCATGGTGACTATGGATGAAATTTTTCAAAAATCATCATTTGCATTTAGCACAAAGTTGCTAAGAGCCATATTTTGTGTTCTTCATCTCGTGGGACCAAACTGGCTATGCTAACATATTTGGGTGGGTAGGTGAAAGTTAGGGAATGCCTATTTTCTAATCCTATGTCACTCAATCATTCCATATTAGAGGCTTCTAGCATAGTCTCTTAAAAGACCTAAATGCAAAAAAATTCCAAACTATGACAGATTAGTTCTCAAAATTTGTGACACCTATGAATGTTCCATATAAATTTATAGTCACATGTAGGGTCCCTCCAAAATAACCTCTATATTTTTTCATATATCCAAATCATTTTACTATGGAGATGATGGATTAAATGTTAGAAAAAACATCATTTACATTCAACACAAAGTTGTCAGGAGCCATAGTTTGTGTTCTTTTTCTCATGGGGCCCAACTAACTACACAAATATGTCAAGGTGGGTGGGTGAAATTTGGATGAGGACCTATTTCACACCCTCAAGGATAAATATTATTATGGAGGAGACACTTTATTTTAAAAAATTCACAATGAGAAATATGAGGAATCAAATTCTATGATTCATATTCATGATGGCCTTCCTATACCACCCATTGGCTCTATTTCCTTGATGATCCTAGTTGGACCTAATTCCATTGATGTTCCTTTTCATGATTCTCGAATCTAACCTATTCAAAGTGAGACCAAGAATTACATGGCTAATGTCCATGAATGTGGTCACATAGGTAGTCCACAAGTGTCTTAAGTTTCCTCATAATGTCACAATGCATATTGTCCATGACACTGCATACAAACCCCTAGTATCATGTGAGGGATTCTCATTAGATCATTTTTGGCCTACTCCTATTGGACCCTTATTGCCCCATGGAGACTTGTTCTACATGGATTATTTTAGGTACAAGACTGGAGTTATGGATCCTAATGTTATATTTCCCCCTTCATCTTATTCTATCTCCATGAAGGAATTTAAGTGTGCGCAGCAATACTCTTTGTCCTCTATGCCTTCCTCCTCAAAGGATATAGAAAATCACACTCCCATGCATAGAACTTCTCCTATTTTTGTTTCATAACTTCCAGTGGTGCCCTATGTTCCTCCTACTATGCCTAGCACAAGAAAAGGAAAGGCACCCATGTTGATGAAATATAAGCCTCAAGTTTTTTAACTCTCAATTTTGCCTACAATCCCTCACCCTACCTTGTACAATAAGGGGAAGCAAGTAATTCGAGTTAGTTATTTTTGTGTTGTCCCTATGTCTTGGCCCTTTATTCCTCCTCTTTTTCCTCCACCTACTTCCAAAGAAAATAAAGGAAAGGAGCCCATGATTGAGACTCAAGTATCTCTATGTGGTACCTCTTATCCCTTCTAAGGAGCCTATCCTTTCACTAATAACAATCGTGAAAGCTACTCTTCTAGTGGAGCAAGAGACCCTAGAGTCTTCTTAGGATTCTATTCCTAGTATTCATAACCATCGAAGTTTACTTACGTGCGAGCGTGAGCGTCACCGAAGAGTATTATCTCGAGAGCATGATACCTTGCAGAAGACCAAGGATGAGCCTTATGTCTCTATCTCCATTCCTATTTTTGTTCCTATCTCTTTAGTTCTACTTCTAACTTCCTCAATGGACCCTAATGAACCTTACCCTAAGTAGGTACAAGTGTTCATCGATCCCTCTTCGGTACCTCCCTTGATCACTTCTCTACTTGATCTTCATCCTTTTTCAGAGCCCATGGATATGCTTCACACGAAGGTCATATCTGCTATGGATCCTTCTTCTTCTTCCCTTTATCTCACTTCTTATGTGAGGGTTCCACATCCTCCTCTTAAGTGTAAGTTACAGCATGACCTTTTCTTGAAGGATGGTCATAAAAATCCTTCTTTTTCTTCTCCATCTCGTCCTAGTTTGGTTTTTTTTGTTTTTATGATGAAGGAATATCTTTCTTCCCCATAGTTTGTCATTTTCCCTCTTTCAATTATCGTTAATGGCTCCCTAGTTTCTCGGTCTCCTCCTATTCAGTCATTGCACTCTACTTTGGAGAAGTTAATTTTTGACTCATTGAAGGATATTCTGACTTTGTCATCTATATTTTCTAGATTGATGATGCTAACCTCATAGAAGCTCATCAATGGGGACGTTGAGGCAGCCTCCTCCTTAGCTCTTTCTACAGGTGAGGTGACTAGCATTTCTCTCATTGTCCTCACACTGCAAGCTCATTTACCCTCCCCTTACAACAACCTAGATTAGTAGGATGACTTGTTAGAGGTGATTGACTGAGCAGTACCTCTTCTTATCTTTAGATTAGATTTGTGTGTTTGTTTGTGCTCCCTAATACTTGTTTATTTATGCTTGTGCTCTCCCTAGAGGACCCTTGATACCCTTTTAGGTACTTAGATATAGGAGAGAAAACCTATTGTAATTTCTTCTATATGTTTCATCATTCCTCTATTTTTCATAAATTGATTTTCTTTTAACACCAGGGACAACACAAAGCATTGAGTAATTTAGGCCTCTTCCATGTTGACCTGGATTTTTATTTGTCTTCATCTGCTCTTCTTCTCATTCTAATCTATTTGGGGGTGATGACAATTCATATAATTTACACTATATATACATTTATAATCACTTCTGACCTTGAATACTTGGATCCCCATATGCTTCCAATCTTTTATCTCTACTTTTTCTTGAGTTTTTGGATTCTATGTGTTATCCCTCATGTGATAACGTTTCATGGATACATCTTGCTATGTATTTCATGACATAACATCTCTCTCAATCTTTCTTCTCCTTAGAATGACTTGTGCTCATTTTTGTAGCACTATAGTGTCTAAAACTGTACGCCTTTACATTTTTACACTATGTTTTCCTCCCCTTAATTAATTGGACTTAATTAAGACTTTAATTGGACGAATTATGCATTCACAAGCCTAATTAATTTCATTTTTTGAAAGGGAAACCCACATTTAATCAATGCCTACACTTAATTATACATCTTGGAAAATGTGTGTCCTAGGTTTAGGGCCTAGGACCCATTCGCCCAAGGGTGAATGGGTCCTCCTTAAGTCTTGGATCCCATTTTTTATTATGTTTTTAGTGACATTTTAATGATCTAAATTCAAATTGCAAAGGTCGGGTTGTGGTTAATTGTTAATTAAGGAAACACCTATAAATACAAGGTTATTATCAATTCAAGCCAAGCAACATTAAGTCAACTTTCATAAGAGAAAATATTATTGTCTAGAGCATTGAAGAGTACATTTATTAGCCATCTACAGCACCATTCAAGATCATATTATGATGTCAAGATTTATGTGTGTTCATACATGTTTTTGGAGCTAACATTGTGATGTAGGTTTCAAATTTCAAGAAAGCATTCAAGCATCGAGATCTATCAAGAAATCAAGCCATTTCATGCAAGATCCAATCCTTAGAGAGATGTGTAAGACTTCAATCCTCTAAGGCAACCATTAAAGGGTTTTTTGAGGTGTAACAAGCTTTGTTCATTCATCAAATCCTTCATTTTTTCATTATGCCATTATCAAGGTTTAATTACCAAACTAGGGTTTGACCAAGGCAAACCCTTATCCACCAAAAACAAAAACAAAAATCTCTTTTTATGGCCAGATTTGCAGGTGAAGAAGGATTGAAATTTGATCAAAAATACAATTTTGCGAAGTTATCAAGGTTGTCAAGACACAGAAACTCACCTACAAGTTTTATTTCTAACTTTCCAACAATGGAATCAAAAGCTTAGATCTAGGATCTGAGTACTGCAAAAATAATTTTCAAAACCCTGTAAAGAGACCCATTCACCCTTGGGAAAATATTTCCTTCAGCAAATCCTCAAACCCACTTTGGAGCCAGGTAAACACCATCCTAACCTTCTCAAATATGTTGGTTAATGGTTGTTTTTTATAGTGTTATCATAATACTTCATATTACAAGTGTTAGATATCATAGGTTTTATTGTTAAAACACTTTTATCTTTCTCCAAAAATTGCTTTTCAATCATTTATGTCATAAGGAAGCTAAGGCAGCATAGTGTCCAAAACCTAGGGTTGACTCACCTTAAGGGTTGTAAGTCAATTCTAATCATTTTTAGCACTATCCCTCTTCCTAATGATAAAATTAAAGGTGGATTTGTGATTAGGTGGACACCCCCTTTTGTTTTGACATACTCCCCTTATCACACCACACATTCCTCATCTTTTATAGGAACTCCTTTTTTATTTCATTTCAAGCACATCTCATTCTAAGGGGGCTATCATATTAGGTTTTTCTTATTTTACAAAAATATGTCTTAATATGTCTTAAAAATATTGATGTCTTATGATCACATCATCTAGCTTGAGGGAACCTAACTATACTTGTCTTTTATCTTGATATCATTGTCTAGCTTGGGGGCAACCTGACTAGACTTGTCTTTTTTGTGATTGTCTTGTAATGCAATTTGTAGCAACCATAGGCCTGTCAGCTTGTCATATGGTCTCTAGCATAACATAACTTGTTAGCCATACTTATTAATGTCATCATTATATCTAATCAGATTTATCATGTCTATTTTTTACTTTTTTTCCTAACATGGTTGTTTTTCGATAACATGTTTGTGGTGAATTTTGAGTCATCTTTGTAGGGTAAAAGACCTATGTCCTCTTTGTGTTTTGAATCAGCTTTACAATCGCATATACCGATTCAAAGACCTATGTCCTCTTTGTCTTGTGTATATTATCTTCAACCTCTTTCTCTCTCTACTTTATGTCACATATGATAGAATGCATATGCTTCCTAAAGTAGGGGTAAAATGTAATATCATAAATTACATCTTATGCAATTTCGCATTCCATAAACCTCCCCTTTAGATAAATTAAATTCAATAATGCAATGTCCCTTTTTATCCAACCTTAATTTAATCCTTAACCCATCCATTCTTGACCATTAAGACAAATTTATGTCACAGACATTACGTTTCCCGCCTACCAATGAACATAACACCCATGTTAGCTCATAGGCATGTTTGACTGACCTGCATGCTTATGTCTTCCAAAAAATGCTCCATTTTGGAATTCATTCATTCATTCCATAAAATCTCATTCAATCTATCATTTTCTTATTCTTAATCACTCTTCAATATCTCTTTCTAAATCACAGCAGCTTCATTCTTGTTGATGGTTAAAATGACACAACAACATTAAAACAAAATATTTCTACTCTATTTCTCCTGAAAAAGAAAGACTACATGTAGTGGCCTAACTCCCAAGGTCCTGGTAGTTGGTTCTCAACTGTCTGATGTCACTCAATTGGTTCATGAAACTATAATATTCAAGGGGCATGTACTAGTAACAAAGGATTCAAACTATGACTCTCTTTATCAAAATAGTTCCTGTAAATCAATGGGTTTTAAATAAAAGAAAAAGATAGATCCAAGGGGTAAATCAGCAAGTATGAATTAAATTTATCTAATATCCAAATATATACTTTTAACGATGAATGTTTTCTTAACCGATCACAAAAACCATAGCATGACACAACCCACAGTATGACTGTACCATCGTATACATCTTAGGTGCTTAATTCAATTCCACTAATTCGCATATCACAAGTATTTCCAAGATTTCAAAACAACACACATTCATTCATCATTAAAACTATAGATCAATAGACTTCAATAACTTTAATTCAATGACAATTTAACAAGATAATCTTTAAACCTAGTTTCTTCTAATGACTTTCATCACATAAGAAACTATCATGCTTTAGCACAATCACTAGCATTCAGGTGGATTATAACTCATTAACCTTATCAAACAACACAATTAATGTAAACTCCATATTTCATAAACCTGCAATTCTATTAACTATCAAAAGATCTAGTACAATGTATCTCTACAAAACTCTACAAAATTCCATCTCCTAGCACTAGGTAAGCCAATCCAATTCTCAATTAGCCGACCCTTACAATGTGATACCCATCTAGTACTTATAGATATACAAAAGAAGTTCGAACTTCACTTCTATCTTAGGCTTTCCACCTTTTTAGGAACAATCAACTCTCTTGGAAACTCAGATCAACTTTGATCTTGAGTTCTTACATTATGCATTCAATTTGATCTAACAATAAAAGATAGAAATAGAAGAAAAGAAGTCATGCGCCCTTAATACTATCAGTGTTGCATGCATGCAACATGCAAGGAAGAAGATCATCATGCGACATGCAAGGAGGAAGAACATCATGCATGCAAGATTTCTATGCATGTGAAGCTGGATCCGCTATGAACTCATCATAACTGGTGAAGACTTGTTGTAGCATATCCATATCTGGCCCATCAATCCAATCATCTTCAAATTTGATGCGATCCAACTCAACTGCAGCAAACTCTTTCATACTTTTTACCTTGATCAACTCTCTCCCTGTAGCTTTTATTTATTCTTTGACTTCTACAAGCCGATCTATCACCAAGTCTCCTCCATCATCTTTCTCCTGCATGAGTCCTTGGAATCTTTCATTCCATTTCTCTCTAACCTGAATCAACGGCATGCCATCTTTGGTCATTACATTCACATCTACAATTATGTCCATAACCACTTCCAACTCTTCCAACTGCTCAGTTAAATTATTAACTGCTTCCTGAATCTCATCCTTATGCTTGCTCAAAAAGCCAGTTCTAAACTTAAGTATGCGAGAAGTCTTTTCTACAAAATCTTTGTTATCATCTTTGAGTATAGATTCTTCTAGAAGAGTAGTTAGAGGCAATGTATTTATCTTCTCTAACTTTTCACTATACTCTTTATACACTTCTTCTAACTTCTCGGATGCCTCAATATATTGATGCATCTCTTTTATTACTCCTTCTGCTTCTTTGTAAGTTTCAAACCCTTTTTCCAAAACCTCACCTACCTCCTGGTTCAATTTGTCTATCCATTTATCAACCATCTCCGCCTTACCTCTAACTTGCACCAAATCATCAACCTCCTTTTTGCTTAGCAAAATAGGAGTGTCAATACCTGCAACCTGTTGTGACCTTGGAGAGGAAACACTCTTCAAGAATGAATGTAACTGATCCAATTGAGCCTTAAGCTCATCTTTCTTTTGTTTGTCCTTGATCATTCTTGATTCAATCGTTGAAGCCACCACATCAATCAGATTCATTTGTTGATTTCTAGTGGGTCTTCCCAAATTAACCATACTCAATTGATAGTCTGTGAGCTGCATATCCCCTACCTCCTTTTCAGTCATAGGCACGGCACATTCAGCAACTATCTCCCCTTTATCTATGAGTCTGGTAGAATGCAAAACTTTAGCCTTCTTCTTAGGCCTTTTCTGTTCAATCTCCTTCATCATGTCCTCCCAATTAAGAGGTTGAGGAGGTGTTCTAGCTCTCTTCTGCAAATCTAATTTCAACCATATAGGAGCACTAGGAGCAGTCATCATCATGGAAGAGGAAGCAACAACTGTAGAGGATGGTTGAACATTTACCTCAGGTTGAGAATCAACCTTTGTTTTCTCTTGTTGTTCCTGCAGCACATGCATCTGCACCAACTTCTCAGCCTCTTCTCTATCTCATTGCTCTTGCACTTTCTTGTCTTCTTCTTCCTTTCTCAATCTCTCCTCTTCCATCTGATCCTTCTCTAACTTCTCTTTCTCTAAGGCCTCTCTTTCCAACCGTTCTGCCTCCAATGCTTTAAGTTTTGCAGCTTCGGCCTCTTCTTCCTTTTGCTTCCTAACTAGCTCTTTGGCATCTTTTTCTTTCCTTATCTTTTCTGATTCTTCCTTTTCTATCCTTTCCATTTCTAAGGCTATGAGCTTCTCTACCTTTTCCCTTTCTTCTTCAGCTTGTTGTTTCTTTATTAGCTCTTCAGCATCTCTCTTCTTTCTTAGAGCTTCAGCTTCTTGTTCTTTCTGTCGAGCCTCCTCTGCAAGCTTCAGTCTAGCAACCAGGGCTTCCTTTTCCCTTCGGTTTCTTGCTTTCTCCTTCTCAAGATCATGGATCTTCTGTATCAATTCTAGCTTGTCATTTTCTACTTTAACCTTGATCTCATGCTCTCGTTGCCTCATTTGCTCCTCCATTGTATCAGCTGTTGTCCTTGTTTCAATTTCTTTTACCTTTAATTGTTGTTGTTGAAGTAGAGTATCAGATTGTAACTTTGCCTCCATTTCCTTTTGCTTCTCCGCTATAGCCATTGCATCAGACTCCCTTGTAGCATCTTCAAACTGCTTCCATTGCTCTTCTTGCGTCATAATCTGCTCAATAGTCCCCTCAAAAGGCATGTTTTCTTGTAGGTCCTTCTCTGAAAGATTTTCATCTGAGTCTGTCTCAATTTCTACCAATTCTTCCTCCACTTCTTTTCCTTTAGTAGCTTCAGCAATGGCATAAAGTACTCCTTGAAATTCTTTACTTTTCTTTCTTATGAGTGGGGCTTGTGTGGATGACTCACCCAATGCGGGCTTAGAAACAGCAGATTCAATTGGAACATCTCCCTCTGGTGTCTCTTCTTCTTCATCGACCACCTCAAGTTGTATTACTTCAACTTCAGGAGGAAAGAATTCTAATGGTTCCTTGGAAGGTGCCTTTTTTTTTAATCCTCTTATACCCTTTACCTTTCTTAATGACTGGTCCTTGAGGAGCTCAAGCTTTCATCATCAACCATTGCACACTTCTATCCAAGACTGTTCTTCCCAGTTTCTTAATATCAATCGTTTCTTCCTCATTCCAGTCTATTGGATCTAAGTTTTTGGTGCCAATGTTCAAAGCTTCATATGAGGGATCTAATACCATTCCATCATCCACCAAAGTGTTAGGAATATTCTCTTTAATACCAAGCTCTACCATAAGTGAGACTAGTAATCTCTCATAATTCTTCTTCCTCAAGTCATATTCATCCTGCCTATCACACCAAAAATCCTCTAACAAATTAAAGTGTTTAGTGAACATTGAAGGTAATAAAGCATGCATTTTCTCCCTTGGATCAAAATACTTACGAGCTGTATACAATCCCAATTTCAATTGTATCAACTCATTACAAACCACCTTTGCTCCCTTCAAATGTTGATAATTGTATTCACCCAGTGTCATGGGAAACTTATGGCATCCTGTCTTGTGCTTGATCCCAAACCTAGCATTAACTCCAATGGCTTGATATACAAATTCCATAAGCACTATTCTATTGCTGCAGCATCTTGGAAGCAAATGGGGATGACCTTCAAAACCAAACAATCTAAAGTATGTAAATTTGGGGTATTGGATATACCAACTTCCCCATTCAGAAATGAATGCCATAGCTTCTTGACTTAACCTATATCCTGCATCTCCACTCAACTGGTTGATAACCATATATAAAAAGGCATCATTGACTCTCCTGAAGTGAGTCTCAGCAACCTGAAGAGATAATTGATCGTAGTGTTCCCATACCTTCCTTTGTCCATCCAAGGCTCCCATTATACCTACTCTGTTTAATCTTGGGAAAATCCCCAATCTTGCTACAGCATAAACCACATATGAAGTCATGAAGAAAGATTTGGTATGTCTAACCCTTGTGAGTTGATCATGTATGGCATCAGAAACAATCATTGACCAATCAAACTGGTAATCACCCTGAAAGATTACTTGAATAATATGAAACATCCATTCCTTGAAGTGGAAGGCATCCCTCTTCCCAAACACTCTGGACAACATTAATATCAAATCAGATATCTCCTTCTTGAAATCGGCCCTCTTTGGCTAGTCTGCCAACTTGCTTAAAGATTTCTTCTCCGTGCTTAACCATCTTTTATTTAAGTGAGACTTATTAGAATCTTTATGCTTGCTATATTTCTCCAATGCCTCTACCTCAGTTAGCTGCACCAAATTCTTGGGATCAGGAACATTAAATATGCTTTGGAACATTTGTGGAGTAAGATCTATAATCACATTATTCTATGAATCCATGCATAATCTTGTAGCTGGATTATAAGTACTAGCCACTGTCAATATCAACTCCGGACACTGAACTAATAAAGGAAACACAATGATATGTGCAAGACCGGAGTCAACAATCCTTTGAGTTCTCCTTGTCAAGTTTGCTCGTTCTGCAAAGGTCTCTTCATGTAATTCTTCAAAGCTATACTGGCCCAGATTAGTATCTGTAATATCTGACCAGTCTGATTCCACCTTGCTCACCTTCACCACTAGATTCCTATGATCATACCTCAATGTATAAGGCAGCTGTTCTGGTTTCACCTTCTTGATTTTTGGTGTTGTCTTTGATGTTCTAGCCGGTTGATTCCTTTGAGCAGCCTCTCCTGACGTTCCTGACATCCCTCAAATCTCCTGCAAGCAAACCTCTAATTAGACCTTTAGATAAATCATCATAAAACATGCTTTTAAAACATACCTGTTACACATACATCAGAGTCGAAACTAGACAGAAGCACAAAAGAATCTCTTTTACAAAACTGGCAGACTTGGAGCAAAAACCAATATAGGAACTTCACCTAATAACAAACCGGCTCGGAGTCGGAGTCGGGGAGGTTATCGAAATCGGGATCGGAACAAAAATCAGATTTAGTTCTCTTTGAATTTTACTTTTCATATTCTATTTCCATTTCGCCTCCACCTCTGATTTGATCATTGTTACTTTGAAGAAAGACTTTCCATTATACGCGGAGCCGGACACGGGATAAAAACGGAATTGATAACCTTCGCAAACAAAATTCTTAAGTTCAAGATCAGTTCCGATCTTGCCTGCGCCAGTTATCACATACTTCAAGGAAACCTTTTAAAACTTGGAATCGGAAATGAGATAGAAATGGAATTGATAACTTTTGTAAAACAAAACTCTTATGTCCATAATCCATTCCAATCCCGCCTCCACCTATGCTAATCATGACATCATCAAATTGATTCATTTTCAGCATAACTTCATGATTAAAACCTAGGTCGCTATAAAATGGCAAAGGAGCTTTAAAAATACCATACTCATATGACCATGGGGGATCAATGGCACTTCTAAGATATCATTTTTAATCATTTAAAGTAATTGCAGAGACCAACGAAACCCTAATCTAACAAACCTAATAAAACTAGGGCATGGGTTTAAAACCCTGCCATTCTACCAAACGACGAAACCCTAATTTAAACAATAAATCTAATCTACCCTAACTCACTGTAAAATCTCTAATCTACCTCACTATAAATTCTTAATCTAACTCACACCATTAAAAACATTTAATCTAATCTAATCTACTGCAAATCGAAAACGACACAATGCAATCATAATTAAGACATGAAAGCGACAATGCCCAAAAATAGAAAGAAACGACACGATAAAACAAGACAACAAAGATTAAAGCAAAACAAACAAGCCAAAACAAGAACCTGCTCATTCAATCACACCGATGATCATAGATTTGCTTTAAAACACAATGATTGAACACGCGAGCAGATATAAAGCAAAACACAACAAACACAACCGCAAATAAACAATGAATAACAAAGATAAAAGGCCTACCTCAAACGCAAACAAAGTCGCGCTAACTTTCTGAATCGATTCGCACACAATATCCCTTCTCTATCTTGATCAATTTGCTCAAACAAACTCTGCTATTGCTCTTCGCGCTCTTAGACTTGTAATAATAACAATAATGATCGACTTTAACCCTTAATAAAGAAAAATATGTGAATTTCTACCTACACTGGCAACCATCATTAATGCATTAAAACACAGTAAAGGCGGAGTCAGAACTGTAAGAGAACGAACACTGGTCTGTAGTGCAACTTTAGTCAAAAAGTCAACGACAAAAATTGGTGGGGGCAGAACTAAAATGGAAATAGGATCTTAAACTCATAAAATTTCCAAACCTTATTCCCATTCTGACTCCGCGTCTGACAACTAAAAACAAAATAAAAACAAATACAAAAAGTTAAGTAAAAGACCAACCTAATAAAACAAAACACCAAAACCGAGACAAAACAAACATTAAAAAGTAGCGGAGGCGGGATCGGAATTAACTTTGATTTTGCAAATTTTGATAACAACCATCCCAATTCCCACTCTGGCTCTGCTTCCGCTAAAAACCAAAACCAAAGGCAAAGAAAAGACTGTCGGGATAGCACCAAAAACAAGCCTCAAAAGAACTTTCAGAACCCGATTCAGCTCCGGTTCCGATTCCGACAAAGAAACCAAAGAAAAACAAAGTATTGGCAAAACCAGACTCCAAAGTTTGTTTGAAAAACAACTAAGTGCAAAAAACACAAAGGGGGACCCATTTTGACCAAGGCAAAAGATGGGATGGTTATGCAAGGCATAACAAATGGCGACTCGACTGGGAAAATGGTTTACCTATTTTCAAAATACCCAAAGAAAATTTTAGTCACCCGAAAACTACTTGGCTTATAAACACCTTAACTTGAATGAGATCAAATATTTGTAGGATAATCTCGAGTTTGAATCTTAGATGTTTATGTGCTCATGAGTTATTTCTGAATCTGAGTGTGTGCTTATATTGTGCATCATTCTTTGTAGATACTTTCTCTGCTTGTAAACAACTATACCTAAGTTTCAAGTTACATAAGTTGAGTCCTTTAACTATCATGTAGTAAAATCCTGGGTATTGCTCCACTGCCAAACAGGCGTCCATAGCCCCGATGGAGATACCTCTAGTCCTCTCAAAGCATTGCTCTACTGCCAGACAGGCGTCCATAGCCCCAATAGAGATACTTGATTAACCACTTGATATTGAGCTTGCTTTTCTTTCTTTCTTTCTCTTTCTTTTTTTTTTTCTTTTTGATGGAAACTCTTTTTATGCATCTCTCAATACTCATATTCAATGAATCTAAAATGTGGGTTGAGTACTACAATAGATTTCATGATAGTTTTGGAATCTGATTTTTCACTTGAAACATAGATAGAGTCATTCTAAAACAAATAGGTAATTACTCATGCAGATGTTTCTCTAATTTGGTGACAGATCTTTGATCACAATTCATGAGATATTCACATTTACATCTTCTATCCTTAATAACTTTTCCAACCCAAACTAGAATGATCATAAAACATAAGTTTTAGAATGAAATCCTTTTCAATGATTATAATGAGAATACCTAAACCAATTTCTCTCCTAGTACCAATAGTATACTTTGAATAACAACCCCCTAACTTGAGATGATCAAAATAAGAATCCCCAATGAAACAAGACAAAACAAAACAAAACAAACAAACAAAAACAAAGAAAGAAAACAAAACAAAACAAACAAAACAAGAAAAACAAAAACCAAAACCTAAAAACTAAAAACAAAACTTAATTACATATGATACAATATAGTACCTTCATTTTCAAAACACCAGACTTTCTATGCACCAAAATAGTGCTTGAGAAACTAACCATTAACTGGTAATGGAATAGGCTCTCCTGTTAGGGTACTCAAACGAAAGGCATTCTCCCCTAAGATTTCAGCTATTTGGTAGGGACCTAACCAGAGTCTATCAAATTTCTGATGGTCTCCCTTCCTTTCTCTAGCCTTATCCCATAATAGCACAAGGTTTGATATCCTCAAAGCTTTTACTTTGGCTCTTTTGTCAAACCAATGCTTGACAACAGCCTGATGTTTAGAGAATTGCTGCAAAGCAGCATCTCTTTGTTCTTCCATGTTCAATAAGTTAAGCAATCTAACCTCAATCCTCTCATCCCTATTATAAAACTCCTGCATAAATTTTAGAATAGGTATTTGTAAATGTATGGGGAAGATTGGATCTCGGCCATAAACTAGCTTAAAGGGTGAATTCCCTAGGGCTGCTTTGATTCTGGTTTGATCTACCCATAAGGAAAATCTCAGTTGGGTATGCCAGTCCCTAGGGTTACTTGCTAACAACTTTTTTATTACTTCCAATAAATTCTTATTTGTGGACTCAGCCACTCCATTCCCCTGAGGGTAATAATTGGAAGAATATTTTAACACAATCTTATGCTCATAAGCCCATGAAATAAATTCAGCGGAAGAAAAAGCAGGGCCGTTATCACATACCAAAGCAAATGGAACCCCAAACCTGGTTGTGATGTTCTCTGTTAGAAACTTAATAACCACCTCTGTGGTGCTATTCGCAAGGCAAAGCCTCCGTCCAACGTGTGCAATAATCCATCGCAATCAAGATGAATTTGTGACCTGCAGAAGAATTTGGATTAATCACTCCTACAAAATCAAGTGCCCATTGGGAAAATGGCCTTACCTCATAAACCGGTTGTAGGGGCATCGTAGGATTTATATCTCTTGATGGAGAAGTTTGACATACATGACAAGTCCTACAATGTTGATGTGCATCCCTAAACACATAAGGCCAATAGTAACCTGACCTTAAAATCTGATGAGTCAACGCATCAGCAGATCCATGTCCTGTCCCATGCCTACCATGAAATTCACTTATAGCATGTTTAGCTTTTTGCTGATCCAGACAACGCAAGTAGATTCCTTGGAAATTCTTCCTGTAGATTGATCCTCCTTTAAGCATATAATGGGTGTTTTTCATCCTTAGTGCTCTTCTTTGAATTGCATTCATCCCTTCTGGACACTTGTTATTGAGGAGGAAAAAGACTAAGTCTGTATACTAGGGATGTTTTGTGAATGACTGAACAGTGTATTGTTGGCAAGTTATACTTTTGTCCACTTCAGCCATCGCCTTTGACAAACCTTGACCTCTTACAAGCTTCATTGGGTGAATCTCTAGGTCAAATTCTTGTAAAATGGCCATCCATTTCCCTCTTCTTTCTCCTAGTTCACTTTGCATCAGGAGGGACTTTACAGCTGGATCTGGGACTATAACCATCACTTGACTTCGGATTATGTAGTGTCTGAACTTTTTCAGTGCTCACACCAATGCAAAAGCTTGTTTTTCTATTGATGAATATCTTATCTTTGCATTCTTAAATGGAGAGCTCATAAAAGCAATAGGCCTCTCCTCATTCTCTTCTCTTCTCTGTGTCAAGACTGTTGCACATGAATGTTTAGAAGCAAAAGAATAGCTGTAAAAGGGTTTTAGATAATCCGGGCTTGTTAAAACAAGTGCCTCAGATATAGCTTGTTTAATCTGCATGAAAGTAGATTTAGCCTCTTCACTCCATTCAATCTTCACATCCTTCTTCATCATTTCATTAAGTGGTTTAACAATTTCTGCAAACCCTGCTATAAACTTCTTGACAAAATTAATCCTCCCAAAGAAAGATCTCATCTCCTTCTTACTTCCTGGCCTTGTCAACTTCAAAATGGCTTCTACTCAATCAGGATCTATGGAAATTCCCTCCTCTGATATAATATGACCCAAAAGCTTCCCTTCAGAAACTCCAAATACACATTTCTTTGGATTGAGAGAAACACCATAACTGATACATTTCTTCAGTACTTTCTCTAAATCAGTAGCATGATTCTCTCTACTTTTAGAGAATATGGTCAGATCATCAACATAGATGATTATACACTTTTCTATCAGGTCTTTAAACGCTACATCCATCGCTCTTTGAAAAGTAGCACCAACATTGATTAGACCAAATGGCATCCTCCTATAGGCAAATGTGCCCCACTTTGTAGTGAAAGCAGTCTTCATCCTATCCTCATGACTTACCAGTACTTGATTATATCCTGAATATCCATCCAAGAAAGACATCATTTGAGATCCATTAACCTTTTGCAATACTTCATCAAGAGAACGTAATGGATAATTGTCCTTCTTAGAGGCTTTGTTTAAATTTCTGAAATCCACACATAACCTGATTTACCCATTCTTCTTCCTCATAGGAACTAAATTAGCCACCCAGGTAGAGTGTTTAACTGGAAAAATTATTGTTGCAGCCAAAAGCTTATGTACTTCTCTCTGGATTAGAGGCTCGATTAATGCATTGACTGGGCGTTGCTTTTGGCAAAACAGCTTGGCTTCTGGCTTAAGAGGAATTGTATATGTGATGACAGATGTATCAAAAGTTTTCAAATCATCGTAGCTCCAAGCAATTGCTTCATTATTCTGCTTCAAAACTTTGATTATCTCATCCTTTATTTCCTGAGGACAAGTCTTCCCTATAAGAACATTCCTTTCTACCCCTGAGTGAGTCAAATTAATAGATTCATACTTGCCTCCCTCACTCTTTGTAGGCATTCTCTGATAAGCTCGTGGATCTGAATCAAATATCCTCTCCAATGCTATCATCCCTTTTGGGATGTTATTGCTCTTTAAATCCATTATCCCTTTTGGATTGTCACTTTCTATATTGTCACTTCTTGGATTTCGATCTCCTTGATCCCTATCAACATCATCAATTATTTGTCCTTGAAATACATCAGAACTCTCCAAAAAGGCCAAAATATGTTGATCATCATTAAACACTTGAAAGAGTCAAACATTGTCAGGAATTGTAGGAACTGAAATCAACTCCACAGAAAACCTCTTCAGATTTGAATCCTGCATCGGCTCTAATGTACTTGCTGCAATGGCAAGAGCATCTGCTATTTGATTTTCTTCCCTTGGAATAAAAGTAATCCCAAAGGCATCAAAATCTTCTATTAAATTCCAGACCCTATTCCTATAAGCAGCCAATCTTTTATTATGGCAAGTGTATTGGCTATGTACCTGTTTCACAATTACCTCAGAGTCTCCCATCACTGTAAGAGCAATTACCTTCTTCTTATGAGAAAACATAAGTCCTCTTGCAAGTGTCTCATATTCAGCCACATTGTTAGTGCAACCAAACTGCAATCTATAAGAAGCAAAATAAGTTTTCCCTTTCGGGTTAGTTAGTTCAATTCCTGCTCCACTTCCTAATTTAGATTTAGAACCATCAAATTTAAGAGTCCATAACTGGTCTTTTGTTGGGAGCTCTTTTTTTTTAGAAAATACAGGGATTTTGTCACTTGTGACATGTGGCGGCTCAGACTTTTGTTGTTTATCAGAATTCATGTTGAGAAGAAGCTCAGTTAACGATTTTCCTAGTTCCTTAATTTGTTCAACAACTACCTCCTGAGTGATTTCTTGGGCTGAGTTAGGATCTAACTCCTCTTCTATTAACTCTCTTGGTATTGGAAAAGCATCTGGAATAGGGGTATTAAAATGAAACTGAGATACTTCCACTTCCTCTTTTTCATGATCTAAAAACCCTAAGACCTGAGTCTGTTCTACTGGTAAAGAAACTTCTTCTTGAGAAAAACTAACCCATGTAAGAATAGTTGCATCCTTAGCTTGGAAAGAGAACTCATTGATGGGAGTCTCAGTTACCTCTTGAAATTCTTGCTTGGGTAGATCTACATGCCTTAGAATATCTATGCATGACTAACATGTCAACTCAGAATGGTTATGATAGTGTATTCTACACCAATTAGGAAGCAATAAATTACTCAACTCGGTTTCTATTCCTAAAACCAACCTATCTTGTTGCAATTTCCTTATTAGAATTTGTTGGTTGATGTGAATCATCGAATCAGTATGGTCTAAGGATAGTGTATCCTCATAACTAACTAGTGAGAAAGTAAGGACTTCCTCTCACTTGTAAACACCCATCTCAGTCTCAAAGAATGCTACTTCATTTGGAGTATCATACTCTGTAATCATGTGTTTGAGCCTAGGTTCACTATCAATTCTTATCTGAGTGGCAACCCCTTTCCATGGTAACCACATGTGTGAGAAGTCCAAGGATAGATATCCACCTATGCTTTTCATTAGCTCTCGACTTAAAAGCATTCCATATGTTTCTAGGATGTCAACAACTTGAATATCTATATAGGTCTGGATCCTTGGGTTTGATCCAACTTACACATGCATGTTCTTCAATTCACCTACAACATTAACTTCGGTTTTATCCAATTGAATCACCTTTTTATTGGTTGGAATAAGACTCAATCCTAACTTTTTAGAAATCAAAAAAGGCATGAAATTCCCTGATGCTCCAGAATCTAATAAGCAATTGTGTAGATTATTTCCAAAGATCCTCAAACTTAACAAGAAAGGTGGGGTACTGGTCTTACCTCTATACATAGCAGCACTCGTCTCCTTTGCGGGAGTCACTTTACTTTTCCCTTTCAAGCGATCTGTTTCTTCCAAAGCTTTTAATACCACCTCCCTTTGAGTTGGGCACCACTTCATGATATCAAGAAAGACAGTGATGTCTTCTGCCTTTGAAATTCTACAACAAAATCAAACTCTAAATCATTCCTAAATTGATATTTAGGAAAAGAAGGTTGATTACCTCTATTCTGAGTATCAGAAGGTCCCTTTGGTGGGGGTGGATTGTTATCTGCATTTTGATTTGGTGGAACCATGTTGTTAGGGGGTGCAGATGTAGTGAATGGCCCTTTATTCTGGTTCCTCAGAAAGTGACCACCCTTAGATTGGAAAGCTTGAGCATCATAGACATCTTCTTCTGGCTCATTATCCCCTTGCATAGGGAATTGATACTTTTCTTCAATGGTTTCATAAGTCATGGCAGTGCTGGCCGGCCCATTGCCTTGATTAGAATTTCCTGCTTGAGGATGGGCATCAGCCTGTGCAATTTTCACCATCTTCTTCATTTCTAGGCAATTGACCTCAGAATGGGCTGCTGTATCATGCAACCTACACCAATTTGTCATAAAATTCAAATCAGCAACATTAGCAGTATTTGATCTTTCTTCACCTGCTTGATAATTATGGGGAACTCCTCCATTGTTAGGTCCAGTGTTTCACTACCTATTATTGTTGTTGTTATTGAACCTTTGATTGTATCCTTTATTTTGATTTTGATAATTCTATTTTGAGGAATTTTGATTCTAGAAGTTCCTATTGGTGTTCTGATTAGAGTAATTGCCCTGATAGTTGTAACCTCCCTGATTGTTGTAATTCTGGTTTTGATTATTGGGAGGGTTTTTTCTGAGCTGTGCCATGTCATTTGACATCTGAGAGAGAGTCTTTTTGAGAGTCTCTACTTTACTTGTAAGTTGAACAGTTTGATCATTCTGCACATTTTGAACTATGGTTGGGGAATGGACATGGGTTGGTCCTCCCCCTTGTTGCGATTGATTTTGAGGTTGATGTGAGGAATCATGCATGCTATTGCCAAAGAAGGGCACAGTTGGTGGAGCTTGCAACTTAGATACAAGTCCATAATGGGAATAAAACATCCCTGGGACAGTGTTGTATAACGGTGGATTGGGCATCTGATAATTCATTGGAGGAAAAGGTACTCCCAACCCTCCAGGTTGCAGATTTGTCTGCTATTGCAATTTGATAGCCAAATGATAAATCTTAGATAGTGAGTCAATCTCATCAGGTTGATAAGTTCTTTGTAAGAACAGACCAATCAAAGGATCAACAACTCTCAAA
The DNA here is from genome assembly GCA_007115665.2 of Sequoiadendron giganteum. Lineage (NCBI taxonomy): Eukaryota > Viridiplantae > Streptophyta > Pinopsida > Cupressales > Cupressaceae > Sequoiadendron > Sequoiadendron giganteum. The sequence continues at coordinate 229,372,687 of CM021107.1, read as the reverse complement.
TATGCCTATATGGCCATGGCTTTCGGCACTAGGTAAGGCTCTTGTAGCCTACGATACATTCTATGGAACCTAGTGTTGAACAAAGGCAATGGTTCATGATGCTCTTTTCTAATAGTGGAAAATTGGTGATATAGTATTGCAGGGTCCACATAAACCCTGAACTGATTAATAAAAGCATTCTCTAAATCTATCCAACCCAGAATGGATCCTTGGGGCAGATTTAGATACCAAATATATGCCATATCTCTTAAACAGTAAGGAAATAGTCTAAATACCACATCTTGATGAGCAACTTGAGCTTGTGTGCAAGCTTCTTTGAATGCTTGTATATGTTCCTCTGCACTTCTTGATTCTTTATGCATGTATTTCGGACAGAACTTCTCTGGGTTCTTTGGTAAATCATGGAATCCGCCTGGAATAGTCCCTAACGGGGAGGGATTACCCACAAAATAAGCCATCGGTGGGATTGGTTGGGTAGGTGGTGGTGATAAAGGCTGAATTGGTGGTGACAAAGGCCGAATTGGTGGTGACAAAGGCCTACTTGGTGGTGGTGTGGATGGAATTGGTGGAAATCCTGGTGGAGTAAGCGGTGGTGGTAATGTAGGTATTTCCACCCTACGAGCCTGAGGTCTTGATCTAACTGGGGTTTGAAGTTCTTCGAATATTTCACGATTAGTAGAGGATCTAAGAACCCTTTCGTATCCCTCTGGTGAAAAAGATCTTCCGCGAGCCAGCTTGTCCTTTCAAGCCCTCCTTCTAGCGCCAATTTCTGTTGATGGTTAAAATGACACAACAACATTAAAACAGAATATTTCTACTCTATTTCTCCTGAAAAAGAAAGACTACATGTAGTCTTTCTTTTTCACTCTTCATTTTGGAATTCATTCATTCATTCCATAAAATCTCATTCAATCTATCATTTTCTTATTCTTAATCACTCTTCAATATCTCTTTCTAAATCACAGTAGCTTCATTCTATCATCTTTGTTATATTTTCTTTCTCTCACAAGGCACTCTACATTATTCTCTCACGCTTGGTGATTGCAGACTCTTCATTTTGGAATTCATATATTTCTAAACGATGGTAGCTATGATTTGTTTATTGCTTTATCATTTAATCTATTTAACATGTTATTCTAGCATATTTATTTATTTTATCACATATATTTCATTTTCACTTTATCTTGTTTAGTTGTCCATGGAGTTGGAAACACCGAAGCAGGGGTTTGACTAAGGAAAGCCCCAAAAAAGCCCCAACATTTTCTCTTGGTATTATGTGTGCAGGTATTGGAGATATCTCTTTTTCGGAGGCTTCATTTCTCGGTTTCTCGTGAGTTCTTTCTTTCCTTCTTCTCTCATTTTATCATTTGAACTTCATTTAGTTTACATTATTCTAGTTTTTATCATTCTCTATTATTTCCTTGTATTTTTTAAGTTCACAATAAATAGAATTGCTAGTAGGCACTTAGTTGTTTTCTAGATAGTCTCATTTTTTGAACCGTACGAGATTTCATCTCTATTGTAATTATGAAGGTGTTGTTATTGATGTCAACAAGCCTATATTGTCATTGATGATAGTAGTGCAGTGGTTGAGAAGAGATTGTTGCTTTGATTAGTTTCATTATGTTGCTATTATTTAAGTTGTTTATGTTAACCTCTAGTGTTGCTTTTATCAATTTATGGTTCATATGTCAAGGATACTAAGAAAATTGATAAAATAAGAAAACAAGGTGTTGTAGAGGTGTTTTGGTTTGAAGAGGTGTTCTATTTTTTCTTCACATTTCTTTTAGGTTGAAGATCTAATTTTTTGGTTTGTATATGTTGGTTAGAGATGTTTAGAGTTTCTATATCTAAAATTTCGGTTTCTGGATCAATGGTCAGAGGAAGTTATGTTCACTAATGTGTGACCTAGTTTTGTAGTGTTGTGTATAGAGGTGTCTAGGAGAACTATATTTTCTCCACATTTGTTCGTAGTTGTTTCTCAGGAATTGTGGTTCTAAAGGAGAGTTGATGATGTTGTTCTCTTGTGTTAAGGGGATTCATGGTTCGGTGTATTAGAAGAAGGTCTATTGAGTTACAGAGTATTGCAGTGTTTGGCACTATTTTTTGGATAAACAGAATGTTTATAATCTTCAGGTGATATTTTTTGCAAAGGATTTTGTTGGTTTCTGGAATGTTCTTGGATCGTGTTCAGGGGAATTTTTTTGTCTAGAAGTTTTAGATTATTCAAATCAAGCATTTAATTCAAAGTTTAATGTGTTTGCATGGGTAACGGTCGACCTAGTTTTTACACTACATTCGAAGATGTTCAAGTGTTAATGAAGGCATATTGTGGTATGTGAGAGTTAATTTGGGTCCCAATTAAGTTTGGTTTTGTTCCACTTTCATTCCTATCCACCATAGGAATGTTTAGTGCCAACCTAATTTGAAATTTTAAAGTGTGAAGCATGTATAGCCGACCTTGGAGAAGGTTTTCAAGGTTGAGGATAGTATAAGTATGATTTTAGATGTTGAAGGTTGATAAGATAGAAAGGATAGAAGTGTGCGATGAAAAGTTAAGAAAATTTTTGAAGAGTAGAGTGTGAGTTTGAGCATAGAAATGTGAACTTCAAAGTGTTGGAATGCAATGAGTTGAAGGTGTTCGCAATCATTCAAACAAGACTATGAAGGTGTTGGAGCTATTGTGGTGGATTCTCTGTTGCATTGAGAAGTTGTTCTCTATGTAACATTTATGTTCTATCTTATTTTCTTTTTGTGGTAGTGAGCCCTTGTTGTGAGCCTTTGTCGACAATGTGTCCTATTCTGGTAGTGATCCCTTGTACTCATTTTTAAATTACTTATATTGTGAGCTAATCCTCATCATGTTTTTTCCCTCATTGGGTTTTCTACGTAAATCTGGTGTTCTCTTGTGTATGGTGTTGGTTGTTTTAGTTTATGTTATCTAATTTTCATGTTTAAACATTATAACAAATTAAGGGTTTATTGAATGCATGTGGATCTGATTATTTTTGAGGATTATGATGTTTTAATTTGGTACAACTGATTCACCTCCCTCTTAATTGTCTTATTCATTTAACAAGCCTACCACGAGGACGTCCACGTGTTACACTATCATCCTTGGTTGAGAGCTTGTCAACTTGTCTAGAAGACCTCTGAAACCTACTCTTTCAATTTTTGTAACTCTCATCCTACAATTCTTCATAAAACATAAACAATTACCTTTCATCATTTTATCTTGTCACTTGAGCTTTGATCTTTGAGGTAGTTGAGGGTCATTTTCTCCTTGAGACCTTGTCATCTTGAAGGTAGTGAATCTCCTCCTCTATAGTCTCAAACCAAGTTTAAACACTATCCTAACCAACATAGAGTGGAACACAAGTTTTAAGTAAGTGGAAAAGTGTAGGTAATATATAGGAAATGAGAAACTTAAAGGACATTATATCAATATACAAACTAATTACATATAGTCCATTTTAGATAATTGAATAAGTGGAAAAAAAAATTTATGGTTAGACATATCTACATACATGAAAATATACTTGGTTGTCAATGATAGACAAGAAAGAGGATGTTGTTTCCTTTGGTAAGATGATTTAGCTCTAGATATTCAAGAATAACTATAAGGTGATAGTGTCTGAAACAAGAAGTAAAGAGAGAAAGGCATGCAAAACAAGAGATGTGATGATTGGGATAAAAATTCAACTTCTAGGAAAACAAAAATGAATACCCAAAAGATGGTATGGGGAGAAATATCCACATTTGTTTAGTCCCTAATATTTTTGAAACCAAAATCATCTTAATGGGGGAGGTATGATTTTAAAATGAGATTAAATTGAAGTGGACCAATGGGTTCAAGGAGAACCACTTCAATCAACGAGGTTTCAAATGACTTGAAATCAATAAATTGTGAATAAGAAAAACATTTTCTATTGAATAAAAAGCTTTATACATGTCAAGAGAGTGTATAAGGTGATGCAAAACATATCAAGAGTCTTTCAAACAAGTTGTAGCCTTCAAAATGAAGTAAATATTAATTTTAAAATTTGTACAAATTGTCATGGGTGGAAAACATGTTATCGACTATTGTAGAAACACAAATACCACAACAAAATATAAACACTGTGGTAGACATGCAACCACCAATTTGTCAAAAGAAATTAATTTTTCACTACATGTCCAAAATATTGAATATGAAGGGTTTTTAATCTTGAATCAAATCTCGACATTTTTTCATCCATTTTGGCAACATGGAAGGATAATGGAAGGAGATGTAATATATGGACATGAACCTATAAGGGTTGAATCTTCATGTAACCTTCTTTTATATGTTCATTTTGTAAATGTGATTAGAAGAAAGGGATTTTTCAAGGTGTGAATAAGTTTAGTGATGTTTGGCATGGCTCCAATTATCTTATAAGGTTTTGTAACATCTATAACAATGTATGAGAGTTGAATGGGGAGTGTTTTCTCTCTATATTTTCACTTGTTTAGGGTTTCTCCTAGGTAAATGCTTTGGTGCAGTCATGTGTGTGTGTGTTTTTGTAAGATCTATCTTTGTGTATGAGCGTGAATTTGTACCCCTAATACAAATTCCTCTTTCACCCCTTTACACTTTAGAAAACCAAATCCGAAGGAAAAATTCAACCTAATATTGATGCATTTGTTCCACTTGGCACCTGTTTTGAGCATCGATAGAGGCGTTTCTATTTGGGACGCCCGCGTGGTGCACAGATATCTATGTGGCATGCTTATGTCGCTGACAAATTCCTACATCCAGAGCCTATAGAGGCATTACCATTCCCATTCAGATTCAACCTGTAACACCCTCTTTGACCGACCGACCCAAATATGGTTGTTTTCTTTCCTCTTTCCTTCATATTCACTCATTCTCATTCCAATTCATGGCTGGATCTCTCCACATATTCTTTTCAATCCCTTCACAATTTGTCCTAAAATATCTCCACAAGGTCCAAGAAGCTTCTTCAATCTCAAGCAACACTTTACACTTCACAGCAACAACATCAACACTCCATCACTTCAGTAGACCAAGTATGGAACGAAACACCACGATAGCAGAGGCTTGAGTTCCTCTCATTTTCTCCCCTATTAGCCTTGAGCGCTTTGGGTAGAGGTGGTAAGCTTTCACTCCTCTCTATTACTTGGTTGAGTAGCATAACACTATTTTGTAGTGCTTTTATGTACTTTACTTCACTTCGTACATTTCTCTCTATCTATATGGTTGTCCGTGGAGGTGGGAACACCAAAATGGGGGTTTGAATGAGGTAAACCCCTATACAGCCCCAACATTCTCTCTCTCTTGTGTGTAGTTATTGAAGGCATTCATGAGCTAGAGGCTTCATCAATCGCATGGTTGTAAGTATTTCCTTCCCCTTCTTCTCCTTATCTTTATCACTTCTATTTCAATCTATTTCAGCTTTATCACATTTTGTTACTCTATCACCTTCTAGAAGTTCTTAGCAATTAATTTGTGAGTATTCACTTAGTTTTTCTCTGAGATAAACCTGCTTTCTAGTCCGTATGAGATGCCAATGTGTCGCGTTGTCATCCGTATTCTGCGTTTTTTTCCTTTGGCCGAGAACTTATCAGTTTTCCCAAAGAATCTCTATGACCTACTCTTTCAGATTCTAAAACTCTTGTCAATGTCCTTTGAGGTAGTTTAGGGAAGTTCACCCCATGAGGCTCTCTGATTGAAGAGAACTCATGAGTAGTGAATCCCCCTTCTCTACATTTTGGTGAACCCAATGTGAAGAATAGTGTTCTTCGAAAAACTAGGAATTTATTTACCCCTACTTGGTGGGGTCATAAATTTTGACTCGGTGCTCGGAATTCAAAACCATTTGCATCATTGGGAACGTCTCCTAGAGAACTAGTTCATTCCCTAAAATACAAGTGCCTTCGGCAATTGAATTTTAGGGACTGACGCAAGTTTTGAACCCTAATTCCATTCCGAAGACCTCCGAAAATGCAAATTACTAAAACATAGAAAATACTAAAAAAATCATAATGAATTTAATATCTTCTTTTGTTAGTTTTTCATCTAATTTTATTCAAAATTTTAATGATGTTTCATTTCATGCATGTGATGGTGATTTGGATTTACCTATGTCACTTGATATCTTTGATCCTTCTCATGAGAGTCCTCTTTCTTCGGAGGATATCTTGTTGCAAGAAGATGAAATCATTGATACCTTTCTAAATATTACTCTACCTTCTCTTCATTCTAGTGCACTCTGTTCTAGAGATGATGCATTAGTGAATGATGAATCCTCTACCCCTTCCAATGCACTCTCTTCTAGAGATGATGCTTTTTTGAATGATGAATTCCTTATCTATTCTAATGTGCTCTCCTCTAGAGAGGATGTAATAGTGAACCTCAAATCTCCTTCCACATTTGATCATGTCTGGATCGATGTTGAGAATATGTCTTCAAATGATTGTTCCACTAGTTATGATGATTATGTAAATGTAATCTATGTCTCTTCTACCCCTCAAAGGCCTAAGAGACTAGTCATTTACATGACTCCAGCTAGTCCTTCTCCTGAAAGGGTTTGTTCTATTGACGGTGTTCCATTTGATAGTGATTCCCTTGATCTTTATAAGGCCCCCTCTTATAGAGCGGTAGCCTATACCTATGATACTAGAATGAATAAAAAACTAAGACTTCCTCAAGCACCTAAACCTATGACTAAAGCACCTAGTGATTATGATCTTGTCGAGCAACTCCAAGTTACTCCAGCTAAGATCTCACTATGGTACTTGCTTCAATCTGCTTCGGTTTACCAAGGTATGCTCAGGAAGCCTTGCAAAATATCCTCTTGCGTTCTTCCATTGGGCCGGAATATGTTGATGCATTGTTAGCATATATTTATGGGGATTCGTCGAGTGTTACATTCTATCCCAAAGAACTCATGCCTCTAGAAGTATAGAAGCAAGAAGATCCTCTAATGATTATGGTTAATGTTAATAAGATTGGTATTAGACGTACTCTCATTAACTTTAGTTCGGTCCTCAATGTATATAGCATTGATCTACTACCTAAGATTAATATTGATCCATCTTCTATTAATGCTTCTTCTATTGACATTCGTGGGTTCGATAATGTTGGTCGAAAAACTTTGGTACAATACTATTGCCTTTGCAACTTGGACCCGTTACCATACCTACCCTTGTATATGTCATGTCAGAGAAGTTACCTTATAACCTTCTTCTTGGTAGACCATGGATTCATGCTATGGGTACAGTCCCATCTACCTTGCACAAATCAATTAAGTTCATTTGCAATAATCGAGTAATCACAGTCAAGGCTCACCCTGAGGCTATGCACTTATGTGAGATGGCAGTTGTTGGTCAGGCTTCAGTTGTTCCTACTCTTATTCCTTTAGTATCTTCCAATGTGTCAATGTTTACTCCAGCAGTATCTACTACAAATGATACTCTTGAGATAAACATCCCTAAAGAAGATCCTTCAGAAGCAAGAAATCCTAAGTCTATTCCTTCTACCTCTTTTCAAGAGAATGTTTGTCTTGGTGATGATTGGGGTCCTTTAGACTTTATAGATTCCTTCATTCAGGAATATAAGGTTGACCCGATCCACTTAGACCCTTTGATGACATCATTCACACCCATTGTCAAAGATGATCAGTCTTTTTCATCGTGGGATAATGTGAATGCAAATTATAATGTTCTTAGTATTGATCCTCCTTCTGAGGAGGACGATTACACCTCTACTAAAGAGGATAATATTGGCAGTCCTATCAAGAAGGATGGTGATGATCAAGTAGAGGAGTATATTCCCCCTTGCTAGAATAATGCTCTCTATGAGGATCCCCCCTCTTCTCATGATTTGCAAACACGTTATGGCCCCGGCTTTAAGCTCATCTCTAAGTATGGCTATGAGCGTAAAGGTTGTGGGCGTAATGAACAAGGCATTCAGGTCCCTGTAGAATTCACACCTCATAAGCATAATCTAGGGCTTGGTTGCTCGAATGAACAATCTAAGTAGAAACCATGGTTGAACGTCGACGTGATGTCTTCTCAACCTCGTTCTCATAGATTGGTCTATCCTCCTTTGTCTTCTATCTTTGTATCTACTTCTTGTGAGTAGTCAATTCTTTCTCCACAAGAGAAAGGGTTGCTTCCTGCTCCTCATCCATTGTCTGAACAAGAGCGTATTTTGTTGTGGCTTCTTAAAGCCCACTTAATTATTCTTCCTCCTCCTACATGCAAGAAATCACATAAACATTCTTTATGTGCATACCATCGAGCACCTGGCCATTCCACTAGTGAATGTAAGGCCTTGAAGGATAAAATACAACAACTTGATGATTCAAGTGTCTGCTGACGCACTTGCCTCTTCTTCAAAATGACAAGTGATATTGAGGTTTACTTATATCCTGTTCTAAGTATCTTACATGGTTATCCTCCCCTATATGTTGGGGGCAGTGTTAACTTGTTCTCGATATGTGTGACCTTCTTAAGGACCCCTCTCTCTTCTCTATCTCTTTCAACTTGAGCATCCCTTGAGAGGACCCCTTCTTCCTTTTGAAGGGTTCTTAAGGGACCCCTTTGAAATCTTTTCTCTCAAATAAATGTTGCGGTGTCTAGCTTGGGGGCAGCCCGACTAGACCTATTTCTTATCTTTGCATCTAGCTCAGGGGTAGCCTGGCTAGACCTACTTTACATCCTTGTGTCTAGCTCAGGGAAAACCCGACCAGACCTACTTCACATTTTGACATCTAGCTTAAGGGCAGCCTCACTACACTTTACTTTTCAAATAGCGCGTCCCTTGAGTGGACCCCTCTTCCTTTTGAAGGGTTCTCGAGCGACCCCTTTGAAAGCCTTATAGGTTAGCGACGGTCTACATGACTATCCATTCACTGGCTTGCATGGCCACTTCCTAACATCTTCTATTTGCGGGTAAACATGTCGCCATCTCTGACTTTGCGGAGTCCCCTTTGCTTGGTTTCCTTCATGTGAGAGTTCTTGGAGGATACCTTCCTTGCAGTTTTGTTGGTCTAAAAGGTTTTTTCTTGGGTTCCTTCACGTGAGAGTTCTTGGAGGATACCTTCCTTGTAGGTCTGCGGGTCTCTAAGGTGATTTCTTGGTTTCCTTCATGTGAGAGTTCTTGGAGGATACCTTCCTTGCAGGTCTGCGGGTCTACAAGGCGCTTTCTTGGTTTCCTTCATGTGAGAGTTCTTGGGTCTACGGGTCTGTATGGCACTTTCTTGGTTTCCTTCATGTGAGAGTTCTTGGAGGATACCTTCCTTGTAGGTCTGCGGGTCTACAAGGTTCTTTCTTGGTTTCCTTCATGTGAGAGTTCTTGGAGGATATTTTCCTTGCAAGTATGCAGGTCTATAAGGTGCTTTCTTGGTTTCCTTCATGTGAGAGTTCTTGGAGGATACCTTCCTTGCAGGTATGCGGGTCTGTAAGGTGCTTTCTTTCTTCAACTTCATAGTTCCGTGGAGTTATGAAGTCCTCTTCTGACCCTACACTCTCCAAATTCGCTTGATCACATTTTGCTTCCTTGAGGATTCAGGTATACATTTCTTCCTCTATTACTTTCTTACTACTCTACTTTATCGAAGCACTCATTAGTACTCATGCTCGCTAAAGTGGGGGAAAAATGTATGAGCATGAATTTGCACCCCTAACGCAAATTCCCCTTTCACCCCTTTACACTTTAGAAAACCAAATCCGAAGGCAAAATTCCACCTAAGCTCGATGCCTTTGTTCCACTTGGCACCTGTTTTGAGCATCGATAGAGGCGTTTATGTTTGGGACGCCCGCGTAGTGCACAGACTTCTGCGTGGCGCGCTTACATCCCTAAAAAATTCCTACATCTAGAGCCTGCATAGGTGTTACCATTCCCATTGGGAGTCAACTTGTAACACCCTCTTCGGCCGACCAACCCGAATATGGTTGTTTTATTTCCTCTTTCCTTCATATTCACTCATTCTCATTCCATTTCATGGCTAGATCTCTCCACATCCTCTCTTCAATCCCTTCACAATATCTCCTACAATCTCTCCACAAGCTCCAAGTAGCTTCTTCAATCTCAAGCAACACTTTACAATTCACAGTAGCAATATCAACACTCCATCACTTCAGTAGAGCAAGTGTGGAATGAAACACCATGACAACAGAGGCTTGAGTTCCTCTCATTTTCTCCCCTATTAGCCTTGAGCACTTTGGGAAAAGGTGGTAAGCTTTCACTCCTCTCCTATATTACTTGGTTGAGTAGCATAACACTATTTTGTAGTGCTTTTTTGTACTTTACTTCACTTCGTACATTTCTCTCTATCTATCTGGTTGTCCATGGAGGTGGGAACACCAAAACGGGGGTTTGACTAAGGAAAACCCCTATACAGCCCCAACATTCTCTCTCTCTTGTGTGCAGGTATTGAAGATGTTCACGAGCTGGAAGCTTCATCAATCGCACGGTTGTAAGTATTTCCTTTCCCTTCTTCTCCTTATCTTTATCACTTCTATTCCAATTTATTTCAGCTTTATCACATTTTGTTACTCTATCACCTTCTAGAAGTTCTTAGCAAGTAGCTTGTGAGTAGTCACTTAGTTGTTCTCTGAGATAAACCTATTTTATGGTTTGTATGAGATGCCAGCGCACCTCAGGGATGCCAGCATGTCGTGTTGTCATTTGTATTCTACGTTGTTGTCCTTTGGCCGAGAGCTTGTCAGTTTTCCCAAAGAATCTTTGTGACCTACTCTTTCAGATTCTAGAACTCTCACTACTGTCCTTTGAGGTAGTTTAGGGTAGTTCACCCCATGAGGCTCTCTGATTCAAGAGAACTTGTGAGTAGCGAATCCCCCTTCTCTACACTTTGCTTCCACATTTCCTATATATTCACATTATGTTTGGATAGCTACAACTATATTTGGCATCTATTAGAGGTGTTAGACAATGTTTTCAAGGTTTTTAGTAAAGTTGGCATCTATAACAATGAAAAAGATAGTGGAATGAAAAGTGTCTATTATTTTCATATTTTCATCTATTTAGGCTTTATCCAAGGTTAATTTATTGTTTCTATCATATGTGTGTGTGTTTCTTTGGAATTTCCATCTCTATTTTCACATTTCCTTTATGTTTGTATTGTGTTTTAACAACTAAGAATATTTTTGGCATCCATTAGAGGTTTTAATGTTTTGAAGGTTTTTAGTAATGTGTACATCCATAACAATGAATAAGGTAGAAAAATGGGGAGTATTTACTCTATTTGTATTTTCACCCTTATAGGGTTTCCCCAAGATAAATTCATTGTTGGAATAGTATGTGTGTGTTTGTGTGTGTGTGTGTGTTTGTTTATAATTTTCATCTATATTTTCATTTTTCCTTTATGTTTGCATTATGTTTGTACAACTAAGACTATATTTGGAATTTATCAAAGGTGTTGGATAGTTTCATAAAAAAAATTAATAAATTTGACATCTATAATAATGAGATAATGGAATCGAGAGTGTTTACTCTCACTAAGTTTTCACCATTCTATGGTTTCTCCAAGGTAATTTTATTTTTAATGTTGTTTATGTGTTTCTTTGAAGACTATCTCTATTTTCACATCATTTATGTTTTGAACTAAGACTATGTTTAGCATCAATTAGAGGTGTTAATGTTTTTATGGTTTTTAGTAAAGTTGACATCTATAACAATAATTGAGATAGTGGATGTGGGTTTTTACCCTCTAATAATGTTCTTTGAATGAACATGCAAGTAGACAATGAGAGCTAGTCAACAATGTACAAATTAAATACAATAGCCATTTAATATAACTCTAATGATGGCAAGTGAAATGTTTTTTACTTAAAATTGACACAATTGCTAGTAGGAAAGATTTGGTTGGCCCCAAATTTGGATTTGAAAATTAAAAGTTTTGTATTCATTTCCAAAATTGAGGAATTCACTTGGGGTCAATACCAATCCTTGAGAATGAGCACGTGGATGGGATCAAGCTCAAGTTAAATCTAGCTCTAATAAAAACCATGTCATTTGTACACTTATCATTACATAAGGAATAACAAGATCAAAGTGACTCCAAAGCAATGGGGAAAATGGAAAATATCTAACAAAACTAAAGACAAAATTGAGACAAAGGGGAGACCCTTTGCTGAAGTGACGGGGCTTCTTACCTATAGGGCCAACAACCAAGGTTCAAACCTCATAGGGTATCTCTCTACCATGTCTACAATGGATATTTCTTACCTTGGTGTTAACACGCCAAAACGTTTTAGGGGAGATCCTTTGTTGAAGTGATAGGGCTTCTTTCTTGTAGGTCCAACAACCAAGGTTCAAACCTCGTGGGTTCACTCTCTACCATGTAAACAATGGATATTGCTTTGATGTTAACACACCAAAAATTTAAATAATTATCATTTAGTTCAACATCATCTAGTTCAAGAATAGATGGAACGAGTGAATTACTATATGTGCAAGGTTAGGTGCAGAGTTGGATGAAGTGAAGGGAGCATAGAAGGAAGTGGGTTTGATTTGGATGAAGGGGAAGGGGGAAAGCATGACAATGATCCAATTGGGGAATGGTGTTGCACATTAGCAAACAAAGACATGGATTATTGTTTGATGCCATGGTTGGAGGCTCAGAGGTATAGTTTTGGTTCAGACGAGGAGAATGTTTCTCTCCTTGATTTATGGAGGGAGGTGCAAAGAAATGTTTCTTTGACGTGCTCTTCTTTTTTGTTGTCTTGTTCAAATCTCAATGACCTTAGTGTTGGAACACATTTTTTGTTGCACCAAAAGATCAACCTATTAATGCCCACTACAAATGCTAGAGATAAACAAATCCACGAGAGGCGGTTAGTCCATGTCATGAATATGAAGGGAGATGCTAGTGATTAGTCCGAAAATCCCCCTGTCAACATCACCCAATGGCATTAAAACCCATGCCCATGGATTTGATACCATTTTTTGGAACACATTTTTTATTGTGCCAAAAAATCCACCTATTAATTCTCAATACAAATGCCAAAGATAAACGGATCTATGGGAGGCAGTTAGTCCATGTCATAAATCTAAAGGAAGACATTGGTGATTAGTCCAAAACTTGGTCATGCTCTCAATAAGGGGTTTTTACTTTCTTCCCCATGTCCTATTGTGCTTCGTGTGGAGGCCCCGTCCCTTTTTTTCCTCCTATTCAATCTCTAGAGGTTTATGACATTCATGGTGAGATAGTGGTTTGCAATTTGAAGATTATTGAAAGTCCTTACTTATAAATTGTTTACATTAGTGTTGAGGCCATTGTGACTAGGATGGGTAAATGATTTGGGGATGTTTCTATGGTGGGTGTGCTTCCTACCCTCTGATTTTGTGTTGCTCTTGTTCGGGCTCCAAGGGTTTCAGAGGATGTTGTTAGTCTTGCAATTTTTGTAAGTGATAGCATGGGTGAATACTCAAAGGCTATTTTTAAGGAGAGTGTTCCTTCTATGCTTGGTGTGGAGACTTCATCCCTTGTTGTTGCTCCTATTCGGTCTTTGGGGGTTTCAAAGGATGTTTTTGGTCCTACGACTACGACTATTGGGAGTGATGTTTGGCTTTGATAGTTTTGAAGGATGATGTTGGTCATGCAACTATTGCAAGTGCTATGGGTGAATGTTCAAGGGCTATTATTGAGGAGAGTGTGTCAGCAAATGGATATTTTGTTGCTTTCCCTACCTAAGCCATGGAGGAATGGAAGATACTTTATTTCCTTGATTCCCTTATGGTTAAGTCAATTGCTCAGTTTTAAAACTCATTAGATGGGAGATTTTGTAGTAATTATCCCAACATTAATGCTATTAAAATATGGGTGCTTCGAATTTGGAAACTAAGAGGCCAAGTAGAGGTTGTCTCTATGTTCAATATTTTTTCTTATTTTCCTTTTCCTTTATTAAATATTGCTCTAGTGTTCTTCAATAAGTTCCTTGGTTTATGGGGTTAAATGGCCTTTGTCTAAAAAATTGGTCTTTAGGGTTTAACCCTTTGAGTGAAGACTTTGCCATATTCTTTGTTTGGGTTAGACTATCGAGGATTTTGTCAAAGTTTTGCAATGAAGAGCTTTCCATGTTTATTGCCAATAATTTTGAGCAATACTTTACTACTAATAAGGTAACTAAATTCAAGAAGCATTTAGTGTGCTAAATTTTGTGTACTTGTGGAAAAAAACAAGGTGCTCCCTACTCAAATCAATTTATCTTCCAAATTTGGAGTTTGGGTGCAATAAATTGAATTCAAAGACTCTTCAATTACTCTTTAATGTTGCTCTAAAGCGGGTCATGACACCGCTATTGGCTCGAGTATTAGGAAAAACCATCTACTTTGGAGGAAAAGGGAACTTAAGTTTTCCACTGTTGAATAGTGTAGTATTTCCTTTGAGGATATGCAGAAAGATGAAAATAGGGGGAAATCTCCTATAGACTATACAAAAATTAATTTCTCTTTAATCATTCTAGGATTGGATAAAGGTGTTGTTGGTGACTTTACAAATCTCTCTTGTTCCAAAAGAATAAGTTTTGGGTAGTTGGATATTTGCATTAATATTAAGAAAAAATCATTGGATTAATTGGGCTTCAAACCACCCTAACTTTGGGTTAGTAGGTTGTTAGGCTATGTAGTGTTTGTAGTCAAAAAAATATAAATAAATAAATAATATTGTGTTCAGCAAAAGTAATTATTATATATTGTAATCGGGAATTAGTCCTCGATGGTTGGTTAGTTGTTCTGGATACTTTTCGACAATTGGTATCCTCAACCAACATCAGTCGACTATGTATTTCATGTTTCATTTGTATTCAAGGACCGCAAATATTGTGTATGATGTACTTACTACATATTTGATGAATGAAGAACACACTACCTATTATGTGCATATGCATTACTGATTTGTTTATTACTATTGCTATATATTCTTGTTTACAATATATTAATTGGTCAATTATCCTTTTGAGTAAAAACATTTGGCATCATTGTTGATATGAACTCTGGTGATACACCAAACATAGATTGGATTCATGGCATTGTAATGGGTCAACCAGTCGAAGAGCTCGTGCAATAAAATGAGGAAAGAGAAGACACGTTGACAAAAGACCTCATAAATCTATGGGATATCTCTCAAGGAAAATTTACAAAGGGAAGCTCTCAGGCGAGAGGTCCCTTAAGCCGTCATCTAGGATAATTTGACTATCAATTCAGAGGTCAACCATCTTCTCAACAGACTACTTGGTGGCAGTGTTTGTTATTGATGTCAACATTGATTATTGGTTTTCATTCATGTCAGCACCTAAGGAGATTGTTGGCATTGGTTGTCATCACTTGGGAGGATAGTTACATTGTTGGTTGGTATTGGTTTTCATTATTGGCAACATTATGTTTGATTTTTTGTATGATAGTTTGTTGTTGAAGTTCATGGTTGGATTTCATGCCTTGTTTGATGTCATGTAAAGAAGTATTATGTATGATTGTTTTCATCTGAGTTTTATTTATAATGATATATTAAGCACTAGAAGTGATGTTGATGGTGGAGAGATGTTTCTAATGATCTACAGTATGTTGTATTCTCTCTCCTAGTGTTCCTGGTGAAGCATATGTTATTCAAAGAAAGTTATAGCCTCTACAAGTTGTTGAAATATTTTGTTCCTAGAAATTGCCGAGAAGATTGTTTTGGAGAACGATTTGCATTCCTCTATTATTGTAGATATGGTATTACAGTTTGGAATTCAATTTTTTTATTTTATGGATTTTGCACTCATATCTTTTCAAGTCACCAGTGTTGTCGAGGAGGTTTTTAAGAATTGCAGAAGGTTGGTAGTGTTGTTGGTTGTTTGGAATGGTCCGAAAAATTCTCTGCATTTATCTGCATTGATATCTTTGCTCTTGTGGCTTGATGAAAGTGCTCTCAGTGTATGTGTAGTGTCTCAATTCCAATTTCATGGGTTGAAGTGGTCTGCAAGTTTTTTTGTTAATATTATACCTCATGGTTGTTCATTATGTGTTTCTGGGAAGTATTATATTCTTGTTTGGGTTGTCGTAGATTTTGGTGGTATGATAGTATAAATTAAATATCTAGGGATGTTGAATGTTCTAGTAATATCCCCTTGTGATTCACACAGTATTAGTTGTTCTCTTTTGGTGTTGCATTGTTTTTTAGTTGATCTTTTAGGAATTTGTGGATAGTTGGCTAACAAGGCTTGTCATCTTGCTTATGCTTCGTGTTTGAGGGTTTGCGCCAACATATGAAATTGTGCTAAGAAATATTTGGGTCCTAATCTATCCTAGTTAAGACAACATTGAAAAAACTTAATTGAAGTTATGTTTTTGGGCCAACCGATTATGTGTTTCACATTTCATTTACACATTTCCTTGCTACCATCTTGGGTTGATGTGCGCCAATTTGTGAGTTGTTTCGGATCACATTGGAATATGTAATAAGGTTTTTTTGATCCTCTTTATCCCCTGGATAGGACCGCATTGATGTTTTGTAGCCAACTTGTTGAAATCATTGTTTATCTTTCTTTTGGCTAACCTAATTGATGTTTTGAGGTCTTGCAGTGGATATAAATGCAAGAACATTTTAGTGCAAGAGGTGAGCATATGTGTAAGTGTAAGTGTATGGAATGTAATTGAATATCTCATAGAAGGAAGTGCAAAATTGTGTTAAATGAAGATCAAATGTGCTATAATGCCTCAGTCAACAGAGTGTTGTGTTGACAAATATTATAATTTTTCTATAAAATTCTTATATCCTTCTCTGAGATAGTGAATCTCATCAAGTCCTTATATCTTTCCCTCAAAGCCATGTTGTGCTTCATTTCTGCAAGTCCCTTGTATCTTTCTCTAAGGTTGTTCACCTGAGTCTGCAATTCTTTTTGCAACACGAGCCTAGTTTGTAAGCAATGTGCTTCATATATTGTGAGTTAACTCTCGCCATGGTTTTTCCCTCATTGGGTTTTCCATGTAAATCTGGTGTCATCTTGTGTATGTGTTTTCCTTGTTTTATCTCTCATTTTTGTTGATTTGGTTAAGGATTAAATTGATATATATTTCATTACTTTTTTGCTTGAGTGCTTGGTTAAGAAGTTTGAATTGTGTTGAAGGGATTTTGTTTCAAAGGGGTTTAATTTTTTGAATGTACTAATTCACCCCCCTCCTCTTAGTATCAAGTGTGTTCAACAATTGGTATCAGAGCCAAATTCCTTTGAAGAAGATTGACCACTTGAGATAAAGGTTTTGTATGGAACATGATGGAGCTTACAAGGGTCCTAGGTTTGATGGGACTAATTACACTTTTTGGAAATTGAGAATGGAAGGCCATCTAAACTCTCTAGGGTTGGGTGTAAGGAAATCAATCAAAGATGGTTATGTTGCTCCAACTTCTCCTCTAATTGATCTAGATAAAATTGAATTATATGAGAACAATGCCAAAGCTAAAAATGCTATCTTATGTGGGTTGGTTGATTTTGAACTTTTGAAGGTGATGAATTGTAGCTCTATTAAGGATGTCTGAGAAAATCTTAGCAAAATCTATGAAGGGGATACCAAATTAAAGAAATCCAAGATGCATATTTTCAAGAGTAGATTTGAGACCTTAAGAATGTTAGAAGATGAAGATATTTCAAGTTATATGCTCTTGGTACATGAAGTCTTTACTGGCACCACTGGTCCTGGTTGTGTAGTCAAAGATGAGATTGTGAAGGTCATGAGATCTCTCCCTCAATCATATAGTCATAAAGTGTCTGCTATTGAAGATTTTAAGGATTTGGATCATTATCTAGTAGATGAAATGTTTGGTGCTCTAACTACCTTTGAAATGAGATAATTTGACAAAAATGTTCCAAAGAAGGAAGTTGCATTCAAATCCAATAAAAATATAGAAGATGAATTTGTTGATCAGAATGATGAATTTGATGAAGTTGAAGAAAAATTTGTAAGAATATTGAAGAAATGCACTAGAAAATACAAAGGCAAGCTACCTTTCAAGTGTTTCAATTGTGAAAGGATTGGTCATTTTGTATCTAAATGACCCTACAAAAAATTTGATGATGGTAACAAAAGAGATAAGGCTAAAAAGAGTTTTTATTCAAAGGAAAGAAGTTGTTCATCAAAAGATGAGGATAATGGTTCAAATGATGAAACCCTATTCATGGCCTTGAAAGACAAAAAAGGAAATATTGGAGAAAGAAAGAGGTCTAGTACTCTGCAAGTTGATTAAATAATAAAATATCTATGGTTGTCTAGACTTCCTTTCATGCAAAGGAAGAAGAGAAATTTTGGGTGATTGATAGTGGTTGCTCTAACCACATGATTGGTGACAAGAGAAGGCTCATCAATCTTAAGAAGGTTAATGGTGGAGCTATTAAGTTTGGTGGTGATGCGTCAGCACAAACTTTTGGAAAGGGTGCTATAACAATTGATGGAAAGAGTAGGACTAAGGATTTCCTCTATGTCAAGGGTCTAAATCATAATCTTCACAGTTTAAACCAAATGTGTAACAAGGGATACAATCTCACTTTTCATTTCAATGGTTGCAAAATCAAAAAAGTAGGGTCTAAAAGACTAGTTGAAGAAACAAGGAAAAATGGTAATGTCTATCATCTAAAGGAGGCTAATGGAAGAATCTACTTATTGGCTCAACCCAGAGAATTTTGGTTGTGGCACAAAAGGATGGGTCACATAAAACTGACAACATGGTAAAAATTAGTTCCTCTCATGTTGTGAGAGACATTCCTAAGATATCCAAACCTACAAACACTTTATGCAAGGAATGTCAAATGTGAAATCAAACATAGACAAGTTTCAAAAGCAAGGAGTGCTCTTCTACAATGCCATTGGATTTGATTCATACTGACCTATGTGGGCTTAAAAGGACAAGGAGTCGGCAAGGTGAAAGGTATTTTATGTTACTTATAGATGATTACACTAGAATGACTTGGGTTACATTGTTAAGAGATAAATGAGAAGATTTTGACAATCAAAGATATCAAGTTTCCATAATCCATAATGTTCTTTGCAATGATTTATGGCTTATATTGTGTGAGATTTTTTGCATCAACATTTCGGATCACACTCTGTGATCCATCATCGGGATGAGAGTAGAGCTAAAGGAGAAAATGATGGATCATGGAGTGTGATCCGAAACTTTGATGCAAAAAATCTCACACAATCTAAGCCAAAAATCATTGCAAAGAGCTTTTGACAAGTTTAAAATCTTCAAAGAAAAAGTAGAAAATGATATGGATATTAAGATCAAATAGAGGAGGTGAATTTGCTTCAAATAAATTTGAAAAAATTTATGAAGATTGTGGTATTAGGAAACATTTTTCTACTCCTAGAACCCCTCAACAGAATGGGTTAGTGGAAAGGAAGAATAGGACTGTGCAAGAGATGGCTAGAACCATGTTGAAAGATGTTGATTTTCCTTATATATTTTGGAAGGAAGCAATTCACATTGTTGTCTATTTGATTAAAAAAGTGCAATTGAGGTTCAATAGCACTAAGACCCCTTATGATTTGTGGTATGGAAGGCCTCTCACTATTAAATACTTCAAAAAAATTAGTAGTAGATGTTATATTAGAAGGGATGATGGAGACCTTGGAAAGTTTGACTCAAGGTGTGATGAAGGAATCTTTCTTGGATACTCAACTAGGAGCAAGGCTTATAGATGCTATAACAAAAGATCGGGGAAGATGATTGAGAGCAAAAATTTTAAAGTAGATGAAGACTTGGGTCAAATCTCACAAGAACCTGAGGTTTCAAGATCTGATATACCTCCCTAGGCTGAAGCAGAAAAATAAGAAGAGGAAGAAGAGAAGGAACCAAAATTAGTGAAGAATCTCAAGAATCCAAAAAATTATGTATAGAGGAACCATTCATTAGATCAGATCATTCAGGAGAAAAATGAAGGTGTGTTTACTAGGAGAAGGCTTGCAAGAACAAGTGAGCAAGTAAATTTTTGTTTATTGTCAAAGGTAGAGCCCAAGAACTTTAGTGATGCTAGCAAATATGATGGTTGGATAAAGGCGATGAAAGAACAATTAAATCAAATAGAAAAGAAACAGACTTGGGAATTGGTTCCCACACCTACTGATAAGAATGTGATTGGAACTAAGTGGGTGTTCTAGAAAAAGCTAAATGAAGATAGTGAAGTGAGAAATAAGGCTAGATTCATTTGCAAAGGTTATTCACAAGTTGAATGCATTGATTTTGACGAGACATTTTCTCTAGTAGCTAGAATGGAATCAATAAGGATTTTTCTTTCTTTTGTTGCTCATAAGAACTTCAAATTCTATCAGATGGATGTCAAGTTATCTTTTCTGAATGGTGATCTAGAGGAAGAGTTATATATTGAGCAACCAAATGGTTTCTAGTTATCAGAAGATCCAGACATGGTTTGTGGACTCAAGAAAGATTAGTATGGTCTCAAGAAAGCTCCTAGAGCTTGGTATGCTCAGTTGGATAATTATTTACTTTAGCAAGGTTTCAAGAAAGGTATTGTAGATAGAAATATTTACATTAAGTTTTAGGAAGACAAGTTGTTGATTGTGGTTGTATATGTTGATGATATCATCTTTGGTGGAGATGATTATATGTGTAAGATGTTGGTAGAAGAGATGAAGAAATAATTTGAGATGTCTATGATTGGTGAGTTGTCCTTCTTCCTTGGGCTTCAAATTTTTTAGCAAGATGGTGGTATCTTTATCTCTTAGGATAAGTATGTAAAGGATATGTTGAAGAAGTTTGGCATGGAGGATTCCAAACCAATTGGTACCCCTATGGTGACTAGTTTTCATTTAACAAAATCTGATGAGTCTCTAGAGGTTGATCAAACTCTATATAGGTCTATGATTGGAGGATTTTTGTACTTAACTACTTCTAGACTTGATAGAATTAATGCAATATGTTTGGTTGCTAGATTTCAAGCCAATCCTAAGAAAACTCATGAGAAGAAGTGAAAATAATATTTAGATATTTGAAAGGAACTCTTGATTATGATTTATGGTATAAGAAGGACAATATTTTTTCTCTAAATGCTTATACTAATGCTAACGGGGAAGGATGTGTGGATGATCAAAGAAGTACAAGTGGTAGTGCATTTTTCTTGGGATACAGATCGGTCTCTTGGTTCAGTAAGAAGCGGGACTCAATGTCCTTATCTAAAGCATAAGCTAAATATATTATTTAGCATCTTGTTGCGCCTAGGTGCTATGGATGAAGAAAACCCCGAAAGATGTGAAGGTGGTGTATGATTAACCCATTCCTATATTTTATGATAATACCAGTGTAATTAATATCTCCAAGAATCCAATGATGCACTCAAGGACTAAACACATTGCTATCTGGTATCACTTTTTGAGAGAGAAGGTTGTAGAGCATGAAGTCAGATTGGAGTATGTGCCTACCAAGGATCATAGTGCAAACATTTTCACTAAGGCACTTTCAAATGATACTTTTATCTATCTTTGGTAGAAGTTAGGAGTTATTTCCCCTCCTAACTAGATGCATATTTGGTGCATCTATCAAGGGGGGTAACTCAAGACATATCTTTATTTCAGGACTGATAGTGGTTTTGTTGGCAACATGAGCATGATGGTGTATGTTGTAGTCATTGAATGCAACACACTTCTCTACTTCATTCCCCCTTTGACATCAAGGGCAAAGGGTAGTAAATCTGCTTCACTTCCCCTTGCTGATATATTTACAAGAGAATAGCTTCCCCTATCTATGTTATCCATCACCAAAAAGACAAAACTATACTAAAACACCATCTACTAACTCCATATATGTACATCGATATCAAAATTTCACTATACAATTCAAAAAATGTACACCTTAATTGGATGAGGGCAATATACCCTGATATGATGCTTTTGATTTTGCAAGGTGTGCCTCACAATCCTTCTTGGAAAAGGAAAGCATGTAGTTCTCATTCTCAAACTATACATGGAGGTCTTCTCCTTCTAGAGAACAAGTCATTGTTGTCTTTTGTACAGCCTTATTCACATTGGTCAAGACACCAATTAAATATGTAAGCCTTGCACTTACCATATCTCAGAGCTGACTATACTACGTTATGATTTTCTCTTTTTTTTCCTATAGTAAAAATAATTGACCATGTATATTTTCAATGACCGCTCTAGTTGCTCCATCTCCATCATTCACTGGATCATATACACTAGAGGCTTGAGCAATTTAAAAATTAGTTGAGTCAATTTGATCCTTGATGCTCTTTGTAGACAACGATCACTTCAAACAAAATTGAAGCAATTTTTTGGCTTCCTCCAAACACTTATTAACATCCTCAAAGTTGCCTTGCAACTTGGCATGATTAGTAGCACATTTATCTAAGGCATCATCTAGCCTCTTATCATTCAACTTTCTTGCTACTTCATTCACATTCTTCTCTTCCAATCTAGCAGAGTACTCCTTGAAAAAATCTAACAACTTCAACTATTGAATACCTGACAAAGAATTATTCATGCAACACCTTGACTGCTTCATCAACTAACTTTTTGATCTTCTGGTGAGTTTGAATAATCTCCTTTCTTATGAAATACATCACCAAGCTATATCTTATGTAGAGGGGAAATCTTGTCTAAGTCCACTTGACCTTATTGTATGGGGATTTATAACAGTTGTGTAGACACCACTGGTTGGAACTGTAATTGCATGTTTAGAAGACATTTCAATGAATCTCTAGAGGGTCTGGAGAATTTGAAACCTATTTTAGTGTTTTCTTATGCTTGATTGGCACTCTTCTCCTTCTCTCCACTACCAAAGCACTCTTCTGCAATCTTCTCAACGTCTTAAGGAGGGACAATTTATTCCTTTTGATCTTCAGTATTCTCTGAGACTCCTTGATTGACTTCTTTGTTCTTATCATCAATTATTTCCACATCTAAAGGATTTTTATCTATTAACATTTATCCTTACTCATGTTGCTCATTGACTAGCTCATTGCTTTTCAGGAGGGATTATCTTGTTGCATTGATCTTCATCACTCAAAAAAGCTCCCAACTCCTTAAGAATATTTTCAGCTATTTGTAATGTTTCTTTCCTTAGCTTCTTTATATCATCCTTGTATTTCCCCATAAGAATATTTACTCTTTGTTTTGTCTTGAATTTTTGGGCACACAACTGAGCCAACTTAGCTCTTTCCTCATGAGATAATGAGGAACCAATCTTCTCCATGGAAAAAAAAAATTATCTTTGCATTTTTTGTAATTACCTCTTATCTTCTTACACTCAATACAACCTTTAGATCATCCAACAACTAATCTTTTATCTCATCTAGGCCAACATTAAATACCACCATGTATTTGACAATGGCCTCTTCAATTTTTTCCTTATCTCCATTATTAGCTTTTGGATACATTTTAGTTGTACCCTTTAGAATTTCTTAACTTTTGTTGTGATAATGAGTGGGTGAAGCATGTTCTAAGAAAAATTCATGATAAATTCATGTGGTTGGACATATCACATATGATAACCAAAGAGGTAATTTAAGTTTATTAGTGCTTTGTGCTCCACATGACCTGTCCTGGTATTAAAGGCGGTAAATAATGGTGGTAATGAAGCTTATCAAAGAACATTTTGAGAAGTGTTCCCTAATAGTGAATGACATCAAAGATTTTTTATTCAAATATGCTACAATGATTATTGGTTACAAGATATTTTCACAAACTAAGAGAATTCGATCTTTGCCACTGCAATACACACGGCTTATCAGATGGTGTAAGAAGGCAAAGAACTTGATCTTTTTGAGCTCTTGATATTACAATTGTTGGAAAATCTATAGAAGACTGAGTCAAAATACCCTTTCCGGTATGGTACTCTTATCATTTACTTGATGTTTTATTTTCTTAATTAGTTTCCCGGAGTGAAGAATGTTGTATGGAAAGATAATATTCTTGTAGCTATGAAAATTAGAGAGAATTTGAGGATATTTCTAGTAAAGCATCTTGTGATTCAATGTTGTGGGGATCCTCTAAACCTTTTCAAAATAGGATGCAAGAGAGAGAGAGGATTCCAAGTAAATTTGTGGACAAATATAAGAATAAATTAACATTTATGGTTAGCAAAGATTATTACTACATGGAAGCAATTGAACCCAAAACTTTTTGGGTTCTGGAATAGCCTTATGAAGTAGATGAGTCTAAATGCATTGGTCTTGTAGATATTGTGTTGAGAAAACCTAAAGATCTAGAAATTGAAAGGTTTGGTACTTATAAAGAGAAAACAAGTAAAGAGAACTTGGAAAAGAAGGACATTGAATAAAAAGTTGAAAAGATGAAGGTTGATTTGGAGAGGGAGTTTGGTACCCTTGAGGACCTTGTGGAGAAATCCAAAGGTACATTTGCTCCTCTAGCAACTCCACAAAAATCAAAAAGGTCAGGAAGGACCTCAATCTCAACACCTATTGTTACAAAGCCCTCCAGAACAAAACCAACAAGTGGTTCAAAGACGATAGATACATTCAGCCTTCCTAAGAAACAAAAGGCTCGAAAGAGAAGAAAGAAAGAAAAGGCAACAAGAGATAAGTATGTCAATCCAAAAGAAGAAGAAGATGTGGAAGAACATCAATTGGTCTGAAAAAGGAGATCAAAAGTCTCTCAAGAAGATACATGTACAGAAAAGGGAAAGAAGAAAGAGAAGACCCCTCCAATTCATGAGCACAGTCTCATGAAGTTTGATGTATTATTCAATGATTGTTGGAAATATGAGAATGATGGTGTATGGTGTTGTAATTGATGAAAACCCATTGTAGAATTGATGGTTTATCAATATGTATATAGTCTGAAGTAAACCAAGTATTCTTGGAAAATTGGTTGTGCTTGATTGAGATAGTGATCTACCAGAGCATCAGTTTTGTGGTCTTCATTACAATATATTGTAATGCAATTTTGAGTTGATAATGGAACATATTGAAGGAGTCTATATCCAAAGTTTCAAGGTTGTGTGCCTTCTACAATAGAATATATTGATGATAGAGTATCGGGCTAAGAAGAGACATAATTATAGTTGCAGAGTTCATGTTGAAATTCTTTGCTTTCCACCACAGATGATCACTGTGCTTTGTGGATTTGAGGAAATTCTTGAAGATGTTATATGAGTGTACACTCCAAGTTTCAAGTGGTTTGGTGATCCATGTGTCAAGTTGTGAATGAACAGTTGGTTCATTATGTTGTTGCTTCACAATTTTGTTGTGTGGTGTCGACCTAAGGGTTTTGGGGTTGTCTGGTACTAAGTTGTGTATGAACTGTATTCATAGGAGTGATTATAGGTCATGCCAACCTATTTTGGTGAAGAACACATTTTGGTTACCTATGCAAGGTATCTATGTGATATAAGAGGGATTCGCTGCACACGGGTCTCTTTATTCTCAAGAGATCACCAAGGAACAAACTACCCTTATACACCTCAAACAGAACGAATTGATAAAACTATAAAGAGAAGAAAAGAAGTGGTTTCAGGCCTCAAAAGATCAAGACTTCAAGATTTCTATCCTCGGCTGAGGAGCTCTTGGCCAAAATATGTCAACGCAATTTCAGAACGCCTATCATCCACAAGACGCACTAGCGTCCTAAGCCGCGAAGAACTCTGGAGCTTAGACGGATGAAACCGAATCTTACTTCTCGACTCGAGTCAAAAAGAGTGAGGGGTCGAATAATCGATAGAAAGCCAGAGATTAAATTGAAATACAAGAGGTCTTAAATCAATATTACCTTCATGCATCTAAATCTTTACTCCAAGCGTCCCTTCGTAACCTACACACAAAAGACCAAGGGGAAAAGGTTGGGGTTTTATAGGGGTCTTCCTCAGTCAAACACTCGTATTAATGTTCCCACCTCCACAGACATCCAAGTTTGGAAAAGAGTGTAAAGTAAATAAACAAAGTGTGTGGTGAAAACAAAACACGCTTCAGAGTAGATCCCACACCACAAAGTAGTAAATGAACTAGTAAGGAAAGAGTGATAGGGAGAGAGAGTGTTACCCATGGGTCAAGACCCTCTTCCGGAGCACACGGGTGCACCATGATGTGCTTTCTTGAGAGCTGGTAGCTACTGGAGAGCTGGTAACTGCTAGAGGGACCTCAGTCCGACATGGCTTCGCCAGTAAAAGTGTTGCTATTCAAGGATAGACCTTACCCAAGAGTAGAGCAAGTGGTGACAATGCTTGAATTGAAGACTTCCCACCCCAAAATGAGATCCAAAAAGGGTTTTTGATGCATGCAAGGGTGACACAGAGCCATTTCATTTGAGACCTAACCACTAGGACACATGTCACAGGGGTCAGGGTTCTAGATTCGTCATTTCAGACTCAAAAAACTGTCAGGACGCTAGCGCACCGCGTGGACGTCCGCGCGCCGCGCCAGCATTCGAGGCCTACGTTTTCGAGAAACGTCCTATCAGGCTTCTGTCATTTTGTCGTGTGTTCGCACGGAGTCTGAATCATGAAATTTTGTCTCATGGGATTTTTTCATTAATGCTTCTAAGGTGTCATAAATGCTAGGCAAGATGCGAAAAAGTGGAATTGCCCCTAGGTGCAATTCTACAATATTACATTTTTCCCCCACTTTAGTGGGCTCAATTTTGGAAAAAAAATTAGCCTCACTAAAGTAAAGAAGAAAAATTTCTCCTGAATTCTGAATTTTACATAAATGCGTGCCAAAAAGAGGGACCACAAAGGTCACCGAGGTCAAGCCAACCGGTACTGAGGATGACTGGTCAGAAAATTGTATCCTGCTGAACTAAAATTTTGAGTCAATTTTGAAAAAGCGAAGCTAGCATGGAGAGAAGAATGATCAAGAAAAAGTCAACGATACAGAGGAAAAGTATAATCAATAGGTGACTCTATTCCCTCTCCTGAGTTTTCCCCCAGCATGGTGGGGTAAATTCAGGAGAAATCGGAGGGCCACAAGCTCCCGAAAAAATGGGCATCGGGGGGCTTATATATACCTACGTGGGCCCCCAAAAGGGTCATTTTCACTATTCATTGCGAGCAGATTGTTGACTTTTGTGAGAGAAAAGATAGAAAAATGTTGAGCAGGATAGAGTACGAGGCACCGAGGCTAGAGCACCTATGTGAGGACATCGTCGTGGGTCGCAAGGTTGACCAGGTAGGCTTCTTAGTCTTGATCCTTGTGCATTTTTAGCTCATTTTTTTGGATTTTTTCATGCTTCGAGGTGCGCAGGCATCCGAAATGTGCGCCTGTGTCCTTTATCTACGATGTCGTCTGGGACATGCATTGGGGTCCCGGATCCACGTTGTCATCCCAAGGATGCATTGGCGTCCTCTAGGCAACCATGGTGCTCCGAGACACAAGCGCGTCGCGCAGACGTTTGTGTGACGCGTAGATGTCCTTTTGCATGTTTGCTTATCATTAGCGCGTTTTGACTTAGAACTTTATTACCTTTTTGCAAGAGTATCCAGAGATCCTGTAGCATCCCAGAGGGCAAGCATTTCATCTCATCCATGAGTAGAGAGACCGCTTATCACTGAATGAGGTCACACACTTGGAGCAGATCGGTTGGTCTCTGGCATGTATTCACCATGCCAGAGATGTGATACCACGATGGGATGCTACCATGTCATCTTTCCATATTCCCTGTGGAGAGATTGCCATCACCCTCAAGGATTTCTATCAGATCCTCAAGATCCCCATCCGCAGATGGCAGGTGGCCCTAGACGACACCCGATCAGTGCAACAAGGGGGTCCAATACTACACAGGGTGGACCAACGGCGGTGATGGCACTGGTCATATCTACACCCATTGGTATGATCAGGCGACGACTATAGCGTCATTGCTATGCCGAGTGATGGTAGTGACTGTTGCTTTTCAGATTACTATAAATGGGCGAGGCTCACATCTACATGGGAGCCTCATCCCGATTATCAGAGAGATGGTCAAGCATAGGACTATTTTTGCCTAGGGGTGCAGCATGCTAGTGCACCTCTACTAGGAGCTAGTACGGTACGTTCATTATGAGTATCGTAGTATTACTGTGTGCACACTTTTGCAAGTGAGGGAATTTTCCCACATCATGTGCACTCGGCCAGTCCGTTTTCCCCAATGACGACCGTATGATATCCTGATGGCCCATTGGAATGACATGACAGGCCAGTGGTATTTCGGCAATTTACAACTTTGGAGTTTATAGTTCAATACTGTCACCAAGGGAGACGTTCACTAGAGACCCCACTGCTATTTTAGGTGGGTCCATAAAAGTAGGTTCCTTAGGAACTTACAACAGGACCATTTTTTAGTGGGTCACCGTGACTATATTATTGTATCATATTACTGGAGTCGGTTCATGCGGCAGCATGGCCGTGTACATACCATACCACCCAATGTGCCCACATACACCAAGGCACACCACAATGCAGTGAGGGTAGGTGATCATCCTCGCCCCTCTATCACAAGCATTGTCTTTTCGGACGATGATGAGCCAGATCATGATCTACCAGCCATGGCGGTGGTGGATAATGTCGGGGTGGCGGCAGACTACACGCGATGGTGGGAGAGGCATCGTCCTACTCTAGTCTTTGGTGAGGGTGCTCCGAGAGGGGACCCTAGCCCATAGGAGGATGAGCCCCGCCATCCCCCATAGGACAGGAGGAGAGGCTGCCAGCAGAGTGGTGTAGAGGAGGAGGATCTAGCATAGGACGAGGAGGAGGAGGTGCGCCAGTGAGGCCGCCACGATGAAGAAGATCAGCTCCCCCTGTTTCCTCAGCGCCACCAGTCTCCACCATCGCAGCAGCAGCGCTAGCATCGCCCACGTCGGCCACCGATACCAGTGGTGCAGCCCCTAGCGTTGAGCCACACCCTAATCCCACATGGCAACTAGGGGATCCAGCTATACATAGTACATTGTTGTTATTCTCACGCTTTCTATATGTTTGTTTTATGCTTATATACATACACATGCCATGTGATATTGATCCTTGTCTCTCTCTTTGTGATTATAGAGGATGCATTGGAATGGACTGGGCTTATAGCTCATTGTATTTCAGAGGTGGCCCCTGTTGTGTCGATCCAGGGGACAATCCTAGAGGTTTACCGGCATGTTTCAGGGAGGAGGCATGCCCCCACTTTTGAGTCAATAGCACATCTACGGACTGCATATGAGGAGCGGGATGCCAAGAGGTGCAATTGATTGCAGAGTTGCCAGCCACCAGGGGACAGCAAGATCAGTTGTCGAGGGAGTTGCGGACGGTGCTCGCCAAGCAAGATGCGGCAGTGAGGAGATTTGATGCTGCTGAGGTGGCACGTGACACTCTTTAGAGCCGCATCGATGAGCTTGACGCGCAGCCGGTAGATATTCAGCGGCTATAGCAGGAACTGATCCAGGCAAGGATGGATATTTGTTCATTTTTAGGGGGAGCTCAGAGGGATATGGGCAGGCTTATTTGCATCACATTCACACCGATCTCGATCTCATACCACCGTGCAACCTCCTCCCAGAGCACCAGAGCGACCGCCAGAGCTAGAGGGCTCAGGGAGCCACATGCCACGGGGATAGGACCCCCTTTTTTGTAGCCGGATGTAGACATACATATATACTTGTAGATCTTTTGTATAGACACATATTCAGCAACCAATCCATTTTTTATAGCAGTGGCACAATACATGTATATGGCATTTGATTCATACGTTGGACATATATATATACATCAATTTCAGTATCATGGCTTTGCTTACATGTATGTTTTCCATTTTATGTATGCTCATGATATGGATGTATACTTTCATTAGATGCTAATCATGATCTAATTATACACATTTTTTTACATGTTAATTGAATTCTATGATGATCTAATGATGTGATGTGATCTATGGATATTTAGCATATTCAAACATGTGTATGTATGTTTTTATTTCACGCACACACACATGGTCATGTCAGAGACAACAATTTTCATGATGTGAAAATCAGTAAATGTTAACATATGCAATATTACTACCTTTTAGGGAGAACACCACATACATGGCACATTAGAACACTATGCATAGTATGAACGGAGGTGCATCATGTTAATAGGTTCCTTTAAAGGCATCCCATCCATCGATGATAATCCATAGGCACCCGAACCATATACAGGGACCACGATGTAAGGACCTAACCAGTTAGGACTAAATATCCCTTTCTGGTCAGGTAACATGTTTACATTTCGCTGGTTTTCGTATAGAACCAGGTCTCCTAGTTTGAAGGTTCTAGGAAGCACACCCTGATTATATTGTCTTGATAGAGACCGCTGATAAGCTTTAAGATGTTTGAGGGCCTGTAAATGGTGCTCGTCAAGCATCTCTACCTAATTCAAGCGGCTAACTCGATAGGTTTCATCATCAATCAACCCTCTAAGGGAAACTCGCAAAGATGGAATTTCTAATTCCAGAGGCATGATAGCTTTGGCGCCATACACGAGGTTATAAGGTGTTGTTCCCATCACCGTATGAACACTCGTGCGATAAGCCCACAAAGCATATGTCAGTTGTGTATGCCAATATTTGTCGTGCTTATTAACTATTTTATGAAGAATGAGTTCAAGCATCTTGTTAGAAGCTTTCACTTGGCCATTGGATTGCAGATAATACGGTGTAGAAAACCTATGTTGAATGCGAAATTTCTCTAAGAACTGCTTTACTTCCTTGTTTTTAAATCACGTACCATTATCTGAAACAAGCGTAGCAGGCAGCCCAAAACGAGATGATGTTGTTCAAGAGGAAGTTATAGATTGTTTCAACATTCCTAAATCGCAGCAGAATAGCTTCGACCCATTTTGTGAAATAATTTGTGGCGGTAATGATAAAAGTATGTCCTTTGGAAGAAGGAGGTGATATTTTTCCAATGATATCTACCCCCCATTTCACAAAAGGCCAAGGAGATGTTTGATTTTGAAACTCCTGGGCAGGAGCGTGGATAAGGCGGCTATGTTGTTGACATTGGAGGCACTTCTTGAAAAAACTGAAGGAATCTTGTTCCATTATCTTCCAATAGTAACCCATATGTATCAATTTTCTCACCAAAGGTCTACCACCGAAATGTCCACCCCCAGAGCCCGCATGGGCTTCTTTAAGGGATAGAGGTATTTCCGCTTTAGTGACGCATCTTATCAACAACTTGTTATAACCCTTTCGATAAAGAATGTCTGATAAGATAACATAACGCATTGAAATCTTTTGTTTATAGGTACGATCTCTTTTCGTCGCGTCACTGGGAAAGCTTCCCGCCTTTAAATAGTTATAGATATTAGAGAACCATTCTCCCAAATCTACTTGAAAACAAACTAGAGACTCAGGCTCGAGTTGATCGAGAACTGCTGGAGTTCGCACAACCTGAACCATGAAGTGATATTCCTTTGTATCCTCT
Source organism: Sequoiadendron giganteum (assembly GCA_007115665.2). Lineage (NCBI taxonomy): Eukaryota > Viridiplantae > Streptophyta > Pinopsida > Cupressales > Cupressaceae > Sequoiadendron > Sequoiadendron giganteum. The sequence continues at coordinate 229,341,299 of CM021107.1, read as the reverse complement.
TCTGAAGTTACCAAGGAAGCAGCGCTTGCCATGGCATCTGCATGTTTGTTTTCTCTCCTAGGAATACTATTTATCATGAAGTAGGAAAAGTGATTGAGCAGAGACAAAGCAAGGTCTTGATAGCGAGACAACTTGCTTTGTTTAGCTTGATAAGTTCTCGTAATCTGATTCACAATAAGTTCAAAGTCACCTAGTATACGAAGGTGTTTAATCTTCAACGAAATCATGGCACGTAAGCCGAAAATAAGATCTTCGTACTCTATGATATTATTAGTGCAAGGAAAATCTAATCGAAAGAATAAGGGGACCAATTTTCCTTTGAGGGAGATCAGGACCACGCCCACTCCAGAACCGGTTTGACACCTCGATCCATCGAAGTACATCTTCCATTCGAGGTCATAATTGATTCCAAAAATATTCTCATCGGGGAATCGATCCAACCCAGGGAAGGAGCAAGGTGAGGGAGTGCATTCTAATTGATCGGCGACCACTTGTCCCTTTACTAATTTCTAAGTGACAAACTTTATATCAAACTCAGAAAGAAACATAACCCACTTCACCAATCTCCCAATAAGGTCAGCGCTAGAGAACAAATGTTTTAAAAGATCTGTTTTTACTATGACTTGAGTTTCAGCATGGAGGATATAGTGCCTCAACTTCTGTGTAGAAAATACAAGAGCTAGGCATTGCTTCTCCATGGATGAATAATGGGTTGCATAATCGACGAGGACATGGCTGAAGTAGTAGACCATTCTCTCTCTCCCCACATCATTATAGTGAGCTAGCAGAGCTGCCAAAGCGTATGGTGATGCAGCGAGGTAAAGCAGGAAAGGTCTATCTTGCATAACTGGCATCAATACAGGAGGATTGGTCAAATAGGCTTTGATGGATTCAAAACCTCTTTGACATTCTTCATCCCACATAAAGCGAGCATCCTTTTTCAGTAGACGAGTGAAAGGAAGAGTACAATCAGCCAACTAAAATATGAATCTGCGAATTTCCCGAATCTTCCCTTGTAAACTTTGCAACTCGGTGATGTTCCTTGGTGGGGACATGTTAACAATAGCATCAATCTTATTCGTGTCAACTTCGATTCCATGATAAGAGACAATAAACCCAAGAAACTTGTCGGCGTCAACGTCGAAGACACAATTCTAGGGATTGAGTCTCATCTTGTAAAGTCGAAGCCTTTTGAAGATAAGACGAAGGTTCTTCTCATGATCTTGACAATTTACAAATTTCGTCAAGATGTCATCAACATAATCTTCTAATATTTTGTGAATTAAATCATGAAATATCAAGGTCATCGCTCGTTGGTAAGTTGCTCCTGCATTCTTCAAACCAAAGGGCATGACCATGTAGCAGAAAGTCCCGTAAGGGGTAGTAAAGGTTATCTTATACTGATTGACTGGGTTAATATAGATCTAATTATAACCCAAAAATCTATCCATAAAAGATAACAATGCATGGCCTTCAGTTGAGTCTACTATCATATCTATATTAGGCAACAGAAAATCATCCATAAGAGAAGCCTTGTTAAGGTCTCGAAAGTCAATGTAGATACGAATGCGGGCGTCAGGTTTGCTAATAGCAACAATGTTTTAAATCCAAGGAGAGTAGTCAATGGGGCGGATAAATCTTGCTTTTAACAGCTTCCCTATCTCGGTCTTTACCATCAAAGCTACCCTAGGATTGATCTTTCAATTTTTTTGCTTAATGGCCTTAGCATCGAACATAGAACGATATTATGGATGACTATGGATTCATCAATATTGGGCATATCCTCATACGTCCAAGCTAAGATATAGGCGTAGGCACGTAAGAGAGAAAAATTATCATCCGCTTCCTCGGAAGAGAGACACTTCCCAATCTTGATCACCTTTTCTAAAGATTTAGCATCCACGGGGACCTCGACAATGTCTCCTTTAAGGAGAGAGTTCTGGTCCTCAGGATGAGATATCAAAACATCATCTCTTAGTTAGATAGAGGGTCTTCCTCATCAATGCTCAGAACGGACTCTCCAAAGTACGCTTGTTTATGTAAGCGATACGAGAATCATTTCTTGTGATGGTAAGGAGGCAGCAGAGAGTAAGCACCCAGGAATTCCCTTAACACTTCATCCGAAGAGAAGACATCTACGGGAGCCTTCTCAGCTTGTCCTCTTTCTTCTATAAATTCAAGATGAACTAGATTCAATGGTTCAACCAAAATCATGTTAACATTCCACCAAGGTTTTTGTTTAAACTGCTCAATAGGGCATCCCAAACCTAGATAGTGTTGTTGTTGCTTAAACTGAATAGGGACTTCTATTCCTTGCTCGATACGTCCTAGGCATTTCTGTCCATAGCCATATCGAGAAGCAAGTTTGTAACCAAACCCATAGTGAGCTTGTAGAGTCTCGGGAGGGGATGGCTCTACGTAGATCATCTCATTCCACCAATGGATGTTGAAAGTTTCTATAGGAGTGGTCGCACTTCCCTTACCCGATTCACAAACATTAACCTCCTTCACAGGTGCGGGGTCACTCTCCTAAGGAGGAACGGTCTCCTAGATAGGACCACACTTCTCTTCCTCAATAGGAGTGTCACCCATCCTCATGTTAGCAGAATCTAGAAATTCTATATCAAAGGGGTCTTATTTATACTCCGCTATGAAGAATTTGGATAAGTTCAAGGAACCCCAGTCATCACCTAAGAGAGCATTCGATTTAGGGGATGAAGGAGAGGATGGGGGAGATTTACAATCTTTCGCTTTAGGTGGTTCATCTTGGCTAATACTTGCTCGAGGGGTAACCTCCACAGAGGGTATCAACGAGGAACATTCCATAGCGTCAGCGGTTAAGGAAGGAATGCAATTCTTGAGAGTGGATGCAGCCGAGTTATGACCAATTGTAGCTAGTAAGCAAAGGTGCACAGCCTCTGGATCTACCTTAACCGTAACCACCTGATTGTTAGCAACAAAATTTAATGAACGATGTAGGGTAGAATTTATTGCACCCATATCATGGATCCAAGTTCTTCCTAAGAGAATATTGTATGGTAACGGGTCGGGCATTACATAGACCAGCGTAGGCAAGGTAACGAGGCCCAACTGCAAAGGTAACATCATCATACCTAGAGCTTGGTTGTAAGTGTTATCGAACCCACGAATGTACAAGGAAGAAGCTGCTAAAGAGGATGAATCAACTTTGATCTTAGATAGTAGGCCTATACCGCAAACGTTGAGGGTTGAGCCTATGTTAACGAGGGTGCACCTAATACCAATGTTGTTAACATTTACTATAATCATCAACGGTTCTACTTGTTTTTGCACATCCGGAGGCGGGAGTTCTTGCGGGTGGAATGTAATATTTGGTGAATCTGCTTGAATATGTGCCATCAACGCATCAACATCTATGGGCCTAGCAAAGGCAAGCAAGAGAATATTTTGTAAGGCTTCTTGTAACATCTCTTGATAAATTGGAGCGGTATGAAGCAAATCCCAAAGCGAGATCTTAATCGAGGTAGCACAAAGTTAATCAGGGTAGCGCAAAGTTGCTCGACAACATCGTAATCGTCGGGTGCTTTGATCGCAGGCTTAGGAGCTGGAGGAAGGTCAGGTTGAGAAAGGGGTAAAGAAGTGGGAGTTCGATCTGGTTGCGATACAGGAACAGCAGCTTTTTGTTCTAGGTTTTGTTTGTTTCCCCTTGTAGGGTACGTATGTCCGACAACATTATAAGAAGTAAAGTTGGTAGCTCTCACAAATCTCGAATATAAGTCTGATGGATTGCTACGACCTGAAATTCAATAGACGGAATAATCCTTTCTAGGGAAAGGCTCAGTCAGGGTCACATAAATGATGGGTTTCTTAGAGCTTGGAGGAGCCACAGAAACTATTACTACATTTACCGACTCCTCGGCTGGCAAGAAAGGAGCTTATTTAGAAGATTTACAGACAAGGGAGAGTGCTTCTAAGAAATCATCTAGAGCATCCTCCAACATATCGAAATTTTGTTCAGAGAAAGAATCCATACGACCATGCGACATTATAAAAATAGATCCGACGATTCACATCAAGTTCATCAAAATGTGATATAAGAGGGATTCGATGCACACGGGTCTCTTTATTCTCAAGAGATCACCAGGGAACGAACTACCCTTATACACCTCAAATTGAACAAATCTATAAAACTGTAAAGAGAAGTGAATAAGTGGTTTCAGGCCCCGAAAGAGTAAGACTTCTGAATTTCTATCCCCGATTGAGGAGCTCTCGGCCAAAAGACGTCAATGCAGTTTCAGGACGCCAACGCAATGCGTTGTCGTCCACAAGACGCACTGGCATCCTGAGTCACGAAGAACTCAGGAGCTCAGATGGATGAAACTGAATCTTACTTCTCGACTTGAGTCAAAAAGAGTGAGGGATCGAATAATCAACAGAAAGCTAGAGATTAAATGCAAATACAAGAGGTCTTAAAGCAAGATTACCTTCGTGCGTTTGAATATTTACTCCAAGCGTCCCTTCGTAACCTGCACACAAAAGACCAAGGGGAAAAGGTTGGGGTTGTATAGGGGTCCGCCTTAGTCAGACCCCCGTATTGGTGTTCCCACCTCCACGAACAGCCAAGTTTGGAAAAGTGTGTAAAGGAAATAAACAAAGTGTGTGGTGAAAAAAAAACCTGCACCACAAAGTAGTAAATGAACTAGTAAGGAAAGAGTGATAGGGAGAGAGAGTGTTACCCATGGGTCAAGACCCTCTTCCGGAGCACACGAGGGCACCGTGATGTGCTTGCTTGAGAGTTGGTAGCTGCTAGAGGGACCTCATTCTGGCATGGCTTCGCTAGTTAGAGTGTTGCTATTCAAGGATAGACCTTACTCGAGAGTAGAGAAAGTGGTGACAATGCTTGAATTGAAGACTTCCCACCCCAAAATGAGAGGTAAAAAGGGGTTTTGATGCATGCAAGGGCGGCATAGAGTCATTTAATTTGAGACCTAACCGCTAGGACATGTGTCATAGGGGTCAGGGTTCTAGATTCGTTGTTTCAGACTCAGAAAAACTATCGGCACGCTAGCGCGCCACACGGACGTCCGCGCACCATGCAAGCATCTGAGGCCTACGTTTTTGGGAAATGTCATGTCAAGTTTTTGTCGTTTTGCCATGTGTTCACACGAAGTCACAATCACAAAATTCCATCTCATGGGATTTTTTCATTAATGCTTCTAAGGTGTCATAAAGGCTAGGCAAGATGCGAAAAATGTGGAATTGCCCCCAGGTGCAATTTTGTGACATTATAGTATGATGGAGTTTTGAGCTGACAAGTTATGGTGTCACATGTTTCATCTAATCAGGGCAACCTAATTAATGATATGAGTGTTTGTGGAATATATATAGAAGGTCAATTCAATGTGTGTAGTATGAGTGTCAAGAAAGTAGATGATGATGATGATTGAGAGTGTGAAATGTTATAGTGGTAAAGAATGATGTGTGTAAAGTCCGTTTAATGAGCTTAACTGGAACTGTATCTTCAGCATATTGTTCTATGCATTGTTAAGCAGTTCAAAATCTGGCAGTGAGCCACTCTTTTCTATATCTTTTATAATTTTGGAAGAAGTGATCTTCCTTGGGTAGCGAGCCCTCCTTTTTCCTAGACAGTGAGTCCTTCGGGAAATGAGCCTCCTATAATTTATTTTAATTGGTTATGATATATTGTGAAATAATCCTCACCATGGTTTTTCCCTTTCAAGGGTTTTCCACAGAAATTAAGTGTTCTTGTGTTCATTTTTGTGATGTATGTTTTTAATTGTTCCTTTCCATTTCTACAAGTTTAATGAGATTCTTTGAGTTCAATTTTAAGTTAATGAATTTTAGGGAATATTGATTCACCCCCCTCTCAGTATTTCGGATTTTCAATGGGTTTCCTCTCAAGGGAAGCTAGTGATGGTTGTTACTGGCAAGGGGAGCCTATTAGTTTTTTCAATAAGTGTATGTGCATCAAAGAAGGAAAAAATTGAACAGGAGAAAGAATGTGCTCCTTAGGGGGAATTGGTATGATTGCTTGAAGAAGTGTTGTTGGTCAAAGGGGGGGAATCTGTTGTTGCTTCAATTGAAGATCTTTGGCCCTTTTTCCTTGAAGTTAGAGAACATATTGTTTTGTGCAAGTTTGTGTTGCCCTTTGTCCTTGATGTCAAAGAGCGGGAGTAAGCAGGTGTGTGTGCTTTGGTTCTATAATTCCCTTGTATCTTTCTCTAAGGTTGTTCACCTTAGTCTACAAGTCTTTTGATAGTGAGCCTATTTTGTAAGCAGTGAGCTTCATATATTGTGATTTAACTCTCACCGTGGTTTTTCCTTCATTGGATTTTCCACGTAAATTTGGTGTCATCTTGTGCATGTGTGTTCCTTGTTTTATCTCTCATTGTTGTTGATTTGGTTAAGGATTAAATTTCTATATCTTTCATTGTTGATCTACATGAATTTTTGGTTAAGTTTGAATTGTGTTGAAGGGATTTTGTTCCAAAGGGGTTTAAGTTTTTGAAGATATTCATTCACCCCCCCTCCTTTTAGTATCTAGTGTGTTCAACACTGTCGAGATTGATAGCATGACACTATATCATACTACAAGACCTTCACGCCGAGAGATAGGGAACAAATAAGGAAATAGATACTCCAATGGTACAAAGAACAAACTAGAAGAGAGGAGGAAGAGCATGATACTAATTGACAACATACATCAAAGAATTAATGCCATTAACCTTAACCAAAAATGGAAAACTAAAGCAAAGAGGTCACGAATCAATCGACCAAAAAATAAGAAGATCCTTAAGGATAAAAGAACAAGAAGAAAGACATCGACAACTAAGGGATGTAGTTGAAAAAGGGAAAGGATTTCTCAGAGAAAACCCAAGTCCAACCAATAATAGAAGTCAAAGTTGAAGTGCGAGCAGAATTCGTAGTCAGAAGAGACAAATAATTGTCAATACAAGAGAGCGCACAAGGAGAGATTGGATTGAAATAGCTAGACACCTACCACTTCCTAAAAATAAAACACAAACCGATCCTACTGACCAAGTAATTAGAACTATTTGAACCATCATCATCGGACGAAGGGGAAAGTGAGGAAGGAAACACTGCCAAGGAACCATCAGACGAAGAAGGGTCATCGTCAAGTGATAAAGAAGGCTCACCATCGAGCAAGGGGGAAGGAAAGAAGGAAACCACGAACCTGATTGTTCAATAGCAATTCACATGAATAGAATCGACCAAAGGGGAAGGCCAAAGGAAACATACGGACGATCTAACAAAGACCATTCACCAAATTGGTTAGTGGACATTGAAGGAACATTTGAACATCGGATGACCAAAGACAAAAACACCGGAACAAAGAGAGCATCGAAAAAACCTCAAAGGTAGCCCAAAGGTGACAAACATTGATGAAGGACAAGTAGAGGATTGTGGCATGTCTGAGAGTGTAGGAAAGGCATCGAAACGTATGAATCAAAACTCTCCAACAAGGTCACTGTCAGAGAAGGTGCAGTAGAGACACAAGATGGTGACTCCCCTATCAAGTCTAAATGTGGAGAGGCATCAACTCCTAATTTTCACTGAAAATGGGTTAGAGAACCTTGTACGACATTGAAAAACTTGTGAAACAATATGGGTAGTGAATGGTCAAGACAACAAAGCATATTGGTTAAGGGAATCTCTAGCAACTCTTAGGAGAATAGCAATTGATTGGTATATTGAACTAGAAGCAAGACATAAAAAATACATGGGGGGAATTGAAATGAGTGTTCCAAGAAGAATTCAAAATCTTAAGAGACAACAACAATATTGTAGCAGAGATATACAATACCAAACAAGGTAAGCATGAGAATGTACAAGCCTACAATTGTAGACAAGGAATTTTCGGTCAAATAGAAAATCCAACTAGTCGACAGGCTAAAGAAGAGGTGGTTCATTAAAGGGTTGATTCCTTCAATAAGGAAGAAGATGAAGGTCATACCTCCGTCATCGTACGGTGATGCCTACAATTGGGAAATGGACATAGAAATCAAATACAAGACATCTTCTCGAAGAAAGAAGAAGATGGATGATGACGAGAGCACAGATGATAGAAGCGACTATGAATCAAAAACCATTCAAGCCTTGAGAAAGGACATGATGAGGATGATGAAGGAATTGAAGGTTGAGAAGGAGAATACAAGAGAAAACAAGGAATTGTGGAGCACCGATTGCAAAGGAGAGGGTCATACAAAAATGAACTGTCCAAAAAAACTATTATACGACATCTGCCAAGTAATGGAACATTCCATCAAGGAATGCCCATACAATTTGATAATAAGTACACAAGTGCTCTTCACCCAAGGAGAACAATCAACTCCTCTGACCATACCATTGAAACCACAAAGTACTAATACAAATGCATCTCTAAGCAGATACAAGAAAAAAAAGAGGAAATAGAAATTGGTTCAACAATAGTAGACCAAGGAGTAGAATCTAGTATGATGCTAAGGGGCAACCAATGATCCAATGCAGAAAGTGTAACGAAAGGGGTCACTTTGCCCAAGAATTCCAAAATAACAAAGACAAAACGGGGATTCTCTGTAAGTGGTGTGGATTGAGTGACCATGAGGATACGAACTACCCAAAACAAAAAGGTATCAACATGTTGGACGTGGAGGAACAGAACGAGGAAGTACTCGAAATCACCAATGCACAAACAAAGAAATCAATCTACCCATATCCTTGTACAATGAAGGAATGAATGAGGGAAGCCAAAGCCAAAGTCAAACAGGCGATGGCTAAAGAATGAAGAATCTCCTAGGAAACTAAAAGTACCTCGTGATCGGAGTTTGAAAAGAACATCGTATAGCAGGTATTGTAAACGACCATACCAATTAAAGTAACAAACCTCCATACAATGACACAACAAGAAATGGCAATAAAAAATATAGTCAGTGACAAGCAAAGTCGGCAATAGGTAGTCTGAAGAAAAGAGAAGGTAGTGGAACAACCACCTGAAGGTGAACAAGTCATCGACCCAATATTGTTGACGATAAACATCAAGAAGAGACTAGTCATACAAATGGATATCGAAGGGAAGAAGGTAACAAACACAATTGTTGACGAAGAATCGATAGTCAACATAATATCCGAAGACACATGGAAGTGTCTCGGGAAACCAACACTCTGGCCACCGACATTCCAATTGGTGGGTGTTGACCAACATGGCATCAAGTCATTGGGAACGTTGATGGCACAGAAAGTGACAATCGAGACCCAACCATTCCTATTGAATTTTGTGGTCATCTCACTGGAGAAAATGGTGTATGATGCACTACTCGAGAGAGTGGTTGATTGCAGCCAAGGAAAACCACAATTAAAAAAAGAAATACACTCTCCATAGAGAACAATGAGAGAAAATACCTAGTCAATCTGAGAAATCAAACAATCAGTGAAGAATTGGCATCATCTGACTCAGAGTCTAAAGGAGGATCAGGAATGGATGAAGAAAGAGGATTCATAGAACCAAATGACGAAGGTGTCATGGACCTCTAATAGTGCTTGAAGGAGGAGACGGGTTCATTCAGTGGACTCTTCAATTGTCATATGGAGGATTACGAAGTATTCCATTGAGATTGCAACATGCTACAAATCAAAGAGAGGGAAGGGGAAGAAGAGGACAAAGCCTCAACGAGTCAAGAATTTCCTCTAGAGTATGGAGAGTACAAGCAAGGAGTGGTCAAGGTAGACGACACACCAACACATAATTTTGGAAGGGACAAAATGATCAAGTACAAGGAACCAAACATAAATAAGGTAAACCTAGGAGAGGAGGATAGTCCTCGAACAATTCTAGTTGGAGACAACTGGAATCCAATGTTGAAGGTGGCCACATTTAAAATCTTCACAAAATACAAAAACGTCTTTGCATGGACGTACAAAGACTTGAAGAAACCCATACAGAAGAAACCCTATTGAATGGATAAAAATTATGTGGTGAAGGTACAAGAGGAGATCAAAAAAATGATGGTTCAGCAGGAATCATCTTCAAAGTGGAGGTCAACGACTAGGTGTCACCAATCATCATATCATTAAAGAAAGAATTTGAACAGATTCATATATGTGTGGGCTTCCAAAGCCTAAACGCCATAACCATAAAGGACCCCTTCCCGATCCCATTCACTAACTCAATATTGGAAGAGGTGGCGGGCCATGAAATCTATTCATTTATGGATGGGTTCTTGGGCTATAATCAAATAAGTATAGCCAAGGAAGATAAACTAAAGACAACGTTTGTAGTTGAAGACAAAGGGTATGCATATAACTGAATGTTGTTTGATCTGTTCGATCTGTGCAATACTCTGATGACCTTCCAAAGAATAATTCTACACATATTTGACAAGATGTCAGTGGGGAACTTTAAGGCATTCTTGGACAACTAGTTGATTTATAGTGATGAACAAACACATTTGAAGGCTCTCTGAGAATGCATGGAATGGTGCAAAGCAATTCAACTAGCATTAAAACTGAAACCAAGTGTCATTTCATGGTGACTCAAGGGAAACTTCTTGGACACAAAGTCTGCAAAGTTGGATGAAAGATTGACCCAGATAAAATTTGGGTGATCGTACAAATGGAACCGCCCTAAAACATCACTAGCATAAATTCATTCCTCAACGATTTTGGATACTACAAGATATTCATAAAAAAAAAATCCTAGATTTCTTATCCACTAGATGTACTCACCAGGAAAGGACAACCATTGGTATGGACAAAAACACTAGAGGAAGATTTCAAAGAGCTAAAAGTATGACTAATCAATTTGCCAATCCTAGCATACCCAGATTCGAGTAAAGAATTTCATGTGCATGTTGATGCATCAAACTATGCGATAGGAGCAACACTGGCACAGGTGGGATCACAAGGGCTAGACCATCTAGACCATCTAGTATTCTTCGCCAAACAATTACTATTGAAGGTAGAAAAGAACTATATAATGACAGAGAGGGAAGCGTTAGGAATGTTTTATGTCGTATAGAAGTTCAGGCATTAATTTTTGTAAATACCCTTCACATTCTATGTCAACCACCAGGCCTCACATACCTAGTGAACAAGCCCATACAAGGAAGGGTAAGTCAATGGCTCCTATTGTTACAAGAATTCAATTTCACTATCATCATTTGGACAGGGAAGAGCCATGTCATCATTGATCAACTCTCCAAGATAAAATCGGGTGAACCACTAGGAGTAAATGAGGACTTTCTAGATGCACATTTATTCCAAATTGCAGCTCTACCCCCATGGTACAAGAGAATTAGAGAATGCTTGTCGACGTCCACATTTCCAAAGGAGATTCCACTGAGGGAATGGAGGAAACTAGTACTAAAAAGTAAAACATTTCAATTCATTAATGGATTGTTATACAAGATGAGGTCAGACCAAGTACTTTGGTGATGCGTCATGGAAGAAGAAATTCTCAGAGTACTTAAAGAAGCACACGAAGGATTGGGAGGACATATGGGGCCAGATGCTACAACACTCAAAATCTTGATGGCAGGACTATGGTGGTCGACATTGCACACCGATGCCCAAGAGTGGGTGGTTGGTTGTGACACATGTCAAAGAGCTGGCAAACCGTTAAAGAGGGACTACATGTTGCTCTTTTTGTCTCAACCTCAATAACTCTTCAAGCGATGGGGAATGGACTTCATTAACCCATTGAAATTCAGCCAATTACATTGGTGCAAGTACATAGTCATTGCTATTGAGTACTTGACAAAATGGGCAAAGGTTTGGGCACTGCCAAACAACACAGCAGTTAGTATGATGAGATTCGTCTACGAACAGATACACTTCGTATCGCATCCCAATACAAAATACAAGTGAAAGAGGACACTTTGGAAACCATGGCATTTGCCTGATGACGACGGAGTTCCAGATCTTTCACAACTTGTCAAGTTTGTACTACCCGAGAGCAAACGAACAGGTAGAGTTGATAAACAAGGTATTAGTCTTGGTTATTCACAATTTGTACGACATCGAGGAAGCTAACTGGGAAGAAAAGTTACTTGTACTATAGGCATACTGTACGACATACAAGGTGACAGCAGGCCACACACCCTTCCAATTGGTGTACAGTCAAGAAGTTGAAGTTCCTATTGAGTACATGGTGCCTAGTCTGGGGATCGTCAAGAACCGACTAGGCAACATGAAGAGCTTGAAGTAACGACTATTTCAATTGAAAAAATTGGATGAGAAGAGGGTACTCACACAATGGACCACGGAGGTGATGCACAAGAGAAGGAAGTATTGGCACGATAAACACCTCCGACGAGTAAAATTTTAGCCAGGGTAGTTGGTTTTAAAATATAACGTTTGTAATGAATTGAAGCTCGGTAAATTCAAGGCAAGGTGGCTAGGACCATTTAAAATCAAAGAAGTTGGTGAGAAGAGAGCCATTAAACTCAAAAACTTAGACGGAACTCTACTAAAAGATCCCTTCAACTGGTCAAAACTAAAATTGTACAAGGAGAGAAAGGAAGCACCAATCGAAATAAATATGATGGGATACGCAACGAAAGAAGACTAGGTAGTAAGCGAAAGTGGAATCATGGAAGAGTAGAATTAGGGAATAACTAGAAGCCAGTTTGTAGAAGAGGAAGACTAGACAACACCAAGAGGCCAAAGAATAGGCGAAGAAAGACTCGTCATGAAAAAAGTGAAAGGAATTGCAATACGCTGAGTACATAAGTATTTAACCAGTGCCCTGTTCCGAACACTTGCATCATGGAAAAGAGTATGGAGCCACTGGAAGTTTCATGCACCCTACGAAGGAAAGAGAAGAGGGTATGTATCCTATGAACTTGACAAAGAAGTGGAAGAGTGAAAGGAAAAAGCAAACCAAAATGAAGACGACTCGGATGAAGATGACTAGGATAGATATCGAGAAAAGGAAGGATCATGCTTGAAAGCTTTAATAATGGCGAAAGATATGTTCATTGCCCAATCAAATAGATACAATCAAGAATTCATCAAGTACACCAAAGAACATAATTTGAAGCCCCCTACATCAGTGACTTTGAATGGACTATGGCAGGTCATACCAAATCCAGTAGGTTCGTCTACGATGGAAGGACAAAACGCTACATGGTATCAATAGTATAGCAGACGATACATCAACGAAAGTTATAAAGGTGTAGGACCCACTCCCCTAGTAGATTAAAAAATATATTTAAAATACCTCGACACATGTTGCGAGGAAGAATGTTATAAAAGACCTCCTTTTTCTTGTAAAAGGTGGTACGCTTCGAAGGTGAAGGTAAGAAAACACAATGAAGTAAAAGGCTAGAAGAGAAAAAATGAGAATGAAGAAACAAAAAAGAAAAAGAAAATTAAATCATCAGAGTTGGAAATTAAAGTTCAAAAAATAGATAAAAGTAAAAAATTAAAATTAAAAAGGAGAAAAAATATTAAAATAAAGACGAGGAGTCTTGAAAAATTAAAAAGTGGATACATAGAAATATTGATAATAAGACAAAAAATTAAATGGGGAAAAATAAAAATATCACCAAGGAGAAAATACAAAGCAGGGACACCACATTATAAAAGGACACAAACTCAAATTCTAAGTCATAAAGTTTGTAGAAGGTTTTTATGCACAACACAAGTTCAAAAATTGAAGGATTGTATCCACATTGTATGGCCTATTAATACTATTGTGCGGGAGCAAAAGATTCACCATCATATGACAATAGTATGGAAGAAAGAAGACAGAGAAGAGAAGGTTCCCATTGTATGGTAAATCCCAATGAAGACTATCATACATTGCATTAGCATCATCGTACGACGATTCCTAGTGAAGACCGTCGTGCGTTCCATATGCATCATCGTACAGCATAAGTACTCGAAATCGTACGAATCGGTCAAACTAAAATATGACGTACATTGAAGGTGTGAATCATGCGGCTAGATCAGACTAACGTACGACATACAAGGGGTGTAGAGCATACGACAGTTCAGGGTGCGACGAAGGTTGAAAACATGTAACAAAGTGTGGAAGCATACGCTAGGACCGTACACAAAAGGAGGTAGAAGTGAAGTACAATCAAAACCGTACGGGAGAAAAGAGCCAAGCTCATATGGTGGAAAGAATTGGGGAAAAATTGCAACATGCAACCACTGCCAAACAAATCAACTGCAATTAATTTGACAGTATAGATTTCAAAACTTCATAGTATGGCTTGACAATAGCAATAATTATTTTTGGGTTTCTAAAAGGTGTGTATTTAACTGGTGTCAAAAACTCATTATTGAAGACTCCTTTCAACCATGGATGCGAGTAGCAGCAAGGGAGAGAAGGTTGCATTACAAGCCACACATTGCTTCAGCCAAACCAAGCAAAGGCAAGACTGATGTTGAAATAGGAGTGGATGCACTCACATGGGACAGCTTAACAAGTAGCGAGTGTAGGCAGCAGTGGCAAAATAACCAAGATGACCATGTCCTCAAGGTAGCCCTACGACATGCACAGGTTGATAAAGCAGTGCAGCTTCCATTCTTCAATTCTCGAGAGTTTGAACCTTCCTGAAGGCAATGGTGACGAATTATTGCATGCACTCTCATAAATCAGTCATTGACTATAAGGGTTACACGGTGACTATTTCTTTCTAGCCAGTAGACTTCAAGAGGGTGTTCGACATACCAACTATAGGTACTATGATGTGCAAGCCGATTGGAAAGTTTACACAATAGCACAAGGAAGCATTGGTGAAGAGTATGTAGACCCAACTTAACACAGCAGGAAAGGGAAAGTATATGGAGTACTATACAAACCCAACTTAACACAGCAGGAGAGGGAAAGTATATGGAGTACTGGAAATTGGGGTTTGAGGAAAAAAAAATTGGCCACACTGGAATGGAAGTGCATAATGGACTTGATGTAGTGCAAATTGACAAGAGTAAGCAAAGCTTTTGATGTAGTGATATGGATGATCGACTACATGATAGGATTGAACATAGGAAACGTATACAACTGGTCGAGATTACTATCTGAGAGGATTAGAGAATTCCTAACATAGAAGCATAAGGCTTTCTACATGATGCAACATCTGGATGTTATTCACACAGGTTCCTGCTGACAAGTGGGGAAAGTTCCAATCGGTGGCCCAAATAGACCCAGCACTGCTAACAGCATTCTACTAGACGACTTTGGACATAACGATGGGATAAGAGACAACCCAACCAAGGAAGAAGAGGAAACAGAGGTAGACATCAGTGGATAGTGAAGAGGATGTGCCAATAGAGTTGTCCTCCATCAACTACCACACCACCAACGAAGGAAGAGGTATCATTGGAAGAGGATGCACAGTCACCACCAAAGATGGACATAAAGACAGACAAAGTTGTACCAGTGACAGTGGCAGCTACAAGAATACCACCACTAAAGCCAACCATCTTCATATTGCCAACACCATCGGGGACATCCCCAGAACTATCAAATGCATTGGTAGGACTGCCAAGTGCATTGCCAAGACTACCAGATGCATCGCTAGGACTGCCAAGTCCATCGCCTGGACTACCAAAGGCATTGGCAAGACCACCAGGTGCACAACTAGGCCCACCACCAGCATTGCCAAGTGCACTGCTAGTGCCATCAATTACAGTTTTTGCACTACCAAAGGATATTCCTGCACCTACAAATGTTGCACAGATAGACAAGTGGTTTAATATGCTCGGGTTACCACTACAAGTTCCAACCTTCCCCTCACCAAGTCCTTCAAGAGTTATGGTTGAGGGTATGGAGCAAGAGTTCCCAGCCATGGTGACTGGGGGTGAGGGTCTGCAACAAGATTTCACAACCATGGTGACTAGTGGTGTAGAACCAAACCCTTCACATGCACACCCATCAGATATAGTGCACACTCAAGAGAGTGGGGGCCATCTCAAATGTCAGAGCCACCTTTGGCTAGAGAGAAGTTAGCACTACCCAACCCATCAGGCGAAGATGAGGATGAGTCGAGTGGATCCAAAGGGTTGATCATTGAGATAGCCAAACAAAATGAGTCTGACCCTTTGGGACAGTTCAAAGGTACATTCAGAAACTTCAAACGATGGCAATAGTGATGCAAGTAGGAAACATACCCAAACGGTTGGACATAGGTCAATCTTCGTAGGTGGCAAAGGAGGTGCAACGGATATTGGTGTTCACACAGACAGGGTGCAAGGGAGAATTTGCTCATTGCTTCACTTCTAGAGGGTAGCCTAGAGTTGAGACTTCGACGATGTTGCAAGCTTGGCATCTAGCGAGGCATTTAGTCGGAGGGAGAGATGGTCATTTGATTTCAACCATGTTTGGTATAAAGGCATCCTTTAGGGATGTATTCTATAGGTTGAAATGACAAATGACATCCACAGACAAGGTAGTGCAGGAGAAAATTGAGGCTCTACAATTAGTACTGAAGGTACGAGAAGAGTGAACTGACACAAAAATTTCAAGAGCAACTAGCTCAACAAACACAACTCCTCACCAATGAGTGAGCGAGAGTATCAACCATAGAGGTGAAGATGATAAAGATGGAGGAGACGGAGCAGAGAGTGATGACCATGGAGACCAAGTTGGTAGAGAAGGCGGGAGAAGCAAACCAAGCAAAACAACAAGTGATGGAGGCTATACAAATGGCCAAAGCAACAAGGGAGCGAGATCATTTTTGAGCATTAGTTGAGGATGCGTACGAAGGAGGTTCGCAAGTTACGAGAGTTACGCTTGCCCACATCTACCCCAACATTGTCCATCCATCCAAAGACATCCTCACCCTCCATCTCAACAAATGTAATTTGGGTATTAGCTCCCAATTTTGTTTGTTGTCAGCTATAAGACGGCTTTCTTTTTGGGAGAGTTGATGTAGTTGACCAAATATAAATAAATAAATAATATTGTGTTCAACAAAAGTAATTAGAATATATTGTAATCTAGAATTAGTCCCCAACAGTTGGTTAGTTGTACTAGGTAGTTCCCAATAATTGGTGTCCACAATCAACATCAACCGACAATATTTCATGTTTCATTGTAATCGAGAACCACACATATTGTGTATGATGTAATTAATACATATATAATGAATGAAGAATACACTACCTATTATGTGCATATGTAGTAGTGATATGTTTATTACTGATGTCTTGATTTTTTGTGCATTGTTGTTTCTCTTTGGCTCTTTACTATCCTTAGTGCTTGATGCCCATCTTTTATAATTTTTTGTACAAGGGTTTAAGCCCTTTCAAAATTCTTGCTTACCTTAATCAAAAAGATTGAGACAAACTATTTAGATCATATGCCATGACTAAAATTGAGGAAGAATGTAGACATATAAGATTATTTCCAATGTTCCACGAGGTTTTGAGGACGGGGACGGGGACGGGGACAAGGGGACGACAGGGGACGCGTTTCAAGAATAGGGGGACGAGGGGTCTAAATGGGGGGGCGACGGGGGGACGGCACCGAGGGGGCGATAGGGTGCTGAAATACATATAGTACTTGAAAAAATAGTTATAAAAAAATGTATAAGTATAAGAATTGTACATCTTGGAGACAACTATGAGTCCCCTAGACATCTTGAGGACACCCCAGCATCCGCAAAGTCCTAGTGGTGTCTTGGAGACGATGACACTAGTGGTGGGATGGTGGTGTTGGTGGTGGGCTAGTGGGGGGACATCCCCCCCAAGTCCCCAAGTCTCTGAGACGACCCGTTTAGGAAACGCGGGATTTTTTGGGGGGGACACGTCCCCATGGAACACTGATTATTTCTCTATCTCAATGCACGGATCTACTCATTGCTTTCTTCCTATATAAATGTTATTTCCAAAAGATGTTCGCTTGGATTTCCTAGCCTTCTAGGAAGAGGGCTTTTGACCATTACAAGATTTTTCAACTCCTTTGGGTAGTTGAAACAGCTGAAGCATTTACGGTTCTTATAAACTTGGGTCTCTCTGACATAATTAAAATCATTTCATTTTATTTTTGTTGATGATATAAATGAAAAATGCACGACAGAGTAAACTTATAGAATTACAAAACTTGGGTCTCTCTGACATAATTAAAACCATTTCATTTTATTTTTCTTCTTGATATCAATGAAAAATGCTTGACTGAGTAAATTTATAGAATTACATATTTTGAGAATCATCGCATAGGGATTTCTGTGGTAACCAGCTCTGGAACGAGAATAGCACTCAAGGCTTTGCCCGCTTCATCGCCCTGAAGCACTTCTTCGGACCAGTCTCTCCTATTCTCCCAAGGCAGCACTATAGAAGTCCATGAAGGTATAGAAGAGAGGACAATCTCGTCAACAAAGGGTCGAGTATTACTAGTGAAAACGGTGGTTCTTCATTCTCCCTTTGGCAGTGCAAACTAAAGGCCATATATAACCTTAAAAATTCTATTCATCGTAAACAGCCTTTATACCAAGCAAAGATTGTATACAGAGTACCTGTCTACCTATTGACGATCTGCCATTTTGTTTAGATGCATTTTGCATGTATTGATCAAAAATCATCGTATAGAGATTTCTTGCTTTGTCCCTAATATGCAACGTGGCATAAATTCAGTTTTACTTCAACAATTTAAATCAAAGGTCCTGCAAATCATTTTATGATAAATTATATGCGAAAGACACTGCCAGACAACTAACAAGTTTGGTCAATCATATCGCACATAATGAGGATTTTAGTTCGTATATATTCCTAACTTTTCACAATAGATTCTATTGGTTATGACTGGTTAATGCAACCCATGCTAGCTAACAATGTCAATGTCATGTAAACATATAATTGAACTTGTGCCAATTCGTAGGAGATTTAAAAGATCAGGCATGTGACATTCTGTAGATTGCCTTGTGATCTAATAAATCAAATCAAATACCTACACCATGTAACAAAGTATTTGATGTGTTTTTTTTGTCTTGTTGGTATACTGAGCTGCAAAAAACAAGCGTGATAAGTACCAAAATACTTCTGAGCACTTTATTAATTTAGCAATAAACTTCCTTCCAGCCATTACACCATTCTATCCTCCTCAACCTGATCGAGAAATTATACACAAGGGCTCAACTGCTCTTAAACATGCACACCACTAATTCATGAACAAGCCCAACCCAATCAGAGAAATAATACAAAACTAAGGGTTTCCTCCACAAACCGAATATACACAGCCAATGATAAATGAAGGGCAAGCTAAGAAACAAATCCTTCAACATGCCATATGCAATCGACGCAATTCGGTTTGGAAAATAGGACTAGAGACAAGCGTTCTTTGGGCAAGATTACGAATGTCCTCTCTTGAGCAATCTCTCGAAATGCGAACAAGCTCCAATAATGCTCCTCCCGCAATTAGATCCTTGGCATTAACTTCTGCAACATTATTAGGGAATGTAACGTATTAGGAAATGTAAAATGGTAGAAAATATGAAATCATGTATATGTCATTAATCAGAATGAACACAAAAAACAATGCAAGAACATCTCTATATCAGGTACTTGCCGTGTTGTGCCAAGTGGCAGAGTGCAAGCTCAATATGACGTCTAATAGGAGAGGCTTCATTGTTTGCATTTTGTACAATCCAAGGTAGGGTCCCATCATCAATTAAAAGAGACCTTCCCGCTTTCATTCCTGTGCAGTCAAGTAGCACAATATTTTTCATGAATCTATTTATTTGATGTTGCAGTAAAGGAACTGCTTATTTATAATTTGAAGGATTTACATACTTAACGGATCTCTAGTCCAAACTAGAAATGCAATTGAATGTTCATCCATCTGATTTTGAGCATATTGTTCTGCTGAATTGTCAATGCTATTGCTCACCTTGTGTACATGCTCGAGACTCGCACTTCGCAAAGTTTGCAATGCCACGAGCAACTTGTGCAAGAACATCTGGATGACCACATCTGACCATCCCTAGTAATGCCCTTATTCCGCCTTCATCTCTTAGCTTTATTTGCAACTTATCTATGCAAGCAATAATAAATAGTGGTTACTACCATCGCAACCATGGCTGAAAACAGCTTTAGTTCACAATACAAAATCAATAGACAAATTTCAAATAGCATTGCATCTTGATGTAACATTGAAGCAAGACCCCATATTGCAGGCAAGTCAGGATGATGCGCTAACATCTGCACAACAAACAGTCTAGAAGACCTCAGTCGAGATCATCATCTCAAACATTTGTAATCGTGATTTAATATGTAGGCTGCACCCTAGGTGATTTAATGGAGTGCAAACAACTGGACTCTGTAAGGAAATGTTGGGGTAATAATCACTTTTAAAGGTTATTTTTTAAAAAAAATAGGAATAATCATATATTCTGCCAATTTGGACGTGTCAAAAGAAACTGGATCTATCCTTCAAATTCTGGTATGAATCTATATTTGAACAGATCAGAAGCTTAGGTAGCTTTTGTTAATCTTGAAACCTATGCAGACAATCGGTAACAAACTGCAAGCACATGCATAGATCTTCAACACCAGAAGAAACTGCCCCCATCAATTAGCCGTTAACTTCTAGATCATACTCTGTTACAGCATATAAACATTTTAGATTGATGGTTCTTGACAAACTGAAAAGCAGAACTAAAGTCTAAGAATGGTGAAAACAAGCAGTTAAAAATCATTCACATAAAGGAATGACAAAGAACAAGGGCAAGGTAGTCAAAAAGAAACTTGACTCAGATCCTTGGCTAAGCTTTCAAATACATTAACCCCATTTTGTCCCATCGTGGCAAATATGGGTCTAATTTTCATTTGTACTCCATTGGCATAAATAGGTCCACGTTGTACGGAATTGCCATTTTCTGAAGAAACATGTACCATGATGCTTTGAAAAACTAAAAACATTCTGAAGGTCATAAAAATACATCAAACAGATCTCTCCTAGTGTCATAAAATAGTGCAAAGATGTTGTGAGGGATGAAGTACTAAGCCATGTACATAAGTGCATCTAGTAAGGTATTAATCAAAATTTGCAGATACCATGTCACTTCAAAAAAAGTTACATAAACTTAAATTGAGGTGATGGTTTGAAGTCGTGACAAAAAGATAACAAAGGTGATGACCATGTCTAAGATTTTGAATTATATGATAAATTATTGTAATGTAGGAAAGGACCTATGTAACTAGGTTCACCAAGAACCCTGTCTGGTCAAATGGCCAGGCTTGGAGGCCTGGGCTGCACCCTAGGTAAATCTGGGGCAAACCCAGGGAGAACCCACGAGGTTCCAAATAATTTGCATTTAAAACAAAAAACCAACCTATCTAAAGGTGCAGTTTTTTTAAATATTTGGAGCTTGGTTAAAACTTTAAAACGGTAAAATTATGAGAAATGGCACGCGCCATTAAGGTTCATGTGGCCTGGAATGCCTTAATTTGGACTTGGTGGCAGGAGAATAACCCAGCTCTGCTTTTAAAAAGAAAAAAATAAGAATTGTTTTGGGCTGTGCCAAATGAAAGAGTAGGATTTTTTTTTCCAGAGTTTTTCCTGATTAAATTTCATTTATACTCTGTTTGCCAAGTTAATCCTCATTTGAAGTAATGCGATTATAATATGAACTGTAGTTGACAAACCCAGGCATCTACTCACAAGACAAACTAGTGTGACAAGTACTCGCCTATTACTTAAAAGTCTGTCACATAAACTCGCAATTTAAGAAAACACATGTCTGCCATTAAAAAACACTCAAATTTGTTATTGTTTTCATAATTTTCTTCAAGATTTCGACATATTTGAGCTTTGAGCATTTGCTTGCAGGCAATATTGTGTGATTCAGAGTGAGCATGGATCAAGTTTAGCAAACTTATCAGCCGCATTTGATAGTTATATAACACTTTTTTCTGTTTTGTTATTTTGTTCTTGTTTTTTGCCTTCATTCTAGCTATAATGTATACATTTTTTGTATTTTATTTATAGTTTTCAGTTAGTCTCTTGTAGCTGCTGGGGTTTTTGTTCAAATTTTCTGTTTTTCCTATTTTTTTAGGGTTTCACTTCATTTTCCCAAAAGAAAAACAGCATCCACAAGCAACAGAAGTAGCAGCAAGCAAAGGATTCTACTAGGAAACATGGCACAACAGGTAAAGAGTTAGGAAT
The DNA here is from genome assembly GCA_007115665.2 of Sequoiadendron giganteum. Taxonomy (NCBI): domain Eukaryota; kingdom Viridiplantae; phylum Streptophyta; class Pinopsida; order Cupressales; family Cupressaceae; genus Sequoiadendron; species Sequoiadendron giganteum. The sequence continues at coordinate 229,319,191 of CM021107.1, read as the reverse complement.
GGTGATATGTAACCATCAGGGTCTGCGTATTAGAGGAGGCATCAATCGCCTCAAGTTTCACCTTGTCACAAATTAGTGGTCAAGATGCTGGAATATATAATGCAGCAGATGAACAGATTGAGCAAGAAGTTAAAGCTCTCCCTTCATCTTATTAGCAGAAAACATAGAGAAAATTGAGCCGTTGAAGCATTGGCAACTGTCATTAGTTCTACAGGGCCAATAGGAAGTTTGGGGACTCTTCTTCCATTGGGCCACAAATATGGGGATCTCAAACTACAAGCAGTCAGAATTCAAGTTTTTTCATTCCTCATAACACTCCTAATTTGTAGCCTTCATTGGAAGGTACTGTGTGCAATCAACAAAAGCAACATGAGGTAAAGTTGGCATATGCCAATTTTTGGTACTGCAACTTATTTTTTAATTTTACAAAAAGCCTTTATTGGGAGAGATTGGTCACTGCACTAACTCAAGCAAGAAAGGGATTCAAAGCACTAGGCCCTCATGAGTTGCATGGGCCATTGTTGGAGGATGCTGTCACAAGCACAAACATTTTAGTTCAAAAACAAAATGAGGCATGGAAAATAAAGGGTTGCACTATTTTATCTAATAGGTGGATGGATGGCAAAAACCACACACTAATCAACTTCCTTGTGACAAATGGTATTCTTGAAGTTAGTTGATTCCTCCAAATAAGTGAAAAATGCCAAGACCTTATGCAGCATGTTGGATGAGTTGGTGATGGAAGCAGGTGTGGAGAATGTTGTGCAAGTTGAGATAACCCATGCAATTGCATATGGGGCAGTTGGATCTATTGTGTTTCCCATTGCATTGAACTTCTCCTTGAAGATATAGGCAAAAATGGATGGGTCAAAATCATGGTAGATGATACAAGTTAAAGTTTGAAATACATATACAACCACATGAGTCCTAAATTTTATGAGAGGACACACCAACATAAAGGAGTTTGTGCAATCAGGATTCGCATAGTTTGTCACCAATATTATTATATTGTAGAGTATTGCAACTTTTTTACCATCCCCTAAGCAAATATGTGTTAGTGCTAGATGGTTGGAGAGTTCTTATTCAAATGAGGCCCAATGGGAGAGGGTCACAAACACCATTTTTTATGATTTGTTTTCCCAATACATCGATCAGATCATCAAGGTCAATTTAGATTTTCTATTTTCTTCTATTCTTTTTTCAATTTGCCAATTTTTTTTATTTTCTAATTTGCCTTTTTTTATGTACTCTTGATACAGTGTCAAAGGCATTGGTTAGAGTTCTACCATTGGTCGATGGAATCAAAACTCCCAAAAATTTATATACAAGGCTTTGGAAAGGACCAAACAAGCCATCCAACATTTGTATGGGTCAAAGTACCGTCAAACAAATACAAATATGAACCCATTGGCACATTATTGATTGGAGGTGGAACAAACAACTCTATCAACACATTTGCACTGCTGCCTATTATTTGAACCCAATTTTTTTCTACACTAGATCATTCAAGGCAAATTTAGAGGTTATATGTAGCCTCAACACATGTATGGAGAGGAGAGTCTCTAACGAAGCCATTAGAGGCCATGGCAGGGAGGTTGTTTTCTTTGCTTCTATGCAACAAAGGAGAATAACTCTACAGCCAAGTTAATAAAAAACATATTTGTTACCTAAAACTCAAGTTTAATGTTTAATTTTATCTTTTAGTTTACAAAGTTATAAATGGTGCCCGTTGCAAACATATGGTGCAATGACAATTAATCTTGAAACCCTCTGCATAAGCATTTTGTCCCAGCCCTATAGCGCTTTTGGTTGTGAATGACATTGGAGCACATTTGAAGCCATTAACATTAAGAAGAACAATAGGTTGATCCAAAAGCACTTGAATAGCCTTCTCTTTGTGCAATACAACCTTCATCTCCGTCCAAAGAAAGTGGAGGGCAGCAGACACATGAGGCAATTGATCTGAATGACATCAATCCATCTTCAAATTGGATTCCAAAGGATCTGAAGCCCATGTTTACTGATATTACTGATTTGGAGAGGGAGGCAGCCAACGCAGAGGCAAATGTGGAGGTAGAATAGCCAAGGCATTACTAGGAGCTTCACCAGATGCACATCATATACCCAAGGCTCCTATTGAGGATGATATTGTTCTTCAACAAGAAGAATTACCATCCAATTCAAGGGCACACATACAACCACCTAGAAGCTTCAATCGTAGAAGAAATTTGCAAATTATGAATATGAATTTGTAATTTTTATTATATATGACATGACACTATGAAGTGTATTGAACTTGTTTTTTGATCTATAAATGAAGGAAAACTACATAGAGTTCTCTAAATTCAGTTTTAAACATGTTTTTGAAGAATATTCTACAGATTTATGTGTTGTTTAATGTTGGAAAAAATTTTGAGCCCCAAGTCCAAAGTCAAATTTTGAGTCTACAGAATTTTTGCCGAGTCAAAGTTTTTAAACCATGATATAATTATATAAACCATTTTGATTTATCTTTAACATTTATGATTTGACAATTGACAATGCATTATCAATTATCAGCTGTGTTCTCAATTCTCTATCTGATTTTGTACACTTCATGCAAATTATGGTTTATATATTTATATCAAGTACAGCCATACGAAACCGGGGTGAGGGGGCAAAACTGCAAGCCCAAATCCCAAACCTGAACCAGCAACATAGGAAAAGGGTAAACATATGTGACATGAAACAGGAACATGGTATAGATAAAGTTGGTGAGGATATATAATTCCAAAGTTATGTCCCATGTCATAGCAGAAACTTGAAAAGCACATGATGTATGGATAAGATGCAATCCTTTCCCAAAAAAACTAGTAGTCATCTAGGTTGGAGATAAGAAACAAATTCAGTTATGCGGTAGTTATCCCATAGTTATGCAATTACCCACACAAAGCATTGTATAAAAATGCTGATCACTAATGGAATCTATTAAAATATTAAATGTAATATTAATGGTCATCTTAGCTTTAGTTAATTGTCAGTTAACTTAGTTAACGTTTAGTAACTTCTGTTTACACTTTCGTTTGTTTTAGCATCTTTTTGATTTCTGCTTTAGTTAACGATTGTTTCGTTTTAGAAACATCGTCTTGTAAATTTCTTTATAAGGAGCCTTCATCTCCTCTTGTAATCAAAGCAATTATGAATATCAATTATCTTTTCATGGTATCAAAGCTCAGGCTCGAACCTGATTAGTTTTAGCTGATTTTTTTTAGCCGATTTTGCCGGTTTTGTTGAAAATCAAAGAAATTTTTGAATGCAGATTTTTTGTGAAAATCGTGTTTTCTTGGCAAAGATCTTTTGAGGATTTTTCTAAGGAAGAGATTGCAGAAATTTTTCAAGGGTTTCTAGATCTACTTTCAAGAAACTGTAGTAAAAATTTTGTGAAAGATTTTTTAGGGTTTTTGGAAAAAAAGATTTTGAAGGATTTGTTGCAATAAAATTTCGCAAGCATTTTTATGGCATTTTGATCTGCAAATCACGTCTCCTATTGGCTTTTTTTTTTTTCTGAAGGTTTGCCGCTCCTCTGGCGAAGTTTGTGAAGGTTCCTGGCTATTTTTCACAGACCTTTTCACGTCTTTAAAAAAACCGCGAGTTTGTGGGCGACGATTTATTCTGTTCGTGGGTCTTTTTTTTTTTTGCTTGTGATTTCTTACAAATCGCAGTTTTTGGTGGGCGTGACTGAGTTTCTTTTTTGGCGTGATTTCTTCTTATCTGAACGTGACGTTTTCTCTGGCCGACATGTCTCAATATTTTGGCGCTTTTTAAACCCACGTGAAAACATTTTCTTTCAGAATCGCATCTGCATTTGTGCCATTTTTTTGGCACAATTTTTTCCAGTTTTTTTATGTCTGTGTCAGGGTAAAATCGCGACCTGCTATTGATTCATTTCAAGTGTGCTGATATTTTCTAGTTTTTTTTTGGTTTTTTATGGCCGCGTTAGGGTAAAATCGCGACCTGCTATTGGTTTTGGCGGATTTCTTTTGGTTTTTCTTGTGCGCACGACCTCTGTTTTTGGTCGTCTGAGTTTTTTAGGCACGAATTTCTAAAGATTCAGGGAGCCATTCTTTTGTGTCTCATTTCTCATCATTTTTTTTGGTGTGAGAAGGTGAAAATCATGTTTTTTTGCTGGCTCGTGGGTCTGAACGTTTTTTGGAAGATTTCTTTGTGACAGACTTGGACGTTTTTCTGTGGCTGAAGATTTTTGGTTTCAGTTCATGGCAAATTGTGACGGATTCTGGTTCATGGCTGCTGGGCATTTTCTTTTCTTGGTTGTGTTTACCTAAAAATTTTTGGAGTTTTTCTCCAGATTTTTGGAAGATTTTTGGGTTGCTGATTGAAGTTTGTGCTTGGGCCAGTTTGTGAAAGAGTATTTTCAGATTTACTGGGCATCTTCATCTGTGTTTCTAGGCGATTTTGCAAAAATTGTATTTTCATGGCAGCCTGAAGGGTTATTTTTTTAACCAATTTTTAACAGGGTTTTTTGGTTTGACATATAAAAATTCTGCAAAGAGTTTTTTGAAAAAAAAATTCTAAAAAAATTTTGCTAAAAGAGATTTTCAAAAAATTCTAAAACATTTGATAAAGAGTTTCGAAAAAAAAATTAGAAAAAAATTGCTAAAAGAGTTTTTGAAAAAAATTCTATAAAATTTTGCAAGTTTTTGAAGGCTTTTCTACAAAAAACTTACTTTTTCAGAGTTTTTGAAGGTTCTTCTGAAAAATCTTACAGCTTCTGAGCCGCCTCTTTTAAGATGATTTTTGAAAAATCGTGAGTTGTGCCAGCTAATCACATATTGTTACCTCATTTTTCATGCTTTGGAAAATGGTAGGGATGGCGTCCTTGTCCAATGTTATGTTGGAAAGTACACAAAGGTTCAATGGGAAAAGTTATAATACCTAGAAGCAAAGGAAGCTCACAGCTTTCGAGCAGTTTTAGAGTGTCGGTGTCTTGATTTGATTGTTCTATGGGAAAGGATCTGTAATTGTGAGGCGGTTATGCTTCTCCAGTTATCAGTCACTGATGATATGTTTTCAGAAGAATATGGGCAGACTAAGTTTATGATTGTACGATGACCATTAAGGGATGGTATTAAAATATTAAATGTAATATTAATGGTCATCTTAGCTTTAGTTAGTCGTCAATTTACTTAGTTAACGTTTAGTAACTTTTGTTTACACTTTCGTTTGTTTTAGCATCTTTCTGCTTTCTGCTTTAGTTAGCTTTTGTTAACAATTGTTTCTTTTTAGAAACACCGTCTTGTAAATTTTTTTATGAGGAGCCTTCGTCTTGTAATCAAGCAATTATGAATATCAATTATCTTTTCAGAATCAAGTTGATTCCTTCTGCCCATTTATTTTCTCTTACAATTTCATTGCCTATGATTGACTTCAATGTTGTATTTGTATTTCGGGCAAATGACTTATGGTTGGATGGCTACTATTTTAGGTAAAAGAAGCAATAAACTTGTGCATGTGAAATTATTCTGGATCAGCTGTGCTACTCGAAAGATTTTATTAACCGTAGATTTTTATACATGCAATTCTCTTGAGATCATCACTGCTACTCAAAAAATGCATATTAATTTTTTTAGAACTCAACCCATCTATTCTAAGATACTCTGTTAGATGTTTATTTTCACAATCATGTTGCGACTACAATTGGTTTTACTGTTTTAGTAAAGCTTCATGTCACTTGGGTTGATAAGGTCAGTGAAAAATAACAGTGTTCTTTAAATGCTCACACAGACTGTGAACAATCCAGCCGTAGGACAGGTACGAATTTGAAACTATACATCATGATATCATTTTGCTTCTCTTGATCATCAACCTACCCAATCTTTGGCTTATCATGGAAGAGGTCACTGGGTTTTCCTGTAGCATCACATTAGCGCATTTTATTTTATTTTTTGACCACATGTTGCTTTCTCACTTTCTGATTAAAGGGGAAGGCATATCCAAAAACATTGTCTTATACAGATAGACCCTTGAATACAAAGGTAACCACTGTTCTGACTTGATTGTTTTAGCTTTTTGTCATTGTACATTGTTTATTGAGTCAATTCTCATTAAAGATTTGTAACCAATAAATATCCCAGATAACAAAATACACATTTAAGACAAAATATAGAAAAGATATGAGAAGCATATAAATACCATTGCCACACAAATTTGCAATCGCCCCTGCTACCATGCGAAGAGTTTGAGGATCTTCTGCCTCATCTGCTGTCCTTGATAACAGCCCAATGCCACCTTGGGCCATTATAAGCTCCTGGTTGGTCTCTGCAGGATAGATTGCTTAAATTAACTATATGCAAGATCAAGTAAATGAAATAACTCATTTTAAAATTATTTGCTAAGGTAGCCCATTATAAGCTCTTGTTTGTTCTCTGCAAGATAGATGACTTAAATTAACTAAAAGCAAGATTGAGTAAATAAAAGAATTCATTTTAAATTAATTTGCTAAGGTGGCCCTTTATAAGCTCTTGGTTGGTCTCTGCAAGATAGATGGCTTAAATTAACTAAAAGCAAGATTGAGTAAATGAAAGAACTCATTTTAAGATTATTTGCTTAAAGCCATCATCTAACTAGAAGAAATAGATGATATCTGATGACCCAAATAACAAATCATTCTTGAAAATCAAACCTCACTTTAAATTCCACTTCCAGTTTATAATCTCATTAAAATTTTCAAGGTCCTATGAACATACCATTCATGGCAAGATTTGCAATGGCACCAGCAGCTACCCTTCGGATAGTCTCATCCTCTGAGCTTCTCAAAAGCATCAGCAAGGAATGAAGCCCACCTGCCTCAACAATCTTCTCCTGGTTTGCTTCTGTCAAAATAAAGAAGAACGTTATTTAAGAATTAACAGTGCAATTATTTGTTGGAGATACTACAGTATTATGCACAATTTCTGGAATTCATTACCATTGTATGTCAGCAGACAATTTTGAATAAATAGCAACACATACATCAACAATTAAAAAGTTAAGCAGATGGAGATGTTTATATAGATGCCATGTGTTAAATATAAATTATGCATTTGAAAACATTGGGAGAAGAAATGCATCTGGAGAATACAGTTACAGGAGAAGACAATTTTTTGGAATCTTATGCAGACTGGAATGCCAGGCCTAGGTTATGGCAGACTCACACAAGACCAAAAATGGGTCCCAAGGTCCTCCAATCAAGTTGGTGTAGGTTTGCTGGAGGAGACAACAAATCAAGTGAATGCGGCAACAAATATTCTGGAAGCTTTAGCCACAAAAGCAGAAAGATCCCCTTGAAGTCAATGGCAATAGAGTGAACCGTTGTCTACCACAGAACACACAAAAACCAAGGGTAGTTTCAGCCCAGAATTAAAGGTTGACGATGTAATGTATTATCAAAATCATGACCTTATCTGCAAATTCATAGGTATAAGGATGACCCTCAAATTACTAGAAGAATGGATATGCAAATCATGTACCTACCTTGGAGGGGTGCATGAATATGATCCTGGAAGCCAATGGATACTTTGTGGTGATTTTAAACAATGTTACAAATTGTTCTAGGGTTTTTGGGGAAGGTCCCTATTTTTATGAAGAAGCAAGACTTTTTATGAAGCCATGGCATCTTGGCTTCATCCAGCAAAAGTGCTGCTGTCTAAAGCCCCTAGCTGGATTCAACTCTTTGCTCTGCCTTTGATCCTTTTTGGAAAGATGAATCCCTAAGAGCTCTAGGAGACAAATTGAGACAATACTTGAGAATTTTACAGATCACCAGAGATAGGATGGTCTCGACTCTTAACTTATGCTCAGATTTGCATGAAAATGGATTTGAGCAAGCCTTTGCCAGAAATAGATATTCAAGTGGGAGATGATATCTAAAATCAAAGTTTGGATTATGAAGCAATAACATTCAGATGCAGAAAAAGACACAGATACAGACAACTCTTCCAAGATTGCCCTTAGTTACAGCAAGACATTGCTACCCATGGTAAGAATCAAAAGGAAAGTAAAAATAAATAACAAAATCCACAAAATAATACTGGAAATAAAGCTACCCAAGCAAAACTTGATGGTTTTTCTTCAGTTTGGTGAAAAGGAAGAGGCCAACAAAATCACATCTATAGAGGACCTAGAAACCCCGTCAGGAACAAGAAGAGATTTGAAAATCATTGAGAAATTCCAGCCAAGCCCTTTGAGGAAGTCAATGATGATCGAAATCTGTTTGCAGACAGAGAAATCAAATACAAAGTCCAAAGTGGAGAGGCAAGGTCAAAAGAAGAGCAAAACAATTGAAGGATTTGGTCACACCATCCTCTGTTGCCCGTCATGAAGTCTTTGAGACAGCTAGACATCTTTATTTAGATAAGAATCCCCATTTTAACCATTTATATTCCAAAAAGTTGAAGTCCAAGAGATTATTTTTGCTTATGATAGAACTGAAATTGAGTCCCAGAAACCCTGTATAAACCATATTGCAAAAGATACCATGGTTGATACAAATCCTGAACTAAACCCTATGAAACCTTTTCTAAGTGAATATAAGACTACCAAAAACAAAGAAATGAAGAAAAAAGAGCAATCAGCTTTAATTTTAGATATTAAAAGAACTAAATATAAAAAAACAGGGCAGGAAATAAGGTAATAAAATTTGGTTGTAAAACCGACCAAGAGAAAGTTAAACTAATGGGAGAGCAACTTATAGAATCCAGTCTTGTTAAACCACTTGACCCAGTACTCTCTGCCCAACAAGTTCAGACAGAATGTTGTGAAAGGATTGATTATAGAATTTAAATCTGTGATGATTTTACTTCAAGAAACAAGGATGTCTAAAGAAGCAGTAGAAAAAATTGGTAATAGTTATGGCAAGCTTTGGGGAACCGTTGTCTCAGCTCATGGTTTGTCAGCAGATCTCCTATGTTTATGTGATTCAAAACAATTCTCTACAATAAAGTTTATTGGTTGTAATAGGGGTCTCTTGATGGAAGGAATATCCATGACAAGTAATATGAAAATTTTGATCACTAATTGTTATGCTCCCCAGCAGATCATTGAGAAGGTTAAACTCTAGAATGATTTGGAGGTTCATAGATGCTTCCTATCCAACAATCATCTGGATTATTGGGAGAAACTTTAATGTTGTTTTTTCTGTGCAGGAAACGAGGGGATGGACTTTGTTTCATGTCCAGGTCAGCTTTCTTCTTGAATCTTGAACACAGAATTAGCCATTTTCAATTAATGAACCCCTGGACAGTGAGATTTCACTTGGAACAATCAATGAATAGGAGATGTTTATATTGTTTAAAATTTTGGACAGGTTTCTGATTGGAGATTCATAGCCTTCTCACCATAGCAGGCCCTCCTCTTCTATGTTGGATAATGCAGGTTCAGATCATTGGCCCATTGCTTTGTATATGGAAAGAAGCTTCAAACGTTGAAATAATCTCTCAAGTTCTAGCTAATGTGATCTTGTCATGCCCCCACCATAAATCGCAACCCTATGATTGCAGCCTGTCTTAAGTTAATTAATCGCTGACCAAAGAAATATTGAAGTGGTGATTCAAAGAGATTGATGGGAATTAATAAAGGGGGATTGTTAATATAATGACTCCACAAGAAAACATATAATTAATAATTAAAAGAGTTTAAGGGGGCAGCGCTTGGTTATGAAGGGATGTATCCCTTACAAGGTAAGAATATTATACTATTAAGGAAAAGATGTGACTACTCACCCCCCCTCCATGAAGGATATATAAAGGAGGTTGAATCATTTGTGAGAGGCATCAAGGCAGCAAATTGGAAAAACAGAAATAAGAATTGGAAACCTATCGGAATAAATATTATTCACTAGCAAGAAGATTATTGTAAGTTATATATATATATAGTATATACACGATCATGGAATAATGATGCTTGCAGCAATTATTGATCCTTATAAGTAATCACGATTCTTCCTTTATTATGAATATGGATAATAGATTTGTATAATAATCTATTCTGAATTTAGAGAAATGATTGCAAAACAGGAAGGCTGATCAACCTTTCGAGTTCACAAGAGGTGAAGACCCGACATACCTGCCATCAAGTACGCCACCCATAGGGGGTTAAGCCTCGTGGGCTGGGAGGCATATGTGCTCCTGGGTTTTGGTGGAAGGGAGGTAGTCTTCATGCTCTTATCAAGCACACCACCCATAGGGAGTTAAGCCTCGTGAGCTGGGAGGCTTATTAGTGATCTTGGGCTTGATCAAGGAGGATGACCAGCCTCCAAGGTGGACTGAGGGATGTAAGGGCAGCTCACCTTCCATGCTCTCGCAGTACAAGGGCGACCAACCTTGAGACTGCAGTTTGCAAGCATTTCAATGAATTCCTAATAAGATTATTATGGGAATCCATATTGGAATGGCTATTGCATTAATTAGAATTTTGATGTAACTAATGTGCATGGATATCATGATGTTTACTAATGACAAATAATATATATATTATCATGGCTTATGAGCTAATGTCAATTTCTAGTGATTAGTATTGTGTGCAAGACCTAAACCAGGATTTATATCTTATAAAGGGCATTGCAATTGGTAAATTTATGGTCTTAAATGTATTACATTTCTTATTTTGGTTGAAATTGTGGTTTTAGGGAAAAATCTAGGAATATCCCAAATAGGAGACATTACAATGCTAGAAGATAAGTTTTGGTTACGGTGGAAGGAAGGTACACCAAACCATGTGACTGCAATGTATGTTGTCTTTTGAAAATTAAACTATTTGAAGCAAAATTTGGGGTGGAGTATCTCTTTTTTTGGTAATATTACTCAAAAAAACAAAACTTGCTGGTTGATTTAGCTAATATCCAACACTCCACAAAGGAAAATCGATGAGTAAAACTCTATTGGTAGAGGAAACCACACTCCAAAATGCTCTGAAGAAAATAGAACTTTGAAAAGTAATCTTGTGGTGGCAAAAGTTTATCAATCAAATTGTTAAAAGCCAAAGATAGGAATTATGTTTTCTTTCATCACTTAGTAAATGCTCAAAGGAAAAATAATATCCTCAAAGAAATCCAAAGAAAGGAGAAAGCTTGTGTAGTTTCTACATAAGATATTCAGCAACAGGCCATTTCACACTTTCAAGATCTTTCTAAAGGCTCTAATGACAAATATGAAACAGAGGGGGGCTTGATTCTGGGCTTCTCAGATGTTAGACCCATTGCTCTTTGTTACACCAATTTATAGGATTTTTTCAAAACTATAGGTGAGAGACTGAAAACGTCATTTACCCTCAATCATCTCCATAAGCAGGGAGGATTTGTTCAAGAGTATCTAAACCTGCATGGAATCATAAACATCCACAAGGCCATCCACTCTTTGCAAACTAAAAGAGAAAATCTATGTTTCTAAAACTTGATCCATCCAATGCTTATGACAGGATAAATTGGAATTTCCTAGAATACATCTTACATGCCTTCTGATTTGATGATAGTCAGATACAATCTATTATGACCTGTTGTACTTCTCCCTCCTTTTTTGTTCTCATAAGTGGTCTCCTACTGCCCTCTTTCATGCAGAGAGGGATTTGAGACAAAGGGATCCCCTCCCTTCTTATCTCTTCCTCTTTCTGGCAGAAGGTTTGGGTCGATTTTTTAGTCATCTAAAGGATTATGGTGTTATCACAGGCTTCAAAATGGTTGAGGGTATGGAATTTTTGTCACATCTTTGATTTTTGGACAATATGGATCTTTTGGGGAAAGCTATTATAGCAAAGGCTACTGCTTTTAGAAATGCCTTCATATATATATATTAAGACCCGAGACTTTTGGGGAAAGTTACTATAGCAAAGGCTACTGCTTTTAGAAATGCCTTGGATAAAATTCAGGGAAAATCTTAAATGAGCAGAAATCACAAGTCTTTTTCTTCCATACTGATCAACAAATTCAAAAGAGGATTGCTAAGATTCTACAAATTCCAATATATAATCCTCCTCTTAGATATTTGGGCATCCCAATTCTCCTAAACCTTATAGAAAGAAAGAGTAGAGGGATTTCCTTGACTCAATGAATTCTCATATTAACTGGACAAAATAGGCACATATTATCCCTCGCTGGTAAAAAGGTTCTTATCAAGATTGTTTTACAAACTCTTCCAGTTTACAGATTGATGGCCTTCACTGCCCCTAGAGGAATCCTTCAAGACATAGATCAAACAATGAGAAATTTTCTTTGGGAAGAAAAGAGGAAAAGAGGAAATAGCATTTAGTTAGATGGGAACCAACTCACCAGCCAAAAAACAGGAGGCTTGGGTATGAGAAATTCTCTCCTTAACAATGTGGCTTTAGCTGCTAAAATGTATTGGAGATGGCATATTGAGGACAAGTTGTTATGGGAAAATTTTCTGAAACTCAAATATCTGAAGTTAATAGACTATTATCTCCTCCCCAGACTAGCTTTGGAAGAAAAACGTTCTCAAATTTGGGAAAGCGTTAAGTTGGGAAGTAGTCTTGTAAAAGCTGATATTTTTTGGATTGTTGGGGCTTGTATCTAAGCTTTGTTTTCAGGATGATGCTTGGGACCAGAACAGTCCTCTGAGTGGAATTTCCATTTTTTATGAATTAAATTTCAGAACTGCATGCAAAGAGGTAAGTTGGATTCATGTTTATGATTATTAGTGCAGTAATAGCCAGGGGGATCTTCAGCTTTGACATTTTAAACCTGCCAAGGAATGGCAAAGACAAAAATTCCTTGTTCAAATACCTAGGTTGAAACAAATTCTATCCGCTTGAAGGATCTTTCAGGACAGACATCCTTATTACTTTCAATGGGGTTTGATAGGCTCTGGAAGTTACTCTGTGAAGGCAGGATACAAGACTCTCTTGGGGGAAGCCCTAGAAGGGCAAGATAAAAAAAATCTTGAACAGGATATGACACCCAATGTGCTGGCCAAAGGTTAATGCTTTTATGTGGTAAGCTACTCTAGATAAATTCCTTGATCAGGTTAACCTTAGGAAGCATGGTTATGAAGGACCACGTAGATGCTGTGCAAATGAGGAAGATGGGAAACACCTCCTTATGACATGCCCCTTTACCAGGCTTCTTTACAACTTATGTCATGATATGATGGATGCACCATAGCAGCTACATTTAAGTGTTAAAGAAAAATATTAACAATCAGAAATTTCATCAAGTCTAAAGGGACTTAAACTAGTGCAAGAGATTGGTTCAAGCATAATTTGGTAGAATGTGTGGCTTGAACAAAATCATCACATTTTCAATGGAACCGTGTAGGCATATGAGCCACGGTGGAGCAGAATAGCAGCTAGTTTGAAAGAAAACTATCAAGTCTGTCTCCAAAATAATGCTGGTCCATTTGATATCAAGTTTGGTAATCAAGAGAACAATAAAAATCAGTGGGTAAGGCCTCCTCTAGAGTATATAAATAAATGTTGATGGTGCTTCTTGGGGAAACCATGATAGTGCTGGAGTGGGAGGTGTCAATCAGGATCATAATGGCAAAGTTATCTTCTGGTTTGCAAGTAGTTTAGGGAGAGCAACCAAAAAATTTGCTTAAGTTAAACTATTATGGAGGTAAAAGGAAGGCAGCTAACCAGAATTGAAATGGCATCAGATTCAAAGATCTTTGTTGACCATTTTAGAAAACAAAACTCATCTGGTCCTAAGCATTGGTGATTGGGAGAATGCTTGAAAGACATAAAACCCCTCAATGGTTTTAACATGGTGGAGTGGTGCCACACAAGGAGGGAAGGAAATCAGGTTGCTGACTTCCTGGCTAAATCTACCTCTAACTGGGAAGAAATCAATTTGGAAATGGGGGACAAGCAAAATTCTTCCTGATTAGGACTCGAAAAATGAGTTCCCAATTCTTATTCATGAAGACCTCAAAGAAATCAGATCAAATGTGGCCCTTTTAATCCCGCAACACAAGTGCGGGAAGATGGCTGCATGGGTTAAAGTGTGAATATTGAAGGGAATAGATTCACAGAAGAAAACATTGCTCTTCAGGAGCAACAATCCCTATGTTATCCTTAAGCTTGATCCTGTAGCGGTGGGCTGCACTTCAGTAGTGAATCAGAGCCTCACTCCAATTTGGAATCAAAAGTTTTGTACCCATGTTAGACATTGAGTGCTTACTCAATTTGGAAGTATGGGACAAGAATAATGTGTTAATAATTACTAAATGGGAAATGTTGAAACTGATCTGGAACCTTTTATGGAGAAAGAAGAAAAACATAGAAATCAGTGTCTCTGAGCAGGGAAAATTGCCTGTACTAAGACAGCCACATCATTCAGCTTATAAATGGGAAAGAGCTGCAGGAAGCTTTTTCTTGAAGAATCTGCAAGGAATTATGTATGCTTCTTATGATTATCGCCTCAGAGGTTTGTTTGGGTTTGCTCCTTTTCTTTGTTCTCATGATGTTTGATATGTTACAGATGTTGAATCCTCATACCCTACTTGGTTATGTTTAGCCTTTTGGATTTACTGTGCTATGATTCTGCTCAAGACTGGTTGGGCACACTTTTGTAATTTAATTCCTTTTTGTCCAGGGAGATATATTCTTCTAATATATTAAGCATACCAGCAAAAATCTTTGAATCTGTCATGGGGATTATCAAACATTGACAAGATGATAGATTATGTTTTTCACTTTTTGGTTTACTTGTAACCAAACATGTCCCGTGATGCTTGCCACTCCTTTGTGAATTGCTTCTTGTGAGAATCATATGAATCCTGAGCATTGCAGAGGATTGAACGAGTGGAGTTTGAAATTGTTAAAGAGCGAGAATTTTGCCACCTGCACTGTTAGAAGCAGAGAAGAGAAGTGTCAAGGGTGTTGCAGATTAGAGCCCGGAACAGACTTAGCGTGGAAACCCTAATTGTGAAGAAAAACAGATTACTGCATCGCAGAGTTGGCATGGAAACCCTAATCATAATTGAAACGTGAATTGAGCACAATTTAAACACGATTTTAACGTGTGTAAGTGAAAAGAAATCAGTCAATAAACATTGACCACTATTTTGCTTGAAATCGCATTTTTTTCAAGGAAAAAATCACCAACTAAAGCGAGTTGCGATTTTGACTATTAATTGTGTGGCTTTTGGCGATTTCTGCTTCTATGGTGTATTAGGTTCAAAATATCCTTTTAATCTAAGTCCAAGTTTGCCTTAACCAATGTTGCATCTCTGAGTCTTACAAAATAAAGGACAGAGTGCTCTTTGACATAAGATTGTTAATGTTATAAACTTATAACTTCTTATAGATAAATTGTCAATGAAATACAGAATTAAAAACAATCTAAGTAGAAAGCTTACTCATCTGTCGTGATGCATGTTAAACATTTCAATTTTAATTGAGGAAGAATGAAAAAAGAAAAGGAACAAAAACCCTCTCAAGTGCTTTAAAGTTTAAATGGCCGGGAGGAAAGGGCTCCATCATGTTGCTCAGGATGTTTGCAATCTTCCAAGGAATCAAGGGGGGTTGGGAATTCCAAGCATAAGAGTACAAGAAATAGTTCTTGCAGGGAAGTGGATTCAATGGGCAGTGGAAGGTGATGCCCCTTGACAGATCATTATCTGCCATAGAATACTCAATGCACACCATATCCATAAAATCAGGGGACCCTTCCAAATGTGTGGCATAATTGACCATGCAAGAGCTTTTACCTATGTCAGATCAACAACAATTAAGAGAATATGGGCTGCCTAGCAGATGCTCTTGGGTTTTCTCTATTGGCAGTTTTGAGGGCCCACAGGATGCTTGGGATTTAGCTGCATGTCATATTTGGACCTTCAACTCGCAACATGGACAACTTGGGCTTCAGCCTTTCTTTGCAAGCAAAAGACTGCCAAAGAAGACCTTGTTCTGTTGGGGACACCTGGAACAATGAGAGACAACAATGGAAAACATGGCGGGACTTAAATAGGGCTCAAGTTTTGACCCCAACAGACAAATCCACTTTTCAAGAACCCTGTAGTATCATTCCTGGGCACTGTCTTTTCCAAATGCATTTAAAAGTGTAGGCCTATATTGGAGGGATTAAAAGTGGAACACGGGAAAAATCCTCAAGTATAAGTCAAAGGATTTATATCATCAAGTTCGCCACTGCAATTCCATTGCCCTCAAATTGAACCAACAATGTCGAGTCCAAGACCCTGAAGTAAGATGGCAATGGTATTGTCAAGTTATTTGGGTAACAATAACATCCTTCAAACATAAGGGGTGATGGGATGGCTAGCAACACACAAGGGTTTAGCTGTCAAAGCAAGGTTGGGCAAGACTGGATTTATAGATGTATTTTGCACTGTATGTGGCAAAGAAGAAACAAATGTTAATAACTTCTGGAAATGTCCAAGGCTTTTGGAGAAAGCTGCAAGATGAATTCGATTTCCTTTTTATTTATCCTCTCTATTGAAAAGGGCCTCTTTTAGGGGTTTTTTGGATGGTTTGGGACAGCTGCAAGGGTTTATGGCACACAACTCGGTAGCAATCAGTTTTCTTTGGAGGTCAAGATACCATGCCATCTTTCAAAAGGATACCCCATCTTAGTATGGGGAAGTTGAGGCTTTTCAGAGTTCAGACAAGAGTTGGCTTTGATTGTACAAGCTATGTTTGAGTGGTTTTGAAGAGATGTGCACTCTTTGCCCATCGAGCCACAGACTTGAGTGTTTTCTTTCCTTGCCTATATAGGGAGAGAATCCTCTTGTTAAGCATTATGCTCGAATAATGTAACTTTATGTTCCTTCGAAGTTTTATATGAAGCACTTTTTCAAATTTATTTTTTTTGAAGTAACAAAACACCTCAGTAGCAATGTAGATTGACTATGATATCAACATACCTTCAGCTGCCAAGTTTGCAACAACTTTCACAGCATGTACTCGAACATCAACATCATCTGACTCAAGAAGAGACAAAATCTTCTGCAAACCAACTGTCAAGGAAAAAAATGGAATTTAAATAAATCATCAAATCTAGCCAAAAATTAGAAAAAGATTTTACATATATGTAAAACTTATAAAATGGACATAGATAATCTGAAACATAAGCAATACCACCTTGTTCAAAAAGCTTAGCAATTGTAGCTTTCTGTCCATTCACTGAATCTCTTACTTGGTGTGTCTTTAGAGTGTTAATGGGAGTATCTGACCCAGTTGATACCCTTCCAGAACTTCCTCTGTCAAGAACCCTTCTTGTCTGGTAGACCAATAAATGAAATTACAGACCTTTCAAAAAATATGTAAAGTTCCAGAGGCAAATAATGTAATATCTAATGCTTTATTACTATAAGTACACTCCAAACATATAAAAATTGTTCACTGACATTGAATACCTCATCAGCTTCCACGCTTAATTGTAATAACTGATGTTTCAAACTCTTTATTTCATCTTCCAGTTTACTCCTCTGCTTGACTTCATCTTCTAACCTCTTGCCAATCCTTAGAATCTCACCATTTTCCATCATCTATCCATGCATACCCAATATTTAAATCAACTCTTTCAAAACTTGACAAGAATGATAGTCCACAGTATATTAAATGTCATACTTATGCAAATAGCCACCAAAAAGTTGAATATCACCACACCTCTGAACTCCAATTTGGAATGCTTTGTTGCTTCAAAGCTTTAAGCTCTTCTTCAGCACGTTCCCTCATCTGGATTTCCTTTTGCAGTAGCCATTTCACTTGTGCAAGTTCTTCACCAGCTGCATTAACTGAGCCCTAGGGAAGCAGAACAAAAAAAACAATTGTAAACTCCTCAGAATTTGCAAATTCAGATTAGTGCCCAAAATGCACAATACATGAAGAGTGGATTTCTAAAGCTGTCAACAAACCAAACATTTATCCTAATTGTTACATTAGGGACTGGTACATAAAATTTGAGAATACTTACAAAGAGGTTCAAAATAAATTTTAGTAATTATCAAGTTGCCATAAATTCATAAATAGGCAGACAGGTGAGAGCTTCAACATTCTCATAGATGTAACCAAATTTATAATTCTGATATGGCTTAAAAAATTTGATAAGGTTGAAATGGGAAAAGAAATCCATGGAACACTGATCAATCGACCAAACAGACTGATGGTATCTGCTAATGCCAAAGAAACAACAGATATGCGAAA
Organism: Sequoiadendron giganteum; assembly: GCA_007115665.2. NCBI lineage: Eukaryota > Viridiplantae > Streptophyta > Pinopsida > Cupressales > Cupressaceae > Sequoiadendron > Sequoiadendron giganteum. The sequence continues at coordinate 229,301,041 of CM021107.1, read as the reverse complement.
TGGACAAAGGCTTTTATAGCATAGATGAAAAATTCACAAATAACTAGTGAACAACTCATGAGTTACTTGCAGAATAATTTGGACCCAAGTTTTTGTGAAAACTGAAAAACTTGCCTGTGACTCATGGATAACTCACTTGTGACTTGGCAAAAACTAACAATTTTGTCACAAAAACTAAGCAATTTGCATAATATCGTCCAGCCCAAAGAAGTTCACATTTTTCATTGTTTCCAACTGTTTTTTAGCAGTGGTGGCAGAAGAGTTTGCAGGCATTTGAGTGCTTTATTTCAGCTCATATTCGGCTCCTCAGTGTGGCATTTTCAGCAGATTTTCAGTATTATGTTTTGTTTTTGTTTACTGTTTTGTTTCAAGGCATTTTCAAAAAGATGCTAAGGTTTTATGTTTTGTCTTTGTGTTTTATTTTACTGTTACGGTTTTTAGTAATTAGTTTTATCTAGTTTCTTTTTTCCAAGGCACTGCTAGGGTTTTGTTTGATTTTTTCTGTCTTCCTCATTTTTCTAGAATTAATTTCCATTTTTCCAAAAAGGAAATGGTATCCACAAGCAAAACAGGTGGCAGCAAACCTAGGAAACCTGCTTAGAAACACGCAATAGCAGGTGCAACGTCTGGTCAAGTAATCTACAACTATTGTGGTACAGTAAGAGACAAGACATAAATCTCCTCAAATATCACTTTGCATGGATCTGTTGCCAAGATGTAGAGCCATGTACACCAGCAGTTCAAGACAGGGAGAATGAGGCAAAAGCTTGGCTTGCATTTTATAATCAAAAGAAAGCAAAGAAAAAGAGGACAATAAAGGCATCGGCAAGTATCAGTTCTATAGGGTCAAAGGGAGATATAGGGGCCTCAACTTCTTCCATTGGGCCATGGATAAGGATTAGGCAATGTGGACAATCATAGTTCCAATATTTTTGCTTCTTGTAACACTCCTTGTGTGCAACCTTCATTGGAAGCTACTGCATGGAATAGGGAAATGCAACATGAGACCAAGTTGGCATGTGTCAATTTTTTGTACTACAACAACATTCCATTTAATGTTGCAATGGATCCTTATTGGGAGCATTCAGTCACTACATCAATGACCATGACTAGTAAGGGGTTCAAGGCACCAAGCTTTTATAAGCTGAGCTGATCATTATTTTAGGAGGTGATCAATAATACAAACCAACTAGTAGATGAACAAAAAATAAATTGGAAAAAGAAGGACCATAGCATTTTATCTGGAAAATGGATGAATGGTAGGAGCCAAACCTTAATCAATTTCCTTGTGGCTTCAAGAGGATCCTTAGTGTTCTCGAAATCAGTTGATGCCTCCAATAAAGTAAAAACTTCCGATACCTTGTGCAACAAGATGTTTAAGGTGGGAATGGAGAATGCTATCCAAATAGTGATGGGCAATGCAGCCACATATGTGTCAATTGATAAAATGCTAGAGGTGCACCCTACTTTGTTTTGGAGCCCTTGTTCTGCCCACTACATTGACCTTCTCCTTGAGGGTATCAATAAACTAAAACTTAGTTGGGTGAAGAGCATGGTTGAAGATGCAAAGTATGAAACAAAATACATCTACAACTACATATTGGTCCTAACTCCTAAATCTCGTAAGGGAGCACCCTGATGGCAAGAAGCCCATGCATTCAAGAATCATTTGGTTTATAACAAAGTTCATCACCATATATCATATTGCAGTATTATTGCCCAACCTTAAGCACATGTTTGTGAGCAAAAAGTGGTTGCAAAGTCCTCAGGGAAAGACAGTTGAAGCAAAGTTGGTCATCAAGACCATTTTTTGTGATACATTTTCCAAGAACATGGAGGAGATTCTCAAGGTATGTTTTTAATCAAAATTTTGTTTTTTTTTTACTTACGATGTTACTTGCTGATTTTCTAAATTTCTAATATTTTAATTTGCTGTTTTTTTTAATTTCTGACTCAGTTTAATTTTCTGATATCATTTTTATACTCTTGTTTTAGGTGTCAGAACCATTGGTTAGGGTTTTGCGGTTGGATTGTTGACGATGTGGAACCTTGATAACTAAGGATGATATGGCTGATTTGGCAGGGAGGCAATAGAATGGCAAGTGAAAGTGAGAACATATGGTGAGGGAAAAGGCAAGCAATCGGTGGGGTGTTCATCACATTCACAACGCGCTCCTATTGAGGATGGTATTGTTCCTTAACAATAATCTACAACAAGATCATCCAATTCGAGGACACCTACACAGCAGTAGCCTTTTATGACCTTTAGTCGTAGAAGAAACTTATAGATTATGAACATTGAAACTATCCACATTCACAACATGCTCCTATTGAGGATGATATTGTTCATCACAAAAGTTGCAGAGAGGCAATCTAGTTCAAGAACACCAACATAGTGGCATCCTTTTTTGAGCTTTACATGCAGAAGAAATTTATAGATTATGAATATTGAAACTGTCATTTGTATTGATGTTGATATGTATTGAACTTGCTTTTTGGTTCATGAGGTGCACTGAACTCTAGTTTTGATCTATACATTAAGGGAATCAATAATATGTTTGGGCAATATCTAATGGCAAAATGAGTCCTTCAACAATTGAAGTTGGAAGAACGTTCACAAAGATTGTGTTTCCAACAGCAGTTGAATTGAAAGATTGTGTTCTTGACAACACATTGGCATTCCCCACGAGCCCCTCACCATGTGAAATTCCGCATATAACTTGCATGTTGCCTAGCAAAGTGCCCAACTTTGCAGTGTTAACAAAGTCGATAGACAACTTAAAAAGAGAGTTTTAGCATTTAGTGTGGTGGAGTTGCAATATTTCATAATTGTCAACAAAGTTTTCATGTGTTGAATAATCACAATATTATAATGATTTTTAATGCTTTTGTTATATGGATTCATTAAAATCTAAGTTGAAATAATTTTAAAAGTTCGATAATGCATTGCTTGTGAGTGATATGCTTTTATAAAATATAATTATAATACGATAAACTTGTTATTTTTACTTATTTTGGTAATTTCATTTGTTCAAATGTAAATTAATTAATAATTATAGAAAAAATCAACACATTGGAAACACTATAAAGAAAATTTAGAAAGCCCGTGATATTGAAAACACTTTACATCTTGCCAACAATGGCATGATGTGATGATTAAGTTGTGTTATTATTGCCATCAATGTTCAAACCCCATGGTGTGTAATTGTTGAGAATTTATATTGGGGATGAGGTCCCCTGTTTGTGACCTCACCGGTTCATAGCTCCAGGTCAAAAGCGTTTACCCCTCTTAATAAAAAAAAAACACTTTACATCTTACCTGACATCCCCATCCCTACAAGTCCTACCTACGAACCAACTTTTTGATGATGAATGCATATCTCTCCATCAAAGGCTCTAGTTTTCACTATCTCATGACCCTCCATTTGTAGGGGTTATCGTTATCTTCTTTGTCACTGGAAGCAAGATTTTCTTGCTTCTCAATAACTTGCCCTCCTTGCTGATCTTAAACATTTCCCCAAACACTTTTGGTGAACTCTTCTCCCAAGGAAACCTATAGATATAGCCTCTAACATTAACCCAACTATGTGGGTTTCCTATGCTCACTCTCTCTTTATGATGTACCCAACCAACCTATTGTTGTGGTCCTCATTTCACCACCTGCTTATACTATTTCATTGCAAGTAAAGTCAAGAGGGCTATTATGAAGTTATGTACCAACAGGGCAGCTGATTACAAAGGCCTTCGAGATGAATTTATCAAAAATGGTATAGATTTCCTAGCCTCACCTTTGGCTAAGCCTATTGATGAGGATATTTGTTTAGGCTTTCCTCAATCTTGGTCTCAACAAATAATTCATCCTATTCATAAGTTTGGGGATCTTAAGTTTGGGGATCTCTCTAGTCTTGGTAACTAAAATACTATCATGATTGAGCATACATTTTCCAAACTTTATGTCACAATTTTGGATATGGAATTTTTCAAGTACTCAGATAAAGGTAATCTTCATGCTTGTGTGCAAACCGATTTCAAAGGAGATTGTTAGAACATTGACATCTTCACACATTGGACTATTATTGAGGAAGCCTACCACTAATCTTCCATAGTATTTTGCTGTTTCATAGACTTCAAGAAGGCCTTTGAACCAATCCTAAGACACCTTCTTTTCCAATGGATGCACGATATTGGCATTTCTTATTATCTCATTACCGCTGTTTGGAGGCTTTATGAGATAGTAATTGGGTAATTGTGTAACTCTCGCAGTCTATTTGACTTTGTGAGGAGTACCATTAGGGTTAAACAAGGGCGTTCTCTCTCCCCGACCCTCTTCAACTCAACATTGACGAGTTGGAAGTATTTCTTTGAAAACACATACTCTCAAATGATGGTTGCACTTTACGTGAGGTAATTATTGCCATTCTTCTTTTAGTTGATCTTACTCTCCTCTCTTACTCTGTCGAATGTTTACAATGGCAACTTGATGCCCTTGCCTATTTTTGTTATATCAACCAACTTGTGGTCAACCTTAGTAAAACTAAGGTCGTGAATTTCAATATCTCCAAACATCTTCAAATTCCAATTCTTTGATAAGGAGGCAACCTTAGAGATCACTTCCACTTACAAATACTTGGGGGTCCAATTTTCTAGTCCCTCCAACATAAAGCTTGCCTCACATTCATGTCTTGGTAAGGGATATGCCTCTCTCTCTCTTGGAACGCCAATGTTTCCAAATCCACTTCCAAGATATCCCCTCAAAGATATGTCTTTTGATACCAACATCAAGCACACATAGTTTTGTACAGCTCAAAGGTTTGGGGGCCTAACTTGGAATTTGTTGATTGGGCCCATGTTGAGAGGGTCTAGACTCTCATGTTGTAGTGTCTTATCAAGTGCAAGTGGATTGTTCCTCAAAGCATTGTCAAGCTAGAGTTTGCTACCCAACTAATGTGTCTCGAGTCTATCTTCTAGCTTACTTTCCACATACACAAATACATGGGTGACTAACTTTGGTCACGATAAATATCCATTTTTTGCTCTTTGCTCCTCTGAGAGGATTGCCTCAATAAATCCAATAAGTGTTGGTACTTGGAGGCTAGGTCGCTCCTTTCTATTAGCATCTCTATTGACAAACTACCTTCTTGCTTGTATTCCTTGGATGCTCCTCTTCAACTCCTTCCTTCAATGGAGAACATCACCAAAGTTGCTAGAAGGGACATTTTACAAACAGCAAATCCACGTCAGTTGGACCTCCCCTCTTGTGCCACTCAGCCTCAAACTTGATTTTTATGCTAAGCATTTCCTTTAGGTCAAAGATGGTATACTTCACCACCCTCACTATCTCCAATGCCATTAGTCACATGGCTTGATGCTTCATCTTGTCCAAATGGGGATTTGATCCCATTAGCTACAAGTTGAGACAAAATCATCATATTTCTCACCTTAACCAAATCTATCATCTTTGCTCCCACTAGGAGGTTGATAATGAAGAGCATGTAATCTATAGATGCCCCATTTACTATGACATCCATGGGAGATATTACTACCTCTACAAGGACTCAAGCATAGTCTCTCTACTTTCTTTAGATATTCAAACCAACAATGTTAGGCTCTTAATATTCAAGAGGCCATCACCCTTCGGCACAGATCCTTACATGCAACTACTTGGGATTCTAGAGCCCCCAAGTTGATTTCATCCTTTCGACACATCCAAAATACCAATAGCCATAAACAATCTTTGGAAACATTACTTCTCTCATAGATACAAACAAACTTGTGAGGTGGTGTCCCTCACAGCTTCTTCCTCAATATATTACCCCTCGGCATCATGATCTCCTAATGGGGGTACCCCTCTTGGTCCTTGACACTCCTCAATGAGCATTATCAAATCTTGTATTGGTCCCTTCACAATGATCAATGATGGCACTAGCAACTTCACCATTTCTAGTCCAAACAATGATTCTTGATGATCTTGAGTTTTCCTCTATGGCTTCTCTTTTCTCTTCAAGTTTTTTGTTTTTGTCCCTCTTTCTTGGCTATTTGTACCTATTTCTTGACCATTTGTTTTAGTGGTCCCCTATTGCTTTGTATTACCCACTTTTGTTCTTCCCCTTGGTGGGACATTTTTAGGTTTCTCTTCCTAGAACTCTCTATTGTATACTATTGTTCTCATGAGTCCCATTAACCTACTTTGGTCATCCATGGACATTAATATAATTTAATTCTTCTTTCTTTCTTTCTTTCTAAGCTCTGAATCACAAAGACACAAAAGAAAAGGCAAAGTAACAGCAAGAAAAGGCAAACTGAAAGTGGTTAAACTAAAAACATAAAGTGTTCATTATTTCATCTATGCCTGGTAAGTCATTACCCCTAATTTATGTTCTAAATGGCAAAAGTATTTTTTAAATATGGATTACATGTATGTACTTAATAGCATACCTCAGGGACGAATACCAAAGATTTTTGGGCTGTCCAAGATATTCGAGAATGAGGAAAAAACATCCCATCCCCATCTCCGAAGATAGTTAAAGAAGATGCATGGATGTTCTTGAGAATATCTCATAAAAACCTAACTCCCAAATGACAACACCCCTATTGACTCTGAAGTCCTTTGACACTCTTAGGGACTTCAAGACGTCCCACATAGATTGATCTGCCTATTTTCTCAAGATAAACCTTACTAAAGGCATCAAGATATTTATCGAGTGGCTCATATCTTGAGCTTTTGACCATGTGGGCAGATTTATCCCTTGCCAAGTGATTCACTATCATTTGATAGAGTTTTTGTTAGTATTGGTTTACAATTTTTATAATAAAGGAAAGTGTCTACTATTTGTATACATAACTCGTTTATTGTTTTCCACTATTTTCTAGTGTTCCATGGGGACGCATCTCTCCCCAAAAATTCCCGCGCTTTCAAGATAGGGACATTTCAAGGACATGGTGACTTGGGAGTAATGCCCCCCAACCATCCCACCATCCCACCACTTCTATCACCAACCCAAGGACATTTCTAAGACACCCCCCTCCCCTCCCCAAAGAGGGGATGTTCGTGGGGCATCCCCCTAGTTTGGGGACTCCAAGACATCCAAGGGACTCCCAAGAGTCTCCTAACCATTCCCGAGACTTCCAAATGCCCCCATGGTAGGAAAATGAAAAAGTCAATATCTTTTATAAAATCAAAAAGTGTTGTCGATATGTGCGCAACAAACCCTAACCCTAATGCTCTAAGAGCCCCACCCAAACCCTAAGCACTCACAAAATGCTTATAAATAGGCATCTAAGCCTCATTTCAAATCACTCCCAAGTTTCACAAATAGTAAGGACTTGGGTTGCAAAAAAGCAAAGTGATATATATGTGAAAATGGCATTGCCATGAAGGTTTGTGTAGTTTTGAAGGCATTAATTTGTACTGCCACTCTGCCCCCAAACCTCTACCCATCACCATCCCCTTGCCATCACCAAATCTAGGTCCTTGGTCCACCTGTCCCTTGTGTTCCCCCATCCCAGGACTCCATAGAACATAGCTATTTTCTGAAAATGAGTTGCATGTACAATACTAAAACAGCTTGAGAGACCAGGCTTGAAATAAAGCATTTATACTAATTATCACTTGAATACTTACTTCATCAGTGAGATTATGATTATGGTGATTATGTTTAAAGGTAATCGTGCTAAAACTATAAAGGCATGTACATGAGAAAATCTAAATGACCATCCATTCCTTTATCATACAAAGGCTTTTGAAGATTGAATCTTGAAGAGTACAAGTATGACAGTAAATTCAACTAAGGGACATGCAAAAACTAGGAACCCATGTTTGCAATTAGTGATGCTCTAATAGATGAAAACCCACTATCACGTTTAGATGAAAAAGTCATTGTCAAAAGCCATATAATATATATCATAAAGGTTAAAAAACAGAGTTACATATTTAATTTTTAAAAGTTCTGCTTCTTTTAGTTTTGTATAAGTTGTTTTCTTAATTTATTTGTATTCTAAAATTCAAAAGTTTCAAACATTATTTTTTATATATTATTTTAATAGCCATCTCCAAAATCCCAAAAACACTTCACCATCCCCAAAATCTGGAATATTTTTGCTATGAAGATTTTTGCCATTCCCAAAATCTGAAACAAAATGCCGTCCCTAAACTCAGGAACCTAGAAAACACTAGCATTTAATGAAACACTTTAGGCAATGGAAAGCACAATAGAGCAGTTACTACATTACAAGATTGAATGAATCTTCGCAAAGGGATATCATTGTCAACGATCATATACTATCTTGCATTCGAGGAAAAATCATTTTTCTTAAATAAAGCAATGTAAAAAAAGCAAGCAATATCTTGCCGTAGTAATCAGCTAACATTTTATTCTCAGATGTCAAATCCAGTGAACACAATGCACCCCTTCCTAAACCTATGCCCTTCACTTCCACGTCAGTTACTCTTGTTAACACTCAACTCCAACTTTCAACTAACCAATAGAGTATTGACAGGCAAAATTGACCCATTAGCCTCAGCTGATTTGCCAAGTTCACACATCAAAATATGTAAACCCGTTAATCAGAAATGTCGGCACAACAGGAACTTTCAATATACAGTTCAAGCCAAAGGAAAAACAGCAAGAATGCTTTATTGCTAACCTCTCTCCCACAATCTTCCTTTCTAGATTCACTTTCCATCCTTTGTTGTTGTTGCTGCTGTTGTTGATCTTCAAGCTTTTGCAGCATCTCCATGTATTCTTTCTGATACCTTGACTTTTCTGCAGCCACACTCTGCACCCATAAATACAGAAAGATACATATTTTATCAAAACAATCTTCAGCAAATACCAGTCTGATGCTTATACATTTGACCTGATCGCAATGTATACACCATAAAATATTAGAAAGCTACATATATTGCAACATATAACCATTTTACTAAAAAAATAATAAGCAATATAATATATAAATATAGAAAGATAGAGAGAGGGAGAGAAGGGATCACATAACTACCAAAGAATCCTTCCTCATATTTACAAATTAAATTAAAAATAGCAAAAGCATCTGTAAAAACACAATTGCAAGTTGCAACCAACATTATGATAGATTGCATGTGTAAATGCAACATAAACTGTTTGAAAATTGGGGTGTACTTTGCATTACACTGCTAAATGGTTAACTAGAACACTAGTTAGCACATCATTTAACAGAGATGCTTATACATTTGACCTGATCACAATGTATACACCATTTTACTAAACTATTAATCAGCTACATATATTGCAACATACAAACCATTATACTAAAAAAATTAATAACCAATATAATATATATATATATACACACACACACACACACACACACAGAGAAGGGATCGCATAACTACCAAAGAATTCTTGCTCATATTTACTAATGAAATTAAAATAGCAAAAGTATCTGTAAAAACAACATTGCAAGTTGCAACTAACATTATGATAGATTGCATGTGTAAATGCAAATCTAAACTGTTTGAAAATTGGAGTGTCCTTGGCATTGGAATGTAGTGTGTCTATGAAAATATTTTATTTTAATTTATAAACTAAAATGGGACATGATATTAGACATAAATGCATTGAATAAACTATAACAGGTGAAAATAGCATTATCAAGATGGTCTACAGTCAAACAGTCAAGCAAACAAGATATTGTATGTGTTGACATGATGTCATGATTACCATCCATGCAATTCACATTGTCTTATATTTTCTGATGTCTTCAAATATATTTACACATTTCCCATAAAATTGAATGTTGATTGACAGTACTGTAAGCACAACAGAAAGTCTACAGCTGTTGTAGAAAACCTGTTACACACTTTGGATATATGTTAATTAATATATATTCTAGAAAATAGAATAGGATCAAATGACAGAATAGAGATTATAGGCAGCATATGCACATTAAGGGGCATGTGCTATAGGGTTGCAACCTCACGGGACAGCTACTGGTAGTTAAAAGAGATAATTATGTATGTAATAACCATCACATCAGACTAATGACACCATCTGAGACATGATTAAAAAGTTTACAATTTGAGAAAGGAGTATGAAAAAATATATAATTCAAACAAACATGTAGGAAGACCAGATTTATGTCTGACTCATTACAAACTAGTCCCAACTTTCCTTGATATGAAACCAAGATTTTCAACGCAATAATTTCAAACACAAAGTTATTGCTTATATAAATCCTAACTTAAACAAAGGCACTGTTCAAAATGGAAAGATCAAAATTAAAGTTGTATATGGATCTAAACAGGAAACATGGAACATGGGATTGACGGCCTATCTGATTCAAGTGTCAATATTTTGGGTTCTCATCTCAAAATCCTTTTGAGAATAACTTTAGGAGGGAGAGATAACATGACACCAGCAAAAATCTGTCCAATACAATATGAAGCATCAACATTCCAATGCAGATGAGCCTAAGGCCCCAAAGATGAATATACCAGACAATCCATTTAATGGTCAAGTGTAAAATTTAACTTTTCAAGGCTTGATTTTCTTTATCAAATTTATTTAAATGAGCATTTTGATTGAAAAATTTCAACCAAGGAAGGGCCACAAAATGAAGAAAAGATACCTCTAAAGCACTTGCAAGTTTGTTTTCCGCCTCTATAGCACGGTGCTCTGCTTCCATGACCTCTCTCTCCCGCCCTTTTTCAGAATTCAGCAATGACTTAGCCTGCCTTTCGTTTTCAGCAATCAAAATCTCAACCTGTACCTCTAACCTTCTGCAAAGGCTTTTGTAATCAAACTCCTCTTTAAGCTTCATCACATTCTCCACTTTCATAGCCTGCAACATTACAGCCAAAATATAACTAATTGACTGTTGAAAGCTATTCCAATTAACCTGTTCAATAAACCTTAAGCAGTTCAATGTTAAGATAAAGAGAAGACAGAATATTTTTGACATGAATGCCCATGTTTTATGTTTTAAGTATTTATTGAGCCTATCTGATTGATTGCAGTTAGTGCTATTTACCAAAAGACTGGCCTCGTGATGATTTATAGCTTTGCAACCCAAAACCATGTTAACTTGCATTGAATACAACCTTGCAACAGAAAGTTGATGGCTTGATATAAGTTGTCTGAAATATTAAGTTTACTATTCTCGTACTGATAATTTGCTTCACTTTTTTCTTTTTCTTTTTTAATTCAATTTCAGTTCAAGATCAAAAAATATTGTTCAGATCATAATGTAACAAGTCGGGGTTCCCAACTATGAAAAAGTACCAAATTCCCACTATTGAAAGTTATGATGGTGACCCCATAGGCTAGGAACTCTTGATCTCTTCAAGATCCACATTCAAGGCTTCTCTCTTTGCAATTATCATCAAGTTATGGACCTCTTTGACTTCTTAATCAGATTTGCAACTTTTGGGCCACCACATTCTGCTTCCAAAGTACAATTGTTTTACATGGTTTATGTTACACCCCATTGTGTATTCACCAATTACTACTACTTTTTATGAATAAATATGTTTTAATGCACGATTATGTTTTAATGAATGAGATGAATGAATATGCATTAAGATAAGATTGCTTTTTAAATGCTTTAATGATGCAAATGATATATGATGGATATGATTTTCATGTTATCGGCTAACTTCACTCATGATGTACTCAGTTGGATGTAGGAAAGAATTGAGCCCTCCAATGAGGAGAGGGAGAGTATCACCTAGGAGAGGAAGTTGGTATGGAGACCACTGATGTAGCTACTTGAGTTAAATGCACACACTCACGGCCTAGGTTAGACAAGTTTTGTCAAGCCAGTTTGGGCTATGTGTCGGTAAGTAAACCTTGTTGATAGTTTTTTAGGTTGATAGGAATGTGTGGGCGATTGTCTTTGATTTTCTATGATTGTTTAGTTTATTTGAGTCATGATGTTAAATCTGTAGATTTTATGTGATCAGATTAGAAAGCAAAAATAATTTCAAATTTAACACAAGAACACAGCCAATACCCTGGGAAAACCCTCCAACCTGAGGGAGAAAAACCCAGCCAATATATCGCCTATATATTAAATGATCAGGAGCAGAAATCTGCTTACAAATCAGGCACAACACAATGCCTAAATGATACAATGAATAACAGCACCTCTCCTAGATGCAATGATACAAATAATATAAAACTCCTTGAGTCGATCTGCTGCTACAAAATCAATCTGCTGCTCAGATCTGAATTTCTTCTCTTTGAATCAAAAATTTTAAATGCTTGACTTGATGTGTAATGAATGAAAAACCTTCTTGTATTTATACACGCCAAAGAGGAGAAAGATGCGTCCTTTGGAAAGAGAGGTCGGCCCAACAATAAAGACGCCACTTGAAAAATCACGTCACTTCTTAGGTTGGCCCAAATAAAAATATATTTATTTATTAAAAAAATCATTTCATTTAATGAGGTCGGCCTCTTTAATAAAATCGATTATATGTATATAAATTAAATTGTAAAGCTACATTTAATTTATAATCTCCATCGAACTTGGCCTGGAAGTAAACGACTGTGGTTGCATTATCATCAACACTCCCTCTCGGCTATGGAGGAATACTTCCAACTGTACAAGACGTATCACCTCATTGTGATGTCAATCAAAATGGCTACCTCCATGTGAGAAAAGAGCTTATCACCTCATCGTGAAAGCATATCACCTCATCATGATATCAAATATCACCTCATCGTGATATCAACCATCATGGCTACCTCCATTGATGGTATGTACAAGTGATCATCACTCAATGTGATGTTGTCACCTCACCGTGACTTTCACCATGGCTCCCCCAGAGGTGAAACACAAGTACAAGTAAATCATCACAGACTCCCTCACGTGATGTTGTCCTGGAGTCACACACATGACATCCACCATGAATCTCCCAGAGGGTGGAATCAAGGGATTTCACCTCAAACTTCTCTTTCAGAGAAGAACTCATAACCAAAGGATTTCACCCCGAACTTCTCTTCCAAAGAAGAACTCATTTACCAAGGGATTTCACCTCAAACTTCTCTCACAAAGAAGAACTCATTAAAGAGGATCACTAATGCTGAGACTCCTTCTCAGTTGAGGTTGTATTCTCCACCATACCAAGCTTATCTCAAAAGTATACAAATTTTATCCTGGAAAGAGGCTTGGTGAGAATGTTTGTTGTCTACTCATCAATGTTGATATACCTCAACTGTATAGCTTTCCTCAATACCATATCTCTGATATAATGGTACTTGATCTCAACATGCTTTGTTCTATCATGAAACACAGGATTGACAGAAAGCTTCACACAACTCTAGTTATCATAATGAATAATAGTAGGCTCCATTGATTGTCCAAACAATCCTGCAAGGAGCTTACGAAGCCACACTACTTCACGACCTGCCACACAAGTTGCCATGTACTCTACCTCGACCATACTCAATGCTACTGAAGACTGTTTCCTGCTACACCTAGATATCATGGCAGATCCCAAACTGAAGCAACAACCAGAGGTACTCTTCCGATCTGTGACACACCCTGCACAATCAGAATCAGTAAAACCATGTAGCTCCAAATCCACACCTATAGAATATTTCAATCCATATCCAACTGTGCCACACAAGTATCTCAGGATATGTTTAGCTGCAACAAGATGTATCTGTCTTGGTTCACACATGAACTGGCTAAGTGCACTCACTACATAGCAGATATCCGGTCTAGTGTTAACAAGATACATCAATGAACCAATCAGCTGCCTATACATCGTGGAATCCACCAGTTTTGAACTAGCTACAGCTTCCTTCAACTTATGTAAGTTGGTCTCCATGGGTGTAGACATAGGTTTGCAATCAATCATACCAAACCTCTTCAGAATGTCAATGGTATACTTGCCTTGACTTAGAATCATCTCATCTGGTTTTTGCCAAACTTCTAAGCCAAGAAAGTAATGCATGAGACCAAGATTCTTCATCTCAAACTCAGAAGCTAACTCCTTACATTTTAGAATCAAGTGTTCTTCTCCAATGATAATCAAATCATCAATATACAGAACCAGAATTAATGTTTCACCATTTATCACCATAAAGTATAGGTTAGAATCTGCATCATTCTTTGAGAAAGCCAAACTTCATAGGTAATGATCGATCCTCTCGTACCAAGCGCGAGGAGCCTACTTAAGACCATACAAGGCCTTCTTCAGCTTGCAAACATGAGACTCCTTCTCATGTACCTCAAATCCACTAGGTTGCTCAATGTAAACCTCTTCTTCTATGACACCATTCAGAAAGGTTGTATTTACATCCATTTGGTGAATCTTCCATCCTTTAGATGCAACAATAGCAATAATGGTTCTGACAGAAGTATAACGAGCCACAGGAGCAAAGGTTTCTTCATAGTCAACTCCCTCTTTTTGTGAAAACCCTCTAGCCACAAATTTGGCCTTGTACTTCTCAATGCTCCCATCAGCTGCATGCTTGATCTTGAAGAGCCATTTAGAAGGCACCACAGATTTGCCTTCGGGTCTAGGAACTATATCCCAAACATAAATCTTAAGTATGGATTGATACTCCTCAGTCATAGCATCCTTCCAAACTTGTTGACTAGAAGCTTCTTCAACACTTGAAGGCTCTGACTCAATGAAATGACTCATCAAAGCTACATAACCGGAGAACTTATGAGGTCTCTTACTTTCTCTGAAAGTTCCTCTTGGGGCTGCAAAACTTTCTGCCTCCTGCATTACTTTCCTAGCCCAAAGAGGTCTCTTCCTTCCAATCACAATATTTGTAGGCCCATCAATAGGCTCCAAGGGTTCAGCTAGATCATCATCTTCCTTCGATTCTAGAACCTCCCTCTGATTTTCAAGAATATGGTCAACTTCCATATCCTGAGGAGGCTCTTCTTCATCAATCTCCATATGAGATCCCTTGGATCTTCTGAATGCAACATCCTCCTCAAATGTGACATCTCTACTGATCTCAATAGTCTTCTAACCTAGAATGTAGATTCTGTAAGCTTTAGAAGTCTCGCTATAGCCTACCAAAATTCCCTTCTTGCTAGAAGGTTCCAATTTTGTCCTCTTTTCCTTAGGTATATGAATATACACTGGACACCCAAAGATCCACAAATGACTTACTTCAGGTTTCACCCCAGAGAATGCTTCTTCAGGAGTAATGTTCTCCAAAATTATGTGAGGACTTCTATTCTGGACATAGACCGCAGTCTTGGATGCTTCAGCCCAAAGAGAAATTTGCAGGTCTTGGTCATGAAGCATGGCTTAGACTGCTTCCACGATAGTTTTGTTTTTTCTCTCTGCAACACCGTTCTGTTGAGGATTATAAGGAATGCTAAGCTCCCTCTTAATCCCTGCTTCAATGCAAAAGTTACAGAAAATAACAGAAGTGTAGTCTCCTCCGTTGTCGGATCTCAACACCTTGATCCTCTTCCCAGACAGATTCTCCACTTGAGCTTTGAATTCTCTGAATCTTTCTAACACTTCCTCAGATTCTTTAGATCTTAAGAAATAGATCCAAGTCTTTCTAGAGTGGTCATCAATTTAAATAATGCAATACAAGAAACCACTCAAGGATGCAACAGACATTGGACCACATAAATCAAAACGAATAAGATCTAAGACACATTTGGATCTACTTTCACTATTATGGAATGGACCTTTTGTAATCTTACCCAAAGCGCAGCCTTTGCAGGTTCCTTCATGCTTCTGGTTGAATTTAGAAAGGCCCGTGACCATCTTCTCCATAACAAGTAGCGCTCGAAAGTGAAGGTGAGCCAATCTTCGATGCCAAAGATCACCCAAACTCGCGGAGTCATGTACTAGATCCTGAATGGGGCGCGAGTATAGCCTGTAGAGACACCCAGGTCTAACTCCAACCATCTAGGCAGTCTTGAAGTTAGAGTTCTTAGTCCATATGAAAACTTTGCCTTCAAAAAAGGCCACTTGATAACCCTTGTCTTCCAAGGCTAATATGAAAACAAGGTTCCGCTTGATGCCTGGAACGAATAGCACATCATCCAACTGTAATGAATCGTCGGAATCCAAATGTAGAGATGAAGTCCCAACTCCTTTAGCCGAGTAACTAGCATCATCTCCAATAATAACTTGTTCGTTGGAATCTTTCATCACCAAATCAAATAGATGTTCCCTGAATCCGGTGATGTGGCGAGAGGCACCACTGTCTATCAACCAAGTGTTGGTGTTGGTAGATACATTACTTGACAAGGCTGAATAGAACAGGTATTCACTTGTATCCTTCTGCATAGAGGCTTCATTGACATTAGCAAAGGCAGCCTGCTGCTTAGGCCTGGAAGGACATTCCTTTGCAAAATGACCATACTTGTCACATCAGAAACATTGGACCTTGGAGAGGTCCCTCTTCTTCTTAAATGCGGGGCCACCATCAGCTCCTGTATCTCTATTTCTTTTGAAATACCCTTTATTCCCACCTTTCTTCTTTGAGGATTGAGTGCCAAGAACATGAAGATCTTCATTAATAGAGTTTTTCCCAATACCTCTTGCAGCCAACCTAGATTCTTCTTAAATACAGTCTGCCCTTAATCAATCAAACTTGGGAAGCTTCGATCTTGTACCGATTCCCTTAATATAAGACTCCCAAGAAGAAGGGAGACCATTGAGAGCCAACATGGTTAGATCCTTGCTATCAACAACATGCCCAATAGACAAGAGTTGATCTCTCAATTCGGTTATTCTCATGAAGTAGGCAATGATAGTTTCTCCCTTCACCATCTTCAAGTGATGAAGTTGTTGCATCAGTGCAAGAGCCCGGCTGGTGTTGTTGATCTCGTACATCTCCTCTAGGGTTTTGAACATCTCTCTCGTAGTCCTTAACTTGGAGACAATAGGAACAATATGATCCTTCACCGAATCAACCAACATCTTCTTTGCCCTAGTATCTTTCTTCTTCCATAGGGCCTTTTCTTCCTCTTCCGTAGGCTCGGGGGTGGAGCTCTCCACAAACTCTGCCAATTCGCTTTCCTCCAAGGTAAGCATGCTCCTAAATCTCCACGAAGTGAAGTTTGATGCTCCCTCAAGCCTATCCTCAATCTTAAGGCCATTCACCATCTTGACAAATCTGATCGGGATCCTCTTCAAACCCGCTCTAATACCATGTAGATTTTATGTGATCAGATTAGAAAGCAAAAATAATTTCAAATTTAACACAAGAACACAGCCAATACCCTGAGAAAACCCTCCAACCTGAGGGAGAAAAACCCAACCAATATATCTCCTATATATTAAATGATCAAAAGCAGAAATCTGCTTACAAATCAAGCACAACACAATGCCTAAATGATACAATGAATAACAGCACCTCTCCCAGATGCAATGATACAAATAATATATAACTCCTTGAGTCAATCTACTGCTACAAAATCAATCTGCTACTCAGATCTGAATTACTTCTCCTTGAATCGAAAATGCTTGACTTGATGTGTAATGAATGAAAAACCTCCTTGTATTTATACACGCCAAAGAGGAGAAAGATGCGTCCTTTGGAGAGAGAGGTCAGCCCAGCAATAAAGACGCCACTTGAAAAATCACGTCACTTCTTAGGTCGGCCCAGATAAAAATATATTTATTTATTAAAAAACCTCATTTCATTTAATGAGGTCGGCCTCTTTAATAAAATCGATTATATGTATATAAATTAAATAGCAAAGCTACATTTAATTTATAATCTCCATCGAACTTGGCCTAGAAGTAAACGACTGTGGCTGCATTATCATCAACAAAATCCTTGTATTGAAGTATGAGATATACTTTGTGTATTTAAATAAATATATAGATGGATACGTGTGTGTATATATATATATATATATATATATATATATATATATATACGATAACTCATATATATGTGTGTGTGTGTATATGTATGTATATATATATATATATGAGCGTATGTGCGTGTGAGCATGTGTAGGTAGAAATACCTACGTATACCCATACATAGACATGTCATACATATGTGTATTTGTATGGATACATACATACATACATACATATTGTAAGATATTAAAATAATGATATGTATGTATACATTAATATATATGTATATATGTACATATTTATACATATATACGTATATATTAATATATATATATATATGTGTGTGTGTGTGTGTGTGTGTGTTAAGGTTGACGAATGTATGATTATGAATATATATATATATATATGAATGTGAGATGTTATATTAATATACCTATCGCATATTATAATGCGATGGGATAAGAAGTGATAAAGCTGAAAGTTTCACACATGATATAATGCAATATAAGAGATAATGATATCACATTTGATAAGTACATAAATGCTGTGTGAAAGCATGCATTATATGCCACGTATATGGCTGAGACTCAAAGTGATGGAATAAGTCAAAAAGCCACGTAACTGGCAAGGTGGCGTGTAAGCTATAAAAACCTGCGACTTGGCTTAAGCAACAAACTGGAAAAGATGTGGACTCCATGGCACTATAATAATGGAGCCTTTTGCTGAATTAATGTAGAGCAAATCAAAGAAAAGAAATTGTCAACAAGGTTGTGGCAAGTTGAGGGGGTTTATGAGAGGTTTTGTGAGATAGATGATAGATCTGCAAACTTTTCTACCAGCAAGACCCACAGCTGGCATGAGAAGGAAAGGTTTCGTAAATCTTAGCTATCTTTCAATTTTAAACCTCTCTCTAAATCAGTATAAATAGAGGTCGCTAGTTTCATATTTGGTTGTTCATTGTGGTTGTTCATTGCTGTTCATTGTGTTTCATTTATTGTTCTTTTGTTGTGTTATTTTTTGTGAGCATTTGAGAGTATTTCTTTGAGAGTTTTTGAGGAGCAATTTCATTGTGAGTTGAGAGCAGATTGTTGAGAGTTTGAGAGCGTAGATTAATTGGTTAGATTGGAGATAGGCTGAGTTTGGAGGAGGCAGCAAACTGAGTCTTCTCAGCATTGAGCATAAAGTTGCAGGTTCTTCATTGGAAACTATATTTATAATGAAATGAAACAGATTGAGATTTCAAATATTCGATATACTAACAAGAAGCGAATGCTTCATTTATAGAATACAAAGAGGATGTTTCCATAATCCAAAATAGAAACATTAGAGAAATAGAGAACGGAAACAAATCTAAAGACAGCTAAAATACAGGCATTACATACGTTACAACTAATTGAGCATTAATTAAATAATTACTAAATATAATTTTAATACAGACCCTTAATGCTCAATCTATCAACTACACCAAGATGCCCCCTGTGAATTTTACAAACTTATCTAGACTGAGAGACTTGGTGAGAATATCAGCAGTCTAATCCTCTGTCGGAACATACTGCAATACCACGGATCCATCTTCGACAAGCCGGCAAATGAAATGGCAATGAAGTTCAACATGCTTTGTCCTTTCATGGAAAGGCTAGATTCTTGGTGAGTTTCAGCACCCCTTGATTGTCACAGTACAAGGGGGAAGGCCTTGCTTGAGACATTTGCATGTCCGAAAGCACCCTTCGAAGCCAAACTGTCTCACAAGTTGCTTTAATAGTTCCTCGATATTCAGCGTCAATCGAAGAAAGAGACATTGCCTGCTGCTTCTTGTTGTTCCATGTAACTGCACCTGTACCCAAACTGAATACATACCCTGAAGTAGACTTTTTGTCATCAACAGATGGTGCCCAATCTGAGTCAGTATAGCCAATCAGCTTAGGATCTTTGCACCTTCCATACAAAATGCCAAAGTCGGAAGTGCCTTTCACATATCTCAGCACACGCTTCGTTGCAACCCAATGTTCAACTTTAGGGATTGTCATGAAGCGAGAGATGTAGCTCACTGCAAAATTGAGATCAAGTCTAGTGGCAGTGAGATAAATGAGGTTGCCTACTAGTTGCCTGAATGCAAATTCATTTTCCACAAGCGAATCTGATTTTGCTGAAAGTTTGAGCCCTTTCTCCACAGGTGTTGATGCAAGTTTGCAGTCACTCATTCTGAACTTATCGAGCAAACTGCGAGCATACTTGGACTGAGAAATGAAGATGTTGTCAGCTGTCTGCCAAACCTCAACACCAAGACAATAATGAAGAAGTCCCAAATCTGTCATCTCAAATGATTGACTGAGATTGTGTTTTATCACCTCAATCAAATGTTTTGAGCGGCCAGTAATGATAAGGTCATCAACATAGACAACAAGCACAAGGATATCATCACCAGACCGTTTGACATACAAATTTGAATCAAAAGGGCTCCTCTAAAGACCAAGATTAGTAAGGACCTTATCAATTTTCATGTACCATGCCTGTGGTGCCTGTTTAAGGCCATAGAGTGCTTTCACAAGTCTCCAATCTTGATGTTCTTTACCAGGAACCTTGAAACTGAGAGGCTATCATATAGACTTCTTCCTATAGATCACCATTGAGAAACGCACTCTTGGCATCCATCTAATGGATTTTCCAACCAAGCTGGGCTACTGTAGCGAGGACAAGCCGAATAGTACTCATTTTGGCTGTAGGAGTAAAAGTCTCCTCATAGTCAATGCCCTTTATTTGTGAGAACCCTTTGGTTACTAACCAAGCCTTATACTTGTCAAGGGTTCCGCCAGCCTTATACTTAACTTTATACACCCATTTGCAGCCAATGGGCTTCTTCCCATGTGGAAGATCAAAAAGGACCCAAGTGTTATTCTTCAGAAAGCTATGATGTTCAACTTCCATAGCCTGTTCCCACTCAAGTATACCTTTAGCCTCAGAATATGTTTGAGGCTCATAGATGTTGTGCAAATTGGCCATGAGAGCAAAATTAACTGTATGTTGCTACTTGCTCTTCTTATGAGTTGTTCTACCCTCAATCAACTCATCATCATGAAGATCACTAATGGTCTTGGCATAACACTTAGGCTGAAGAGTAGAAGAACCAATATCTGAATCAGGAGGAACATCACCAAGTTCAACTGGTACAAAATCAGTTGGATCAGGATCCAGATTGTCTAGAGGAGGGGCAGGTGGTGGAATATTCTGCTATGGTGGTTGGTCAACTGCAGAATCCCTCCCATCAAGTGGACTCAAGGGAAGACAAATATCCAATTCAGAAGCATTTAGAGGTTGTTCCTCAAGATTCACAGAAGTAGAAGATTGAAAGAAAGGCCCAGTAGTTTCATCAGCCACAACATCACGACTAAAGATGAGACGATCTGTCTCGACATAGATCAGCCTGTATGCTTTATGATTTTCACTGTAACCAATGAACATGAGTTTCTGGCTTTTGGAATCCAACTTAGTGCGCTTGGCATTTGGAATCCAAACATGAGCAATAGAGCCAAAAACTTTCAAGTGGCTGATTTTAGGCTTTCATCCAGACCAAGCTTCTTCAAGAGTCTCTTCTTAACCGCATGAGTTGGAGATCAGTTCAGAAGATAAATAGCAGTATAAACTGCTTCAGCCCAATATTTCTTAGGAACATGTCTATGCTCCAACATAGAATGAGCCATTTCAATGATGGTGCAGTTTCTACGTTCAACGACACCATTCTGCTGTGGGGTGTATGGTGTGGTGAGTTGGCGCTTAATGCCATGTGCAGCACAGAATGTGGAGAAATCAGAAGAACAAAATCCCCCCCCCCCCCTCCCCCATTATCAAACCTAAGAATAACTATTGGAGAACCAGACTCTTTTTCAACTAAGGCCTTATACTGCTAAAATATACCTAACAAATCTGATTTGTTTATCAAAAAATACACCCACATTTTTTTGCTGAAATCATCAACAAATAATAAAAAATACCTGCAACCAGTGATTGAAGGAGTATTCATTGGACCACATAAATCAGTGTGAACCAACTGTAATACCTTGGAAGCTCGCCATGAGTCACCATCTGAGAATGGAGTCCGATGTTGCTTTCCAGCCTGACAAGCCTCGCATACTCCATGATTCTAAGTCTGAATCGCAAGTAGGCCACCAACTAAATCATCTCGAAAGAGCTGAGAGAGACACTGCATGTTCAAGTGTCCATAACGTTGATGCCAAAGGCTGTTGATAGATGTACACCTGGCTGCCATAGCATGCTCTTGAGAATCACTAGACTCAACGAGTCTATAAAGACCATGATCCTCAAGGCCCTAAACAATTGTGTGTGTGTCTCTGTCAACAAGGTTGCATGTATGCATGCTGAAAACAATATCCAACTGAGGAGAGTGTGTCATAATCTGACTAACAGAAAGAAGGTTCAACTGCATTCCAGGTACAAAGTATACATCAAGAAATATTAAATTTCTCCCTCCAGAATGAATCTGCACATTGCCCTTGCCAACAACAGTAAACTCCTCGCCTCCTCCAAAGATAACAGAATCTTTGAAAGGCGTGTACTCAATGAACCAATCCCGGTGATGAGTGAAATATCTAGAAGCACCTAAATCAATGTACCAGGCAAAGGATTTAACAAGATTTGCAGGAATCTTGCCCATAAAGGCATAGAACGCAAACAAACTCCTTCTGCTCATTGTGCTTTGCGACATGGGCTTTGGGTTTGGACTCTCCTTACTTGTTATGTCCAGAAGCCAAGCGTTTCCAACAATCTTTCTTCATGTGACCAAACTTATGATAGTAGTTGCACTAAACATTCTTCTTTTTGGAAGAAACTGAAGACTGTCCTTGACTAGACTGCTGAGAGGGCTGATTTTTGTCCTTGTTCTTCTGAAAGGTCTTAGCGGGAATATCCTGCTCTGTGGAGGACGAACGAGCACCGCTACTGAACAGTTGTTTACAACAAACCTACTGTAGAAGTATGGTGCACAGATCTGAAAACTTCAAATCAACATTCGCTAAAGTAATGTTGAGGGTCTCAATAAAGTGCTTGTAAGATTTTGGTAGACTTTTCAAAGTGATGACTACCATATCTTCTTCCTCCATTTCCCAACCAATAGCCTCAAGTTGATCACGGATGTCCTTGATCTTGGTCAAGTGTGCCTGCAAAATTGTCTTCTCATCCATCATGATGGAAAACAGCATGTTCTTTAGAAAGAGCGCACGGCTCTTTTTGGATGTTTCATGAAGATCCTTCAAATGATCCCAAATCTCCTTCGTTGATTTACCAATTGAAACCTAAGGCAACTGATCATCGGTGACAAACAGTTTAATGAGCATCACCGCTTCACGATTTTGCTTATCAAACTTTTCTTGGTCTTTATCACCCAATGCAAGTCATGTCTTTTTACCCAGAATAATCTAGTCAAGACATCGATATTCGAAAATCGTCATCATGCATTGTTTCCGAGTGTTGTAGTTGCGGTCATTGAAATTTTTACTACCCTCGAGCATAATGTGTGATAAAGAAGCCATTGGTCACAAAATCCGACAAATAAGAGGCACGAAACCCCAAAAAATTGTCAAAAAAAGGCACAAAACTCGAGGTTGGTTGAACGAATCTAACACAAAGATGAGACTTGGATTTGAGAGCAGAGGGGCCCACAAAAACCAGCAACAGATAGAGACAGAACGCTGGTCCAGAATAAAGAAGCCCACAGCCTTGAGCAAATACAAACAACTGATGAACACATGGCTTCACAAAGCAGATGCCTCATAGAAGTTTGTTCAAAAATCCGCCCAAAAATCTCAATTGCAGAAGCTTACAATCTTTTAAACAAACAGACCCACGTTTTTCTCAAGATTCTTCCACGATTTCTGAATGAACAAACCCACTTTTTTTTTTTTTGGTGAAAATCGTGGCAAAGAAAGTCGTGAAAAAGAAGGGCATGATTCAAGAATAGAAAAAAATGGCACCAAGAAAGAAGAGACCCAAAAATGAGGAGAAAATTCGCAATGAGTCCAAAATCCCTTCACAAAAGGACCAAAAAATGCAAAAGAACGTCACCGATTCAGTAGAGACACCCAAAAACCCTTGCGCACAGCACACAAACAGGTCGCACAATTTCACAAATGAAGGTCGTGATTTCTTCTTCTCGTGTCTTCCCGTGAACCCTGAAAAACATGTTTTCATCAGACGCAAAAAATACAAAGAAAAAAATTTCTCCAAACAAGGGAGGCAAACAAGACACAAGAATTCGAAATAACAGCACCTGAAAAAATTTCTCCCAGTCAAGCCCTCTCTGATACCATATAACGAAATGAAATAGATTGAGATTTCAAATATTCGATGTATTGACAAGAAGCGAATGCTTCATTTATAGAATACAAAGAGGATGTTTCCATAATCCAGAATAGAAACATCAGAGAAACAGAAAACGGAAACAAATCTAACGACAGCTAAAATACAGGCGTTACATATGTTACAAGTGATTGAGCATTAATTAAATAATTATAAATATAATTTTAATAATATTTTCCATGCATGTTTAGTTATTCTTAACTCTCATTCTTTTTTATTTTGGATACTATGTTTTGCTATTGATGCTCTTTGTAGCTTTTAAATAGTGCTAGCATATAGCTTGAAATTATATATGTTGGGATAAGGTATTTTAAAAGCATAAAATATTGCTACCATGCTTTTTAATGTTTGATTAACATAAGTCAAGCGAAGTTATTTAGAAGATATTATGATAAAACCAAGATATGGTATGATACATGTAATACTTGTATAAGTTATGTTGAATGGAAATGTAAAAGGATGGATATAATGTTAGAAGTAATATGTCATCATTGTCTAGGAATTGATGTTATGAATACCTAAGTTGGTAGTTTAACCATGAGTGGAGAACCCACGTTCTCAATCGCTCATATTTTCCTTGAAAGTAGGACAATTTATACCTTGGATTAGGATAAACAAGAGGTTGGGATTAACCTATTTGGTCGGTTAGATCAATTTCAATGTGATCACTTTGTGGAATGGAATCTTGTTTTATTATGTTTAGGTTCAACCTAGTCACAAGTTATTTGAGGTCAATAAAGTTTCCAAGTTGAGCGAGGGGATGGGTGAACATACGACACTGCTTCATAGAAAGTGGATTTGATTTATCTTATATATATATATCAAAACTTTGGCCAAAGTAAGTGTAGATGCCATTGCGTACACTTTGTCAATTCACTATGAGCCAGGATTGCATAGCTAGTAGGGAGTGTCATACATGTTAGGTGGATATCCAGTGTATGGAAGCACTAGTTATGTAGGACACAACACCATGCTCAGGTAGGCATTATACTAGAAGGTTTCCATACCAAACTCTTTGTTGAAGGATAGGACCATCTTACCAGTTAGGAAGATGTGTGGAGGACCACATTAAGTCTGTGATTGGTGGAAAAGCACTTGGGTGATGCTCTCCCTCATGCAGTTGGTGGCCAAAGCTTGTGAAAGTTGAAACAAAAGAAGATGAAGATGTGAGTTCCAAAAGTGGACATCTTGACTATTGTACTCTTGTATCTTTAAGCTCTTGAAGCTATGTTATGTAATTATGATCTTGAATCTATTTGTATATTGTATTTGAAAAATGAATTCATTATTTGGGATTATGTAATTTTACTTCTATTATGCAATGTAATGTGAAATGGCCTTATTTCAAATGTGCAATGTGTTATTGAAAAGGAAGATTTTATTTCCATGTATTTGTGAACTTGAACTTTTCACATTCTGAGTTAAAACTTAGGTGAAATCAATGGGGTAAACTTTGGGCATGTTACAGTTTACATCCCACAAAAATAAAAAGTATCCAAATAATCTTGACTATTGAAGATCCAACTAACATAAAATTCTCTTGCTTTTATTCTCTTTTATTAAGTCTTCTATGAGTATATTCTTTTCAGAAGCACTTATTTAATTTGGAGACACCATTTTTCCACATCTTTTTTAACTGCTGTTCAGCTAAACACTTCTCTGCCCATAGCCTAAATTTCAGGTCATTTATATACTTCTTGTAGCTCCAAAACTTTATAAAACCCCAGTTTGACATAAGGCCTCATTTTCATTTCTGCTCGTGGTTTCTGAAAATAAACAGTTCATTGCGTTTGAAACGCCAACAGGCCCAGGTACAGTTCACATATTTTAATTTTTTTAATTTAAGGTCATTTTAAGCCTCTAAATCTAAAAAAACCCAAAACAGGACATCATGACAGCCAGAACAGATCTTTAAAACCACTGTAAATTTCTGAAAACAGTCTACACAAAATTCAGTGAGGATCTCTATTTTGCATTGTTCCTGATTCAGCTCTTTAGCCCCTTAAAACGTTCACTAATTCTTCAACCCCGATTACAACTGGCACTGCACAAAATCTGTATATTTCTACCCTTTTCTGTATATCTTAAGTAATTATTTATCAGAAGCAAGAGCAAACTTTTACTATATGCAAAATCATCATTAGAAATGTAAATTGTTTTGCCCACATTTTGGCAGGTCATCATCCAGTAGAACCTGTGGGGACTACTTGCCATGCTATCACCTGTATTGCTGGAGTAAGACAATCTTTCAATCTTTCATGTGCAGTTTTGAACAGTAATTTGGTGGCAAAAGAACACTAAGTTCATACTAATTGGAAAGCTCTCAAAAACCCCATATCATAAGTGCATTCAGTTTGTTTAAATTATGTAGTTTTCTTTTATTTTGCAATTGGACCTCACTTAATTACATGTACTGCATCACCATACTTTTAGTCATATTTCTTCAGTTATTCATTGTGGAGAGGTTATCGCATCTATACTTAAGTTAAGACTCAAAAAGAAAAAGCCCATTTCACATCTGCTATTCAGTTTTTAGATGTGACAGGCCCGATAAAAGAGACCTAGGGTCACTTTTTCTGTTTCTATGAAATAACAATCATTTTTCATCAAAAAAGCCATCTAAATCTAACTGTACAGGTTTTAATTCAGATCTTCTATTTGGAGCTAGATAACTAGTTCGACCATTATCTATCACTTGCTCTTTTTAGTATAAATCTTCAAATTGGCATAAATATTTCACATATAATCAAATTTCGGAGATTATGTTTCTATATTTTACTTGTTTTTCTAATAGCTACAATAATCTTGTAGTCTCTAGCTATGTAGATTTCTAAACCAGAATTGAATTTGTCGCACAAGTTGTCAACTGACACACTTAAGTGATGTTATATGATAAGATGTGCATAAATATCCAATTTAATGTTACTTGTAGAACATGCGATTGTTACACCTATCTCCACCTATAAATCACAATTATAATATTATTTTCTTGCTAGATCTACCCACCCACTTGATCTAAGGGGTATGATTAAAAAAATAGAAAGGGGGCCCAATTTTTGTGGGAAAAGGTTGGAGCATCCTAGACACCCCTACACTACATCCTTCACTATATAAACAGGTTTAGTGCACTCATTTTGCACCTATCAATCAAGCAAGTCACCTAGCAAGGTTATGCTACTGGGGCAATACAGATCAAATACTTCTAAATGTAAAAATAAAAATAAAAAAGGTTTAATGATGGAATTTTCCTCCCTTAAGGGTTTCTGTGTCAAAAATGGGCATTCTCATCTCTTGTGGTTTGGCTATCATATGTCTTGGTCTTATGTTTTTGCTAACAATCTTGGTACAAAATTTCAAGTTCTTTAATCTTAATCCAAGTCCCAAAATAATGGCCATAAGCAACATGGACACTCAAAGACAAACAAATTTGGACAACACTTTGTTGGATCAACATTTTAACGAGCCGATATATTCTCAGTTATCAAACCATCAATTAAGCGTTTAGGATATTTGGTAATCTTGCATGAACTATGCCTGATAAAGCCAGGCAAAAATCCAATACTAAAAGTTTCAAATACATCTTTGTTGGTTATAGTGAGAAGGCAAAGCTTGTCATCTCATTGGTCTTCACGCTCAAAAATTATTCATTTGATGTGATGTCAAAATTAATGAGGATTTTCTCTTATTCTTATGGTGACCTTCTTGATATTCCACAAGCTATTTATTTCTACTGATGATGATATTGATGTTGTTCCATCTAACAATATTGAGCTTGGCTCTAGCAATTCGCCAATTCCATTTTAACAGATGCTAAAGCTATTACTGATTCACGTTGGGATTCCAAAGATCAGAGTGTGGTTGTTCCAAAGCAACCAAAGCAGGTTATAAGTTATAACAGCCCTCTCTTCAGCTATGAGTGATCCAACTTTGTATAATCAGTGACAAGGTGATGCCATTGTCTTTTTGGTACTTTATGTGGATGACATCATGATTCATTATTACACGTTCATCTGATTTTATCATCATAAATGCATGCTTTGAGATGATAGATACAGGTTCACTACATTATTTTTAGGTTTTTTGGATACATTGGCTGGGTGATGGCACTTATTTTTTTATGACAAAGTATACATTCAGCTTGATCAAAACATTTAAGATGGAATTATAAACCTTCTCATTTCAGTCTAGTCCATGATAATTCCCTATAACTGATACTATATTGTGTTGTCTGTCAGTTGGAAGCTTTATTTATTTGACCAGATACTGTCTATGCAATTGAGTTTTGTACTCAGTTATACAAAACACTCATGAGTCCCACTGGAAAGTTGCCAGGAGAATTCAAGGATATTTACATTTATCTATATATAATGGCACGATTAAGCATACCATGATGATGGTCTTCGTTTGATTGGATATACAAATTAAAAATTGGTTGATGATGTGGATGATAGTATATCTCATTTAATATGGGCCCTATTACATGGTCTAGCAAACAAAAAGATGCAATCTTGTGCACTTTCTACAATTGAGATAAAATATTGAAGGAAGTAAAGATGCAATAAGGATTAAGATATTGCTTAAAGAGATTGGTCTTCACATGGAGACTTATGTTAAGATTCATGTTGATAAACAACGCACTATATTCACTGTCACTCATTAAATTTATCACTCCAAAACAATGCAATGGGCTTCCCTCACACTACATAAACATGGTATTGATGAATGCATTCTTGAGTTGGTATACCTTACATAAATAGATTGCAAATATCTTTATCATAACTCTTGTCAAAGCAAAGTTTGTCAAATTACAAAAACTCTACTGGATTACCAAATTACAGCAAAGTGATGATCATTCTTTTTTTGGCACTCCATGATGCAGGGGCATCCTAGGCCAAAGAGAAATATTGCATCAACCAAAAAATGTGTGCTTTTGTGTTGGTTGTCTTTTGCAGGTATTTTTCATGTGTTTCTATCATTTGGCATCACCAAAGTTACATTCCTCTTACTGCAGTTTCAATCCAATGCATTCAGGCCAGTCAATAGTAGTCAAGTTGTGCACTACCGCTCTTGTAGCCAATCAGCATAGCAGTTTGAACATAGAATCTTATGAGCATCATGAACACATGTCTAAAAGTGTATCTAATACCTTATTGTAAGTCGTGGCATGCTTTCATTGTAAGAGGATACTTAATTGGACTATGTGCCAAAATATTTGAATCTCGTGCCGAAGGATAAGGTTACCTAATTAATTATTGATCTTCGGGGGATTTATGTAAGGAGCCACATCGAGTTTTGAGACTCATACTCCACCAAACATCCAAACCTAGTCATATTATATGGTTCAGGGAGATGTGCTCAATTCCAAAGCAGATTCAAAGTTGAAATCACTTAATGAGGAACCACTGCTCCTTATCTCATGTGCCTAGGGCGATCTAACACATTTTTTAATGGTGTTTCCTTACTAAATCAACATTCTCCATAAAAAAAGTGGCAAACCAATTTTAATGGCAGCAAGAGCAGTTAAAGAAGGTAACAGCAAAGGAGCTAGAGATCTCAAAAAACTATGCTAAATTCTAAGGCCTATGCCTGAGTACTGTTGAAGGTCGTGAAGCTTAAGATGTAATATGTTTTGAAGAAATAAAATTTGTTTCCATTGTGTGAGTCTTTGTAATCCGTTGTGTGAATGTGTCAAGTGTTATTATTGCTCCATAGATAGTCTTTCATTAGACTATCCAACTGCAATTGTGTCACTCCATCTCCCACAGTCAATATTTAAGGGGGTTGATAGAAAAGCAAAATTATAATATTGTCTATGGGGTAGAAGTTTATTATTAGTCCATAAGTTATCATTGAGGTGATTTCTATGATACATGCACAATATTTAGTAACATATTTAGGATGTGAGGTTGTTGCACCTACTCCCATCTACCACAACCATAATTAAATTCTCTTTGGGTCCACCAAGGATTGATCTAAGTGCCAAGACTATTAAGAGCCCAGATTTTGTACGAAAATGTTGATGGATTATTCCAGAATACTAATCTACATCCCTAACTATATAATGGAGTTTATTGCACTCATTTTGTTAAAGCAATCAAGCAAGTCATTTACGGTTTTTCTAATTGGAATGATAAAGGTGAAAAAAAAAATTATTAGACAAGATATCATATCATATCAAAGTTTTTTATCCTTAAGGGTTTATCCACATTAAACATTGGTGTTCTTATCTCTTATGCTCTACCTATTATTTTATGGTCATACATGTTTTTTTTGAAATTCTCATGCAAGAATATACACAACCAAAAAAATTAAATTACAATTAAAAAATTTTGAAAACAACAATATTTAAGATGAAGTAATCGCCAAGGAGAAGAAAACTTCCCTATGGCATGAACTATTTATTCAATAAAAAAGGTATTACAACCTTATCATAAAATAGCATAATCCTACTGATAACCTCCTTGATTGGTATTTACTATTTATAATAAATGCACTAAAACCATTTACATGGTTAAGGATGAAAACTAGGGGTTACTGAAAGACTCCAACTTTTTCCTAAAAAACTTAGGCCATTCATTTCCTTTTAATATATGGCCTTAGATCAAGTGGACCTACCACGATTTTAAGAGCGATCGGTATGTGGAAGTAGATGCAAAAATTCTGATGTACAATAAGTACCTATGATTAAAAAAATTGTATGTGTCTCATAACACTACTTAATAGGGTCCACAACCATTTTTACATAAAATATTTGATTTTCCACTACTATTTAGGGCCTAAAGAATAAATTTCTACCCATACACAACATTAAAAATTAAAAATTGACACTTTTCAAACATTCTCCCTATAGACACCTAAAATTCACCAACCATCCTAGCCACACCTACCACATTTTTATACTATTAATTAAATAAATTAAAACAATTTATTTAATTAATTAAGCCTCTTTTCATAATTCCTAACATCTATCCCCCTCCACATGATTTAATTATATCATTAATTAAATCTCCCTTTATCCACATAACCACCCAAAAAAATTAAAAATCAAAAAATAGTAAAGAGAAATCATTTGTCCAATGGTGAAAACCATTTTCATGGTACCTTGGATAAATACCATGATGAAAACTTGTCCACAAGCATCATGTGTAAATCGATTATCTACATATCTTGCACTTGAGGGAAAGTTGTCTCATTTATCCCATCCAATCCCTATTATCATTCCCCTTCATCATCCCTCTTACTTGAATTTGATCTTGATAATAACTGTGATCTTGATAAAGACAAAGGCATGATTTTGATACATGCTTTTGATAAACTATTGACATAGAACATCAATTTGCAACAAATCCTCTAACCATCTTTCTACCGCTTATGCCATACCTTGTATCCCTTTAATCCAACACCCTAAACAACATTTGTAGAGTAGGGGCATGTTATTCCTTTGTGACATAGTCCTTAGAGGCACCTCTTGCACCCTTCCATCCATACACCCTCCATCTTCTTTCCCATCCATTATCGAAAATATCTTACTTCATCTATCCTATCCACCCAACCCATCATCCTAAATCAACTTATCTCCCATCCTTGTTTTTAGGTTGGATGTTCCCTTGTCACTAGTTACCATATGAAGACGCTAATCCTATCCAAAGGCAATCCAATACAATCACTCCAATGCTATATGATGCTATAGAATGTAGTCATCTAAAAGCGGCCAATCCATCAAAAGCAATCCTCATCCACAAATCTTGCCCAACAATCTAGCAAAAAATCCTAAAGCCCCCATTGGTCTTGTTTCGAACCTTGCTGCAAAATCTTCATCAATTTAATCCAATCCATCAATATTATCATCATCAAGATATATCATTCCCTCATCAACAACGCTATCATCATCAATCAATGATCGATTTTCAGCTTAACCAAGTGCATCTAAAAGTAGTCTTCTCAATATCCACCTCTCTCATCTTGATTTGTTGATAGCCTAATCTAAGATCGATCTTTGAGAAGAACATGGACCGATGGAGCTCATCAATAAGCTCATCTATCCTAGGGATTGGATATCGGTTCTTGATTGTTTTCTAATTCAATGCGCGGTAGTCAACACACATACGCATTGTACCATCTTTCTTTTTTACCAACACCACTGCTGAAGCAAAGGGGCTTTTGCTTGGCCGAATGAACCCCATCTCCAATAGCTCCTTGATGGCTTTTTCAATCTTGTCCTTCTGCTTCTTAGGATAGCAATATGGAGTGGTGATGACCGGTTTTGCTCCTTCTTCAAGCTCAATCACATGCTCAAATCCCCTTTCAGGAGGTCTTCTAGGAGGTAGACTTCCAAAGACTTTGCTCTACTTAGAAAGCAAGGCTTGAATATCTGGATGATATTGCCTTTTCTCCTCCACCGGATCAACTAGTAGGATTAAACATTTTGCTACCCATTCAACTTGATCATGGTGGATTAGCCTTTCCATTCTCTTCAAGGACACTATGCGAGGGCCTCCATTTGACATCCCTCTCAAAACTACATTCCTTCCATTTCACTGAAATTTCAGCTCCATCGTTTGCAAATTCAATGTGATCTCTCCAAGAGATCACAACCACTATATACCCAAAACAGCATCGGTATCACCACTGCCAACTACATAAAAGTCATCTTTTACTTCATAGTTTCCCAACTGCATGGAGAGGTTAGGAATCTTCCTAGTGCAAGACATGGTGAAGCCATCAGCTACCATCACCTTGAAGCCTTCAAATTCTTTAGATTTCAAACCTCTCTTTGCCACCAATCCTTCGTCTATGGAATTGTGAGTAGCTCCGGTATCAATTAGAGCAACTATTCTTTGTGAACCAACCACGAACCCGAACCCGAAAAAATTCATTCTTCTGAAAACTGAAAGTTGTGCTAAAGCACTACCATCTCCCACATCTTTTGGTGTCTCTTTTGGGGCTTCTTCACCTTCACTACTTGCTGATTCATATTGCTGATCAGAATAATCAGATTCTGATCCATCATCAAAATAAGCCTCCATATGTTGTGCTTTGCCCTTTCCATAACATCTGTGACCCTTTGTCCAAGGCTCGCGACAAGTGTAGCAAACTCCCTCTTTTCTAAGCTGTTCACGGAGCTCATCTGTCATCTTTTGAGGATACTTATTGGGATGACTTGAAGAAAGCTTCTTCTTATCCTTCTTGAATGGTTTGAATTGAAATTTTGGCTTAGGGGCAGCTAACTCCATACTACTAGATTTTTTGATTGCCTCGTCTAGAGTTGGACGGTCAAAAGCTTTGACCCAACCCTTCAATGGCTCCATCAAACCTTCAGTGAACAATACTACCAATCTCCTCTCGGTAATGTTAGGCACCATTGCTGACAACCTTTGAAAATCAGCAACATATGCTTCAAGAGTTCCATGTTGCTTCAATTGTGCCAATTCTCGGAAATTCACCTCCGGATCCTTAGTATCAAATCTATCAATCAACTTATTGGTGAATTCCTCATAAAGGTGGATGAGGTTATGGCCAAGGGTGACCAAACCATGGTACCACCACTCATGGGCAGCTCCCTCCAAATGCAATGTAGCAAATTTAATGGCGTCTTCCTCTGGCATTGGTCTAAGAGAAAGATAGTAGTCTAACTTCTGCACCCATGACCTAGCCATACACTTATCACTCCCATCTAAATGGGCCAAAGTCACCTTTCCAAGAGCTTGCTGATAGTCAATTATTTGACCCATAGGAGGTCGATAGTTATTTCTTCCACCATTCCTTCTGCTCCGTTGGTTCATGAATTGGTCAAAAGACCATTGTTCTCTGAGATCTGGAGGAAAAGTAATATATTCCATATAGGCCTGTCTTGCATCATCTGCCACAAATACTCCAACCTCAACTTGTGGTTCCTCCCTTGGAGTGAAAGTAGGAAAAAGGGGCCTAGAGGTTGATCCTCTAGTGGTTGCAACATGTTGTCCAATAGCTCTATCTCTTGCATTAACCTCTGGACTATTATTGCTATTATTTCCACTAACACTATTGTTTTCTCCAGTAAGATTATTTTGGGGCTACGTGTTATTTTGAGTCACTTGTTGATCCATTCTTGCTAGCAACCGCGACATCAAATCTATCATCCCATCAAAAAAAAATTCCATTCTAGCTTCTCTTTCCTCCATGGATGTCTAGCACTTTTTGGCATGCTCACAACTGCTTTACCAGTTTCTCTCAAAGCTTCTGACAAAGTCTCTGCCTCTGGGACTGGTGGAATATGACATTGAGTTCTAGCCTGACCTTTGTTGTAATATCTAACTTCTAGCCTAACAACTGAGTGTTGAATGTCATAGGATGGCAGGTTCTTGGGCTTTGATACCACTGTAATGTGCCCCTTAATTTTTTCTCAATGATTTCACAACACCAAACCAAGACTACGCCAAATTGTTAGCGTTAACTTCCAAAAGATAATCAACTAAATGTAATCTACGCCAAGAATGTTCACCAAGATCCTTTGGAAGGCGAGGTGATAGCATATGGCAATGGAAACTAAGAAACAACTGAAATTGAATTACAAACTGAAATGAAGGTAAGCGGTGATCCGGCCATAAAGAATTCCACGCTACCACTTATTCAGTGGGGGGAAAGATATTACAATACAAAACAAGTCATCCACTTCTCAGCAGGCATCCACTCAACAGTGGGAATTTGCCACTTTTCCAGTGGGTGAGGAATGAGAGATTTAATTTTTCTTTTCTCCACACTGGCGGTAAACCATCCAGGGGTTACTATTAGATTTAGGATCAGAAATGAAAGCAATCAGAAAATGCAACACATAAGACAATGAACACAACAAGATACCCTGGGAAAACCCTCCTACTCGAGGGAGAAAAACACAACAAATATATCTCTTATATATTGAAGGAATAAGAGCAGAAATCTGCTTACAACTCAGACTCAACACAACGCCGAATTTGATACAGTGAATAATAGCACCTCTCCTAGATGCAAAGATACAAATGAATATGTTTCTCCTTGAAATCGGTTTGCTGCTACAAAATGATGATCTGCTGCTACAAGATGATGTTGCTGCTCAAATATGAACTACTTCTAGGAATGCGAATTATGATGAATGAACTTGATGCTCAAAT
Organism: Sequoiadendron giganteum; assembly: GCA_007115665.2. Taxonomy (NCBI): domain Eukaryota; kingdom Viridiplantae; phylum Streptophyta; class Pinopsida; order Cupressales; family Cupressaceae; genus Sequoiadendron; species Sequoiadendron giganteum. The sequence goes on along the minus strand of CM021107.1, from coordinate 229,265,755 downwards.
GAATGATCATCACCTTGTATTTATAAAAAACTAGGTGACTCTTCATTTGGGTTGGCCTCTTTTAAGAAACAAGGTGACTCTTCATGAAATTATTATATATAGCAAGTCCGACTTGCCTTGGTATTATTTATCCATCATTTTTAAATTTGAGAGAAAGATATCTCCCACTGTTATAACATCAACACTCCCTCTTAGCTAGGGAGGTATCTTTCTAGATATCCACGTCATGGAGTCTCTCAACATGACACCCAAAATGGCTACACCCATTTGTGGAAAACTCAAAGGTTCATCACGAAGTCTCTTAACGTGATGTCGTCATGGAGACTCTCAACATGACGTCCACCATGGCTACTCCCATGTGTGGAAAGAAACACAAGTACAAGGGTTCATCACGGAGTCTCTCAACGTGATGTCGTCATGGAGTCTCTCAACATGACATCTCATCTCAATCACAAAGATGAAGGGCTTGCACCTCATATTTCTCTGTCTCAGAGAAATATACACTACAAGGGCTTTCATCTCATATTTCTTTGTCTCAGAGAAATTTACACTACAAGGGCTTTCACCTCATATTTCTCCGTCTCAAAGAAATATACAATACAAGGGCTTTCACCTCATATTTCTCCGTCTCAGAGAAATATACAGTACAAGGGCTTTCACCTCATATTTCTCCGTCTCAGAGAAATATACACTACAAGGGCTTTCACCTCATATTTCTCCGTCTCAGAGAAATATACATTACAACAAATCTTCATGATGATGTGACTCCCTCTGGAGCTCCAAGTACTTGCATCAACCTCTTGACCTCCTCGTCCAAGATTGTCTACAATGCTTGCCTTAGAGGAGCGGTTTCCAATGCACACTTCTGGCACTATTGACTTGCTCAAGTCCAGGACTGTCCTCCTCGACCTCATCCCAGATCATCCTATTCTAAATAGGTTTGCGGAGCTACCAATGTCAAATCCAGATTAACTGTCTTGTGCAATTTTGTTCTCAACTGCTGAAGAGGTCTTCCAAGGATTTTGCACTTGGCCTTGCAACACTGCAACCTTCACTTCTTCTTGGTGAGTCACAGAACTCCCTCTTGATCCCTGCCTCAGAGATTTCAAAGAAATCCTCTGAAAGTGAACTCCCCTCCATTGACCTATCTCAAAACCTTAATCCTTTTCCTGGACAAGCTCTCAACTCGTGCCTTGAATTCTCTGGATTTGACTCCCTCTGAATATCATTTCCTCCTCTTCGAAGAAATTGATCAACTTTAGAATAAGAAACCTTTTGAATCAACTTTAGAGCTAGGCTCCTTCTGAGATGTCCCTATGTCAATTTCCGCAGTAGAAATATGTTGTGTAGACCTTAATTTGCAATCTCAAGCAAAGTGACCGTACTTGTCACACCTGAACCATTGAATGTGAGAGAGATCCTTCTTCTTCTTCGGTTCTAGGGTAGAATCTGATTCTCTGTCTCTATTCCTCTTTCTTCCTTTGCCTCTTTCTCTAGAAGTATGTGTAGCAAGAACTTGATTTTCTACATTATGATAGTTTCGCCCAATTCCTTTTGTTGCCAACCTGGACTCTTCTCGAATACAATCAGCTCGAAGACGATCAAACTTGGGCAACTTGGATCTTCCACTGATGCTCTGAATAAAGGGTTCCCAAGATTGAGGAAGACCATTTAGTGCCAACATAACAAGATCTTTGTCTGCAATTATATCCCCAATAGCGCTCAACTGATCTCTCAAATCAGCAATCTTCATAAAGAATGAGATGACTGAATCATCTTTATCCATTTTTATATGGTGAAGTTGTTGTCTCAAAGCAAGGGCTCTACTGATGTTGTTGATCTCATACAATCCTTTTAGAGTATCAAACATTTCTTTAGCTCTCTTCAACTTGGAGATGATCGGTACTAGGTGATTCATCACAGAGTCTATCATGATCTTTCTAGCCTTCGTGCCATTTTTCTTCCATTGGATTTTCTCAGTATCATCGAAAGGCTCGGGCATATCACTTTCCACGAAATCAAGAAGATCATTCTCCTCTAATGCAATGAGTACCTTGAGTTTCCAAAAGTTGAAGTTTGAAGCTCCATCAAGCCTATCTTCTACCTTGACACCACTCACCATCTTCTTCTTCCGCACAAATTCACCTTCAAAGATCTGCCCTTAGGTCAGAAATAATTTGAACCTTAGATCTGCAATACTTCAAGATCTGCCCTAGATGAAAAGTTGACTTGACTGCTTAAACAAATCTGATCAGATCTTTTCTTCGACCCACTCTGATACCATGTTAGATTTAGGATCAGAAATGAAAGCAATCAGAAAATGCAACACATAAGACAATGAACACAACAAGATACCCTAGGAAAACCCTCCTACTCAAGGGAGAAAAACCCAGCAAATATATCTTTTATATATTGAAGGAATAAGAGCAAAAATATGCTTACAACTCAGGCCCAACACAATGCCGAATTTGATACAATGAATAATAGCACCTCTCCTAGATGCAAAGATACAAATGAATATGTTTCTCCTTGAAATCGGTCTGCTGCTACAAAATGATGATCTGCTGCTATAAGATGATGATCTGCTGCTCAAGTATGAACTTCTTCTAGGAATGCGAATTATGATGAATGAACTTGATGACCAAATGAATGATCATCACCTTGTATTTATACAAAACTAGGTGACTCTTCATTTGGGTTGGCCTCTTTTAAGAAACAAGGTGAATCTTCATAAAATTATTATATATAGCAAGTCCGACTTGCCTTGGTATTATTTATCCATCATTTTTAAATTTGAGAGAAAGATATCTCCCACTGCTATAACATCAACAGTTACAAAGTGTGAAATGAAACACAAGTAAATGCAGCAAATTAAATGACTGGAACAGTACTACTGTTTTCAATCTTACAATGACAAATAACTGCAATTTGCAAGTGCTATTACAATATTAACAAAGCCAAATGATGGAAGATAATCTCTCACAATGATAGCCTTCTCAAATATTGAAAATCAGACCAAAATCTGAACTAATAGCAATCTGATATAGAAACCCAGCTACTGAAATATACTAAACCAGCAACTACATTCAACCCAAAATGCATATATCTACCTCAATTCAACTCCAAAGCTCACCAAAACTTAGAACAGCATTCCAAGGGGATAGGCGACCAGCATCCAAGAGTTTGTAAGTGCCAAACAGCCATCAAACAGCAAGTTCGAACTCCAATGCAAGCTGCTGAAGAAAGGTATGGCCCTAGGAATGGTACGGCCTTCCTAGAAAAATCCACTTCATAATAAAATCCATTTTTTTGTAAATAGCATCGCCCTTGGCATAGAAATGATTAGCTCAAATACCCATAATGAAATAAAATTCATTCAAGGAGCTGAATACAAAAATCAACTTCAGTTGTATGAATACCATCAACACAGAAAACTGAAAACATAACCAAAATATGCCAACATTGAAGCACAATCTGCTAGTCTGGATGAGAAGCAGCCACAATCCAATTAGGTGTTATCTCTCAAATACGAAATTGGTTCTACGCTAGGAGGTAAGCATTCCTCAAAGTCAAATTCATGAAGTCATTTCGACAACATAACATTAGCATAAACAATGGATACCAAATGCTAGAGCAAAGTCTCTCTTTTAAAGAAATTGAGGTGACTGTTGGTTTTCCACTTTTCTCACCAAGGGACGCCCAAGGAAATTTGAAACATTTAATTTTTAAAAGATAATTATTTCCTCCTCAACTTTGGCGTCCATGAGTCGTCCACCTTTTAACACAACTTCAAGTCATAACACTACGCCAAGGGGTCAATTCGAAAATATAACGTTCATGACTTGAAATAACTTATTTCACCTCAAAAGCTAAAACCAAACGTACTCAACTGCTCCAATTGAAATGGAGAACTTATTGAATGTTGTCAACTAGATCACTGCCAAAATTAGAACTTACTAAAAATAGTAAATTCTGAGAAATTCCCAAAACCTCCAAACAATGGAAATCCTAATTTCACCTCAACGAGCCTACGGACTTCCGGAATAGGCTGATGAGCTACTAAACTGATCACTGATAAGAAGGGGATATTACAAGTTTTCAGATCTTTGCACCATACTTCTGTAGCAGGATCGTTGGAAACAACAGTTCGGTAGCAGTGCTAGTTCATCCTCCACAGAGCAGGCATTTCTTGCCAAGACATTTCAAAAGAATAAGGGCAAGAATCAGCCCTCTCAACAGACTAGTCAAGTTCAATCTCAAGATTCTTCCAAAAAGAAGAATGTTCAGTGCAACCATTGTCATAAGTATGGTCACGTGAAGAAAGATTATCGGAACCGCTTGGCTTCTAAACAAAACAAGCAAGGAGAGTCTAAACCCAAAGCCCATGTTGCAAAGCACACTGAGCAGGAGTATGTGTTCTATGCCTTTATGGCCAAGAGTCCTGCAAATCCTATTAAATCCTCTACCTAGTATATTGATTCAGGTGCATCTCGACACTTCACTCATCATCGGGATTGGTTCATTGAGTACACGCCATTCAGAGATTCTGTTATCTTTGGAGAAGGCAAGGAGTATACTGTTGTCGGAAAGGGCAACATGTAGATTCATTCTGGAGGGAGAAATTTAATATTTCTCGATGTATACTTTGTACCTGGCATGGAGCTGAATTTATTTTCAATTAGTTCGATCATGACTCACTCTCCTCAGCTAGATGTTGTTTTCAGAATGCATACATGCAGCATTGTTGACAGAGAGACTCACACTACATTTGTTCAAGGACTTGAGAATCATGGTCTATATAGACTTGTTGATTCAGGTGATTCTCAAGAGCACCCTATGGCAACCAAGAGTACTTCCATCAGCAACCTCTGGCATCAGCATTATGGGCACCTAAACATGCAATATCTCTCTCATCTATCTCGAGATGATCTAGTTGGTGGCCTACCTGCGATTCAAAATCAGAATCATGGAGTATGCAAGGCTTGTCTGGCTTGAAAGCAGCATCGCACTCCATTCTCAGATGGTGACTCATGACAAACTTCCAAGGTATTACAGATTGGTTCGCGATGATTTATGTGACCCAATGAACACTCCTTCAATTACTAGTAGTAGCTATTTTTTGTTATTTGTTGATGATTTTAGTAGAAGAATGTGGGTGTACTTTCTTAAAAACAAATCAGAAGTGTTTGGTATATTTCAGTAGTTTAAGGCCTTAGTTGAAAAAGAGTCAAGCTCTCCAATAGTCACTCTTAGGTCTGATAATGGGGAGGAGTTTTGTTCTAATGACTTCTCCAATTTTTGTGTTGTACATGGCATTAAGTGCCAACTTACGACACCCTACACCCCTCAACAGAATGGTGTCGTTGAATTTAGGAATCGCACCATTACTGAAATGGCTCGTTCTATGTTGGAGCATAGAAATGTTCCTAAGAAATACTAGGCTGAAGCAGTTTATACTATTGTTTATCTTCTAAACCGGTCTCCTACTCATGCGGCTAAGAAGATGACTCCTAAAGAAGCCTAGTCTAGACACAAGCCTAAGGTCAGCCACCTGAAAGTTTTTGGCTCTATTGCTCATGTGTGGATTCCAGATGCCAAGTGCACTAATTTGGATTCCAAAAGCCAGAAACTCATGTTCACTGGTTACAATGAGAATCATAAGGCATATAGGTTGATTGATGTAGATATAGCTCGTCTCATCTTTAGTCGTGATGTTGTGGTTGATGAAACTACTGGGCCTTTCTTTTCATCTTCTACTTCTCTAAGCCCTGAGAATCAATCTATGCAGGCTCCTGATTTGGGTATTTGTCTTCCCCTAGCTCCACCTAATGGGAGGGATTCTGCAGTTGAGCAGCCACGTCAGCAAAATGTTCCACCACCCGCCCCTCCTCAAGACAATTTGGATCCTCATCCAATTGATTTTGTTCCAGCCACCCCTGGTGATGTTGTTCCTCCTATTTCAAATGTTGGTACTTCTACTCTCCAGCCGAAATGGTATGCTAAAACCATCAGTGATCTTCATGATGATGAATTGATTGAGGGTAGATCTGCTCAGAAGAAGAGCTAGAGGCATAACACTGTTAATTTTGCTCTTATGGCCAATCTTCACAGCATCTCTAAGCCTCATACATATTCAAAGGCTAAAGGCATTCCTAAGTGGGAACATGCTATGGCAACTGAACATCATAGCCTTCTGAAAAATAACACTTGGGTCCTCTCCGATCTTCCACCTAGGAAGAAGCCCATTGGATGCAAATGGGTGTATAAAGGTAAGTACAAGGCTGGTGTAACTCCTGATAAGTATAAGGCTCGGCTAGTAGCCAAAGGGTTCTCACAGACAGAGAGCATTGATTATGAGGAGACTTTTGCTCCTACATCCAAAATGAGTACTATTCGGCTTGTCCTCGCTACTACAGCCCAGTTTGGTTGGAAAGTCCATTGAATGGATGTCAAGAGTGTGTTTCTCAATGGTGACCTACAGGAAGAAGTCCATATGACGCAATCTCCTAGTTTCAAGGTTCCTGGTAAAGAACACTAGGTTTGCAGACTCGTGAAAGCACTTTATGGCCTTAAACTAGCTCCACAGGCATGGTACCTGAAAAAATTGATAAGTACCTTGTTGATCATGGTTTTCAGAGGAGCCCTTTTGATTCAAATTTGTATGTCAAATAGTCTGGTGATGATATTCTTTTGCTTGTCTATGTTGATGACCTTTTCATTACTGGCAGCTCAAAACATCTGATTGAGGAAATAAAACATAATATCAGTCAATCATTTGACATGACAAATTTGATACTTCATTATTGTCTCGGTGTTGAGGTTTGGCAGACATCTGATAGCATCTTTATTTCTTAGTCCAAGTATGCTTGCAGTCTGCTTGATAAGTTCAGAATGAATGATTGCAAACCTGCATCTACACCTATGGAGAAAGGGCAAAAACTATCAGCACAATCAAATTCGCCTGTGCAATATGAATCAGCATTCAGGGAACTAGTGGGTAGCCTCATTTACCTCATTGCTACTAGACCTGACATTAGATTTGTTGTGAGCTACATCTCTTGCTTCATGATAGCCCCTAAAGCTGAACATTGGGTTGTAGCGAAGCGTGTGCTACGATGTGTGAAAGGCACTTCCAACTTTGGCATTTTGTATGGAAGGTACAAAGATCCTAAGCTAATTGGCTATACAGACTCAGATTGGGCAGGTTTTGTTGATGACAGAAAGTCTACTTCAAGGTATGTATTCAGTTTGGGTACAGGTGTAGTTACATGGACTAGCGAGAAGTAGCAGGCAATGACTCTTTCCTCGACTGAAGTTGAATATCGAGGAACTATTAAAACAGCTTGTGAGGCAGTTTGGCTTCGAAGGGTGCTTTCTGACATGCAAATGTCTCAGGCAGGGCCTTCCCCCTTGTACTGTGACAATCAAGGGGTGTTGAAACTCACCAAAAATCCAGTCTTCCATGAAAGGACAAAGCATGTTGAACTTCATTGTCATTTCATCCGCCAACTTGTCGAAGATGGATCAGTGGTATTGTAGTATGTTCCGACTAAGGATCAAACTATTGATATTTTCACCAAGTCTTTGAGCCCGGATAAGTTTGTCAAATTTAGGCGGCATCTTGGTGTAGTTGATAGATTGACCATTAAGGGAGGGTATTAAAATAATATTTAGTTTATTATTAATGGTCAATATTGTATTATTGTAAATTATTAGATTAGATTAGTTTATATTCTTTTCTTCGATATTGTTTCTATTTTAGAAACTATGTTTTTAGAAACATTAGTATTGTAAATTCTATAAGAACGTTTTCTTCTTTTAATACATCGAAGATTTCACAATCATTTCAATACTGTCTTGCATCTGCATCAATCCTTGCAACCTACCATCCATAACAACATCATGGTCTTTCATATCATGGTGCCATAGGCATATTTTTTCTTGTGACCTTCAATCCTTTATGCATTTGACACATCATCACCATGGTCCTTATATCATGGTGTGTAATGTCAAGTGCTATATCAAATATCAAGTTGCTCACACTAACTCAGCATGACTATCCTTTCCTCCATTTGCATCCATCCCCAATCCTCATCCTTCCTTTCCATCCATTTCAAAAGTCTACCCATGTCCTTCACACCCATCTATCCTCTTGAAGGGGCATCATCCTATCCTCATTTTTTATAAGCCACATCTTTTTCACTCTAGATCATCTATATTTTATTTTTCTTTGAAACAACATTACTTCTATCAATCACATCATCATCTCAAAGAGTGGCAAAACGTAGACACCTAAAAAGCACTCACCATCCTAGCCATACCTACCACTTAAATTAATAGTGGACTAAAGTGAAATAGGAGAAATTTACAAAAATCCATCCTAAATTTCTTAGTCATGACCAAAGTATACTTGGGCCAAGAAACAAAAATATCATCATCCAAGTAAAGAATTTAAAGACCCTAAAATAATGAGGTATACCCCAAGTCTTTCATCTCAAAAGCATGCACTGACCTATAAGTGCATGGAAAGAAGAAGATAAACCTACAATAAGATTGTTTCTATGGTCAAAGGGGTTGTCACCAATTCATAGTACCACTCGGTTCTCATGTTGGAGACCATAGTTCAATTCTCCCCAAGGACATCTTAGTGTGAGTGGGCATGCTAGGGTCATATCCTCACTCTAGTGGTAGTATATAGTAGATTTACAGGTGATGCAAGTGGAACGCAAAGAGGAAAAAGCATTTTTCTGGCAAGAGAAGATAGGAGAAAGCATTCCAGCTATACAACAAAGGATGGAGAAGACACAAGTGGATGCCCTACAAGAGGAGAAAAAGGCGGTGAGAATTGAGACGTTCAAGCTATAGGAGCGTAAGTATCTCAAATGTAAGTCTAGTGGTATCTCCACTAGGAGAGCATCAAATAAAAAGTTGTAACCTCGCTAGTTGTAAGGGGTGACAGTCATGTACCAACCCTCACTAAATAATCTACAAAACAAGATCATTCTAATGAAGTCTTTTCTTTGCCTCTATCAAGTGATCTTATTTCCAACCTTTCTCATTGTAAAAATTCACTTTCCAAGCCAATCAACACCCAACTTCCAACCAAAACATCTAATTAAAGAGCTCAACACTTGCATGTTTGTGAGGTAATTCCTCAATGTGAGACAATGCTGCATTTAGCTGCCAACTAAGACAATATATCAAATTTCTAAACACCAATGCCTATCAACATTCAAGCCAACCCAAGCTAACCTTCAAAAGGGTATTTTGGACATGTAATACAAAAATGGAAATGATTTTCCCTTATATCTCCAAAATTTATGTCCAAAATACTTGCAAAAGGTCCAAAGAAATTATTCAAGGTACAGTTTACCCATTTCAAGAGATACATTTTGATTTGTATTATTGTCTTCCCCTCTATTTTTGGTGAACCATTTGAAAAAGGATGTCCCCCAAAAGCATTTCATGCCCAAGTCTGCTTAGTTCGAAACACTTTTTTCTGAGAATTATTAGATCCTTTAACAGCCAACGATCCTTCTTTTGATGCATATACCAACCAGACTTTGACTCCCATTTGAGTCTCTCTATCAAAGTCATATCTTCTTCTCTAGCAATGAATCTTGCTTCCTCATGGTTATATGTAATGGTTGGAATATATAGCATTATATGTATTAACATGTTTAGGAATAACCCATTTTGAATTTCTCCACCCTAGTTGGTAGATTCTTATTTTCTGCTTTAAACTTTAAGCTTGTAGTCTTGTCTCTTGTAGGGTTTACCAACCCTAATCAGTTAGAACCAATTAGTTGTACCATAAAGTCTTATTGACCTACTTTTCTCATTCATGGACATTAATATAATATTATAATTTCTTCCTTTATTTCTTTCTACCACAAGTTTTTTCTTTTGTGATAAAGGCAAAACATCAAAGACAACATTATCCAAAAAAGGAAACATGTCCCACCAATTACATCAAGCAACCACTCGAAGATATTTACAGAAAATGTTTAAGTAAAATCCACACTTCTAGAAAAACTGTATAAAATGACCAATGCTGCAATAAAACCAAAACTGCAATTAAAATCCAAAAATCTGCAAATTATCACTACAACATGGAAAAAAACTGCAGATTGCTTCTCTTGTATTGTATGTACCTTAATAAGTCAATTGAAAGTTCATTCTTCCTTTCCATTCTCCTCAGTCATGACTTAGTTAGTCTTTCTGATATTATTTCTTCTTGATTTCTTCCAGACTGATCATACACATAGAGATCTCCTCCACTCTAGTTTCCTTTTGACTTTATCTGTTATCATGATTATTATTTCTTACCTTATCAAGCATTTTGAGAGTATCTTCCTATGCTTGCATTGGCAATTACCTTAACCTTCAAATTTTTGGCAATTTTTGTTGTTCTTGTTCGCCCTCCATAACACCTATGATGGTCTCTACTTCTTCATTGCCATGAATCCTTTGTCCTCTATGCCCTCCAAAGTTTTGATGGCTTTTATTACTCTTGTTGGCCCTCTGTGACATCTGCAGTGGTCTTCTCTTCTTCAGAGCCTATTGTCCTCCACACTCTCCTATTGATCATGAGCAATCTCTTCCATCCATGAATCTTTAGGAGCATTCTTATCCAACTCATAATGGGTTCCTAAGACATGTTCCTCCCCAAACATTGCAAACATATTTTCTCCCTAATTTCTTTATTTAGCACTCTCTCTTCCTTATTGGCCAAGGTTTGTTTAATTTGAAGATTTATTTCCCTTTTTGGCTTAGTAATAGAGTTCTTCTTTGGCTTCTAAAATCATTCCATTGAAATTAGCTTGCCCAAGTCAAGCTTTCAATTAAATTTTGTTTTTGGGGCCAAAGTATTGCCTATCAGGATGACCACATTTGATTCTTTTCAGAGAGGGCTCTGCAAATCCAGCATCACATATATCCTCGAATAATTTACAACGCTACAAACCACAGTCAACTAAGAAGTGTTCACAAATTGTCCAATTAAATCTTCAACCTTCTTGAGAGTGTCTCCATTCCACAACACATATAGAAAGGCATCTAACACTAGGCCTCTGGTAGTCATCTCTTTTGAAGTTCTGAAGCCAAGATGCCAGAACTTTTATAAAGAGAGCTACTTTTGAACAAACCAAGGACCACCTTGAAAGATCTTTTCTCTATCCTTGGGATTCACAAAAACTGTAATAAAGTAGTCCCAAGAAAATGATCAAAGCTCATATTCCCCTGCTTTTCCAGTTCTTCTTCACTGATTCATACAGATTATCTAGGGATGATTGGTTCCCAAGGAATCTACAAATTAACCCTCGAGTATAATATTGCTATACAGCTATGATATCTCACAATTTCTCTGGTCCAAATCTATAATTGCACTCTCCTCCATTGCATCTCAGCAGACATCTTAGACCTTCTGAACTGCAACATTCTTTTTGCCATTTTGCACCCCCCCCCCTGCCCCCCAAAGGTTGTCGCCACGATATTTTCTGAAGAAGGGTTTCCTGCAATAAGAATATTCCAAATGGAAGAACAGCCTTGGGAATGAAGCCTCACCATGCCATTCCACATCTTGAAGCACAACCAAAAATGATTCAACGAAACTTCAGGTCTGGATCCAAAGCTTTTTAGATTCATGTCTAGACACCTCACACATATATTTGCTAAACCCTTGCAAACTCCATGTAAACTTCCTCCCAGAACCTTTACTTTAAAAGTTGTATCATATGCAAAACATGCACGCACTTCTTCTGTCTTGACATCTATGACTATTCTACAAGGAAGAATGGGTCTTATTCATGAAATCAACTCACTCATGCAAAACATTCCCTCATTTATCCTTAAATTGCACACAAACAGACATGTTAAGCTAAAATCTGAAGAACATCACAGGTAAGTAACAAATAATTCAAGAAGATAACATCTCCAAGAAAACCCACCCTTTGCCCAAACATTATTGTACTTGCAGTTTCCCCTCGATGGCGTGGTGAAGGCCCAATTGTCACAACCAATGAAGTCCTTGCGCTTCCTGAAACAGAAAGCAAAATAGACAAAAGAAAATGGGTAAGAAACTCAAAGGAAATTGCAATAAACAAGCAATCAATAAAAAAAATTTAAAATCCTAAACCCAATTCTGCTGGAAATTTATTAGCCTCGCAGCATTTAAGAAAAATGTTTAAATTTAGCAATCGGAATGTGGAATATAATTTCAACAGAAGGATAACTAACCACCAAAGGAATCACGAAGTAATCTTGTCAGTTTAGAATCTCTAATAGGCACATGTGAACTGTTCTGGGCAAGAGCATTAATGCATTTTCCAAGAGCACTTAACGAAAGATTAATTGATTTCGCTTCCTCTAACTGGTGTCCTTCACTTCCTGGATCAAACGAACAACACCAATGTTCCAATTGTTAGCCAAAGGATAATGCAAAGAGGAATTAACTGAGGCTTCTTGACTGACACAGATTGAATTAGAAAGCTCAGGATTCGGAGTTTCAACAGGGATATCTGCATGGTCAAAAAATCTATGCGTTCAATGAATACAATTAAAAACATTGTTTGGACACTTAAGATAGGTGAGATGCTTTCCCAAATCAATATCTGCATTGGGGTCTGTTGACATAGAAAAACCATTAGCATGTCCAGAGTGGCAATTTAGAGAGTAGACAACAATCTACTTCTGAAATTAAAAAAAATACAGGAGGATCTTGTTGCTGACAATGTAACACTTTAGAGTAAATTAAAATTTCCAAAAACTTACATTGAATACAATGATGAAAAGTTTAAAATCAGATACAGATTAAATTAAAGTCCAAAATGTCAATTCTAGGGATTCTTTAGCACAACTTAGCAACACATACTCCAGAAAATATACTCAAATTCATGACCTGATTTCATTCAACTTAGACACATTACTAAAATACTCCAACTGCTTAGATTTGAATTAATCACTTATGAGAATTGTAAAAATAGATGAAATGTGAAAAATAAATGGTGAGACATCTGTATAGTCAAACAAGCTATAATGGTGATACTGGTACATTGGCAGTATCCAAAATTTCCAAAAATTAGTGTACTATCTCTTGCCCTTAATATCTCAATCTATGTCAAATTCCGCACACAAAACTACTAATAGAACATTTGCAAAGTAGTTAACTCACACAGAAATGAAATCATAAGGCTACTTTAGGGTTCACAAATCTGCAAGCCAAATTTTCAGCATACCTGATTTGTCTATCCGTTCTGAACCTGCCAAGTCAACTAGAACCAGCTTGCTCCTCCTAACAATTGGAGCACGAAGGCCTTTGAGAAGATGAGCACCATTTCCATTCTCATTCAAATATGATTCTTTATCAGGTTTCCCACGCACTGCTCTTTTTACATTTACCTGAGATAAAATCCCAAAAGGTACATCATAAAGAACATGAATTTTTATGTTTGACATAACAAAGCATTTATCTGGATTCTGAATTACTTTTGTTTGGAACACTTTAAACAAAAAAGATACCACCAGATACGCAAATATTTTCAGGGACAAGCAGACTAAAACAGATAGAAATCTCTTAGAAACTTGTACCAATATTCAACTATACTCACCATCAAAATTGCATGACTTCGAGAAGATTCAGTATTTAATTTAGTATTCGCTGCAAACCGATGTGCTTCCCCTGTCTGCAGCAATTCCAAAAAACTCTGCTGATCTCTAATATCAACAACAGTAGCTCCAGGCAAAGATACATCACCCGACTTTGGATCTTCCACAATGGGAATATTGTCATTGGCAGGATCCAAGAGATCTTGAACGGTTTCCATATAAAGCTGTCATTGAAACAGATGCAATCAAATTACCAACATGAATCCTCTCTTAAAAATCCTGGCACAAACCTAACAACTTACTCCTAGAGATAAGCATTCACATTTCCAGCATTCAGGTGAACATTAGATCCATAAAACACTAATAATTCGGACAATTTCCAACTGAGATATTTAAGAATAGTTCCACCAATAAGAATTGTCCTTAGAAGAGTATTTTAGAAGGAAACTACAACATTTTTACAATTCAATATCCATAGCAGAACTTCAGAAAAAGAGGCAGTTCCTAGTCTAGCAACTATCAGATTGGAGGGAGAACCTGCTCCTTTTGCAAAAAAAACCACATATACATCTTTCTTAGAATTCTCAGAACTTGTACAGCACGAATAAACACCAATTTCTGCAGATCTAGCCCAGTTTTAAGATCCAAATCAGATGCAGATATATTATTTGAAGAGATATATGAGAAACACATATAATTAAAAGCTTTCCATAGGAATGTACTTAGCCCCCTCAACATCTGAGGATTCACAGTTTCCTATCTCTTAGGAGGCAACATTTAATATTATTTATTAACCATGTTACTGAACCGGCCAAAAAACCAGATGTACCTGGGCAATTCCAGCTTGGTCAAGGCAATTCATGGGTGATAGACGGCAATTTTCATGCATTTTGTTTGACTTTTGACCATATAACATGCCCTAAACCATAAACAATGGTCATTTTCATTTGCATTTTTTTGATGAGTTAGGAAACAGCAAACAAGAGGCATTCTTTGGGAAGAGTCACAGAAGTATAGGCATTGCTGCTTCAACCCAGATCGTTTTCTAGATACAGACATCAGATGGGGATGGCATTTGCATGCCACTCTTAGCAAATGTTAATGACCAATTTCTTCCTAAAACCATGGAATATTATCACCCATATCAAGTCACAAAGTGGAATTCGCAGCCTTGCTGACTACTCAGGTAATATTTTAGTTTGCATTTGCCATAGCAGAACATATCAAAGTCTATTTCATCAGGTTCATCCCCTTGATATGAGATTGGAACCCTGAAACTGTTTTAATGAAGTAGAGGAGGAGATCAGGAGATCGGGATCAGTTCAGCATACTGTTAAAGTTTATTTCAATTTTGCTGTGATCTTTCTGCTTGCACTTGCCAGGTATATTTCATTCTCGCTGCTTCCGTGTTTCTCAATTTTTCAATAAGCCTATATTTCTCAAGTAGAATTCAAAATAAAGAATGCATGTACATAGCCTGCAGACTACTATAATTGACTTATTAAATGTTTAATAGTTTAAATTTTAAATCATTAAATGATTTAGCCTTTTAGGATATATATTTTTTGTTCTTAAGTTTCAACTTTTAGTTTTCTTTTGTTTGGATTCTAGAATGTATTGTTCAATGTTTCTTTTCTGAACTTGTTGCCTTAAAGAATACAATGGCAGCCAGTTTTAGCTCCATTGGCCAACCCAGCTTCAAGATCAACCCAAGTTCACCTTTGTGGAGGAATATAGAAATGATAAATTCTAGGTGGTGGGTCATATGCTCGAACATGCATGGATGTGGTCAAAGGTATACAGGATCAATCCGTCAAGTGAAAGCCCTTTTGTATGCCTTTCTTAACATGGGAATCAAAGCCTGTCCAATGAAAAAGGGTGTACCTATGCCAACTCACAAAGTAGCATAATATATTAAACACCAGAAGGAAGTAGATACAATGGTTGTCCTTAAAACAAGGCATCCTTTGAGGAGTGGAAGGGGGTCACAAAGGCTGCCTGCCTCCCTATCTCGTAGCATCATCTCAAATGTTGTGGTAAAGAGTCACCCAAAAAAGAAGAAGAGTTTACTGATGTGAAGAGAACGAAGAGGCCATTAGAAAAGGCATTTCAAAAAGATGCTAAAGAGATTGTCAATCAAACTATTGTAAGATGCCTCTATGCAAATGTTTTGTTCTTCAATGTTGTTCGGTCACTATATTGGCAAGATATGTTGAAAAAAGTAAATGGTACTCCAAAAGGGAACATTGGTCCAAGTTATGAGGAGATGCACAACACCTTATTGTTGAAATGATAATTGATATTCGATATTTGTTATAAAACAAAGGAGAGGAATACTTCTTATATAAAGAATTAAAAGACGATGTTTCTAAAAAGAAGCAATCGTAAACTGAAGAGAACTAAAGCAGAAATAGAAAGTTACTAAAAACTAATTGAAGCAAACTAAGTTAACTGAAAGCTAACTAATGACTAACTTAACAACTAAGATGACCATTAAATATTACAATAATAGTTTAATACCCTCCCTTAATGGTCATTCGACTAACTTAAACTAAGTCTACCCATAATCTGATGGTCTTCTCGCCATGAAAGCATAATAGGCAAACTCCTACTACTCAATATGCTCTGCAACATGAGCCTTTTGTTGAGACCCTTCTTAGTTGGACTTTTGATCAGCCAACTGCTTCCTATAGTGCTTCTGCATATGACCAATCTCACCATAGTAATGGCATGTGAAAGACTTCTTGGAGCTATCCTCCAATTTGCCTTGTCCTTTCTGCTAAGTGGACTTGCCTTTGCCATCTTTGGCAGTAAACGCATGTTCAACACTAGGAGTGTCATTGTTGCTCCCAAACTGCTTCTTCCACCTATCCTGCTGCAAGAGCTTGTTGCACAGCTCATCAAACTTTAGGTCAACATTGGTGGAGGTAATGTTAAAAGTTTGAACGAAGTGCTTGTAGAATCGTGGCAAGCTTTTCAACGTGATCACCACCATTTCCTCCTCTTCAATCTTGCGATGAATGACCTCCAATTGATCGCGAATGTCTTTGATCTTCATCAAGTGATCCTGCAAAGACACTTTGTCATCCATCATAATGGAAAACAACATATTCTTTAGGAAGAACGCCCTGCCCTTGTTTGAGGTCTCGTGAAGATCCTTCAAATGTTTCCACATCTCCGCAGCAAACTTACCAGATGGTATTTCTGGTAACATCTCATCAGTGACAGACAACTTGAGAAGCATAATCACCTCTCGATTACTTCCATCATACTTGTCCTGATCCTTCCCCAAAGTGGCAGGAGAAGCTTACGTACCTAGAACAAGCGAATCTAGACACCGGTACTCAAAGATGGTAAGCATCCTTTTCTTCCACGTGTTGTAGTTTTTCCCATTGAACCTCTGGGTACTTTCCAACATGACATTGGTCAAAGATGCCATCCCTCCCATTTTCCAAAGGCACAAAAAATGAGGTAAAAGTCAAAGATCAACTGGCATGGATCCGAAGGCGATCAGTTGGCACAACTCCCATGATTTTTTAAAAATTGTCAAACAAACAAAGGCTCAAAAACTCACGATTTTATCCAAAAATCGAGCAAAAAATAGATTTCGCCCAAAAACCCTAGGCGGCAAAAAAGGCAAGATTTTTTGTCAGAAAAAATCTTCAAAAAAAACCTTGGGCGATTTTCAACAAACTAGCAAAAAGGAATTCAAAAACTCTTCACAAAACCACAATTTTTACCAAAAAATAGCCAAAAGTATATCAAAAAACTAGTTCACAAATTTTGGTCTACAAACCCTAGCCAAAAAATTTAGCAAAAACAGCAAAAAATTTCAAAAAAAAAATTCAAAAACTCTACAAATCTTCAAACCCTAGTCACAAAATGCAAAAACCCGAAGGAATGGCAGCATAGGAAAAAATCTTCAAAATTTCCTCACCAAACACCTCACGCCCAGACACCAAAAACAACAGGTCGCAATTTAGTTCTAACACAAAACCTACTACGGAAATCAGTTGTGGTGTTAAAAAACTCGAGATTTTGAGAAGCCCCGTGTCGGAAATTAAGACCAAAAGTCGCAAGTTGCAGACCTGCGACACAGCAATTTACCCACACGATTTGAACACATAAGTTCGCAGAAAGCCATCATTAATTCCAGCAAAAATAACCACAAACCTAGGTCGCGCGGGAGGCAAAAAAAAATCCTCGAACTTAGATCGCGATTCTTCAAAAATAAGGTGTTGAATAACCCAAACTAGCCCACAATTTTCACAGGAAAATCCTTCAAAATGTCTCCAAAAACAGGTCCAGAAACCCTCACACGAAAATGACAGGAAGAAACGTGATTTTCAAAGCAGTAAACCCTCACGAAAATCTCCTTCTAAAACCCTCGAAATTTTGCAAGATCCCTACGATTTTTTTTTCTTAAAAAATCAAACAAAAACTTCTGAAATAATTTTCCAAATTTTTTCAAGTAAAACCACAAATTTTTTAAAAATCCACCAAAAAAGTCCTTGCAACTTTTTAATAGTCGAGAAACACATTCAATTTTTAAAAAAAAATTTGAACAAAAACATCCAAGAAATTTTTCTTAGGAAAACACGAATTTGTATTGGTCAAAAAATGAGCCTATGCTCTAATACCATGAAATGATAATGGATATTCGATATACTCCTTATATAAAGGATTACAAGATGATGTTTCTAAAAAGAAACAATCGTAAACTAAAGAGAACTAAAGCAAAAACAAAAAGTTACTG
Organism: Sequoiadendron giganteum; assembly: GCA_007115665.2. Taxonomy (NCBI): domain Eukaryota; kingdom Viridiplantae; phylum Streptophyta; class Pinopsida; order Cupressales; family Cupressaceae; genus Sequoiadendron; species Sequoiadendron giganteum. The sequence goes on along the minus strand of CM021107.1, from coordinate 229,247,394 downwards.
AAAACTAACTAAAGCAAACTAAGTTAACTAAAAGCTAACTAATGACTAACTTAACAACTAAGATGACCATTAAATATTACAATTAAACTTAAATAATTGTCAAAGGTCATAAATATAGAAATTCCATTGGCTCCTAAAAGCATTCATGAAAACAAACAAAGGTGTCCATCATTTCCAATAAATGGAAGGATGCCAAAAAACAGCCATTAATAATGTGATTATAGTGTATCGTAAAAGGGCAATATTTTTGAAAGCGATGAATAGTGAGGTATAGGTGAAGGATACACAATTTATTGCTAAAATCTTTATACAATGCATTCAGCAATGGATTCTCAAAATGTTGTCCATGTCATAACAAAAAAACACACAGAATTGCAAAGGAGCTCGTAAGTTAGTTGAGACATGGTTTTTACATATATTTGGGACACCTTGTGCTATCCACTCACTCCACTTCATGCTAAAAAAGTTGCACACAAAAATAGATTGGGTCAAACAAATCTATGTTGAGGACAAAGAAATTCAAATGTTTGTCACAAAAACCACATATTATATGTCATTTTTAAATCACCCTCACAATTGGAGCCTACTAAAGGCAATTGAACCAATACATTTTTTGATTTTGTGTTTCACTTTAGTGTTTAAAAACAAGTATGTTTTCTTCTATGTTTTCATTTTTATTTTTTATATTTTTGAATAGGTTGTTGAGACCCAATTTGCATCCAACACATCTTATGACGACTTGTGAAGGTGCGAAAGGCACTTTTTAGCATGGTCATCAGCCAGCTTTGGTCCATATGAAGGCAATCCAATAGTGAGTGGGCAACAAATGTAAAGCAAATGATTCTAGATGACACTTGATGGGATTGCATAGAATAGCTTCCTAGTTTCATGGAGCCCATCATTATTATTATCCACTTTACTGACATGGATTAGACATGTTTGGGAGAGGTATACGATGGCATCAACCTGATGATTGGGAAAATGTAGTCCATCGAAAATGAAAAGGAGCCAAACCCTCAAGAAACGTTTTTCAAAGAAGTGCAAACCATTTGTGTTGAGTAGTGGAAAAAAATGACCAACCCACTACATCATCTTGTCTTTTTGCATCGACTCCTAAATATTACAGTGATAAGATCCTTTCTTTGCCAACAAGGATGCCACCATACAATGAAAGTCAATGAAGAGTACAAGCAAGCACTTACTAAACTCTTCCCTAATCCTAACTAGTGAATTTGTTGATTTTGTAAACTCCACAGGTCAAAGGGCTTCTAATCTCCCTAACACATGCATATAGGAAGGATGCTCACTCTTGGTGGTACCTCAATGACCATAACTTACACCACCTTTAAACTCTTGCAACCAAATTTTATAGGAAGTTTCTTAATTTTTATTGCAAACTCTCTAAATTTGAAAAAAAAATCAATTCTGAAATTATTATTTTCAACTTTTACCCCCAATTTGCCTCAATAGGTTGCTAGTTCCTCTCCATCTAAGCAAAATTGGAGTACATACTCCATCCACTCAATGAAGTGCAACCAATTGGCATCAAGTAAGGCAAAGGAGCTAGTTTACTACATTCCAGCTCATGCCTTCTTACACACAAGCATAATGAGTACAAAGAAGGGACAACAAAGTTGTGGGATGTAGGCCCAAAGCGAGCTGACTTGGATGTTTCCACTGCCACACAATCTTCTCTTTTTGAGGCAAATGGCCAGCATACTTTTACTATGATTGGCAGCAGAGATACCTATGGTTCTTCTAATCTAGCAACATCATCTAATGTCAATGATGATGATGATGATGATGTTGATCTTGATAAAGACCCATATGACACTAATGACTGATTGTATTATTTTATTGAACAATGAATATGTATAATGGCATTCAAGATTGTCAATCTGATATTGAACTGATTACTATACTGTATTTCAAATGTGTAATATTTATGGTAGTTTTGTTTAGCATATACATGATAGGCGGTATTCTGAACTTAATTCCTACTTTTAGGCTGCAAATATGTATATATTTATAATTTTTAAATGTTTTTTGTACAAACATACCCAGCGCCCAAAAAATATTTGTTGTACCAACATACCATACCCACATAGCCATATACATGTCCCCAATTCCAATTTAAAAACTTAATTTATTAAGTATTTTATAACATCTACTTTCAAACAGCAATAAGAATATATGCATCTTGATCAACAGACCAAGGTAATGCAAAAAGTCTACTTGGTTATCACAAGTTAGAATATAACACATCTGCATCAGAAAAAAAAATCAAGAAAAAGATTGTATCATATGTATACTTGCAAAAGGTGCCAAAATGCAGAGAGTGATCAACTATATCTCAAATGCTGACAGCAATCTACCATATCTCAACAAACAAATTGGTAATTCTCAATTGTAGAGAAACAACTAGGAGTGGCAGACATATTCCACAAAAAACAGCTTTGCCCTTTTTACAATATGCAAAAAATAATTAATTGTTCAGGATAAGGTAGAGAGCTAATAGAACTAGTAAGGCAGTTATTACAATGGAAGACATTAACAGAGATATTTGGATGCAGTTTGCTAATGAGAAAGTGAAGTAAAATAAATCATACAAATTCAAGACAATTTACTCACTGAAGCACAAAAATCTTGGACAGGTGAATCATTGCAGTAATGTAATGGTACATTAAAAGAAAGAAGCAGAGTAAACACAAGATGTTCAGTATCATCCCATTTGGAGAAATGCATTCTTTCTAATACACAACATACCTAAATATTGTACTTGCCACCATAATAAGGCAACCCAAATAAAATCAGGTTACCATATACAATCATAGTTTAAAAACTCAGACTCCGCAATTACTTGGCTGACCCAAAAGATTGAAAAAACTCAGGACTTGGAAAAGACTTGGTGTAAAACTCATCAATAACTCAATAAATTTATCAAACATTAAAATATACATTAATTTTTAAAAATATGCTTTAAAAACATGCATATTACTTAATTTATAAACCATATTACTGATTTCCTTCATATATAAATCAAAATTAAAATTCAATACACTTTATAGACCAAAAAATGAGTTCAAAGGTACACATAATGGAGGTTAGGAAGGAAGGAAGGTTGGAAGGATGGATGGCTGGACAAGGCGGTGGATGGATGGATGGATGGATGGATGGATGGATGGAGGGTATTCCTCCTAAGAGTAGATTAGCAAGGCGCCCTAGGTTAAAGAGTAACAAAGGTGTGTGAAGCTAGGCTCAAGCTACAATCAGTTAGCTCATGAGCGTAATGGTATAAGCCTGCGTGATTGTGAGACTAACCGATCAAACAGAAACGAAAGTCGACCATAGTGATCCGGGAGTCCCATGTGGAAGGGCTCTCGCTCAACGAATCAAATGTACACTGGGGATAACAGGCTGATGACTCCCAAGAGCTCTTATCAACGGAGTCGTTTGGCGCCTCAATGTCAACTCGTCACATCTCGGGATTGAAGAAGGTCCCAAGGGTTTAGTTGTTCGCCGATGAAAGTAGTACCTGAGTTGGGTTTAGAATGTCATGGGATATCTACCGCTGGCGTTAAAAGGAGAACTACGAGGAGCCAACCCTAGAATGAGAGGACTGGGTTGAGCCAACCTATGGTGTACCGATTGTATCCAAAATGCAACATCAAGAAGCCAAGTTGATATGGAAGAACTACTGAAAGCATCTAAGCGGTAAATCCTTCTCTATACAAGTTCTCGCCCAATTGCAAACGCGAACAATATAGTTGGCCATTGGAAAATTGGTGAAAGAACATCACTTTGAGGCGTTTTCGTGTAAGCATTGTGAGGCGTTAAGTGAGATCGTACTAAACCAGGAAGAAAGAAACTCACCAGAGAAGAAATAATGAAGCAGTGAATAGTAGGGGCCGAGCAAAACCCCACTATCCAAGGCGAATATGGATAGTGGGGTCAGGGCCTCGAATAGTGGGGTCAGCCTTGGGTGGTATAGTTCTTCAATGGGTGGTTGCAATTTCAATAAAACCATTGTGGGTCGAGTGAGAGCAACAAAGTGCGCCATATCCCATATAATGCAACCTTGTCCGAGTAACTTGCCTTGGGCAAGGATCTTGCTATGAGTTCGTGTGGGGCCTTTAGTATCCCATTCATCCCATTTCGTTCTGGATATAATAGATAGGGGCCCATTTCCTTTCGAGCGGATCGAACGCATTGTCTATTCATTCATGATTTCAACATTGTGTACGTGTTTCGTTGTTGTTTCAGTTACGAAAGAGGTAGATAATCGATCCCTAACCCTTATGAATTCATCAATCTTACTATCCATCAGCAGGCGAGTTTCCACATCTTATTGAACAAGAAACAACAAATCCATCTCTCGATCTTTCTTTTCATGCCATCTCTGAAGGGCAAAGCTAGAGCCCGTATACCTAAACCGCACAAGAACAAGAGAATATATGAAGGAGCATCCCCTACGGCCAACCATCCTTGATCCTAGCCTTGATTAGTGAAAGGAGGAACAAGAAGTCCCGTGTATGCCGCGATTCCACGATTGTAGGTGTGGCCAACTCGATTGAGAGAACCGGGGACTAAACATAACGAATAGGGATTGACCCAAAGTAGAATGAATTGCAGTGAGAGACAACGAACTAATGTCAATGCTTCTCAATCAATGGTGGGCCCACTCTATTCCATCTCAACAAGGCGGTCTAATTCGAACGCACCAATGGATTTGGATCTCTCTTGCCCCATGATTCCTGCACACAAATTCCAATTCTTCCCATATCTCGCTCAGTCCATTACGGTCGAGGGAGAGGATCAATCATCTTTTTCCGTATGGTTCAACTCCTTTTTCCATAAAGGTTGTCGCTAGTCGTAGCAAGACGTATATCATACGATCGATGAATGGGTGTGAATCATATCTATATCTCTCTATATGGATATGGAGAAAAAAAGAGCTTGGGGGGGGGGCGAGGAGTAGCTTAGGGGTTGGAACATTCAAAACCCAAGACCAATCCCCAATTCATTCAACCCATGACCAAACCTCGGGGGGAGAGGGAGCACTGTAAATAGCTCGTGGGAACACCTCGCTTGAGAGAACCTCTTTCTTGGAGTGGAGAAAAGGAATCGTGTGTGGGGTGGGAGGGAGATTAGTCGTGGAGGTAGATTAGTTGTGGGGGGCTAAGGTTGTCCATCTCTCCCATCATTATGAAACAAATTGAATCCCAACCACCCATTGAAGAGTGCTAAAAGTAGGGTTAGGGGGTGAAGATTTTTCTCTCAATATGCTCGAATCGATCTCGCAAGACCCCACAATCCGCAACGGCCCCAACCCCACCATCCTAAGGAGAATATGGTCAGTGGGGTTCGGCCTCGACCCCACCAACCATATTCTCCTTTGGTTGATGTGGTTTGGCCTAGGGCGGTGGGGTCCACCTTGAGTGGGTAGATATAGTTGGCCTCCCACCCACCCAACTTTATTTGAGTTAATAGTAGTCTAGAGTTAGTAGTAGTCTAGAGCGGCCCTCCTCTAGTATTTCGAACAAGCGAGATCATCCATCTCCTAGAATGTAGTCACCCATAAAGTGGGGTTTCGGTCAAAGATGCGAAGGGTAGCTTCCTCTCCAAAGATATAGATAAGGGCCCCACCCGGGCACTATAGTTGATAGTAGGACCCTATGAAATAGTAGAGGACCTCTACAGATAGTAAGGCTTTTGGGGCCCTCTTCAATCCTCTTAATGCTAGTGAGGGTTTCAACTTCCAGTCTGTGGGATAGGTGGCCACAAGACCCCACCATCCTATTTGCCTTGAGTGGGTGGCCCCAACCCCACTATCCTATTTGTCTCGGGTTGGGAATTATAGTCGGTAGATTAGTTGGATAAGTCCCAAGACCCCATCATCTAGGGCAAATATGGGCGGTAGGGTTTGCCTCAAGTGGGGATTCTAGTTCCCCGAGCAGAGAAGCAAGTTACTCTTTCTAGGTGTAGACGTTAGTTAGATGAGTCGTTGGCCCCCTATCTATATAACTGGCTAAAACTTGGCTCCCTGGGACTGAGCATGAGCTATAATTCCCCCCCACTCAGGTGGGAGGTTGGGTAAGGGGCGGCCTAAAGAACCATGCTAAGGTATGTAGGTTACTACCACGTTCCAAAGCAGATTCACGAGAAGGCCAACTATTCAGATTGAGGACAGATTCTACCCAACTATATAGTAGGGGCTGGTGAGCTTCACGATTGAAACGTGTGGGTACCCTGCCATAGTGAAGTTCGAGAAAAACTTGTCCCCTGTACCGTTTGAGAAACTTGTTCCCGAACAAAGTGACTAGCACCTACCAAGCAACTATCAACTATCAACTAGTTCTCCTTGCATATCTCTCTGTCTTGTCTTCCCCATTCTCATGTATTGACATGCTTAAAGATGTTTGCTTGGTGATTGTCAATGCGAATAAAGTGTCATCCTTAGTGCTCTTGGTGCTGCTACCTCTGCTTGCTTTGGTGTTACCTACTCCACCGCTTCTTCCACCTATGCCTCTTCTCGATCAGAAACAACTGTTGTTGTAGCTTTAACTACTCGTGCTACTTCATTAACTGCGATATAGGCTAGATTGACTACTTAAGAACTTGGAACTACTAGTTGTTCCTTTGCTCCTATTTACCATACTATTGCTTCATCGACATCTGAATCTACTACTATGGCTGGCTATGTTGGTGGTTCAATGGGCTAAACTGTTGAGTCAACAACTGAATCACGAGCACATATTATAGGCTGCAGGTGGTACTGCAACTGTGGTTGGACCATCTATAAATGGATCTACTGAATATGGGAAACACACATCCTTTTAAGAGATGGAGTTCAAATCCTCAACATTTGTGTAACTGTTTGATTTTATGTACTCAATTTTATGTTAGAACATAGAATGCATTTAAGCTAATTAGTTTCAAACTCACGGCTTGATGGTAAAAGGATTTTTTGAAAAATAAAGCAAAACACTATTGAAACAAATGCTAACTATCTACACGCAAACTATGCCTCGGATATGGATCATGACTCACACATATTTCACTGGCATACATACCCCTCATTTCTATTTTGAACAATGTTCCACAAGGACGCATCCCCTCTCAAAAACCCTGTGTTTCTAAGACGTCCCCGTCTCAGAGACTTAGGGACTTGGGGGGGACGTCCCCTACAACCCCACCACTAGCACCGCCACCCCACCAACAACGCTGCTATCTCCAAGATGTCGTTGGAACTTCAAGGCATCCTCAAGACATCCAAGCAACTCCTAGGAGTCTCCAGACCATTTCAAAGACCTCCAAACATCTCCTGCCACCAGATGACCAAAAAGCAAATCTTTTAAAAATTAAAAAAAATCAAAATTTTCTTTGAACCCTATGCCCGAGGCCAAACCCTAATGGCCTATTGGCCCCATCCAAACCCCACAAACTCTATAAAACTGCCTCCTATCCTCATTTCAATTCACAAAACCAAATCAACAAGAAGCTAAAAGTGTGAGTGTGAGAGTGAAAGCTGCAAGTGTACGATGAAAGAGTGAGAATGAAGATCAAGAGGGTTGAGGAGGAGCACGATGAAGAGCAAGAAGAGGAGTGATGCCAAGTTAATGTTCACTTCAAAATTCAAATGTTTAAAACTAGTTTCCCAAAGTTTCATTTGTAATTCTTATACTTATACATCTTATAACTATTTTTTCAAGTACTTATGTATTTCAGTGCCGCTGCCCTGCCACCACCGTGCCACTGTCCCCCCGTCATCTCCAAACTTAGGCCCTTAGTCCCCCCATCCCCAAAACATGTCCCCTCATCAGGAAACTCTATGGAACTATGATTTTGAATTTAATATTTGTATTTTGTGAATGATTTGATAATATTGAGTCTTTGGAGTGTTATTGTCTTAACTCTTACTTTTATCAACAATTGACTACAGCCAGAGTATTCCTTGATGTCTAGACCAAGTGACCCTAAACCTACAAGCCCTGGCAACATCAAACAGTCAAAGTCCTATAATCACAAATTGAAATGCTTGCAACATCTCAAAAACGTGAAGTTTAAATGCCAAATGAAACTGCATCCACATTTTATCACTTTATTTGGCCAAGTCAAACCCTAAGTTGCAAGTAGGGCAATTTTTTGACAAATTTCAGCAATTTCTTGCACTGGAACCGCAATGAGTTTTGGTGGATACTCGTGGCCAGGTATTGTTCCAAGTTACTTGGCATCATTTTTTACACACAATTACTCGCAAGTCCTATGAGTAAACATAAAGTTTTTTAAACAATACATACAATAATAAAACAAAGTGAAGATCATATGGTGAAATTTGTGATAGAAGAAAATTTGAAGCATACATAGTGAAACACAATATACAATGGCTGGATATTCACCATTTGAATTAATTGGGACACAGCAAATCAATTATTTTTGTTAAAATACAGATCACCAAGATTCAAAGCCAAAGTGTTGAAAAGAAATATTAATAAGACAATTTTGACAGTAGATCAAAGACACAAACAAGAAGAAACACCAATCAGCAGTTTCAGTTTCAATTAAAAAAAAGGCTAGCAATGTTCAAAAATTAGGATCCAAAAAAGAAAGTATCAATTAGCAGTGTCAAAAGAAGGAAAGAAGAAAAGCTTATGCATCTACAATAGGAACTTACAAAATCATTAAAACAAGAATTGCAGGAGAAACAAAAGGATTCTACTTAACTTTCACAATTCCACAAGACTATTTGGATCAAAACAATGAGTGGTGTTGGAAGGAATAGATTGTGTTCTGTTGAAAGGATAATGAAGCATGATAAACAGATCTACCCAATATAGTAAACACACCAAGTTAAAAGACAAGACACTGTATAATGAGCTACCAAGGAAACAAAGGCGGCCAAACTGATTTCAATTCCTATCAAAAGGAAGTTAACATTTGCAAAATCAAAATAAAACAGGTGATATTATTACCAGCATAGGCCAAATATTCTTTCAAAGCTAAGTTCAACCCCAACCAATTAGTTAATGTAGATGGAATTGGTTTGATAAGTAGTTTTACACCATGTGCCTGATTAGCATAGAATAGTTTATTAAGATTGTCTTTGCTTTTTCAGAGTATTGGGATGACTGTCGGTAAGGATAGCAGTCTGAAGAAAAAATGGACGGCAGTCTGAAGTAAAAATATGAGATTGACGAACAATTATGTATCCAGTCCCTTATATGCATTTTTTTAATTAAATGAGGTGGGGTGGAGGCCAAGGCCTGAAGAGGGAGAGCGTGAGAATGAGAGAGAGCCATGTGAGTTTTGTGGGAGAGCCTTTTATAATGCTTCCTCAATTCTTGCCCTGGGCTTAGGACTATACAGCAGTGAAGGCTAGAATAGAAATTGAGACCCAGAATTGGATGCTTAGATTGTTGGTTCCATATACATTAGCACCACAGATTGAATCAGGAATTGGTAGAAGAATTTTACCCGTCACCCTACTTTCTAGATGCTTCTGCTATTGCTTAAAGAAATAACAAGGAAAAGAAGAGAATTTTAGTTATGAATTGAGCAGTATTATGGATATATCTGCTCGAAGGAATTATGGATGTAAAATGCTTGTTGGAATAAATTTGTCCGTTAAGCACCATGCTTCTAATTCAAATTGGAAGGTGGTGAACATTTTGCTTTCTTAATAGAACATGGGCAACCCAATGCTTTCATGGTAAGGTAAATCCTCACAATCTGCCCATATAATTGTGTAGACCCACTCCCTTCTATCTCAAAGATAAATCAACAAGTAGGTGCATGATAATATGTAGTTTATATTTTGATCTCAATGCACTTATATTATCAGTGTCATGATTTTCACTCTACTTTCTCCATCCCACTATTCTGCTGGTTCAATTGATTGAGGGCTTTCTTTATTTAACACCCTAAAATGAAAAGTCAACAAAAGCTAAAGTTGAAAGAAAACATCGGGAAAATATAGATAATAGAACATTTTTTATCATTGACTATGGTTGAATCACAACTCAAATTCCTCATTTAAAAAGACAGAGAGACGTCTAATCACAGCAAAGGATTGTAGAGTTTTGGAAATGGAAAAAGAAAATGCATCTCAAATTATATTAGGAAATATTAATCCCATATTCACATCTTTCCTTTTTAACAACAAATTCTTACTAGATTTGATTATGCCTTCTCTCCCAGATGCCTCACAGCTCATGTGGCTACTCAATAGCTGCTTTGTCATACAGTATTTATGCTTTGTCATGTATTTATGTTTCTATTGTTTCTTCATCATGCATCCAACAGACGTATTTTGTCCCAAATTGTTTTACTGGGGATTGGTTATTAATCTCTTTTATCTGCCAAGTAATTGTATGCATGAGACGAATTGGACTTTTATTATGTTCTTCAGGGTTGAAAGGCAAAACCAGATGTGAAAACTCCACAGGAAGAAATACAAGTAGCCTCCAAAACATTGCTACAAGAGAGAAAATATGATCAGTGTCGCTTCCTGACCCTGAGAAGTACAACTGTACAAATTCAAATGAACTTCTGAAAAATAGTGTTGTATAAATATACCTGCAGATATGAAACTGTTATGGAATCGTGTTCAGGTGAAACATCTGTCAAAATGTCCTCCATGGCCCGCACCATAATTCCCCGTTCTGCAGTATCTTCCTCCCCAAGTTGACCAAGTGTGAACGTTTTTCCAGTACCTGTCTGGCCATATGCCATCACAGTCCCATTGTACCCTTCCAATACACTCTGCACCAAATGGATTAAAAACTCAGGTAACCACAGTTAAAGAAAATAGAAACCAAACAAATGAGCATGCATACAAAGCTATACCACTCACAATATGTCCAAAACCTCAAAGAAACATGTCAATTTATTATTGTGTATACAATCAATATGAAGAGATCAAATACTTCACAATTTAAGAACTTAGAAGAGAATTTGAGCAAGCAGGTCATGAGTAAAGTGACAACAAATTATTCAGTAGTATGCCAAGATTTCTACATCATAAACAAATCATGCAGGAAATGCAAATGTGACAAAAATAATTTAAATAAACAGTAAATCCCAAGATTTCCTAATCGATGAGAAATTGTCCTAAAGTTCAAATACCTCAACAACAGGCTTTGCCACAACTTCATAAACGCGCTTCTGAGTATGGATTTCTGTAAGAACTTCATCAAACTGATATGTTTCAGAGTCCCAATTGTTCTTCCGCAACTTCAATCGTTTAAGCTGAACAGCAAAATTTATAAATAAGATACAAAATATAAATGAAAGATGGGTTGCAACAGAATTTGAATATGAACAGCTGCTCAGAAACTTGTATAAATACATCAATGTCAGCAAACCTCTGGCTGAAGTTCCACACAGTCTGCAAAGTCTGCATCCGCAGTTTCCTCCTCTGCATTTCTAGGTCGCAATCTTACTGCTACCCTCACTCTTCCAGGCACTGTTATCAAAGAGATAATCAATAAGTATAAAAGGGTTATGTTTGTCAGTGCAAATCAAAAGTCACAAACTCAAAATTCATTCATAAGTCATCAAAAGACCCAACAGAGCATTAATCCCCACATAAATAAGACACGATGCATCTACAAATAACTAGAATAACATAGTAAATTCCAAATAAAGCATCTAAGAGATATAACAATGAATTTCACACTGTGAGAAATGGCCAAGTTGCACAGAAGCTTTTTATATTTGCTGACTATGTAATTCAAAAAGGATTCACTTCTCCCAGTGATTTTACTTTTATATTATAATATTATGCTTTCAGACCACCTTTGTAATTCAAAAAAGATTCACTTTTCCCAATGATTTTACTTTTATATTATAACATCATGCTTTCAGACCACCTTCAAAGTGTTCAACTCCAAATGAGGCATTCTTGGATGGCATGAAAACCAAAGGAAGTCTCAGTTAGCAGTTCGCATTTGGTGGTTTGCCAATTTATTTCTACCCGGGTTTGGTACAGCTGGATACAGCTGTAATATATATATATATATAACCAGGATTTGCTTTAGCATGGTTCAGCGCAGCTGGATTGAAGGCTTTTTGTGTTGTTAGAGACTAAGTAGTTAGTAGCCACCTTTTAGAGTTAGATTAGGTTATAGATTAGAGTTCACTTTTTTACTTTTTTTTTGTCTATGGGCAGACCTAGGTTTGCACAGGGTACATCCCGGGGCTATAAGTCAGCCCCAGATGCATCTGACACATCCAGGGCATACCCACACGCCAAGGATGTACTCTGAGTGAACCCTAGTTGTACCCAGCCCAGGATCGGTACCTGGTATAAATCTGGTCCAGGTACATCCTGGGTAACCTAAGAACCCTGTAACACAGAGAAAAGTGCTACAGATAAGAAGCCGGTCCCACTAACACAGGATGCTATGTGATAAACAAACCTTTGGCCTATAATTTGGCAGTTGAAATGAAAATTAAAAACAGATATAAACATATCAGGAGCTATCTTGTAAATTTTAATACACAGAGTCCCTTCCATTACAAAATACAGACCATGACCAACAGACTTGCATCTCTGCAGAGTGCAAAGGAATAATTGACATTTTCCACATTTACAAAACTACAATATCTCTGTACAAATTATAATCAAATCTTGAAAATGGTAAAACCATGGTAACAAATTGTAAAATATAAGTTATCAGCTACTTGCAAGAATACCACCTTTAGACAAATGTAGTTTGACTCGGGTCTACTTGCACAACTAAACCTCCAACAAAATTACATAGGCATTATTGAAATTACTAAAATTGCTGAGACAACTTGCACAGTTTATTAATAAGTGATTACAAAATTCAGTTTCATTTATGTCAACAACATTTGATTGGCAGAAAAGGGATGCAACTGTCAGAGATGCTGGCCAAATGATGATAGCGGTTTTCTGTTCTATCTCTGGTTCCTTGGGTATATGGCTAGGTATAAAATTTGGTAACTTTTACACACTGGGTACAACCAATACATGTATCATAAATTTTGACTGAATGTGCCATTGGATCTAAGAACTCCATTAGTTATCATATAAAAAGTTTTAAATTGAATAAGATTTTTTAATATATGGCCAATGATGATATATTATGAATATCAAGCAAATCAATAATTGTATTATCGGTGATATAATGAATAGAACTTTAAGTAAAGCTGGGTCCAAACGTTGGCTGGGTAAACGTCCTGAAGTAAGAGGAGTAGTTATGAATGCTGTGGATCATCCTCATGGGGGTGGTGAAGGAAGAGCTCCAATTGGCAGAAAAAAACCCCTGGGGCTATAGCGCACTTAGAAGAAAAAGTCGGAAAAGAAATAAACAGTTCTGTTATGTATATATGTCTCGAAGCTGTTAATAATTACAACCTGTTAGCTCCTTATAGGAATTGTTTTGTCTTAAATCAGCAACCAGAAACATGACACTCCAAAATGTTTTGGGAGCTCTCATGCATATATTTTGTTTTATGGAATGACATTTCTAATTATAGCAAGAGTATCACCTGATAGTTCTGTCTTGCAATCAGGAACATGGTAGTCCAAAATGTTTTGGGAGATCTCATGCATAAATTGCGTTATGGAACTCTTAACCAGTATGAAATGGACCATGATCCACCTAATCCAGGTAAGATTATCAGTAGTTCAATTTTCAAGGAGCCATTGACCTTAGTGGCAGGCATATTCATTGCACATTTGATTCTACAGTTAGCTACTAGTTAAAACATTTATTTTGTTGGATTTCATCTAACAATTTCGTCGTAGTGAAAGTGTACAATCCTAAAATTCACTTGATCAAGAATACCAGAATCATATTTCAATTTTATTTATAAATTTGTTGTTGACTGAAATATGGTCTTCAGAGGCATGCTAAGCACTACTACATTTGTTCAAGAAGACAAAATTAGGATGCCATGAGCATTTGCATAATGTATGGACAAAATTATTAATTTACAGAAAAACATGTAAATAGACTGAGATTACCATAATATAGGCCAACCGAGGCTTGTGACAGTTGAGATGCTAGCTACTTTTCAGAATAAATAAGCGGATTTCATTATCTGATGTTTCCTGTTCAGTTCAATGGAATATGACCAATTCTAAAATTGAAATAGGCAAAAAACGTCAAACATTTCAATTTCGTTTAAATATTTCAAATATGTTGCTGCAAAAGATGGGCCACAGAGCCATCCTTAGCAATAAATTTGTACAAGGCCAAACTTTGAGTGTCAGCAGCATTTGCAAATTGTCTAATCCAAGCTAGTGGTTCACAGAAAAACACATTGTAACCATGGCTAAAGATAACTGTATTGCTGTCAATGTTGAATGGTGTGCCTTCAGATGCAGATAAATTAGTTATCTCCAAAACTTTGTACACAGTTTCTTCCAGAAGCTGTTCTGTGCTCAATCATTATTGCAAACCATTAAAGTCTCTGATTAAAGAAATTATCTTCATAAATTACAAATAATAAAAGGACCAGATGCATCTAAGAGAACACACGACAAGAGATGAGATTTCATAGCTGTTAACATCCTCTATGCCAGATTGCTCTGTAGCAATTGGCAAGTGAAATTATTCCTTGCCAAGATTGTCTCTATGGACGTGTAAATTTAAATTAAGTAGTTCTCCTAAGTTGTCTGATTGCCTTGGTTTAAAATTCCATGTATTGTGTTGTTTATGACGGCGAATATCAAGATAATTGTGCCTAATACGGTGGGCATTTTAAAGTAAATGTGGAAATATGTTTTATTCTCCGTTATCTTTTATTGAAGACAGTAAGACATTGCAATATTTTATTTTATTTAATAATCAAGTGTATGGATAACCAGTTTTCTTTTACTAAGAACAAAAGACTCTCATGAGAGAATCCATCCTGCTTATCTTCTATTTAATTTAAGTAACAGAAATTTTAAGTATTGTCTCGTTTCAAGATTTCATGCATTTGACTACTTATATTACGCTATTTATAACTCCAAATGCATGCTGTGATTTTACATAAAATGTCGCCATTTTAAAAGGAAATGCATGTCCTTCTCTAATTCATTCTTTGTTAGTAAATTGCATACCTCCTCCACAGTCATCTTTGCCGTTACGAGGCGATCCAGTGCCGCTGCGCCTGCCAGTGGATGGAGACAAAGAGGGCGAAGGCGATGACGCTTTGACGCGCTGCCCTCCCGCCGCAGAAACAGCATTCGACTTAACCGTCGAATTCACAGACAACGACCTGTCCGCCCTCAACGGCAACTTAGGCCCCGCGTTCGAACCCCCGTTGTTCCTGTAACTTCCTGTAAACGCCATGATGCTTCTACAACACCATTTTTTTCACGCACCCGATCCTACATTATGATTCCGCTCCCCATTCATAACTAACATCATCCGTTGTCAGAACGAGGGGCCGAAGAAAACAAAAACGCAATATTGCAGACATCGAAAGCAAAACCAAACCCTAAGCAAAGCAAAACATCCCAGCCTAGGGTTGCGAATTCGCAATTTGACTCAAAACGAACTTTCTTTAGCGGTTCAACAAATATAATGATTCAGAAATCAATATTGCAGTGGAAGCACCTGCACTCTAACAAGACTACAAAAATGGAGATTTCATCACTCATTTACGTGTTATTTCCGTAAAGATCATCTAAAATGCTTAGCCTGCGTGTGTGTGAGAAATTTCTGAGCAATCTTCACAAGCTTTCCTCACCAAAACGACAAGGAGATCGCCAACATCCAGCCAGAGACAAAAAACAGGCACAACTAAGCTTCTCTTAGGCAAACCAAAAAATTTAGCCATATTCAAAATATAATCATTATTTTATACCGCTGTTCTCTATGCCTTCCATGCTCCACACATAACACATACCATGCACAGCATGTTCTATGTGCATGCAAGGATATATGATTTACTAGCAGCTTAGCCGGTGATCACGTGATAATGTGACCGACGGGGGAGAATGAACCTTTCTCTGTCACTGTGCATGGGCCCCCAACGATCCGGCAAACTGGCAGTAATATTACAAAACAATTAATATTCTCCAGTCAAAAGCTGGTCCAGACCTTAAGTCCAAATTTTCTGGTTTGCATTTTATATGTCTGTCTTTACTGTTCAGTTTATCCTCTTCGGAAGGGATTGAAATAATTTGTTATTGCTGTCCTTGGATTTTATTCCATTAATCAGGCGCGTGTGAACCTCAGTTGGGTTCCCAAAATGATGACTACTTTTAGGGTAGTGTACCTTCTTAATACAATAAGTGAGCTTTTGTAAAGTGAACATGAAATGATTGAAAGCGAAGTTTAAATTATACATGAGTAGTTTTCTATTAGTAATGATGCCTTAATATGGGATGAAAAATACAAATGAAAGCATTTCTTCCTTGATTTGAGGTGGGTCATTATAACTTAACATATTTATAATAGAGTAAAATAGAATAGAAGGTTTTTAAAAAAGTTTTCATGGGAGGGAGTTTTGAAACAAGATGAAGAGAAATGGAGGAGTTGAATCTAGTAGAGAAGACTTAGTATATTTTATCGAATAAATTAAAATTCAAATATAGTTTTACATAAAAAGGGAGAAGAATGCAATTTTATGTTTTAAAATAAGAAATCTTGTTTTCGTAAGTTAAAGTAAGTAATATAGAATCAATCTTGATATGGAAGATGATCAATCATGGCATTACATGAATTTCACTTTGATGTCATTGTCTCGGTACATAGGACACCTCACGTTGGTCATTAAAAGGAGGAATATAGATTAATTGCCTCTAGGAATCTTGATATACTCTTTCTATATGAGACTAATTGTTTGAATAAAACACTCCTTGGAATGCCCAACCTGTTTTATAAAATTCCATGGATTCCTTCATGCAATCTAGTGGGATGGTAATGTTGTAGAACAGCCATAAGCATTATTATTGTCTTATCAGCTTGAGCAAGCATTATATTTGTGCCAAACTTAGTGTTAGGAATCAAGATTTGTCATTAATGTCTATGTCCCAATCCCAATTTATTTGAGGGAAAATGTGAATGTGAATGTGAGATAACAACTCTTATATAAACTTGGCCTAAGAAAATTTAAGAATGTTTTAATGATATCCTTCATCATGAAGAAGAGGAGGAAGAAACAAGCTTTTGTGTGAATAAAACGGGGAACTAGGGAAGGGGACCTGATAGCTAAAGAGGTCCTGTAATATCTACTAGAGTATTACACATTAAAGGACTCTCTTGTTTATAAAAGAGACATTAGGTGTTACTATTATTACTAGTATTTAAACAAAAAGTACTCCTTATATTAAGCCATATAATTTAGAAAATTACTCCTCACAATAAGACACATATAGGAAACTAAAACCAGGTGGTGATATTGCAAGAGATAAAGGTACATACCTTCGACTTTCACACTCACTTTTTCCACCAGTTTGTCCATGTGTCCTTGATAAATGGTTGTAGCCTTTAATTTGACTTATTTAGTGCACAAGCAAGGTCTTAACATAAATCACATTATCTAATAACCACTACATACCACCTTAACCCCCGACAATCAGCATTTATGGCTTTTCCCCACCCAAGACAATCTCATGTAGTGCAACCTAGTCCTTAGACCAAATATCATTACATGGTCTCGTGTGCCTATTTTAAATTCAAATTTCTTGTCCCAAGGTTAACTCATCTAAAATATAGTCATTGGATTGTACCCTATGTGTCAAGAACTCAAATTGAATAATTGAGGACATGTATACATAAGCATCTCCTAGGTCAATAAGAACATCAAGTAGATAACAAGAGAAGGTCTAGTTTTATTGAAAGATTAATCAATTTTTAAACTTAGAATAATCTTAGTCATAATTGAACTAGAAAAATAATTTGGTTCAACATGTTTTCCAAACATAGATAGCTCGCAAGTGGCTTGATTGCTCTCAAGACGAGTCAAGAATCTTCTATTTATCTTGTAGCAAGACCCAAGTGTTATGTTATTCAATGCAACCCATTCTTAAAAAAAGACACAAATGAACACACTACATGAGGTTGTATTAATAACAAAGGAGACAAACACAATCTAGCTAGACCACATAACATGCCCTATTCCAAGACCAAGCCACATAATGTGAGCTAGTTGAAGTTTAGGTTGCATGGTGTGGCCTAGCTTAGGACCAAATCACAAGATCATCCTCACCAAGAAGCTTAGATTAACTTGGTTGCATTATCATAGTCTCTATTCTACATTTAGATCCTAGATTTTGATCTTTGGTTGCATCACATGAATTGGTCAACAATATGGTCAAAATCAACATCACCCCAAAACCCAATAAGCACGTAATTCTCTCTTAATTATTCAATACTCAACTCTTATTTTATAGGTACACTATTTGATTTATTTATAGTTAACATTAGGCCCTTATGTCACATAATATAGGAAATTATTCTTTCACAAATACATGAATGTACCAAAAACCATGACTTAATACATATAGGTTGTAGATTAACTATTTTTCTTTGTATTTAAAATATCTTCTAAATAACAATTTTTTTTAAATGATCTTTCATATAATATAAATGATAGAAATAAAAAATAATTTTAACAAATGATGTTAATGCTATCACAAAAAGTAGTTAACTAACATAACTTTGTGTGAACATAACAAGCATACCTAGCTACTACTCCTTGCCCCTAAAAAAGATTTTCCACTATTAACTTGGAGGAAGAGTGAACTAAATATGGACATGTTTACTTCAATTTTCTATTTTTATATAAATAATTATTGTATTCTCTTTAGTAGAACCATGAGTTGAAATGACTTTCTAAAATGTGCTTTATTTTTATGTTGAATTAAGCAACCTTGAGGAATTGTAACAAATATAAAATATTGCTCACAAAGGAATGGTCTCAAACAAAAAACAAAGAGGTTGCATACAAGCAAAAAATAAGCTTAAACAATCATCATCAACAAACATAAACTCGAATTACCACAATTTACAACGCAAATAACAATGTGGTTAGAATATTAGTTTTATTTTATTCTATCACAAGATGTATTAGAGCTAGGGATTTTAAAGTGTTGACTCATATTATAGTGTCTTTTATTAACCTACTAACATGAGTTGTATAGCAAAGTGGAATATAGATATGATTAAAAATAATTTCTTTAGAAGTAATACACGTGACAACTCATATAAACTTGGCCTGATAAAAATTAAGTATACCTTTAATTTATCCTCCATCATGAAGAAGAAAAGAGGGAAACAAGGTTATGTGTGAAGAAGATAAGGAACTATGGGAAAGGACCTAATAGCTAAGTGAAGTATGATACCTATGAGAGGATTGGACATTAAATGACCCTTTTGCTGACAAGAAAGCTATTAGATGTGAATTTTTTTACCATTATTTAAATTAAAAGTGACACACAAAAGATGAATATTCCTTACAATAAGACATATAAAATAAAACAAAATCATGTGATTATATTGTAAGGGGAAAAGATGTTTACCTTGGACTTTTATATTCACTTTTTATTCCACTTTGTGTATGTCCTTGGTGAATCCAGTTGTAGTCCTCATTTGACTTGTTTGGCATATAAACCAACTCTTGAAATAAATCCCATCACCCAACCACCACTACATACCATCTTAACCCCTACCAATTACCATTTATGGTGTTTCCCCACCTATGAATATGTCATACAATGTAACCCAATCCTTAAACTAGATATCATAGCATGGTTTACTATGCCTATTTTAAATTTTAAATCTCTTTCATGTGCTTGAATCATCTAGAATATAGTCATTATATTGTCATCTTATGTGCCAAGAATATCAATTGAATGACTAGGGGCATGTATATATAAGCATCTCCTAGGTCATTAGGATCATCAAGTAAATAAGGAGAGGAGATTTAAATTAATTGTAAGATCATTCTGTCATAATCTTAGATCAATATTAGTGATTGTTGGATTCATATTTAATCTCATTTCGTATATATTACACAACTTCCAATGGACTTAACTATTGTTCAAGCAAGTCAATAATCTTCTATCCATCTTATAATAAGCCCCAACATGCCTTTTAGCATAACCCCTTCTTAACAACAAGCACAAATACATAAGAGAGCACACTACATGAGGTTGCACTAATAACAAAGTGGATTGAACCAATCTATCTAGACCACAAACATGGCCTAGTCTTTGACCAAGTCACGTGACATGAGCTAATCCAAGTTCAATTGTATAATGTGACCTAACCAAGGACCAAACCATGTGGTGTGATCCCATCCTTAGTAGCAAGAATCTCAAAGTAACTTAAAGTCATATTATCTTGATCTTTATTCCCTATTTGGATACTACATTTTGATCTGCTATCACATTGCATCAATTAATCAAATATAACATCAATATTAACATTGTGTTGGAACCAAATAAGTATATTAGTGTCTCTCAATTACTTAATACTTTGATTATCGTTAATTAGCATTAGACCTTATATCACATAA
This sequence comes from Sequoiadendron giganteum, assembly GCA_007115665.2. Lineage (NCBI taxonomy): Eukaryota > Viridiplantae > Streptophyta > Pinopsida > Cupressales > Cupressaceae > Sequoiadendron > Sequoiadendron giganteum. The sequence goes on along the minus strand of CM021107.1, from coordinate 229,226,910 downwards.
TATAGGAAAGCATTTTATTTTTTCACAATTACATAAACATAACAAAAATCATGACTTAATGTATAAGTTGTAGATCAACTTTTTTCATGTGTATTTAAAATGTTCTCTAAAAAATATTTTAAAAATAATATTTCATGTAATATAAATGATGTAAATTTGAAAAGGTAACTTTAACATGTGTTATTAATCCTATCACAAAAATTATTTCGCTAATATAACTTCACAAGAACATAGCAAATGTGTGAACATGCATGCCCAACTATGAGTCCACATCCCTTAAAAAGCTTTTCCACTATTAACTTGGAGGAAGAGTGAATAAAAATGGACAAGTGTATATATGCATATATATGTGTGTGTATATGTATATATGTGTATATATGTATATATATATGTATATATGTGTATATATGTATATATATGTATATATATGTGTATATATGTGTATATATGTATACACACACATATATACATATATACATGCATATACATACATATATATTTATATATATGCATATACACATATCTATATATATACATCTACATACATACATATATATGTATACATATGTATATATGAATATACATATATATGTATATACACATGTATAAGATGTGTTTGTGTATTGTGTTCTATTTAGTAGGATCATGGGTTGAAATGACTTCTTAATATGTGCTCTATTTTATATTGAATTAAGCAACATTGAGGAATTATAGTCTAAAATATTGTGTATTAAGAAACAATCTCAAACAACAAAGAGGGCTTGCATGCAAGCAACAAACAAGCTTAAACAATCATCATCAACACAAATAAAAATAAAAATTCACCATAGTTTGCACCAAATATAACAATGTGGCTGAAATATGTGCTTTATTATATTATATCATGAGATGTTATTAGAGCTAGGGTTTTCAAGTTACCAACTTATTTAAAGTGTATTTTATTAGCACACTAATATGAGTTGTAATAAAGTGGAATACATATACGATTGAAAATAATTTCTTAGAAGGTAATATGGTTTAACAAGAGCTACAATAAGTCAATTTCTTGTTAAAGACTATAGAGGTGCTTAATGAATTTAATGGTGTGTTGTTCTATTCATGGAGTGTTCTTTTTGGCTTTGCATGTCTCGGCAAATAGTTTTTTTTTAATCTTTAATTTTTCTCTTAAAAGTGTGTCTATTGTTTCTCTTTGCAAGTTAATGTTTCTATAATATGTTTGGTGTCCACCTTTGCTCCCATCAAAACCCATTTGCTTTAGTTATGTTTGCTTGGTGACTTATTATTAAACTAGTCATAGTGATTCATTTGCAATATAATATCCACTAATAATTGTTCCTTAATGTTATGTTGTTCCTTTCTAGATTTTAAGTAAAAAAATAGATTTACAACAAACAACAATCCTCCCAAATAATATCTAAATAAAAACAATTTAGTTATACTCAAACATCATGAATGAAACTAGCTAGTCAACATATGAACTTGCACAAATTGAATCAAACTCTAGTAGAAAATTATATTGATTGTATCAAATATTTATAGTAATGGATTATAATGGCAGTCAATACAACAACAAGAATAACTATAAATCTATGACAAAAATGCTCACACTAGACTTCCTTACAAATATTTGATGCTCCAATGCACTCCTTGAGTGAGAATACTCTAAAAGAACCAAAGGTTTTTTCTCCTCTGATTCCATAAACCAATGAGTTTTCATCCTTTGATTCTAGAAACCAATGGGTTTTTGCCCACAGATCTCAATCTCCTATGATTTTTTGTCTATAGAAGATAGCTTGAACACAAAGTGCTTAGAAGATATAATAACATAACATGGATGATCTCAAAATGTATTGTTTTCCTAGCTTTATATGCTACAAACCCAAATGAAAGCACTAGTCGACTAAACCTATAGTAATGCCAAGGCCCATATTTGAATTGTACACGCTAATTCATGGGTTGGCCTTAATGGGCTTACAAACTTTCACGTCGAAGGTTTAGAGTTTCTCTTTCCTTCTGAATTAGTGCAGTTCAAGTGGTATCTTCAAACTTTGGTCCCCAATAGCTCCTTAACATGCATTAGGTTGCAACCCCAATCCCTAACCTTCAATATCCCTTGGCATGCATTGAGTTGCAACCCTAATCCCTGATCTCTTATAGCTATTGGAATGTGTTGAGTAGCAACCCTAATCCTAGACCTTCGATAGCTTTTTAGCATGCATTAGCCAACAACGTTGATCCCTAACCTCTGATATCTCCTAGGCATGGGTCAAAGAATGACTTTGATTCCTGAACTTTGACATCTCCTTAGGCAAACAACCTTTATCCATTTTTTGAAAAAGGGACATGCCATGTCCTCCCTCCCCAAGATTTATTGTCCTCGAGTAATGTAAATTAGGATGCTCAAGAACCTTTGGTCATTCCCATGTAGAGCCTTCAACTAGTAGGTTTTTCCACCTGATTAAATACTCTATAATTCCCTTTCTCCTCAACTTTTTAACGGAGGTGTTTATCACTTCTTTTGGGATCAAAATCAACTTACCCTCATCATCCAAGGATGGAAACTCCTCTGAGGGAATAATGTGTTGGATGAGGACTTTCTTCAAACAAGATACATGGAAAAAATTATGAATTAAATTGTTTTGTGGAAGCTCCAACTCATAGGCCACTTCATTGATCCACTTCACAATTATATACAATCCATAATATCATAGTTTGAGCTTTTCAACTCCACTCTTATCAATAAAAGTTTGTTTATACGGTTGTAATCTCAAGAAAACCAATTCTCCCACTTTAAAGGACCTTTCAGTTCTTTTCTAATCTACATAAGTCTTTTGCTAATTTTGAGCTTGTTGCAAGTTATCTTTTAGTTTCCTCAATATCTATTGACTACAATCCACCAAGTCACCTACTATTGGGACTCTGGTATTTGAAAGTAATACATTAGCGAAATAATATGCATCATAACCATGTAGAGCCTTGTAAGGTGTCATCCCAATGGACATGCGTGAATTATTGTAGCAATATTAACCCAAGTGCAACCACTTGATCCATGCAATCTACTAGTCTAAAATATAGTTTATTAATTACCCCTCAATCCACTTATTCAATATTTTTGTTTGTCCATCAGTTTGGGATGGTAGTTAGTACTTGGTGTTAGTTGTGTACCTGTCAAGTGAAATAATTCATGCCAAAAAGAACTAAGAAATATATTATCCTTATCACTAACGATTTTCTTGGACAAACCATGTAATATGAATATCTCCTTTTAGAATATATCTATTACTCGAGGTGCCTTGAAATTTGAAGCAATAGCAATAAAATATGCATACTTTGTCAATCTATCAACCGCAACATAAATATAGTCTCTACCTTGTACCTTGGGTAAAACTATGATGAAGTCCATGGATAAGCTCACCCATTTTTTCTCAAGAATTGGTAGTTGTTGAAGCAGACCTGTTGCAAAAATTTGTTATCCCTTGTTCTATTAGTAGGTTATACACTCTCTAATATGCTTATGGACATCCTCATTCAAGCCCTTCCATGAAAACCTCCCATGGATCTACATGTATGTCTCGTAATATCCTTGATGTCGTATTGTTGGAGTGTCATGAAATACTTTCAAAATCTTCTCCTTGATCTTTGACTTAGGCACCAAAAAAGACTATTTTTGTATAGGATCAGCCCTTCCATAACAACATACCTATCATACTTCACAACCTCATCAATAATTTTAGAGGAAATTTATTCTTAGCATACTCAACAATAATTGAAACCCTTCCATCAACATAAAGAGTGGATAATGAGCATAGAGTAGGCCTCCTAGAAAGTGCATCAGCTACCACATTCATCTTGCCCTTCATGTACTCTATTTGAAAATCATAAGCTTGTAGATTACTTACCCATTTTTTGGCGATCTTTCAAAAAAAATTGATCCAAGAAGAACTTCAAACTATTATGATCAATCTTCATTAAAAAAATCACAAACTAAATATTGTCTAAAATTCTCTAGTGCATGCATGATTGCCAATATTTCCTTATACTAAATGGGATATAACTTCTCTATATTTCTTAATTTTATGCTCTTAAAATTTATTGGATGTCCTCTTTGACTTAGGAAAACTCCAATACCTTCTCCAAAAGCATCATGTTCAACAACAAAGGGTAATGAAAAATCAAGAATGGCAAGTACAAGGCATGAGCTCATAACTTCCTTCATCTTGTCAAAAGTTTTTTAAGCATCTTCAAACCATACAAAATCTCCTTTATTTGTCAAATTGGTCAAGGGTGTATCCAATTGATAGAATCCTTTCATAAATCTCTTATAATAACAATATAATCCAAGAAACCCTTTCAGTTGAGTTAGATTAGTAGGTGGAGGTCAATCAAAGATCACCTAAATCTTTTGTTAATCTACTTGAAAACCCTTGAAACTTACAACATGAACCAAGTACATAATCTCATATAATTCAAACTCACATTTATAAATCTTAGAATAGAAGGATTGCTGCTCCAAAATTCCCATAAGTATGTCTAGGTGTTCCAAATATTCCTTCGAAGTATTGTTATGGATCAATATGTCATCAAAGAAAACTAGAATAAATTTTCTAAGTTGCTTACTGAATACCTAGTTCATGCATGATTGGAATGTAGTTGGAGCATTAGTGAGTTTTAAAGGTGTGATAAAAAACTCAAAATATCTATATTGACATCAAACGTACGTTGAATGGTTATAAGTACAGGGTTATTTCTCCACCTGGATACATAGGTTCGAGTTATTTCCCTAATGGTGATTAATTTAGAGATGTCACATTGGGTCTCCCTATCCATTCCTTGATCATACTCAAATCAAGTATGGTATGTATCATGTTTGACCTATGTGAACTCGAATCCGATTTAGGAGTTATTCTAGAATCCCTATATGTCGTGAACAACCTATAAATGTTTGATTTAATTAATGGTTTAAATTTCACATTTTTTCATAAATAAAATATTAAGAATTCAAATGATTATTTTATTTATTATTAAAATATTCTCCATGTTTCGGGAAAAAGGGAAGATAGAATGAGAGTGGAAATGAAATTAACTATTGTTTAATTTATTGCAAAAAAAATTAGTGGGTTGGGAATTGTAGATTGTATTGGATTTAATTATCCGGTTTGAATTTTGGATTTCGTAAATTTAAATGAAAATATGCTTATATGGATTTAATGGTTAAATTATATGTTAAATGATATTTTTGAAGGAATTTAATTGATCAATTTGATTTTAGGAGAAATTGAGGGAGTTTTGAATTCAAAAATGGAAATATGAATTTTTAATTAAATTTTAGTCGAGTTTTGAAATGGGTAAATAGGGAAAAAGCTTTCTATTTTCATTTTTATGTGTTTGAAATTGTGAAAATATTGGGAGAGAAAAACTTTGTTGGAGCAATTTGGAAAATTATTGATTGGGAGTGTGTTTGTTATCAGAACTCGATGAGGTCGAATTTGTTGGAATAGGATTTTGGAGGGGAATGTTCTTATTGATTTTCAAGAGTCCTTGTTTGGTGTGCTTGACAAATTTTACATTAATTTCAAATCTTGGAGGGCATTAAGGTATTTTCATTGTTTTTAATTCATTTGATCATTTTTCTTTGAATTTGTTATAGGAGAATGATCAGGGGAGTGTAGAATCCTCCCGACTTACTTCATTTGGAAATTTAGATGTTTAAATTAATTGTTTTATTTTATTTTATTTTAAATGGTGGGGTTACCATGCCCAATATTTCAAGAAATGGGAAAATTACCTATTTTATAGCTTAAGAGGGGTGTTGGCCATATTTTCCACCAAAGGGTATTATTAGAATTTTGATTTTGAAAATTTTAAAATTTGATGAATTTCCAAGTGGATTTGGGAAATTTCATGTTTTTTGCATTGTGGAAATATTGGAAAAATTGAAAGTTTTGTATGAAAATAAATGAATTTGGATGTTTTGAAAATATGGAACCTCATGAAACATGATAATATGCATTGTGATAAAGTGTCATTGAAATTGGAAAAAATGTATTTTTGCATTGGTTTTTGTGCCACACTCGTTTGAGGGTGTGATGAACTTAGCGTTTAAGTGTTAGAGAGTGATGGGAGTGGCTCCCAACATGAACTCAGCCCAAAGTGGCATGTAGGCAATCATAGTATGGGGATTTTCTTAATAATAAGTGATAATTAATGAAAATGGGATAATAAACTAATTAAGATAATGGTATCCCTCTCATGCCTTGAGTGCTCATATAGGCTAAGGGTGATCAAGAAAGACAAGCAATTCAAGGAGCATAAGACTTGTAACATCAAGTATGCTCGTCTATACGAGAGGGTACTTGGTTCCAAGATGACACTCCCTCTCTTGCTCTCAAACATTTTACCCTGGTGTAGTTTAGTAGCACCTTAAAGATGATAACTACCTTCCATGTGCCTTTTGTGTTATACCCTTGGTGAGTTTGCCCAAGGATGATCCTTGCATGGAATTGGTGAGTTGGACCAATGCAAATTTGTGATGTGATATCGGTGAGTTTGTCCAATGTGGTTGTGTTATGCCATTGTGAATGTACCATGTGATGACATTTATTGTATCTTTTATGTGATTTGGATGATTGATATATGATGTGTTGGTAGAGTGTTTTCACCATGTATGGCATGAGTATAAGCCCTATTCCCATGTGTTTGGCATGAGTATTGTGATTGTGTCTCATGTGACTATCTCCTAACATGGTGGGAGTAGATCCTTTTGATTCCACGAGGTTGGGTGGCGTGGAACCACTATTGGGGATTAGATGTTTGTGGATCGAGGAATACCATGGAATCATGTAATTTCAAGATTGATTCATATAGATAGATGTATATCATTCATTTATATTATAAATTATGGATTTAGAACCTCTCTTTGAGATGAGTGTAAACTTTACAATAGAAAGAGTAATTTGATCACTTACGTGTCTTGGTCTTGGTGTCGAGCATGATATATTTATGCTTATCTATCATCATGATGTCTAAATGCTAAAATAAATATAGAAATATTTTATTTGGTACTTAAAATGAATATAAGAGTTAATTTCACAGTTGGGTGGCCTAGTCTTGCATCTAGGTAGCCCTTTTGTTCACTAAGTTAAACTAGTATTTTAGAAAATTGTCTAACACTACTAGGGCGGCATAGTTTTGTAAGTCAAAAAACTTAGATTTTTGTTGTGTTAGGGTGGCCTGGTTCTGTGTAGGGGCGGCCTTGTCCCCATACAAAAACCAGAATGTAAATCCTCTTAACCACTAATAAGTATAGTTTTTCTAAGCCCTATTCCCTTGTCAAATAATATTTTTGCCTTGTATTTTTCCCATTTCAATTATTTTAGTCATTGGAACCCTCGAAAACCTAGTCAAGCTTCTTTGTTTTAGGACTTGATCTTCCTTCCTTGTTTTAACACCTCGCATGGGAAAACCATGTAAACGAAAGTTGTTTTGCATGGTCCCAAGGGTCTAGTGGTTTTGTTTTATGTTCCTTTTGGGTTGTCAGTGAGATCTTGTGGCTTCTCTTGCCTCATTTTGCATGCCTTCTTTTGAAGTTGCCCAGTTGTCAAACCTAGGGTTAAGGAGATTGTGCACTTGGTCTTGTGAATTCTTTGGAAGGTTGTAATTATTTGTGATTGGTCTTATTGGAATCCTCTACAATGGTCATAGTTCATGGGGTGTTGTGGATTAGTTCTTTCTCTTATGATTTATCATGTTGTGATAAGATGTATTGGGAAGTGTGAGATTATTTGGAAGTGACTCGTCATCATTCCTGTTTGTGGTAAGTTATGCCTCTTGGTTAGAAAACCTATTGTGAAGGTTTTCCTCTATGTTTAGAGTGTTTTAGTGTGTCTGGATGTGGATTTTAGGTTTATGATTCCCTCATCTAGGTATTTTGATGTGGTGTTGTGAGAGAACACGATCGTGGCTAGGTAATCGATCATCATATAGGTGTTGTCCCCTCTCTCTCTTGTATTTTCAGTGTGGTGGATTAATCCCATGAGAGTTTGGTCTTATGTTTTTTCCACCTTGCTTATGTAATGGTGAAGTTGATGCAAACAATAACCAACCCCAATCCACATACTCACATGTCACAAAGGTAAACAAAGAGGAACCATTGAATTCAAATCTAAAAACTACATTATTCATGTTGAAACAATCACAAATTTATTCAATACAATTTAAGAAATAAATTTGTACATGAATTGGAATTTTCCTGGCTCTTCCTATAGCTTCTTCTCACTGCCCCAAAGCCCTCTTTGCTACTGTTCAAAACTTCACATAGCTCCTTGTTGCCCTCTCCTTTTCTTTCCTCCCCTTCCTTCACCTCCACACAACTCCTTGCAAAATATTCTTGCACCTCCCAAATCCCATTTTGCCCCTACAAACTCTACAACCTAGCCTCCTCCCCCAACTACCACCTAGCTCCTTCTTGTTTTATTGTTTTAATGAATGCCCAAAACGTGGGCAGCTAGCTTCCCATTTCCCATGCCCACCACTTCCCCCCAATTTTGATGTGATATTTCTCCATGCTTATACCCCTTTACTTCCTCTTCTTTGCGCCATAGAGGAGGCATTAGAAACCAATCATTATTGGTATTAATTTGTGGATTTTAAAAATTGAAATTGACACATTGGAATGCCTCCAAATAACCTCTAAATAGGCATTTTAGATGGGTATTAATTTGGATGATTTAAGAAATATGAAAATATCAAATTATTTGCATCATACGACCCAATTAGATTATTAGGAATAATTCCTTAAATCTGCAATGATAATCTGGAGAAAAATTAATTGACGTAATTACAACAAAGAGCATCAAGTGTGGACCCAAGCACCAACAGGCGAAAAATCAAAGTTCTCCATTTTGCCCGAACTTTTTTCCAAAGGTGCATTATGACTTCCTCAAGTTCCCTACCAAAGGATTTCACCTAAGCCTTCAAGAATTTTGAAATTTTAAACTTTCACCAAATTGCTAGCATAAAACAAAACCTTTTAATTTCTTCAAAACCAAGAGGAACTAGACCCTAAAAACTTCACCACATTTTCTAGAATGCATTCAAAAATATCCTTGTAAAAGGATTCATAGCCAAAGCTCACAAATCTTCTTGAACAATTATTTTCACGAAAATTGCCTATTGTGTGCAGAAACTATCAACAAGCAAAAACTAGTTTCCTGCAAATCTAACCACTCCAAGAGATTTCCAAAGTTGAGAGATACCAAATGAAAGCCAAAACACACTAAAACTGAAATTCAAACCTGAAGCTTGTTTTTGGTTGATGTTGATTACTAGTCCGTCTGGATGCTCCTGCATCAGAAGTGCCTTGTTGTCTCCGGTGTTGTGTTGTGATAATTGTGTGCACATTATTGTGCAAGTGCAACATGACATTGTTGCATTATCAGTGTTGTTTTTGTTGTTTCAAAAAATGTTGTTTCATCAAGTTTTGTTCTGTGTTGTCTTGGGGCATTACATTTCTATTAGTTGAGAGCAGTAGAAGTGCAATTGTGACGTTGAAATATATTAGAAAGAACTATTAAAATGTTGCCATGTGTACATTGTGTTGTCCTCAAATTTTGATCTCACCCATTTAATTTTTTTAAGTAATTCAAGCATAGATTATTATTCAAAATGGTCTTCTCAAAATTTATGCAAGTACTTTGAATCATTTGTAAGATTCCTTTGTCATGTAAACTTGACCAAATCAAATTTTAGGTACATTGGAGCAAAAAATAATTTCTAAACAATCCCAACCATATGTGATTTGGGAATCAATTTGGTCATTTTAAGTCATCATAAAACATGTCCAAGTCAAAGTAGTAAAAGTTAGTGATAATTCAAAATAAGTAGATGGGTCTTGCTTGCACACTATGTGTAAACATCTGATCAAGGCATGCAACCCCATCAAAAGGCTCAAATTAGGAAATCAAACCTTTTGGGCACTTTTGCATTATGTGCAAATTGTAAAAATGGTAGTACCAATTGATTTGAGCAAACAACTAAACCATTGTAGTATAAAAATATTAAAAGCATAAAAGATTATTTGATTTCATTGGGCATTTACAAAATTACATTTCAACTACTTATATAGCCAAAATATTCCCATGAACTACCCAAAACTACCTCAACAAGAGTAACTCCCAATAAAAAACTAACTATTATTTATTACTAAACTTTTATTTTTTAATCTATAAACTAAACAAATTAATGTAATATCCAGCATTCCCCTCCTTATTACATCAATAAAAACAAAGGTTGGAACATTGCATGATTTGATCACAACAACCCTTTTGGAGAGTTTGATGAAGTGCCTTCACCAATCCTCCTCACTCACCTAGGAAACACCAAACTGACTCCATCAGTAGATCTCCTAATCTAGAACCTACAAATCCTTGCACAACATGAGAGAACATAAAGTGTCCCCATCCTTCTTACACAATAAGCCAACAACTTTCCTCTGAAAGTCCACATCTCCTTTGAATGTGTCAAAATGCCTCCTTAGTGTTGTACATGAGAGAACAACTCTCTTTTGAGAGTCCACATCTCGTTTGAGTGTGTCAATTCCCTCCTCTAGTTTTGTGGGAAAAATCCCTCCTCTATTATGCAAAAGAACCCCAATCAAAAGTGAATACATCAACTGCACCCATAAGAAACGTTAACAAAAGTCAAGCCCCTTGCTCATTGAAGGAACACAAATATGAAAAAGGTGCTTCTCATGCAATGAATCAACCATGAGCAAGAAGCTAGCTCGGGATGATAGATATCCTCCATTTTCCTCCATTTCCTCCAACCTCCAATAATATACTTTTGGTAATGCATGAAAAAGTATTTAATATCTTACCTTTTTGACCTATATGAGAAAAATCTCTGAAGCCTCTACCAACTAGGCTATTTTGATAATTTAAAAAGAAACTATTTCATGTTAATTCTAATAGCCAAAACAAAATACTTAAGATTTCACACCCTCCCATTTTCTTATGCTCATATTTCGATCTATTTGCTCAGGTCTATATGTGGGCTTTCTCCACACCCTTGCTCTTAGTTTGCATAATACAACTCCTCTTATGTCCAAATGATCAAAGCTGCCACTTGATGGCTTCCTTCCAAGTTTGTAGAGTGCAATCGTGTCAAAATTTACAAGACACTATTCAATTTCAACTTCACTATGACAAACAACTCAAACATATCACATATTATTGCTGGCTGACAAAATCCCTTAAATTCCTACACATCACACAAGTACCTTGTTTGTACGCAGTCCCAACTTTCTTATTTTTCCATTTTTTTCTCATGCTAAACTTACGTGTCCCTTTAAACCCTAATACTCTAATTGATTCTGTAAAAAAAACATTCCTCCTTATTTGCGCTTACTTCTTGATAGGTCACGTAGCCCATGGGTTTTGTGATATTCGATTAGATAATCTTACCACTCAAGAAATGGATATCTAGATAAAAGAATTTTTAAAAAGTGGCTAGTAGCCTTATGAAAACATGTAATGAAAAGCATTCCTTAGTACTGGTAAATTCATTGAGTTTCCTTCATTACTCCCAAAATGGTAGTGCCAATTAATTTAAGAAAATAATTAAATTGTTAATAATATTTTGTTTCCACAGTTTAGGATAGATTGAATAAGAATTTATGGATTAATTGTGTGCAGATTTTTACATCAACGTTTGGGATCATACTCCATGATCCATCATCAGGATGAAAAGCAGATAGAGAGAGAAGTCACTTGTAGTATAAAAATATCAAAAGTATAAAAGATTATTTGATTGTGATATTGCTATCACATCGTGTAGTTTTACGAGTCAAACTCATTGACCCATGTTTCGTGAGTAGTGATTCACAAGAACCCATCTCTCATGATAATGAATGGTCCACTTAGCACTCATTGCATCTAGGTGATGCTCACAGAAATGAAGCATTGGACCTTCTCGAGAGGTCACCCATCACAAAAGTAAGATTCTTTGATTTCATTGAACATATATAACATTATATTTCAACAGTTTATATAGCCAAAATATTCGTGTAAACTACCCAAAACTACTTCAATAGAAATAAATTCCAATAAAAAAACTAACTATTATTTAAATTACAACTTTTATTTTTTAATCTATAAACTAAACTAATTAATCCAATATCCAACACAAATGTGTGGCCAATTCATGTGCCCTAAATTTGCTACTTTGAAAGTTTTAAATTGTAACAAAATGAAAACATTGGTTGTTCATCTTATGCTTCTTTTCCAACCATAAAAGGGGCTTGACATGTGATTACACTATACAACTTGAAGAAGGATTCACCAATAGATTATTCCTTAGTGCATATGCAAGATATTTCATTTTTGTTAATATATCAAAAGTTTTAATATTCTCTTCTATAGTAACCTAAAATAGATTATCAACTTTGAAGTGGCAATAATGAAGATCTCATTTAGGTATCCCATATGAGATTTTTCCTTCAATTTGCACTACCAAATATATATCATCTTCATACCATTAAGTTCACACCATTAAGACCTCAGAGTTTTGTGAGGTAAACTTTGGATAATTTAAAACATATTTAGATTTGAGGAACTTGTGGACTTAAAATTTATATGCATATAAAAAAAATATTTGTAATATAAGGTAGAGATAAAGGTTTACAATGTAATTGTGTAGTTTTATGTAAAACTATACAAAATCCTTAGAAATTTTAACAAGTTACACTATTCTTGTGAGGATTCAAATAGTTCACATATTCGTACACTTTTTACACAACTAAGCAAAATTTCCCATTGTCTAGTTAAGTTATTTTGAGTATAGATCTAGATATTTCATTTAGTAGTGTAGTTTTACACAACTAAGCCAAAGTACATAAGCCTAACAAATACATAATAAGTGGGAATTTCACTTACACATATAGTTAAAAAGTCTATTAAATTCATTATAATCCAAGGGGTGGAGATATTTTGTAGTTACATAGTTGATTGCACAACTACACAAAAATCCTATGAGCTCAACAAAGTCTCCATCAATCAAGATACAAAATTATTGTAGTCATGTAGTTTTTAAAAGAAAACTACATGAAAAGCCTGTAGGCTTGATAACATATATGAGTAGCGAGGATTTTATCTATACATGTATATAAAAATCCTACCATGTATTCAACTACAACTTTGAGATAAAAAAAATTGGCTTCATGATTCAAAGTGCAAATAGTGAGAAATAATGAAATGTAGTAATTATCATCCTAGGATCTAAATCTCATTTGTAAGAAATGGACATGTCATGTGTACTGTTGGGATTGATGGTTGTAATAAAATAACTTACACAAGAAGAATATAATAATAAGCATGTTACACATAATTGATAATAATAAGTCACCTAGATGAGGCAAACCTCTATAAGTATTCAACAAGAACATTATCTACAATATGATGATAATAAATTAACCACTACATCTAAGATATACCATACTTATGTTCATGGATGCTACCTAGTCTGGCCTAACTACCTATATAAGACTATATAAATGATCATATAACTTAATTAACGCTTATTCTAGCCACAACCCATCTATGCATATCCCTATGTACATTATAAATTAAGGATAAAAGTACAAAGTTGTGTCACACTTTCAACCAACTTATCAACACAAGTGAATTTAAGTATTTCTAACTAAAAATCAATTTTGGTCAAACATATGATCTAGCTAATTTAGATATGGCCACAACTCTTCCAAATAAAAGTGTTCACTAAATGAATATTTAGCACCACTTTGAGGCCAATTTATCAAAAAAATAAAATTATTCAAATAGCTTTATGTTTTAACAACTTCTACTCATGTAAATAATTTTTTTTTAAATATAAAAATACCCTTTTATAAATCTATACGTGTAGTTTTCAAATATATATAGTTTTAATATTTTTTATTTTTATTTTATTTTTATTTTTACTAAAAGTAGATTATTAGCACCAAAACAGAAGGTTGATTATCTTATCAAGAAAAAACATTAAAATTTATAAAAAGAAAATGAAAAAAATATGGTGCACTAGATAAAAGATTCTATTAAAGATGTCATAATTGTTTTTCTATTTTGGATAAACAGTCAAGATAAAAGTTGACGTCCCAATGAGAATAATTATGTTTTCAATAAATACATGCACATTTTAATAATTATTTAAAAAAAATATTTATCAAAATTGGGGAGGAATAAATACATGCACTAAATTTTTAACTTATAAATACACAAAAAAAATTGAAGGAAAAAAATTACTATATAAAGAGTGACGTCTCATTTAGCTTCATTTTTCAACATTTATCAAAAACTAAATTATAGTATCAATTTTACAAAAAACTATATTCAAATGTTTTTTTAATTTTTAAAAAATACAAAATAAAATACACTAAAAAATAAATATTTTGTTAGTTTACATCATTTTAAAATTCAAAACATATATATCACTTTTTAGTGATTTTTTTGGATCGGTGTTGGCCAATTCCTTTATAAAACCGTAACACAACTTTGTGATTTTACCCTTAAGGATGTAGCATACCTCTCTCCTTAAAACCAACATTATCTCCAATTGAAGAATTTTTAGATGCTTCTAGAGGAATGCTTCATCTTTCCATGTTCCATGTTCACAAACTAGATTCTTCCACTCAACCAGTACTTTATAATCATCCATGTCTTTGAAGGATTCTCTTGAGTTCCAAAATAATTATTCCCTTCTCATCAAGAAATTGTAACTCTTCCTATGTTGAAATTCTATGATGATTAAATAGTTACTTCATTTTATTACATACTTTTGTATTATTCTCTTGGTACTAAAGAGTGCATCTTACTATTGTTGCTTGTGTTTTTCCATTGCTTTAACCTTGTTTTGTACTTTCAAAGAATAGGTGATGGATGGTGCATGGTTCTCAAGTACTAATTAAATGGTCTAATCCTGGTCTCTTATGGGTGGTAGATCTTCTAACATCTCTATAAATAATGATAGTGCATGCCAAGATATTATTGGATTGGGAATCTATTCTTCACTAACACCTCTTTGCTTTAATCTGGTGATTTGGTTGAATTAGTTTTTCACAAGACTATTTCCTTAATGTATCACAAGTTCTTGAAAATAGATCATGTGACAATGCATCACTTCTTTTTCTCCTCGTTATATAGCTAACAATACTAGAAAAATTAATATAGTTCCAAATATAATGATTTCCTTGTAACCTTTTGTTGACATAGAACATGACGAAGATCAAAGAAATGTTCTATTTTCAATAGGTAACTCATTGGATATTTTCCATCAAACTAGTGCATCTCTATTCTTGGCATTAAGTTCCTAAAGTTAGCAATATAATTATTTGTGTGATGGTCCTAATTTAGATCTAATTAACAACAAGAATATTCACATCCCTTTGAAGATACATTCACATACCAAGTATTGTGATGCAAATTTGCTTGTTGGGAGTCTATAGAACTCTACATATGCTAATAGTTTGACCATTATATCAATCTTCAAGTTATAATTTCTAACAATATTTCCTCCTTAACCTTGGTGGTAGATCTTAAATAGTTGTGTAATATATCTCCTCTAATATTAGATCATAATTGTTAAGGTTCCTCCTAGAAGTGACTAATTGCCTTCATTGTCCTCTTTTTGAAGCCTCTACCATGATATGGCAAAACTATTTTATAATTACTTACATAAAAAATCTAAATAAGCTGCATGAGTAAACATATCAATCTTTAGATACACCAAGATAATGATCCAAAAATGAATGTGAAAGGAAAATTTTAACTAGAGTTGAGGCAAAAGGAGTAGGAAATAGAATTCTTACAATATTGTGGGTTATCCTCCATGGTAGAAAATTCCTCCCTCCCACATGGTTCATCACCTATCTCAAAAGGAGGGCCATTAAGAAAAAATACTAGCTTTGATGGGAATTTGGGCCCAAAATTTTAGGAAGATTTACTTAAGTCCCCTAGTCCTCTTCTTGCTAGGTGCATGAGAGTTTCAATCAACACATTAGAGGAGGGGTTATCCCTAAAATTTGATAGAAAAATTGATCGATCATCAAGATAGATTAAGTATTGGTGGGTAATTTCTTTTGTCATTTCCCAAACATCAATTTGGTTTGAAAATGGATGGTCACAAAATAATAAATAAAAGAGAGTATGGAGGTGAGTGTTTTATTGAAGGGGATCTTACTTTTATCACACTCCCTCAAGGAAGACTACATTGGGATTATGGTTAGTGGCCCTTGGTTCACGGGGAAATCTAGCATATCCTTGTGTAAGTGGAAACTAAGATTTAACCTTGATGTTGATCTATCATTCATATCCACTACCTCTTGGGTCTTACCTTAGAATATTGTGATGAAGAAATCATTGTGTATAGCCAACTCCTTTGGACAATTCTTGGTGCTAGACAGTGTTGCTAGGAACATGATTCTACAATGGTTTTTACTAGATATTTGTGCAAACTTTATTGTCAACAAGGTGCTCCCTATTTCCATTAATTAAGAAGTGAAGTTAGGTCACTAGATTCAATTTATTCAATATGAGAATGCTTCTTTTGTTTTGCTCAAAATTTGGTCGTTTGGTTGATTTGTACCCTATTTTGGAAAAATAAAATAGGGACAACAAATAGCTAATGTACCAGCCAAAAGGAAAAATACATGATCTAAATGTTAAGGTAGATGAATCCATAAAAAAATATCTTGAATTTATTCCTAACCAAATCATCCTAGTGGATGGAAAACTAGAAGAAAGAGAAATAGAACCTTAAGAGTTGATGATTGTTTCTATCATAGTCTCTTCATAAAATAACTCTTCCATGACCCATTTAAGTGATGTAGAGAGATCGTTGACCCTCAATGATAATATATATATATCCTCACTACTTCGTTTGTCTCAACGATAGTTCCTTGTGAAAAATAAAGTTTGTAGGAATCGAAGATTATGAAGGTAGGTAATGAAAATTATATCCTCACTCCTCCAGTTGTTTCAACAATAGTTCCTTGTGAAAGGTGAGGACTATAGGAAATGGAGATTATTAATAGTCAAATACTTGTTGGATAAAGGAGCACCTTTCCCTTATTCCCTTTTTGGGAAGGGTGGAGGTGTTTAAAATCCAAAGGAAGGAAGAAAAATATTAGGTGTTGGAGTTAAATCTAAAATTGAAAGAACTTCTATTAGAGAAAGAAGATCAAATGAATTTTCTTGATAAGTTGCTAATGGAAGACATGAGACCCTAGGATGTCATCCTCCAATGAACCAAGAAAATAAAGATCATTTCCCAAAATATAAGGGGGATAAACAACCCTCATAAGTGGATAATCTTATGAAATTTTCTAAAATAAATTAAGTCTAATATTCTCTTCTACAAGAGATTAAAATGTCTCAAATTTCATTTTCTAATATCAATAAATAAGTTTAGGCATATGCAATGTTCTTGGTTATGGTTTCTAAAGGAGCATCAAGGGGTATCATCACCATATGGAAGGAAGCCTTTGTTGCTTGAAGGTAATCTCATTTCCATGCATAATAATTAAATACACATTCTTTTTGTCATAAATTCACTAGAGAATCTTAGATCTTGTCCAACATCTATGATCCTAATTCTAGACCCCTTAGAAGGAAACTTTGGGAATAGTTAAGTAATTAAGAAAGAGACTATGTGGATTACCAATGGATGGAGGTAGGGGATTTTAGTTCTCCCCATTATTCTAAAAAACATGGGGGAGTTACTAATGACTTTGATAGCATGGTGGATCTTGTAAATTTTCTCTTTGTAGGAGGTATAATAGATATTGAGCTACATGGATCTTCTTACATTTGGTCTAATAAAATATCTAGTCAAAACCTAATTCAAGTCAAATTAGATAGATTTATCATCTCCACTAATTGTTCTATTATTGATAATAATTTTCTTTCATCCCTTCTCAAAATGTAAGAAATGGAAATCTACTCAAGCAAAAGCTAAGAAATGGAATAATATCTTATTTTACTACATTGTTATTTCTAGATAGAAAATTGATTTGGATAGAAGTGGCCTTTTTCTTCAATACTAGTCAGTCCTTGTAAAATTAAATTGTTTTCACCCTTGGATGCAATATCAATTAGTTGCCTACTATTTATCTAAGAATATCCTTAATTTTAGGTAGAGTATTTAGTCATACATAGAATAACCTCTTATAAAAAATTCAAAGAAAACTTGTTGATTGGAAGGGTTGCCTTTTAAGCTATGCAAGAAAGCTTCAACTCATCAAAATCTCCCTACAAAGTATTTTGATGTATCTAATATCCTTATTCAAAATCCTTAGATACATGGCTAAAAAAGTGGAACAAGTGCAAATATGCTTTTCATGGTCTGGAACAGAGGAAAATAGAGGATTTCCCTTGTGGGGGCCATATTTTCCATAAGGGAAATCCTCTATTTTCCTTTGTTCCAGACCATGAAAAGCATATTTGCACTTGTTCCACTTTTTTAGCCATGTATCTAAGGATTTTGAATAAGGATATTAGATACATCAAAATACTTTGTAGGGAGATTTTGATGAGTTGAAGCTTTCTGCATAGCTTAAAAGGCAACCCTTCTTTGAATTCTTTATAAGAGGTTATTCTATGTATGACTAAATACTCTACCTAAAATTAAGGATATTCTTAGATAAATAGTAGGCAACTAATTGGTATTGCATCCAAGGGTGAAAAAAATTTAATTTTACAAGGACTGACTAGTATTGAAGAAAAAGGCCACTTCTATCCAAATCAATTTTCTATCTAGAAATAACAATGTAGTAAAATAAGATATTCTTCCATTTCTTAGTTACTAATTATTGAAATCACACCAGAGAGGGTAATTATTAGAATATCTCCAAATACTTATCTAATTCAAAACATCATCACTTTACATTATCTATTTCATAAACTTAATCTCTTCATATTTAATTTGTTTTTGAAGAAGAATTAAATGATATGTTTTTTCTGCCCTAATAGGTATTTAATTGGTGAAACCTAGATTTAATTTTATTATGAAGCTATATGCCATTGGTTTTAATATATTTCTATTTGGAACCATGATCTCACTCCTAAAGTTTCCTTCTTTAGGTGGGTCACTTGTCATAGTAAAATCATCATGATTGATATTGTTAAACAAAAGGGTTTTTCCCTTGCTAATGAATATATCTTATATAAGAAATCCAAATAATCTATTAATTATTTGTTTATTAAATTCCCTTTTACTTAGGATTGGAGCAAATTTGTCCTAAGTAGGTTCAAAACTCAATAGATTTGGCCTTAAGAAATCTACTCCTTGGCCATTAGCTAGGACCCTAATTTCACACACCCTACTATTAAATAAATTAGGATACAAGCTCTCCCTCACCTTTTTTTGGGTAGGAAATGAACAACTTCTTCTGGAATAAAATTAAACCTTAGAAATGGTGCTATGAAAAGTTTGTCATGCTATTTAGGAAAATAAAGACTCTTACCAATAATAAAATCCTAAATCCTTCCCCACAACCATCGAGAGATTATAGTTAAAAACTATAATCTCATGTTCTCTCTCAACAATGTTGACACAACTAAATACAAAGGATAAATATCACTATTTTGAATCTATTAGGTCCCAAAATTATAATTTCATAATCCTAGAAGATGCTTGTTACACCTTTAAGGCTAGAGGTGTCTTCAAGAGGGTAATAAGATGTTTGTCAATAGATTGAGGATGATTAATAGCCTACTTTGAGAGTGGGTAAGCTATCCTGCACTTTGGTATCAAATTTAACTTGAGAAGTTATTCTTGGAGGTCTCCTAAATAGGTTTTTAAATAAAAAAACATGTGATGTTACTATAATAAATAGCAACTATACCCAACTATACACTTGACCCCAATTATTGTCACTACATCAAGCATAACTAGCTGCATTATGACCTATATATAGTTGATAACACCTTGCACATGTACCTATATATATTGGCTTCATTATAGTCCCATAAGACGTTTTTATTTGTCATTACATACACAATGATAAGGTGTAGACACATTGGTAATGATTCTTTGATGAGATAATAGTTTTGGTTTATTTGAAATAGTTCCCTGATTTGTAATAAGGAATCATAAATAACATGTATAAAACCTAACATACTCCTAAAAATAACCAAAATAGAGATGTAGATGATTTTTTAATCTTAAACCAATAAGGAACAATGCTTAATCAATTAGGTAATTGAGTCATAAATAGCGAAGGGGGAAGAAGTGCAGTCAAGTAGAGTATCAACAAAACTAGATACGTATTTTTATACAAATTAAAGATTATATTTTATTGCAATAGGCATACTTAATGATCCATAAGTAGAACTAAAAATATCCATGTGGAATAACAAAATGGTTATTACAAATTATAATTCATTGGGTGTTGTCACACATGCAGCAAACCCTAGTTTCACTTATATGAGCGAATATGGCAAGAAGAAATAAATAATCATGTTTATATAATTTCCCTAAATCTTGGAAAAGAACTATGGGGATACTATTACAAAAATATGTGCATTTGCAAAGCCTTTCTATACCTTACAATATACATGTTAATTAATTTATAGTTAGACTAACACAATTTGATGCCCTTGAATAAATTATAGACTATTCCTGTTCAAAAAATTATTCCTACCCAAAAAGTTGGTCTAGTGAATAATAATTTGTATGAATAGCCAACTAGTTTATATAGATATATTTTTTCATAGCATATATCTATTGTGGGATCCTTGAGATGGTGTAATTATTAATGCTATGAAGAAACCCAAAACACTTTATTCAAAACCATTAATATTTTGGCAACCACATCTTAAAATGCATGGAAACTTCTTACAAAATGTCAAAATCCATGAAAGAGGCATGAGAGAACATGCAACGGACCTAAAAATCCTCTTTTCATTTATTAAACCCATGGATCTAATGTGTTAGGGCTTGGTTGAGCTAGAAAATCTGTTGTAAAAGTATCACCAAGGGATGTTGTGAAGATATTGGGTTGAGAAAACCCTAACCATTGTATTAAATGCAACATGGGTCATCCATGTAATCAAATATTTTAAAATCAACATCTGGGTGATTAAATAATGAATTTTAAGCAATATTCAATTAGATTTGGTAGCCATAGAGCATCATTAGATAAATTTTGTTTTTTTGGGCTATTTTTGTCTTTACCATACAAGTTGCATAAAAATATGTGCCCATTTTGAGAAATAATGATTTTTGGACAAGATAAACCCTAATCCAAACTATGATGACATTGACCCTTGTTATAACCAATCCTTTGGATGTGCAAAGGAGTAAGTGAGAATGATGGTGAAAAATGATGGGAATGTCAAACTTTGGGGGTCAAGGGTGACAAGGAAGTCATGCCACTAAGGTAGAAAAATGAAGGTGAAACAAAGAAAAGTAGAACCCTAGGTATAATGTATAAACCTAGGATTCAAGCTTTGTGTTTTGAGTTATTTTATTATGTTTCATTAAGATGGAGATCAACAAGGTGTTTAGATTGAATTTCAACCATGAAGGTGAGCCAATCAGGCTTGGATCTGCATCTTATTGAGTGTTGGAATGATTTGGAATTGATTGAAATGGATTAACCTAATTAGACTATGTGACCTAATGTGCAAAATGTAATAATCTGACAATTAACAGACTGAAACATTAAACTGCAGGAAGATCTGGGAAGTGTAGAGGATTGTGTACCTATCTTGAAAAGTTGATGTTTGTTTGAATACGGGGATAGAGTCTCCCTAGGGAATATGGGTCCTTATACACCTTTTAAAATCCATTTTTGAGGTCCTTTGATGACAAATCTGAGCTTTTGATTCTCGGTTGCAGATTTTTTGGAACACTATCGAATAATTTTGTAGGTGAGTTTTTGTGAGTTGAAAAGATGTAGGGCTTCAATTTCAACAATGAATCATTTTTCTTCAAGGTTCCTTCAATCCTCTTCAAACCTAAAATTTGCACATTCATAAAGAGAAGATATGTGCCATTTAGGGGCTTGTCTTAGTCAAACCCCATGTTAGTGTTTCCACTTCCATAATGGCAATGTCAATGATAAATGGATAAATGATAGGAAGGAATGATGAAATCACAAATTGTTGCAACTCACCACCCTTCAATGGATTCCTTGAAGGACTAAAGTCGTGCACACCACTTCAAGGTCTTGGATCTTGCTTGCTTGAATGCTTGAATTGCTTGGAGACCTACAACAAGGGTTAGCCTTCATAAACAATGATAACATAAATGTACATATGAACTCACATAATATTTGGCATGATGTTAGGATCTTGAATTGCTACAATAAAGATTTGAAATACTAATCTTGACTTGCTTGATAGTGCTCTCAATGTTTAGTTATTGCTTGATCATTTCACTTAGATTTTAAATGACACAATAACTAGGTATTTATAGGAATTTATTCAATATCACACAAATTAAATCCCAATAAACGACATTTGCAATTTGAATTTTGAATATTAAAATGCTAACACTGACATATCCAAAATTGGTACTCGAAAAAATTGGGGGACCCATACGCCCTAGGGCGAATGGGTCTTGGTCCTATTATCTAGGACATTAAATTTCAAGGGAAAAATATTAATTAGATGCATTTGTTCAATGCTTGAAATTTCTCATAAAGTGGTACAAATGGGCTATAGAATGCATAATTTAAGAAATTAGGGACCCAATTAGATTCAATAATTTAGGGAGGGATAAAACATAATGTGAAGTTATCAAGGGTGACAATTTATGATGCTATAGAAGGTAGTCTAAGAAAGGGATCTTGATGAAGAAATGTGCTAGGAAATATCAAGGATCAGGGTTTGGGAATGTCATGACAGGTACTTAGGGAGAGGGAAGTCTAATGGGCCAATAATTATAAAGGAAAAGTGGAATGTAAGCAAGGATTGGGTGAGTTTCATATTGGGATAAAGAAATATACTATCCCAATAAGGAATAGAGGAAGTAGGGGTGGTAAAAAGGCATGATTGGTAGGAAAACTCTAACAACTTTGACACTTTCCACATACTTAGATATTTTAACCTACAATCCACTCACTTAGACATTTTTTGGATTTGAAACTACAACACATTACATACACATGGGGAATACCATTGGATAACACAAGAAATTTTTACCAAGGGATACCCACTAAATACCTCCTAGATTGATTATAAATGGGGGCCCAAGTAGGGTCAATACACACAAAAATGGAAGGGACTCAAACAAAATTCTAAATTATAAAATTAAGTTCCAACAAGATCTATCTATGGATGTGTATGACTTGTTGGCACAACAATAATCCAAATATCTTTGGTGGATGTAAACTAAATGAGGAATTGCAAAAGAAATAGGGACTGAATTACAATTTACCATGATAAATAAGGGTCATTGATGAGGTATAAATAACCTGATGATTTTGACAAGCTAAATACCCTTCTGTGTTCTTGTTAACCACCACGGCCTTTCCAACGAGTTTATTTTTAGGAGCAATAATTGTTTGCTATTTATAAAATGGTGTATAAATCTTATTTCTTAAATTGATTAAAATTAGTTGGCTAATGTTGATCTAATGATATAGACTTTAAGTTAATGTACAAGACTTATGCACGAACTACGAGTGGAGCAGACTTCAAGTGGTTGAAGTTAGAGTGTCAAAAGTTTGGGCACCAAAAATTTAGGTATGCAAAGTGGAAGACTTTTTAAAGCTTTCTGTTTGTTTTATGTTTAAGACTTTATGGCTCCACTTCGAGCCTTTATTATGTTTTATGTTACGAACCTCAGCTAGTTGGTCAGCTGCAATTCTGTTAAAAGACTTTTTCAAAGGTGATCTACCACCATTTGAAATTTAGGATGTTGTAAGTAGTATATATGTATGTAGCTTCCAAAGCAATGCATGTTGTTATGATATGCTTTGAATATTGTTCAATCATGCTCTTTGTGTTAAACTTTTATGGTATGAATAAATAAATATTGCTAGTCTTATTCCAAATTAGTTGTTCTGAGTAATGAAAGTACCATGGATGGATTTACCTTGAAGATGCGAAAGTATGTGTGATTCTAATTAATCGTAGGAACACTCGAGATCCAGCCACTCGAGAGATCACATAGAATAGATAACTATTTTTCCTGTTGGTATTGTTATCTCCATTCTGCACATGTTAAATTTAGATGAATGTTATTTTGTGTCGATCTCTGTCATATGTTCCTGTAGGTTGTAGTCTTGAGTTTACAACTTTTAAGTTTTGTTTACTTTGAAATTTCAGAGCACCCACTCCTATTGCTAATTACAAGTTGTTTGTTCTTTCAGTTAGTAGTTAGTCGTTAGACATTAGTTGTCTTCGTTTAAATTTCATAGTTTAACTACAAGAGTTAATTCTTAGGTAATGCTTTCTAGTGTAACAATTTCATGCTTTCTATATTAACAATTTCATGCTTTCTAGATTAACAATTTCATGTTTTCTAGTTTAACAATTTCATGCTTTATAGTTTAAGCAATTTCACGCTTCTTAGTTTAATGTTTGTTTTCAAAAGTTCAAAAAAATTTGCTAAGAGAGAGATGGCCAAAATTTCCTATGTTGCATAAAGCCTTTAAACACTGCTCGGTCAACATAATTGATGTATCTTTAACTAAATTTTTAGGACCTAAAGATAACTTGTCCCTTTTTGGCATCGTTGTCGAGGACTATTCCTTTTCTAGTGTTAAATAGAGACTGCTTGGATACCTCTTTTAGAAAAAATATAGTTGCCAGGATTCTTTTTCTGCATGGTCAAGAAACGAGGTCCGCATGGAAGATTCATACCAAAACCACCCAATCGTAGTTCCAACCATAAAAAGGGAGGTAGAAGTCTCAGCTAAAGAACTTATTGATGAATTGATCAAGCAGGATCAACCTAAGACCTCCCAGTATAGCCTAGAAACTCAGTTGTTAGAGCAAACCTTTGAAGAAGAAAGTATTCTTATCGACATCATGGCTGATAACAACAATGATAACCCTTTCAAAAAAAGGAGAAGAAACCATAGAGATGGTGATAACCCAATAGGGGGAGCACAGACATTTACCTATCCTATTGCTCTCAATGAAGATGATGATACACCTATGAAAAACATTTCACTATCTATCTTACCAACCTTCGGAGGCTTATCCTCTGAAGACCCTGACCAGTTCATTTTTGAGTTTAATTTTTTGTGTTAGACGTATGAATACAAAAATGATAACCAAAAACTAAAACTCTTTCCCTCTACTCTGAAGGACGCTGAAATGTGTTGGTTCATGGGATTAGCTTCAGGGTCGATATCCACTTGGAACGATATGGATTCTTCCTTTTTGGACAAATACCAAAGTCAATGTATATTCAGTGATAAGAAAGAGGAGTTGTTCAAATTGAGGCAAAACGAAGATGAAGGCCTAAAATATTACCTAGATAAGTTCATCTTCTTATCTAAATGATGTGGTGAAGAAGCCATAAGTCTAGAGATTTTGAAGGCCATATTTCTCAAAGGACTTGATGAAGATGCGAGGAGAAGTATAGATTTAATGGGAAAAGGAGATGTGTCACAACTAGGACTCGATGATATCACTGAGTTATGCCAAAATTTCTCCCGCACTTGAGGAGGTATTCATAAATCTACTATTTTCAGAGGTTCCAATGAAATAGGTAAACTGTGTGAGGAAATAGAAAATCTCAAAACTAACATTCTTATTTAGTTAAACACCACATTAGATGGAATACAAGCCAAAACACATAATCTTGAGACCTTATCCATCTATTGTCCTAGGTGTTGAAACAAACATCTCTTAAGAGAATTCCCTTTAGACAAAACTGATGTTTACCAAGTTTGTGAGAAGAGTCATGCCACTGACCAATGTGAGATCTTAAATACAATTTATAATTGCAAGAAAAGGACATCACATGGTGAGGAGGAGGTCAATTTTGTGTATCAAAGACCTGGAGGGAATTTCTCTTACGATCAAAATTCAAATCTCGCTTGGAGACCCCCAAATAATTGGAATAATAATTAGTAGGTGGCACCTTGGCCTCAAGCACCACCTAATTGGGGACCTTATCCTTGGGGACCACCAAAATGGGTGAATCAGTCTTGGGGAAAACCCCAATGGAAAAACCAGACTCAACAACAATGGTATCCTCAAAATCCTACGCCTCAATGGAATCAACCTCAAAATCAGTTTTATAATGGACCAAGGAGGATGCCTAATCCATGACAAAACCTTTTACCAACTCCTCAAAACCCTCAACAAAATTATTAGGTCAACCAAACATAAATCCCAACAAAACCTATTCCTAATCCAAAGAATAATCGTTAAAACACCCCCAATGTATTCGACTGAACAGGAAAACGTGACTGGACTTAATGCTATCCATAGTGGAAACTTACAGCTGAGGTCAAGAAAAACACTTCAGCAGCCTACCATAGTTGAGATCCTAGATGAACCAAATGAATAACCTATTGAAAAGATTGGGACACCTCCCATACCTTCATATCAACACCCATTGAGTAATCAAGACAAGCCTCCTCCACAATCCTCAACTAGAAATTTCGAGTTACCTCAAGAAGAGGATGGCCATCAATCAACAAATCTTTTAAAGAAGGATTCGACCTCGAAAGAGAAAACTCAAGCATCTTTTCTCGAGTGTCTTAAAGAAATCGCCTTGAATAACCCTTCGTAAAAGACTTTATCCATTGAAACCATTCTGATACGAGAAATTAAGCAACTTCAAATTGAGGTTCCTTTGTTACAAGTGATTAAAGAAATTCCCGAACTAAAGTAGCTAATTAAACAATTGTGCATCAAAAAACCAGGAAGGAAACCAAAACGGATTAACATTGTGCACATAAACGGATATCTAGCTGACCTTTTGGCTGGAAAAACCTCAACCCCAAAATATGATGACCCCGGTAGTCCACTTATAATTGTGATGATCAACAAGGTAACAATACCTAATGTACTTGTGGACTTAGGAGTAGTCATTATTGTCATGACAGTGGATGTTACAGAAAAATTAGGACTCACTTATTTACGTCCCACAACTACCGTATTGCAAATGATGAATCAATCCATATCTATTCCTAAAGTTGTCCTAAAAAATGTTCTTGTTGAGGTTGATGGTTGGGAATATCCAGTAGACTTCCAGTTAATCCAATCCCTCACACCAAAGGGAAGTTATCTGATAATATTGGGTAGACTATGGTTAGCTACAGTTGCAACTAAGATTGACTGCAGAGCAGGAGGAATGACCATTTGACATGGTCCTAATAGCAAACACTTATTCCTGTATCCTCCCGCTCAACCTGTTGAACATAACCAAGTTTGGGTTGATGAACTAGATGGTGCCAACAAATAGGAGAATCTAGCCCCACTTGCTATGGTAGTCATTAAACAACATGGTGAAGAGTTGGAAGATGAACTGGAAAACAACATGCAAAATCTTACTATAGATTCGAGTGATGAGGAAATTCTAGAAGTGGAAGAGATTTTAGGGCATCCAATCAACATTGATCATGTTGAATATGATTACACCAACTTCATAGGGTTACCTTGTCCTCTGACTAATATCATTTTGAAAATAAATCATTTCTTCGAAGATATTCCCAGACTCCATAGAACTATACCACATAGTTGTCCTCTCAACACCTTAACCACAGAATTGCATACTATCACCTCCAACCACCCAAGAGTCAAAACCATCATATTACTACCAGGAAAAACTTTAAATATTAATAGCTGGTTGACATAACCAAAAGAGCTCAAATTGTTTGATGTTTTGGTAAATATATCTAAATATTTTACTTAGAATTATACAGACATGAGAGGAATTCACCCAAGTTTTTGTACCCATTAAATCTATACTGAAGATGTTAGACCTATTTTTCAACCACAATGAAGACTCAACCCTGCTCTCAAAGACATTGTTAAAATAGAAATCAAGAAACTCTTGTAAGTGGGATTTATCTATCCCATCTCTAACAGTAAATGGGTCTCACCGCTAGTAGTTGTTCCAAAGAAAAATCGGAAGTGGAGAGTGCGTGTTGATTATAGGGAGCTCAACAAAGCTACCCATAGAGATTACTTCCCTTTTCCTTTCGTAGAGCAAGTCTTGGACAATTTAGTTGGAAGGAAATATTTCTCATTCCTGGATGGATTTAGCAGATATAACCAAATACAAGTGGCAACTGAAGACTAGGACAAGACAACTTTTACTTGCCCCTGGGGAACATTCACATATCACATTCTTCCCTTTGGGATTTGCAACACTCCTACAACATTTCAAAGAGCTATCCTGGCCATATTTGTTGAGTTAGTGAATGACTGTGTGGAGGTCTACATGGATGAATTCATCATGTATGGTTCCACTTTTGATGGACTTTAAAATTTGGACAAAGGTATTGAAACAATGCGAAGACCATCGTTTATCCCTGAGCCATGAAAAATGTCTAATAATGGTAGAACAAGGGATAGTGTTGGGACACCATATTTATTTTGAGGGGATAAAAGTGGATCCTAAGAAAATTGAGGTAATACAACAACTAGAGACTTCAAAGACCCAAAATGACGTTAGAATTTTCTTAGAACATGTTGGATACTAACCAAGATTCATAGAAAATTTTAGCAAGATTGCAGCCCCCATGTTTTCGCTCCTCCAAAAGGATGTAGATTTTTCTCGGTCAGTAGAATGCCAAACATCATTTGAGACCATTAAGGAGAAACTCATCTCTGCTCCTATCCTACGTGGGCCAAATGGGAATCTTTTGTTCCATATTCATGCAAATGCTTCCAATGATGCTATTGGAGCAGTATTAGGTCAAGAAGATGAGAATGGAGGGAAATATGCCATCTATTTTATTAGTAATAATTTGACTCCCAGTGAACGAAACTACACCACTACGGAGAAAGAATTCTTAGTTGTGGTGCATGCAATCAATAAATTTCATTACATCACAGGTTACAAAGTGACTGTGTTCACATACCATTCAGCTATCAAGTACCTAATGAACAAATCAACAGTAAATGGAAGAATAATCAGGTGGTTATTGCTTCTACAAGAATTTAACGTGACCATCATTGAAAAACCTGGGAAGTTCAATGTAGTTGTAGATTTATTATCTCGAATCAAACAATACAATGGAGATTGTGCTCCTGTGCAAGATGAATTCCCAAATGAAAATATTTTTTCCATCTCCATCAAAACCCCTTGGTTCATTGATATTGCCAACTATCTGGCTACTTCAAAGTTCCCACCAAACTTTACATCCAAACAAAAGAAACGCCTTGTTCAAGAAAGTGCTCGGTTCAAATGGATTAATGGAATGTGTTATATTTCAACGTGGTTCTGATATGGTTTTACAACGTTGTGTCAGGTCAGATGAAATATACAACATCCTTAGAGCCTACCATGATGACCCCTTTGAAGGCCATTACTCTGGCAAGAGAACATCCCGTAAAATATTGGGTACTAGATACTACTGGCCCTTTATGCATAAAGATGTAAACAACTATGTTCACTGTTGTGATGAATGCCAACGAGTAGGAAGAATCACTGCATCCAATATAACTCCTCTCCAACTGCAGGTAGTCCTTGAACCATTTGAAAAGTGGGGATTGGATTTTATCGGTCCCATAGACCCTTCTTCACAAGGCAAAAAATACATTATGGTCTATATTGACTATCTGACTATGTGGGTAGAAGTCCAAGCCCTAAGAATAGCTAGGGAAGAACAAGTAGCTAACTTCATATATAACAGGATTTTTCTTAGAATTGTAGCCCCTAAAACAATTGTCATAGATCAAGGACCCCAGTTTATGTCATAAGTTCTGCTAGCTTTTACTGATAATTTCCATGTAAGCCATAAAAAGTCAACACCCTATCACCCACAAGCAAATGGTCAAGTAGAAGTCATCAACATGAAACTTGAGAACATCTTAACAAAAACAATTTCATCATGGAGAAGAGACTAGGCCAAAAAATTACCCGAAGCCATTTGGGCCTACAATACAACCTAGAAATCAACCACTGGTTTTACTCCTTACGAGTTAGTTTTTGGGAAGAAACCTCTCCTACCCATCGAATTTGAACTTCAAACTCTTAGAACTACAATGGAGCTAGGTTTAGACCTCAAATGAGCCTAGGTTGAGAGAGTCTTACAGCTCAGTGAATTGGATGAACTTCGATTAGAAGTTGTCCACCAAATTGAGCTAGTCCAACAACAGTGGAAGGCCTGGCATGATAAACACATAAAAGAAAGAGAGTTCCACAATGGGGATTTGGCACTGTTATTTGATTCTCGATATAAAGATCACAAAGGGAAACTAAGGACTCATTGGTTGGGGCCATATGAAATTTTTGAACTATTTTCTAAATGGCGCAGTGCAGCTCAAACCTATTTATGGTGACACTCAAACCCTCTTAGTCAATGGTCGTCGATTACAAATCTACCACAACCTGTCAACAAAGAGTAGTTTACAAGAATGGTAGAAATGCAAGGAGAAATCCAATGCATTGACTCTGCTACAATAGAACCAAAATAGTTTTTAGTTAATTGTCTTAAAAAAAACAAAATTTTGCATGTGTATGTATTCATAATCACTTCAGGGCATTTTAATTGTATCTTCGATCCTTTGGACTTGGCTAAATTTTGTTTCTTCCTTGCAGTTGCAGGACTTTATCAAATGGAAATTCCAATGCATCTTGCATCAATGCCCTGGAACTTGTTGCACCGATGCTTTGGAACTTGTTCGTTCGATGAGTTCCATTCCTTGGTTTGTTCTTGTAATCCTGTGCAACTCTCAGCAATGCTCTGAAACGTGTTAAGTCCAATATGCTTCATGTTTTTTCATGCATTTTGGTGATATCTTCCAACGATCCTCCAAAATTTTGTTGTTTCTCTCCACATTCCAACGACACCTTTTAGTGATGCTTCAGAACTTTTCTTCTACATTCCGGCGACATCTTTTAGCGATGCTCCAGAACTTTGTTCCCATTTTTTGGTGACATCTTTCAACGATGCTCTGAAACTTTTCTTTCACATTCCAACGACATCTTTCAGCAATGCTCCAGAATTTTGTTCCTGCATTCCGATAACACCTTTTAGCGATGCCCCAAAACTTTGCTTCTGCATTCTGGTGGCATCTTTCAACGATGCTTTGGAACTTTGTTCTCGCATTCCAGCGACATCTTCCAACGATGCTCTGGAACTTTACTTCTGCATTCCGACGACATCTTCTAGCAATGCTCTAGAACTTTGCTTCCGCATTCCGACAACATCTTCTAGCGATGCTCCAGAACTTTGCTTCCGCATTTTGACAACATCTTCTAGCAATGCTCCAGAACTTTGTTTCCACATTCCGACGACATATTTCAACAATGCTCCAAAACTTTGTTCTTGCATTCCAACAAAATCTTTCAACGATGCTCCAAAATTTTGCCACTTCACTCCGACTGCATCTTTCAACGATGCTCCAAAACTTCACTTCTTCATCCCGGTCACATCTTCCAGTGATGCTCCAAAAATTTTGTTCTTCATCCTGACCGCATCTTCCAATGATGCTACAGAATTTTGTAAATTCCCTTCCTCTCCAAATGCTCTGATAGTTCCGACATGACATACACATGATCATCATTAAATTTTTCTATCACCTTTGAAATTCACACCCTACACTCCCATCCCTTTTCATAATAAATCAAAATTATTATGGCCACTTTTTGTCATAATAATTACAACATTTATTAGCCATCCCATTTTCATCCATAATAAATTTATTACACCCCTTCACCATCCCACCTGATGATGTTATTATGTCAGCAAAGGTAAGCAACTTTCAAATCGATGATGAGACGTAAGGTATGTACAACTTTTATTTTAAGTAGGTAATTATTGTGAATATAAATAAATAAATTGGCACGTTCCACTACCCTTTCCAAACTTAGTAAATTGTGTGGATTGTACGTCCACTTGAGATGTGGCAGTTCATGTGCTCTTTTCCATGCAAAGTTATGATTCTAGTACAACGAAGCCAAATGCAACAATTAATTCATGTCACATCGGCAGTTTTAAAGTACGAGTGGTGGAAAAGCTTACATTTTCTCTAATTTGCATCATAGTCTATTTAAACAGTTTTTCAACTTTTGAGCACCACGACATTCACTAGATATTGAGAAAAATTGAGCATAATATATGCCATGGGTGGAGCTAAACGGAAATCAGAGCCAACTTCCCCAGATAAGTTGTTGGCATTGGGTAATATTTTAGAGTTGTTTCAAAAGATAGAGTGGCTTGAGTTTATGAAGAAGTTTGAAGGGCATAACGAGCAACTAGTCAAAGAATTTATAGAGAACTTCTTAGATGGACAGTTAATAGTGCATGGGAAGAAATTAAAGGTAAGCCCTCAAGTCATTTCTTGTTTATCTGGCATTAGAAATGAGGGTGTAAATTTAAATCTGAAACTATAAATATTTCCTATCAAAGAATGGTAGAACTTTTCAATAGGGAAGGGGAACCTCAACCTTTGTTAGTTGTAAGCACCCATGAGAAAAAAAAAGGGTTTCAAAGAATGTCTATCTCAGAGCCGTGGAGAACGGCGGTTGCTTGGATAATCAAATATTTCACATGTGAAGGGCAATGTGCCATAATTGTTGGTCCCCCCTTCCGATTATTGACTCATTTGCACCATGGCGCTGAAAAACCTTGATTCAGAGTTAACCTTCCCGCCTTTCTTAGTGATTCTATTGTTAATATGATTGAAAGGTTTAAAATTGGGTCTTGACCAGTGAAACATCACAATCTCATTCATTTAATTTGTAAATATCATTTCCTAAAGAAAGGAAGGACAAAAGAAAAATGGTAGAGATTTCTGGAGAAATTTGAAAACTTTGATCCCACAAGACATTTAGAGGAGGGAGATCCATCCGATCTAGTGGCTCAAAATTTAAAAGAACCTTCTCCTGAACCTCAAAATGCTGAAAGAGATCTTGATGGCGAGGCACCGAAAAATCTAGCAAACCCTTTAGGCCCTGAGGAAAGACCGAGTCCACAAAATGTCTTAGAGACTTTTGAAAAACAAGGAAATGTGGACCTAGAAAATTTGGAAGACGAGAATTATCGTCCCCATAAAAGGGGAAGGAGACCTAAAATAGAAGTGCACAGACCTTCCCTTATGAGAAGAAGCAAACGATTATCTTCTGAGATTAGTTGTGTTGCGGCTTATGATCAGCCACATATTCCTAAGAAGAAATGAAAAGATAGGTAGTCCCTTGAAACTATAGCACAATCATGTGAAAATGTGACCTAGCCATGTGTAGAAATAACCTAGTTAGATGAATTTGGAAGAGAAGATGTCTCACTTGAGACAAGACATGAAGAAATAAGAGAAAAAATACCAAATTTTGTACTTATCGAGGATGAGCCCGTGGATTCATTTTCTCCTTTTCACCAACCAATGGACACACAGGAGAGTGATATGATCCACTTGAGTGAAAAAATGTCTTCCCTAATTGCCAGTGATGGAAAACCAATCACACTAGAGGTACAAAATGAAGAAAATATGATTGAAAAAAATGTAGAAGTTTCCATTTCTCCTCTTTGTTCTAATGTACAAATTGAAAATTTTGATAACATAAAAATAGAATTAGGTGAGTTGAAAACAAAAATTGTTCAATTAAGATTTATCCTACAAAAAAATGAAGAACAAATAAATCAGCAACAATAGGAAATAGATATACAAACTGAACTTTTGAAGAAAAGAGATCAAGAAATCACAACTTTGAAGGCTCAATTGGAGCAAAAAGATAAAATGATTGGCGAGTTGCAATTTCAAGTGAAACAAAGTAATGAGAAAGGTAAATGGTATTTGGAAAGTTTGTTTGAAAAAGACAAACAAATTAAAGGTTTAACTAATAATATAATGCAATTTCTTCAAGCATTTGCAGAAAAACAAGAGAAACAAAAAGATGAACTCAATGCAGCTTTGAGTAAAACTGTTGAACTAGAAAAAAATTTGCTAGAAATCAGGATGAAGCCAAGAATGGTATCAAAAGAAATACTGATTGATCCAAACAAAATCGAATGGTTTCAAGTCCATATTCCCCCAATTTTGACTAAATGGATGGAAAGGTGCTATTTCTTGAGACAAGCAAGAATAGAAAATTCTAGACTTAAGAAGGAAATAGTATTGTTGAAAGAATCATATGATAAACTTTATCGGGCTATAATGGATGCTTGCCAAATTGGAGAATTATTACTAGCCTGTAGGAAACCATCCAGAATATATTCTATGTTTTTAAAAGAACAATTATTAAGATGGAAACTTTCGAGGATTTCTTGTGATTTTCCACATGATCCTAATGATAAACAGTTTTTAGAAGCTTTCAAAGAGGGAACTCTTGTTCAACAAAATCTGCTATGTGAATTTTTCCATCCATAATCTATTTTTAGAAAAACACACCGATTTCTTTGTCAATAGTTTTGTTGGATAAGTACAACTTAGAGCATTCATGTCTACTATGCATAATTAGATTCAATGGAAGGAGAGAACTAAAGAATATTTGCAGGCAGAAAGAACTGTGGGACTTCAAATGAGATATCCCAATTGAAAACCCTTTCCCTTTAAATCCCAATTCTGAGAGTTTAAAAGCTACGACCATGTAAAGGACAAGTATGATGACAATTTCTGGATTTGTTTTGAGAATTTCAAATTTTATGGGCCACAGTTGATAGAAAAGGCATGGAGTTCCTATGAGGAATGATATACTCCTCTACCTATGTATTTTACTAATCTTAGGTGGTCCTATGGAAGGTCTCAGGCATTGGAAGAAATACTACAGTAGCTTAAGACTAAGTGGATTGGGATGCGGTATAGACCCCCATTACTCCTTCAACCACCTCTTGTAGTTTTTGTCACAACAGAGCAAGATCTTGGAAACTTACATGCATGGAAGATGAGGGTTAAGTTCCACAAGGGTTTTCTTAAAAATCTCGATCGTTGGGATGAGGAAGCAGGGGATATATATGATCTCAGTTCTAAATATGATGATATGGACAATGCAAGACAACATAAAAAAACAAACAAAACAACACAACACAACACAACACAACAATAAAACAACACAACACATAAACACACACAACACAAAAAAACAAACTATGAAAAATGCAAGACAACATACAACTAATGATATGGAAGCTCAAAGAATGAATATATGCCTACAAAAATTAAATCAAAATATAATTATAAGTTAGACCCTATAAAGAAGATCTATGGCACTAGACTATGAATGAAATTCTAAATATATTCACTTCTATCAAATACAAGCCTACTAAAGGATTTGATCTGCCTAAAATAATAGTTATATTTACCACCTATCTACAACAAATAAATCCTTTTTTCTACATGCATCAACATATAGATACTGCCCAAGGAATAGTGAATGATCTCACCTTCAACTTTAATTTTGTAGGGTAGCTATAAATAATAGGTATTGGACTTATTCTATGATGCATCATGCATGCACATAGCAAGGGTAAAAGCTTGAAAATCTAGGTGAGCACAAGAATAATTATACCTACTGATCTCTTCATACAAATCAAGACAAAAATGAAACACCTCCAACTCACATGGAAAAGAAAAACATGCCTCATTACACTACTAATTTGTACGAATAAGATCTTCCTCCAACAAATCAAATTGAAATATTTGAAATTTTAGCACAGTATCAAGTTGAGAAATAAGTTGATCTTCCTTTTTTACATCATGTTTTGTTGCTCAACATCCTCACTACTCATATGTTGAGCCTAAAAAAAATTCAAACTCATGCATCCCACTACCATCTACAATTCTAGATATTACACCTTCATCACAAATAAAAGCATCATATTCTTTAGTAACATTGTTGATAAAGCTCCAAAAATTTTACAATAGGCTTTGAGACAGAGAAGAGATGATGCCATCAAAGTTGATGAGGAGTTGAAACAACAGGCAATAGACAAGGTTGGGTCCTCTATCTCTCAAGAAGGAAAAGGAGGAGGAAGAAGAAGAAAAGGAGAAGGAGAAGGAGAAGGAGAAGGAGAAGGAGAAGGATGTTGAAGAAGAGAAAACATATTCCTCTCTGGTGGACTCTATAAAATATTTTTTGTCACAAGAAATGTAGATACAACTAGTGATATATCCTTAATTGTTGCATGTTCCTATGTTTGATGGACAAGTAAATTTGTCTGGAATGTCTCCCCTACACAAGATAAAACTTGGATATGTACTCTACTCCACAACAAGACAAGAATTGCTTTAGCAGTAGGTGGAGAGTGTTGGAGTGTTAAAAGAATCCATGAAGGTGTTGGAAGAAAAGCTATCATAATCCAAAAGAGATACATCTTTGTCCCCTACACAATAGATGAAACAATTAATGGAGTCTTTTGAGACTTATTCTTCATAATTGGAAAAGAAGGTAGAACAAAAATTGAATGAAAAAAGATTGAATGCTGCCTCTAGGAAGTGTGAGAGTACACTCACCAAGTTGCAATCCTACATTAAGGATTTTCAAAAGATCTTGGATGATGCCAAAGTTTTATATGTTTTATATTTAAAGTGGCCAACAACAACTAAAAGTATTAAGGATCAAATCAGTGCAATTGAAATGTAGATCATCAATGTTACTACAACATATGATCCGGTACAAGACAGTGATGGTACCATAAGGGCACAAGTAGAAATCTTGCACTCCCAAATACAATAATTGCAAGGCCAAAGGGAGCAATTGAAAGGTCGGGTGAAAATTTGAGTAGTGAGCCTAAGGTTGGCTTCACTTACCAAACTCTTGACAAAGGCCAATGGTGTAGTTCATAAGTACAAGGCACCATATTCTTTGGAAAATGTAGAAGATACATATGTGCAGCTAAATTTTTAAGTTCGGACCTTAACCACTGCAAAGAAGCAATGGGATAGTAGCCTGGTTCAACTCGAGTCTATCTACAAGGGCATTCTACCATCAAAGTGAGTTGTTTTTGTTTTTTCATGTAATATGTCTTTCATTTTATTGTTGTGTATATATGCATAATAGATATAAGGATAATTTTGTTGATTAAGTATCCAGACTTCAACCCAGAGGGAGTAAAAGTTGTAAAGATTAAGGGGGAGCTTGTAGAGTCTTGCTTGTATGAGAAAGTTTTGTTACCCTTTTCCCTTGATGTAAAAGGGGGAGAGAGATATGTGCACCTAAGGGGGAGTGTTTGTGCACAAATTTTTGGTTTTTCCATCAATGAAAAAGGGGGAGATTATTTCATCTTGAGTAGTTTGATTGTCATTGATGTCAAAAGAGTGTTGAGGATTATACATGCTTCAGAGATAGTTACTGTGCATAGATGTCAGTTGGTGCAAGTCAACAGTGTAGTGTATGGATCTTCCTAATGCCTAGGTATGATACGGAGGTGGGTACAATACATGTTCTAATGTGTTTACAGTATGTCTACATTGATATATTTATAGTTTGGTGTACCACACTTAGTCAAAATTTGTAGAAGTTGTGTCTAAGGCATTCAAAGTACATATCCTAAGGAAATGACATGGTTTTTTGGCCCACATCCTTCCGCAAAGAAAGATTTAGTATTGTGATTCAAAAGATCAGTTGCTAGAGATGTGAAATTTTTATATCCAAGATTTCAAGTCATTACACCTTTTGTAGTGAAAGTTAGAAGTGACAAAGTTTTGGTCTGTACTCTGGCAATGTAAAGTAATGATGAAGGATTGTTGGAATGCTTTGTATTCCTCCAGTTGTGATAATTTGATCATATGGTTTTGTGGACATGCTCAGTGATGTCTAATACATGCTATATTGAAGATTTAAGTGGTTTTATGGTATACAAGTTTAGTTTTCAAGTATCAGAATGTTACAATTGGTTGTGGATGCTTATTCTTCCACATAACATATGTTTGTTTGCTTGCACCATCAAAATATTGTATAGATCAATGCTATGAGTTTATGTGGGCACTCTACATGTATCATGGTGTTATTGGTTTGAAGCGCATGAATATCTATCTTTTTTTCAATACCGCACAATTGTTTCAAGTCAGTTTATGAAGTTATGTTGTTGGGTATGTTAATGTTGTGCACCACTAATTTGAGTTTAATTGAAGTTAAAGGAGTGTTTGTAGATATTATATGAGTCATGTTGACTCATCTAGAAGAATTATAAATAATATCTTATAATTTTTGTATACCGCCAATGAAGATGTAGACTGACATGCTACAAGTTTGATATTCCTTATTTATGGCCGACTGAATTTGTATAATATGATTATGAAAGTGTGCAAAGATTTATAAGTGCATGAGAAGAGTGTGACAAGATCCACTACAAACCTAATGAGAAAAATTGATGACTATCAGTGGTTGAAGCCATAATATCAGTCATATTTTAGTTGTTCTTTCTTTCAATTAGGGAGTAGTAGCTTCCTTGGGTTTCAACCCCTAAAACAAAGTCAAGGAGTAGTTGCTTCATTGGGTTGTAGCCCAAAATAAAACTTTAAATTGTTATTTACTTGTGAAGCTGGATTAGGATAGTATATCCTACCAGCATTTCTCACTATGTTTTTTTCCCCATGGGGTTTTCCATGTAAATCCGATGTCATTTTTGTTCTTGTGTGGATGTTTATCTTCTTTCATGTTTTGATTAAGTAGTTGAATGATTAATTGGTTTAAATCAACATAAATATTAGTTAATTGGGATTAAATTTTATAGCATATTGATTCACCCCCCTCTCAATATTTTGGTGTGTTCAATAGTGTTTGTATACAGTTTTCTAGCTAACATCATCTCCCCTTCAAAACCTTGACTTGTCCTCAAGTTAGCTTTTTTTAGTTGGTAAGAAATCTGAATATGTAGTTTGGAGGATTAGAAGATGATCATCCCATTATTTCTTTGCTGCTTGAAGTTGATGGATGTGAGTTTGGAGTTGTACCAGTTGTTTTTCCCCTTCTAGAATAGTAGTGGGGATTTATATGTTTTAGAAGAATTATTGAGTCTCCTGTATGATCTTGGACAAGTGTGTTAACCATAGATTTATAGACTCTTTGAGCTGATAAAACCACCACCAAATCTTGTCCCTCTGATCTTGTAGTTGTTGGTATTGATTGTGGAGGCCTTATAGCTTTACCTAGATATTTCCATCTAATTCTTCGAAGGAATCATACTGCTCGGAGTTGTATAGGATCTGTGCCTCGAGAGTATCCATCTATACTTTGTTCGAGGCAACAATGCTAGGACACTATATGCAATATTGATACATTTGATTTATTTCCTCTATTGTGCCTTTTATTGTTCCTAAATGAGTTTCCAATTGAGATCAGATAGTGGCACATCTATTATGGATCTCATCCATCTCATTCTTCTGGAACTCTACCTATACCTCTTGTTTGATTTTATCTTTCTGCAAGCTAGGGTTTTGTAGTAGTTCATCTATCAACATCTTTAGTTGTGTCAAAGGTGCCTGAGTGGGGTTCCCTTTCAACTAAGGGAATTTCTCCTAGATTACCTTGACCATATCCTCTACTTGCTCAACACTCTCTACGTGTTGTTTAAAGATCTCGTCATGGGTTGTCTAATGGAATATCTCTCCTAATTGAAACTTTTATAATGGTGATATTCTTCCTATGTTTTCCTATGTACTGACCATTAGTAATTGGAGAAATTGTGAAGATACTATGATCTGGATGTGTTGCTACTATTTGGACAAGAAATACTTGATCAACTACATCGAATAAGGTGTTGAAGGTGAAGGTGCTTCGATTCAAAGAGGAGTATGTACTGGAGGTGAACCATATTTTATTTCTTTCACTCACATCTATTTGTAAGCTTCTTTAGTTGCCTTTGTAATTTGTCCTTGCACTATTTGTATTATTTTTGGTTTCTTTAGCATGAGTTTGTCTAAGCGTTGCTTAGATCAAAGCTCCTTTGCTTTCAATTCTTTCATTTTGGCCTTTCCTGGATATGTGAGGGAGGGTTCTACTATTTGGATGGCCACTTCTCAAAGATTTTCCTATTCCCCTATTGCTTTCTCTCTCCATATTTTGAGTGTTGTAGCTATTTTCTCTAGTAGTTTTCTCATAAACTCCTCCAAGGTGAGTTGAGATACCATCATATACCTAATCAATGCTTGTTCGATAGTTTGTTTATTGATAGAAGGCATTATATAGTAAGTCTATAATGTCTTGTGAAATATTTTATGCTAGAAATTAATCTTCATCTATCAATGGGATTGTAGGGCTCCCTAGTCCAATGGAAGTCTTCAGTTTTGCCTCTTTCTGCTCTTCTATTTTCGATTGAGGGTCAATATCTCTTCTTGCTTCTTGTTTATTTCTAGCTTTCTTCTTCTTTGTACTCATATGTATTAATGTCTCTATTGCTACTTGTTCCCAAGGTGTTTTCTCTGGTGTTGTCTCTAGTTTCCTCTTCTAGGATTTGGTGCTTCCACTATCAGTAGATGATAGGGTTTCTATCTGGAGTCATTCGGATCTCCTGGGAGTAGATTCAACAACTACTTTGGGTTTCTCTTTTTCTTTTTGAGGTATTTCTACATGCTCCTTCCCTTTTTTGAGTGATTTTTCCTTAGCTATTGACTCCATCTATTCTTTTTCCATTGGGTGCTTGGCTGCCTTGAGGTCCTTTAGGAATTTGAGCAACCAGGCAACATAGGACTCTACCTTAGCATCTAAAATCTTATATGGTAGTGGTGAAATTCATGAAGTCCAAGGCTCTATGGCTTCTATCATTGTGAATTCCTTTTCCATCATGAAGATTATGGAGTCCATGTACTTTTTTACTAGCTCTTGAGAAACCCTCCACTAATCTTGCGTTTTTTTGGAGCATCTTGAAATATCCGCTGAATACTTGGATGTAGGCGGGTTTAGCTAGAAACCCTTTGACATAGTCTTGGATTTGTGTTTCTACCAATTTGGTTTTGTCCCATATCCTTTCAGAAAATTGAGGTAGTTAGTTTAGAAATTAAAATGCAAAAAAAATCAATAAGGTGCCATACCAAAATTTGTATCTTGATTACTTTCTTTGAGTGGAATTTTTTAGAAGCTCCATTTTGAGGACCTCACGAAGGTCAAAATATTTTCCTTGAGCTACCATCTGATATGCAATGTGGATGGCGACAATTGTTACAAACCCCTCCCAATTTGTGTAGTAGATCTTGTATGCAATCACTTTAGTAGCGTATTTTGTAACGCCCCGCCACATGACCCTAGAGGAAGTTGCATTTAACTACTTAAACATAATATATTTTTTTTTAAAAGTATAATTAATAAGCAAGTTCGCTAACTAATGCCAACAACCTCTAAGGTTACGAGACAGGGTTATATAGAACCTTAGCAAAAACCATGATTTAAACCATGTCAAATAATTAATTAATAATTTAATCACATACATTCCAATAAGATAATTACATCATCACAAGAGATAACTTTCAATTCAATTTATCGAAATTAAATAATAAGATTACAACACTCATTCCTCGAATGAGGCAAGATCAATATATAAGATTACGATTACAACTTTCCACCTCGATAACAACAGAGGGGTAAAATAATACAAGATCAACTGAAATACAATAAAGCAAGAATTGATATTGAAACCAATGAGCTCTCCAACTAGAAGTCTCGTCCACATGAACATGAAGAAAGAACCCAACGGATTTAGGTGCACGCCACCCAACCAAGTGGAACCCAAAGGCCCATGCCCCGTGCTAGGAGATAGTAACCAGGAATCCTAACCAAGACCATCTACCTCTAGACACAGGCTAACATAAACTGAACCAAACTGAAACAACCAAACACATGAACGTCACAGGTACAACACCACAAAGTACAACTCAAAAAACCATGCAAGTACAACACAAGTACAACTCTACAAGGTCACATTGCTTCCAGAAATAAAGCAGATCAAGTATGTTATGAGAACCATACACATAATAATTGAATACCAACTATGGTCACATCAGGTATGTTAAGGAAACCATACCCATAAAACAAAACCGACTATTGTCCTAGACAGAGTGTCATCACATAGCTCATCATGGGTTATCCTTGGGATTCTTCCTAGGCTTCGGCCCCCACAAGAAAAGGTTATCCTGGTGACCTTTACCGAATCCCGACCCCCATACTCACTCATGCGGAGCCAAATACCTTTCGTACAGACAAGATAGATGACCTTGCCATTCTAAGCCTTCCCACCCATCCCAAGCCTAACCGAGCACTTGGGTCCATGAGTGAAGCATTAATATCCTGATTAGTGAGAAGTTAGTCCTAAGCTTCTAAGTATTGTTTTAGTTATCACTTGATTGACTAACTTACAACGAGTTATCCTAGCACCACTTCGTGTGCCGGCCCTCGTTACAAGCCACTCCTCTACTTGACAACACACACACACCATCCAAACATCAATGGAACCAAGGTGCAACAAACAAGACATCACGACCTCTCCTTTCTCAGGAGGTGACACAAACTGAAACGCACTACAACACTGGAGGCAACAAACCACATAACAAGGCCACTCCATACAAGGAGACACAGATCCCATAATCCACTCCTTAACCAAGGAGGTACAAAACATCCCCGTTCGTGGAAACTGGGTACTAACATAGACATAACCTCATGCTCTACCCAAGAGAATCCACAATAGGTTGACAAACACAAAACGACAACCCATAGAACTGAAAACCCCATCTGGAAGACTTATTAAACTTATAACGCAATTCCCCCAAACAAAGACGGAAACCGTTCACAATCATGACGAACAAGAAGATGTGAATTAAATTCTACTTTGGATTCACTAAATCCATTTCTTCATTAACGTTCAGTAATTCATTACATTAAATAAACTAAATTTAAATACGTCTTTCAAATCAGGGAGAAATTAATACAAAATACTTAATTTCCCTACTTACATAATAATAGATAACCAGTTATTTCTACAATTCAAAATACATTGATAAAAAACGACTATTGCTCCTTCCTTTTCATATAACCAATTTAAAACATTTAACATGACTTATATTCATATTATTTACAACCAAAACTATGTCATTTAAAAATAATATTTCAAATTAAAACAATGACCTAATTAAAATGATCATGTTTTTCCATTTTCGCAATTTAACTTGAATCATGCCCTTAATTAAATTATTATTTTAAAATAAATCAATTACATCCACTATAGCATATGATTTTACAATTCCTCAATTCCATTAAAAAAAAACATGTTATTAGTCAAATAGATCATAACATCATTTAATTCCCTATTTTAAATTATATACACAACTATTTTAATTTACTAAAACAAATATACATAATATTAGATTATTATATAATATAATACTAAATATATTAATACATATTATATTATTATAATATATATTAACATATTCATATTATAAATATAATAATATAAAATTATTATATTAATATTTTAATATGCATATATAAAAATAAAAATTAAAAAATTTCAAAAAAAGGAACCCCACGCACCTCGAGCCACGCGCCATTTTAGGACCGGTTGCGTTTCTTTTTCCCATGGCCGCGAGTGTTATGCAGGGCGGCGGGGGTTTTGACAGAGGGCGATGGCGCTGGCGGAGGCGGTGCTGCGTGGAGGCCGACGGTTTTAAAAGGGCCGCCGCGGTTACCACGTGGGCGACGCCGGCAGTGCTGCCACCAACAGTGGTGGTTGCTGCCTGTGCAGTCCGTGTGGGCCGCAGACGGAGGAGGTGGCGGAAGCGGTGGCGGGGATGTGGGTGGG
Source organism: Sequoiadendron giganteum (assembly GCA_007115665.2). NCBI lineage: Eukaryota > Viridiplantae > Streptophyta > Pinopsida > Cupressales > Cupressaceae > Sequoiadendron > Sequoiadendron giganteum. The sequence goes on along the minus strand of CM021107.1, from coordinate 229,183,058 downwards.
GAGCGCACTGGGCATGGCTCCCTCCACCCGCCTCCATGGGAGGTGCGGTGGGGGTTGAGCCCCCAACCCCCCCAAAATTTTATTTT